>OW240912.1:375098656-375698656 GCA_933207985.1 Pelobates cultripes
TCCTGGGGCAGTGCTGTACAGTGGAGATGCTGAGCTTTCCTCATAGATATGCATTGATTTAATGGATCTCAATGAGGAGATGCTAATTGGCCAGGCTGGCATTTGGCCCCACCTCGCCTCCTTGGCAATCTCAACCAATGCAATGCTTTCCCTATCATTGGATTCGCTGAGATCATCAATTCTGATGATGTCAGCCAAAGAGGAGGATCAGGGGTGGGGCTAGCACCGGCAGACCCGCACTGCACTGGAAAAGGGTATGTTTTAAGGGGGACCAACATTTGGCATCTCCACGCTCAGCACAGAAATGCCAAAATCTCACCATAGGGATGCATCAAATTAATGTGTCTCTATGAGGAGATTCTGATTGGTGCACTGTTCCTCCAAAGCTTTCCAATGGGGAAGCGATAGATTAGCTGAGATCAACAAGACCGATGATCTCAGCGAGAAGAGAAGCAGAGAAGCAGTGCCGGCAGGAAGAAAGGTAAATGAATTGCTTTATTCTATGGATTCAGGAGAACCCAACAATCCAAATAGCTTGTATAACACTCTAACGTTATGAATATACATGTTTTTTTAAAACCATATTAATATGAGGTGTGTTATAGAAGGAATCCAGGTTTGACAAAATTCACTTTGTGACAGAAATGTCCACACTGGTGAAATAAAACTTTAATGAAGACATTTTCTGGGGCTGCATGTCCAGTAACTCCATTAAGATGAGACATTTCAACCCCTGCAGTTAGTCTGAATGCAATGTGAAATAATACGTTTGTGTATTGACCTGATTTGTATTTTACCATCCAATTTGCAAGCACTGAGCATTCATCGAGCACTGCAAGGACACTTTGACATGATCACAGTGATATGTCGGCTACAATCAATGCAAGGGCAATGAATTTTCAATTTCAGACTCAGTGGTACCTTAATTTAACATTGTACGCATGTGTATTTATATAAGTAGAGAAAGAGGACCCCCATAACTGATGGGGTCAATACATAAAAATGGAGTGATAGAGACATAGAGAGAAAGGTATGTACGTACAAGGAGATGGGAGGACGAAGCTGGAGAGGGAGGCACAAGGATACAGCCAGGACATGACTAGGTAGATGTAGACGTGGCTGTAGTGAGTCTAAATAGAAAAACATAAGTGGGTTGGCACAAATATGGAACAAGAGGTAGGGACATGATGAGTGACGAGAGTCAAAACAAGAGAAGGAAAGGCAGATGGAGAGGACAAGAGCAAGAACATAGAGACAGTGGAAAAAAGTGATCTGTGCATTTGTGTGTGTATATATATATACAACCCCATTTTCACCTTGCTTCACTGTCGGGCTGGCATGGGTGGCAGTTACATGTTACAGGAAACCTGAGCTTTCCGCAGTTGCTAGAAGATCAGGATATCGTCTGTCTTTTTACAGTGCCGTTACTCAGTGATTTGTACTAAGCTGAATCGGGGGGACCCACCCACTGAGAAATGGCCCCTGCCACACAACAAAATACTGCACTCAACAAAGATGAAGAATATATATATTATATTGAACAAAACATGTATTGTAATATAAAGATCCAGCTGTTGCACTTATCCCATTCAGTTCTAGCCGTGGGTGCACAGTCATGAAACTTGTAAAACACAGAGAACGGACTAACTTGTACCATCAGCTCCCACCCAAATGTAGGTGTTCTTCCCATCCAGTTGTCCCTGTGTTGGTGCACTTTTGGGGCCCTTGATGCAGGTAGCGCTGCCTGGGGAAACAAAGGCATTAACGCTGATATATTATTAGTAAAGTGCCTCTCCTTAATGTCTTGAGACAGCTCTGAGATGCCGCCCATTTAGCCTCCTGGTTGAGGGTGAAACTGTCTTCTTACACAGATGCTTTTCTGCAGCTCTGCTTTACCTTCGCTGGTACTATGTCAGGGTGCAGGACTGGAACCCTCAGGGTTACTACTGGGAACCAGCAGCACCCTTATAATGTATGCATGTTAAGGTGAGTGCAGCCATATTGGTTTCATATATAAATATATTTGGGAGTCCAGGCCAACTTTATGGTTTTACACTACCCTGTCACAGGTGCCTCATTCCTGGGCCCTATTGAAGCTTTCCCTGCAGAGAGTCCCAGTAAGGAAGCATTTCCCAAATAAGTGGATTAATCTCATAAGAGTTGGACCTGCTAAAAATGGAGTGCATTGACATTGTGGCAGGCTTATGCAACGTATGATCATACACTGTAACTAAACCCCCATTGTTTTTGCCTAAACTATGAACTTTGAAGCTGGTGTTTAGTCAGCGAATGAGTGTGCTGGATTAAAGCTCTTTGGGCATAATGCAAAATACGTAACCTTCGCGTTTTCCAGACCAGCCATCTCTGTATTTTTATTTTACTTAATGAAACAAATTATTGGTGTAACATCTTAAAATCAATATAAGATATTAAGATGTTACACCAATAATTTGTTTCATTAAGTAAAATAAAAATACAGAGATGGCTGGTCTGGAAAATGTGAAGGTTACGTATTTTGCATCAAGCCCAAAGAGCTTTAAATCATTTTTAACCAGTAATTGGTGTTTGCACTTATAAAACTATTCATCTTCTGCTAATCCTATAAACATTAATTGTGAGATGTAGGTGTGCACAGCAAATTTTAGTAGGATGTGCACCCTGAGAAAAGAAGGTGCAACGTACACTGGTTTCCTCTGTTGATAATTAGGTATTAAGTGCATGCAGACGTAGTCATAGATTATATATTCAAAAACATAGCAAGCTAGCCCAAACAGTGTCCACACTGCCCTAAACAAGTAATGGGAAGATAATTAGGCTCTACATTAGGGAGCACCTGGACACACCTGGCACATCCCCCGTGCACACCTCTGTTTTTGTTGTGGTAGAAGATTTAGTTGACCTGACTGTGCTCTGATCCAGACACTCTGAAAAGAAAATGAAACATTTTAAATAAAACCTATTTTGATTCACACTACTAAGTGAAGGTTTCCGAGAACGTATGAACAGAACCTTCCTTTTATTATGTATATACTTTAATTTTTTATTTTTTCAGCTTATATTAGCGGTGAAGGTCTTTGGCACTTTTGAACAGGACCTCTTATCCTTGTGTATATACTTCAGTTATTCATCAGTTTATTTAATTGTATATACTTCAGTTAATATATACATTCTCAGGTTTCTGTATATTTTGAAACAGAACCTACCTATTCCTGTATCAAACTATCTCAATAGTTACAGGAAGTCTTCACATATTTTCCTATTTTGATTGTCACCTATTAGAGTGTATATATACTTCAGTTTATCATTTAGTATTATCCTAAATATAGGACATCTATACGATATTTTATTATTACTATTAAAGGTTAAATTTTATTTCCACATAGGACACTCATTTCTTCTCTTTTTTTCACTAACTAAATAGAGGGTTAACCATTGAGTTCGATGAGAAAGCTGCTATACGATTACTAGAGACATGCTTAGATTTTATAACAGAATCTATCTCTGGGTGTGTGACAAAGCTGGATATGGGTTCCATTGTTTTCACTGACTCCTGGCAATAATATTTTGCAGCGACGATTAATTTTCATAGTTTCTTTAAATGTTATCTCATTATGATATGTGATTACTGAGAGAAAGGTGAATTAATACCTACAATAATTAGGTTTGATACATTCATTATGGTTATTAATGTGTAAGATGTTTTTATCAAGGTCTACTATTGTCTTTTATGTTTCCTCTCTGTATTTGTTTAGTTTATACAGTTTATGTTCTATATTTAGTTGGGCAGCTACTGAGAGATACACCTTGCCAATTCTGTAATTTAGAGTAGGATCGGTATCAACACCCCTCTTCCTTTGACTCTAATCGCCCCCTCTGACTCACCTTAAAAGTAACAGCTCAGTAGACAGACACAGGTACACACAACAGAAAAAGACAGACATGACAAGCTAGCAAAGGAAGGACAAAGTCACATGTCCCACTTGTATTGCCATTATAAAATGCAATTATAATATTATAACAAACTTGAAAAGTATAATAACTCAAAGCACATTTCATGAAGAACTGCAATATTGCTATTACTCACTTTAAGATACGCCTTACAAAAAGTCTTCACAAGTGAGGGTAATAATTACTTTTTAATTGACTAGAACAGTGGTCCTTAACTTCTGGGTCAGGATCCAAAACCGAAACAGGCACATATTTGTCAGGCTTTGGGAAACTGCCCATATAAATTCTTTACTGTACTGGCCCAGCCTTCCCCAAATGCAGTGGGGATATTTATGACATCGGTTGAGTCTAATAAAGGAGTTTTACAGAATTTATTTTAGAATATATTTTATTATGATCTACATTGCCTAGGTAATGTCATGTACATAATTTGGGTCGCAATCAGAGAAGGTTAAGAACCACGTGGTCTAGAATACATAGTGCTAGGATGCATTCTACAGAATATATTCTAAATGAAATGAGGTTCTCATTTGGGTTTCTACACCTGCTGACTCTTAAACACTTTCAGCACTAAGATTACTTTAAGAATTCCCAAAACCCAATAAATACAATTTCATTTTAAAATTATGTAGCCTCAGTTTCTATATACTTTTCTGAAAAACGCATCATACTGGCCGGCAACCATTTTCTTCTAACTAGCAGACATACGTAGTGTAAATATTTTATTTAATGAAACCAGTAAAAAATATGTAATTATTTCTTAAATTAATAATCTAGATTCTAACACAGTGTTTCAACATTTTTTTTTAAATACAGTTTTTACATTTTATAATAAATAACAAAGGGTAGTACTACATAGCTCAACATCGTGAATGTTGATTAATTAGGAAGTGTTTTGTTTTTTTTTCTGGATCATTCTAGACATATCCATATATTTGGAGTGCATTATGGCCACAATATAAAATATTAAATTAATAAAAACCATTAACAAGGATTCTTGCTTATACACCTATTCACATGTGCTTTACAAAAATTACAAAAACCCTTCTGCTGCCTTGTAAGCAGCCGCTCCTTATGCTGAAATAATACAAATGGTATAAAGGAAGTGTTTTGACAATCTAGGAAGCAAAAATGTTTCTTTGTTGATATAACAGAATTGAAGCCAGTGAATTAAGTACCTGTTTAGTAATATGATGTGAATCATTAAAATCTTTGTTATAGGTAAAATATATATATGTATCCATTACTTGCCAAATGGATTCCAAATGGTGTTCAGTCATTAAAATTTGAGTATTTCAAACAAACATTTGCCATGTAATATCCATTTGGTTATTTGCAAATGGTAAATCGGTTATATGAACCATATTTGCATTTCCACTCATATTTTGCTCATGTAGGCGTTAAGGTTTGCCAACCTCCATACAAGCTTGCTAATTTGGCTATTCACAAAAACACGGAATTGTAACCCCTTTTTTAACCAAATCCCCTCTATTCAAATGTCCCAATTTCCGTAATATAGACTAACTGTGAATCCTCTCTAATATCTGATAGCTGATATATTCCTTCTGATATCAGGGATATTGGGTTCCATTCAGTTAAAGTTAAGTTTGACCTATTATCATATCCATTTCACTGCTGTGATAAGACATGTTTGGAAATAAAAGGGTACCATTTACCATATTGAGGATTCGATTTAGTTGATTGTGTATAAAAAGTGAACCTCAGAGGAATTTTATAAGCTAAAATAAAGAGAATCATATGAAAGTCACCAAACTTGCTATATAGCAAAGTTGGCTTTTAGTGATCAGACCCTCATAGCGTTTCCAAAGCTAAGGAATGGAAGAAAATTTTTCTTTTTTCAGAATAATCTGTCGCCAAAAAGCGCATTGCCCTTGGCCACAATAAAAGGATATTCAAATGTTACAAAATCGAGCAAAACTAGCTGTAACCGAAAGAGCAAAGCTAGGATCACATAGTGACTCATACGTAGGAATTAAACGGGCTAACATGCCAGCAAAGCTATACATTATTGCAAAGGCAGCATTGTCATGAACACTTTGTATCGCTGGTGATTGTTTTCTCCTATTTTTGGATAGAGAGGAAGGCGCTTTATTGATTGGTGGATCTTTCTAGAGCATGTTCTAGAAGTGGGATGGACAGAATGATGTCCCATTCAGGTAGGGACATAGGCACAGGCTAGAATACAGCTGACCACAAACACATCAGCATTTATCCAAAAGAGAAAGGAAAGCTTCCAATTGTACATACTGTATCAGCATCTTTATGTACTTCTAAACCTGTAAGTTATGTGCAGTAATATATACATCCCCAGCATATTGGACTCTGTGTAACCTGAAATAGTAATGTGGCTTCTCCATTCTTGATAAATATAGTAGCTAAAAGTTTTTATATTTTATTTCCTTGGCTCAAAATCTATCATTTAGATTACTGAGGCTCTGACGCACTTTTCGAATCAGTCTCATGTACAGGTCAGTACAGGAGTTCTTGTAGTAGATGTTAGAAATCCATTGACGTGAATGTCTGTACTTATCCGTGAAACAAAACGAATGGCATCAGAATAGTTTGTCTCTTATTCAATGCTGTACTGTCATCTTGGAGAGGAGCTGACTTTAGCAGGAGAAAGAGTACCTGATGTAGATTGTTTAATAGGAGAAGAAGGCATTTTGACAGGACTCATTGACTCAGCAGTCTGTAGTTTCCAAACCAGTTCTTCATTCGTCCTGCTTAGTCTCTTCTTTTCCTTACTTTCTTTCTCCACACTCTCGTGCAAATTGGCGTTTTCAGCAGATAACTGTCTGGAAGATACAATAGACAAACTTATCACAAACCTATGATTTAGAGTTTTATCAATGCTTTATCTGTTAAGAATGTGTAATTGGAATAGCCATCCAGCTGAAGTGGTAGAGGTTAACACAGTGAAGGAGTTTAAGCATGCGTGTGATAGGCATAAAGCGATCCTAGCTATAAGATAAGGCTAGGGACTAATGAAAGTTTTTAGAAAATTGGGCAGACTAGATGGGCCGAATGGTTCTTATCTGCCCTCACATTCTATGTTTCTATGGTCATGGGATTATGGGTGAGGGTGAAGGGCTGTTCCTAAATACAGAAAATGAAGAAAATTACATGAACTTTTTTTTATATGAAAACAGTTATCATGGAAGTGGCTGCAGTGGATTTTATTAACATGGAATCCTGTTGTACACTAATATACACCATAATACGTTGTTTACACTTACCTGGTCACGGCAACGTTCTGGTCAATTCGAGCTTTCAAGTCCTCGTTCTGCTGCTGGAGAACTTGAATCCTTTCCTCCAGGATAACATTTATTTCAGCCTGCATCAAGAAACAAAATAGTCAAGTTATTAATCCTCCAATACATCAAGACAACAAATAATAAAATATTCTATGTACGTAAGAGGTGTGGAACAACTGGTGGAGAATGCCAGGAGCTAGGAAGACAAACTGATACTTTTCCAGTATTCTCATGTTTGGTTTAAGTCAAAATAAATTTGCTTATAACACATATCCACAATACTGCAAAACACAAATTTAATCACATGCAATAGTGAAAATCGTGAAGAAAGGTGCTACCATATGACGGAATTGCCTCTCTCAATTCTAAGTGCCAAATGTATATCAAAGAAAAGTGTATTTGGTGACAAATCAAGTAAATGTGCAAGTGCAAACATTTTGTTTACCTAAGGTATAAAGTGTTAACCTCTCATAAATTGTATATATATTGAAATGGAGAGAGAGAAAAAGCAAAAGCACTTATAGTGTCGTATTTAATACAACGTAAAAAGTAAAATCAATTAATAAGACAAGTACTCACAAGTGTATTGCACAAAATAAATTGTGCTAAAGTGCATAAAAGGCAGTTTGAATGTCCCGTATAGCCTAGATCAGCTAAAATTTGCTGGTAATTCTCCCTAGCATTTACTTTGAGTTTGTTCGTCTGAAATTAACAAAAAAATTCACTGGAAATTCGCTCGATGTGTTTAGTTTGGACTTTCTCGAGCGCTATCTCTAAAACTCTAGAGCTATTTCAGCTGATCTGGGCTATCAATGACAATTAAACTGCCTTTTTATGCATTTTACTAGAGGCTATTCCATGCATATGTGAATTGGGAGATCTTCTGGATCTACTGCCTACATTATCCTGGAGATAAGTGGCCTCTTAGGGGCAATGCAATGCTACTACACTTTATTCTGTGTAATCCACGTGTGAGTGCCTGTCTTGTTAATTGATTTTACTTTTTATGTTGTATTAATTTTGCACCTGTCTTTTTCTCTCCATTTCCCTATATATATATATATATATATATATATATATATATATATATACGATCTGTGAGTGGTTTTATTACAAAAGGTAATTTAAAGGTAAACACAATATTTGTTTGCACTTGCACTTTTGTGTGTGAACACGTTATATTTGCACATGTACTTGATTTTATGCCAAAGACACTTTTCTTTGATATATATATCCATAATAAATGGATAGACTTGACCATATCGCTTAAACATCTATATTTCTACACTCATCTATCTATTTATCTCTTTATTTAATATTTCAATGGGCAGATCATGTTTTGTAAACCTGTAGTGCACAGATGGTGACATAATCCGTGCAATCATTCCATGTAATAAAGACTAATATTGAATGGTTACACACCATACAATATGGGGCCCAAATAATGGTTTAGAACAGAGACATACATGTCCAAGGCTGCCTAAGATTAGTGCCAGTTACACTCGGAGAGGCAG
Source organism: Pelobates cultripes (assembly GCA_933207985.1). Classification (NCBI taxonomy): domain Eukaryota; kingdom Metazoa; phylum Chordata; class Amphibia; order Anura; family Pelobatidae; genus Pelobates; species Pelobates cultripes. The sequence continues at coordinate 375,107,394 of OW240912.1, forward strand.
TTGCTACAATTCATCCCTGTCCCACAGTATATGTACTTCTCGGTGCTTCCCTTTAACACTACTGTAATACTTCAAGCACCATAACCACTACGGCCTCCTGTAGTAGTTTTAATGCTAGGAATACCCAGGTGCCATTCCCCAGTAATGGGTTGCCCTCTGTCCTAACCGTAAAGTATAATCCAGGCTTCTATGAGATGGGCATAAGGCTAGAAAGGATAGACAGAGATGGAAATCTTTGGGTAGGAGGATAAAAATGTGATAAAACTGTGCAGAATTAAGCTGAAAATGGATTGAAAAAGAGAGGGAAAAATTATTGTTACCTGCAGCTCTGTTCCTTATTATTGAAATACCAGACTGCTGCACCACCTGATTTCTACACCTTTAGCCAAGGTGCTGTGTGCTCATATCCATAACATTGAAACAGTATTACGTGTGTCTGTTACACATGCGGTGACTGATTAAGTGTGAACTGTCAGAAATGTAATGTGAATTTAATATTTTAGCCCAGAATGTCTTGAAAAATCAGCTATGTTTGAGATTTCTCTTTTTGGCTACGGTGGCCTAAAATTTTATAAACTCTTTAAATTCACAACATTTCACACACCTGTGTGAATATACCTGTGTGAATACACCTGTATGAATACACCTGTATGGATACACCTGTGTGAATATACCTGTATGAATACACCTGTGTGGATACACCTGTGTGAATATACCTGTATGAATACACCTGTGTGGATACACCTGTGTGGATACACCTGTGTGAATACCAGGGATCTTACCAGTTTCTCAAGCTCCATTATCCTCTTCTCCTGTTGATGAATGAGTTGATTTTTAATCTCTAACACTTGCTTCACACTGTTCAAATCTTCATCTAAATGCCGGTATGGTGCTAATGCAATCTACAACAGAAGAAAGAAATAGTGCAATCGCCTTACAGATATAATCACATTATATTAAAATAATAATCAGAATAAAATAGTATTACTCAGAAACTATTCAGAGTCATGATGTAACACAGTAGTTCACACCCCAATACTCAAATAATAATCAGATATTCTCCAACAGGATCAAATACATTCTTACTCCTGGAGAGAAAACTAGCGTTCCCACTCAGCTTACGTATGACAAATCATTTTGTGCCAAAGTTCTTGAAGTAGAACATTCACCATGAATATTAATGGACCATTCCTACTGATTTGGATATCTACATATTCCCACAATGCACGAAATTAGCATTAGCATAAGTAGATAAAGTAATGGAACTATGTGCATTGCAATACTAAAAGCTATTTGTTTAAATTTGTACATTTAATTAATAGAAAATGAATATTATTATATTACAAAGTGCTTATGTACTTGTGGTACATGAGTTCCAAATGGTACGATAAAGGAATAAGACAACTAATAACTAATGGAAAGCCACTACATCTGTAGCAATGGATTGTAAACAGTTAAGGTGAGGTAGTAGAACGAATGTTGGCAAAATATGGCATATAGTAGAGTCCATAAGACAAGGCAGTACCTGTTTTCTTTTGATTGCATTAAATGTCAGTGAAATCCTATGCAACCTTTAAGAGTTTTTGCTATTTAATCTATACTTAAGAAAAACGTAAAATGTGTCAGAGCCATTTGTTATATTTCAAAGCTGCTCTGTCACTTCACCAAAAATATTATAAAGTTTTTCATAAAGACATGACCACTAAATAACTTAATGGGGACCTATAGTCTCTAAAATAATAATCTTTTTTCAGGACTATGTTCCCCTCAATTGCTGTGGCTAGCGCAGTTGGCAGATGTGGGACTGGCGAGCTCTTTCTTTACGGAGTGATATAGCGGGCAGGGGCAAAAATACCCCTATTTTTATTTTTTATCCACCTCTTACCTCCTCTGGTTGATGCCTACAAAGAGAAGGAGAGATTCTAAGGCTCCCCATAGCTCCTTTATTCCAGAGTAGCATGGCACAAGATGGCAGCACCTGAGGTTTGCCTTGCACATCCCACACTGAGATGGTCACTAAGGCAAATATTGGCAAGCTCTTTTTCAAGATTTCTTCCCTGGAAACTACCCTCAAGTGCATGCCAACTATCTTGTCAGAGATCTGTGCCTTGGGTCAAAGGGCTGTAGACCTCGTAGAAAAAGTTGAGGAGGTATTTCAGCATCACAAAAGACAACTGATCTCCCTGCTCATCAGGCGTTGACATATTTAAACCAGCTATGAAGGACCTATCAAACCGCTCTAAATGCAGCAATATCTGAGTAAGGGGTCTCATGGTGGAGGTACAGTAGGCACATTAGGCCTCTGTTTTGACAGAGATGTTCCACAAGGCTCTCCCTAGCCTCTATGCTGAGATGCTTTTTTTTGTTCCTTGGGCCTTGCAGTGCCTGGGGGACCACCTCGGGATGTAATCACCAATTTACATTACTTCTACATTAAGAAGGCCTTGGTTCATTGTTGTAAGGATTACCAACATATCTGCAAGGTTAAAACTGTTTTCTCTATTCCAGGATCTGGCTCCTTATACTCTTTCCACTTCCACCTCAGTTAACATCCATATGGTCCTCACCTGCTCTTTTTTCATTTGGCACTGCACGGTCTGCCTAAATAGGACTTTGGCTGGGTTTGTTTTACCTGTTCAGTTGAGTTGAGAGGACTTTTTCACCATTGCAAGTTCATTTTTAGTTTTTTGTTTTCTCTCTCCACCCTACCCTACTAATTTTGAGAGTTGTTAACCTTGGAGAGGAAAAATAAAGAAAATAAAACAAAACAGAGAAGCACTGGGGATGAGATGCACATGCCTTATGCATGGCAAAATGATGTTTGTCCAATCAAATACTCTCTATGAGAAGCGTTGATTGAAGAACTGAATCTGACTCAGTTATTGCGGCAGAAGCACCACTAGTGGCTGTCACGAGGACAGCTACCAGAGATCTGTTTAAACCTTGAATGAAAATATTGCTGTTTCTACATTTTACACTGCAGGGTTAGAGTGACAGGATCACTGCATCCAGACCAATTCATTGAGATTAAATCTGGGTGCCTAATTAGGGACTACTTTATCTCATGGTAATTGACAAAGTTTCCACTCTCAAATTCTGTTAATCTCCTCAGCATTCTCTAGCGATGGATGCAAGACAGGCTACTTCTCATTGCTCATGGGACTTAGCCTATGGTAGCACTTGCGGAATGCTCCATAGACATCAGTGTTGTACTCATGTACGTGCGAGAGCACAGGGCTGATGCGGCTCCTGGCAGATGAAATGCTAGGAGCTAAATACAGAAAAGTTGTTGTGGCCCATGAGAGACAGCTTCAGATAAGTATAAGTAACCTCGACTGCACCCCTGGGCCGCCATACCCCAAGTAGGTATGTCACCTAAAGGGGTCTTTACAAAATCCTGAAGGTGACAGAACTGCTTTATGAATTGTAATTATGTTAGATTTTGCTTATTACTTGACAATAAATGTTTACACACTGTTCCAAATTATTATGCAAATTATATTTTTCTCATTTACCTAAATAATTTATGTAAATAACAGTCAGCATAATTCTCATGTTTTCAACTATTAAGAGTACAATTCAAATTTTATTGAACAAACCTCCTAATGATAACAGTATTTTTTTAAAACATAAAAAACTTACAATGCACTGTTCCAAATTATTACGCACAGTAAGTTTCAAAACACTTTATATCTTGTACAGAAGTGAAAATTGTAATTTGTTGTGTTTGCAGCATATTTACTGAAATCAAAAGCTATTTCAATCAAACTTATAAAAACATTTTAACTTTTTAAACATTTTAACAGGTCACGTTACATTTTAACATAGGACCCCTTATTTGATAGCAGCTTCAAAAGTATTGCATCCATTGAACTTGTGAGTTTTTGGACAGTTTCTGCTTGAATTTGTTTGCAAGATGTCATAATAGCCTCCCAGAGCTGCTGTTTGGATGTAAACTGCCTTCCACCCTCATAGATCTTTTGCTTGAGGATGCTCCAAAGTTTCTCAATAGGATTGAGGTCAGGGGAGGATGGAGGCAACACCATGACTTTCTCTCCTTTTATCCCCATAGCAGCCATTGATGCAGAGCAGTGGCGTACATATGACCCATGGGGCCCCGGTGCGAACATTGATCCGTGGGGCCCCACCCCAGCGCGCGGGCCGGGCCGCAACACATGGCGGTGGGCACCTGGTCGCAGGGGTTACAGGGCTGTGACCCCTGCGACCGCGGTATGTACGCCACTGCATGCAGATGCGCACACACTTAAAGGATCACTACAGACACCCAGATCACATCAGCTCAATGAAGTGGTCTGGGTGTCAGGTCCCTCTAGTTTTAACCCTGCAGCTGAAAACATAGCAGTTTCAGAGAAACTGCTATGTTTCACTGAGGGTTAATCCAGCCTCTAGTGACTGTCTCACTGACAGCCGCTAGAGGAGCACACTGAATGTCCATAGGAAAGCATTGAGTAATGCTTTCCTATGGGCGGTATGAATGCGTGCGCGGTCGCATTCGGAGCTGAGGGATCCCCAGCGCCAAGGGAGTCCGGCGCTGGAGAAAGGTAAGTGCTGAAGACACACACACTCTCACTTACAGACGCATACACACTAGCTAACAGACACACACATTTACTGACAGAGACACACTCAGCGACAGACATACATACACACTCACTTACAAAACATACACTCTCATTGACAAACAAACTCACTAACAGACATCAAACAGACTCACTAACACACACACACACACACTCAGTAAGACACACACAGTAACACACTCACTGACACTCACTAGCAGACACACACAAACACTCACACTAACACTCACACTAACACTCACACACACACACACACACACACTCTCTAACACTCACACATGTTTTTTTTTTTTATTTAATCCCCCCAGCCTCCTTACCTTGTGGAGTGCTGGGGGGATTCCCTGGGGTCCAGTGGTGCTGCTGGGCTCCTGGGCGGGCGGGCGCGCGAGGGAGCACTCAGTGCTTCCTCTTCAGCTCCCTTGCGCGCCGCGTAGGGATGCCGGCGCCGGAAGATGACGTCATCTTCCGGCTCCGGTATCAGTGCGGTGCGCGAAGGAGCTGAAGAGGAAGCACTGAGTGCTCCCTCGCGCGCCCGCCCGACCGGCCACCCGCCTGCCCGACCGGCCACCCGCCTTCCGCATGTCAGCAGGGCCAGCCTCGGGGGGCCCTGGGGCGGTCGGCTCCTGGGCCCCCCAGGGGAAGAGGCTGGCCCTGTGGCTACATACCGGGTCGCAGGGGCGGCCGGGCCCCATGGTGGGCCAGGCCCGGTCGCAGCCGCGACCCCTGCGACCCTGGTATGTACGCCACTGATGCAGAGGTATTCTTTGCAGCATGAGATGGTGCATTGCTATGCATGAAGATGATTTTATTACGGAAAGCATAGTTCTTCCTTCTGTACCAGGGAAGAAAGTGGTCAGTCAGAAACTCCACATACTTTGCAGAGGTCATCTTTACACCTTCGGGGACCCTAAAGGGGCCGACCAGCTCTCTTCCCATGATTCTAGCCCAAAACATGACTCCACCACCGCCTTGCTGACGTCGCAGCCTTGTTGGAACAAGGTAGCCATCCACCAACCATCCACTACTCCATCCGTCTTGACCATCCAGGGTTGCACTGCACTCATCAGTGAACAGGACTGTTTGTCCTGTCTTCATGTATTTTTCTGCCCAATGCAGCCGTTTCTACTTGTGAGCATTGGTTAGGGTTGGCCGAATAGAAGGTTTATGCACAGTTGCAAGACTCTGGAGGACTCTACACCTTGATGTCCGTGGGACTCCAGAGGCACTAGCATCTTCAAATATCTGTTTGCTGCTATGTAATGGTATTTTAGCAAATTCTTTTGATCCGATGCATGGATCTGGCAGAAATCTTCCTCAATGTGCCTTTATCTGCACGAATCCATCTGTGCTCTGAATCAGCCACAAATCTCTTAATAGTGCGATGATCACGCTTAAATTTTCATGAAATATCTAATGTTTTCATACCTCGTCCAAGGCATTGAACTATTTCACTCTTTTCGGCAGTAGAGAGATCCTTTTTCTTCCCCATATTGCATAAAAACGGTGCTCTGCGTAATAATGTGGAACACCCTCATTTAGTCGTTTTTCCTTAAATTAGGCTCACCTGGCAATCTAATTATCACAGGTGTCCGAGATTGTTTTCAGTGATCAAAAGAGCCATGAGACACAATGCCATCCATGAGTTAAACTGAAAAACAAAATATTTAATCTTTGTGACACGTAAATAGAATTTGCATAATAATTTGGAACAGGGTGTATTTTTATTTTCTCAAATGTTTCTTTAATACATGTTTTGGATGGTTTAAAAGATAATATCTTATTGTGTTAATATCTAGAACTGACTTTTTCAGAATCTACTCTAGTATCTATTTAAGCAATAATCTAGAACATTACCTCAAATTGCTCATTAGTGTTCTTCATTAAAGCTTCTTCAAACCTCTTTGCTCGATCTCTTAGTGAATGGTTTTGGAATGTTAAGGTATCAACCTGGTCCTTTAAGAAAAACTATTGTTAGAAGTGGAAAAATTATGGCAAACACACGTAGCATATGTAATACTTCTTCAAAAAAGGTAACTCAGAAAAGTAATTTGAGAAAGATGTATGCAATTGTATACCATTTCTAGTGTCTCATATCCTTCAATACTAAGTGACATCACTACAAACTACGCCATTTAATAGTCAACAGTGTTTGATCTGGAGTACATTTTGTGCTTGCAGAGCCTCAATCATACTAGCAGAACTCCTTTACTAAAAGATATGGTCACTAAGCATATACATAAGATAGAATTATAGAACTTACTCATTCATTGGAACCTCACTATTCCCAATCAATAGAGCAGTTTGTAAGTAAAGAAATATCTCCTGCACAGACATCTTGAATATATACATTACTAACCACACAAAAAAGTACTTTTTTTTCCCAACTAGTATTTGCTTTTCATTTACTGTGGATATTATTTAGGTAAATGTATCCTAGAAACCTTTTATGGATGTTACAAGTTCATAATTTATATATTTTACTTTGTGTACTTGTCAAATGTCTGGAAAGTGAGGGGACAGTCCCAGTTTTGGACCCCAAGCCTCCTGCCCATTGGTGTCCTTTGTATCCTGCTGTGTGCATGCAAATCCGTAGTTGGTTGCCTTTTCGGACAGCCCATCATCCAGAGGCACATGCTGTGCCTCTGCAAATCCATTCACAACCGCAAAATCACAGTTTTATGAACCAAGCTATTGCAGAGATCTTCTGAGCTGCTAACTGGAACAACAACCTGATACCTCTCCGGAGGATGAGAGAATGGTCCATCATGATCTTTGGCATTCAAATCTTGAATGTCAAAGGAGGAAGTGAAAAAAACAAAACCTTTGGCATCTGACAGCCAGTGGAGCAGACCTATTATTGCAACAATGTTTGCAGACTATTTTATAGTAAAAAGTATTGTCACTCTTAACATCAGAATTATTTATTTAATCTCCCCTCCGTCCATTTGCATTCTTTCTTGTTCATTATTAAATGACCAGTCCATTTTATGTGTAATTATTGAGCAGGACGACTATATGACATAAAGTAGAGATTTCTGGGAATATTTACCTGTAAAGACAAACGCAATTTTTCAAAGCTGTCCTCTATGAGTTTCTTTTCGTACTCGTGACTTTCTTTTAACTCTGGTGGAGACAGTAAATGAAAAATACATCATGGTAACAGCCAAGAGGAACCAGCGAGAATACTCTGGACTTGTAGTAAGACGCTACTAGACAAGTATGGATCAAACTGTGTCAAACTGACTGGTAGACAAATTATAATATAACGAGAGCATAGATAGAAGACAAAATGTTTTATTGAAGATTTGTCACCACAATAGATATATGTTGCAAGAGAGAATGGCTCTTTTTAATGTTCGTTGGGGTTGCAATTTCTTCAATTTTCAAGTATTTACAACTGCACTTCCAGTATATGACACTAGAGGGCATGTTGTTCTTGTCACTTACTTGAGAATACAATCATACATCTGTACTATTAATCTAATTGTATATAGCTTTTATTTATTCTAAACCTATCCTAAATTATTTACAATTATTGGTTACCTTAATCTTGAAGAAATGTCTCTCAGCGATTATATTAATTATACAGCATATGTTGATGGCAAATGAGAATATTCATGAGCTATACATATAATAAGGGATGATATTTTGTCACATCCACATTAATGCAAATTTAGGGTAGATTGGCTTGTAAGAGTGAAGATGCAATCACTATGCAAAGATAGACCTGGACTGTATATTTCTATCAATGAGGTTTGATTTTGACAAAATACAATGAATTTAATGTATCATAAAATATTAAAGTAAAATGTAAAAATATATCATATTTGAATTTGAATGATGAATACATTTGTTTGGGCATAAATATACCCCTTTTCAATTTACTGGTATATTTGTCCACTTACTGTAAGGGTTGGTTTAGCAATGTGAGGTATATTGCCAAAGGGTTGATAGACATATCTCTTTCCATTCTATTCTCATTTAATTCTTGTGTGAGAGAATAACAGTAAATGTGTATGTTAAATATTGGAACAATCATCAACATTTGCAATTCCTAGTTGAGGCACAATATTCAATGGCAGGCAGTTAATTAGCTTTAAGCCACTGGAGGTGTAGTCAGTCCTGCAATGTAAACATCTCTGTATCTCTGAAATGGCAGCGATTAAATTATGGGACTGAACGACAAGATCACAGTAATGAGGACACTTCGCTAAGATGATAAGGCCTTGGTATTTATAGCGGACCTTTAATTGTTTATACCTCTGGATTTCTAGACCTCAGATATTCCTTGACTAAATTTACATATTTTTAAAGGGACATTATAGTCACCTGAACAACTACAGCTTAATATAGTTGTTCTGGTGAGAATAGTATGTCCCTATAGGCATTTTCATACAAAAACTTCCTTTCCAGTGTTTACATTACTGCCTAGGAACACCTCTAGTGACAGTTACTCAGACAGTCACTAGAGGTGCTTCCTGAGTCAGTGCTGCCCATGTTTCTCATAGGGATTCATTAATTCAATGTATCTCTATAAGTATAACTTTTCCATATAGACGCTGATTTGTGGAGCACAGTGCAATAGTCTCCCAATGCCTTCCTATAGGAAAGCATTGGATTGGCTGAGATCATCAAAATGTATGATCTCAGTCTAGGAGGTGGAGCTTGGGCAGGGGCAGGCACTGGAAAAAAAAAAAATTTCGTGGGGGGCAAGGGGAGCCAGGCACCTAAATGGTGTTTTCACACCTGTAGTGTCAGGAATACACTTTTTTATTCCTGACACTATAGTGTTCATTTAACCTCTTATTCTCTAGCTGTTAATTTCTCTCATTTAGTAAAGGATTATTTTAGGAATATGTTGGATCTAACTGGTTCCTGACATTTATTGTAAGGTTGTCTTTATATATCTTAACTGGGCAGCTTACAGACAAGTGAAGACAAAACCTTCCTCATGGATTCCTTATGGATTCCCTTTTAATAATAGGAATGGTTCAACAACAGCCGTAGAGGAACAGTTTTAACAGTTTCACACAATCATGCTTAGAATGTCACATGTTCCTAACAGTAAAAGCTAATCTTGTGTTTAAATTCTAGGGATGTATGAAATATACAGTTTGGTAGTATTTACCGTGAACTCGTCTTTCATGATCATCATGCATGGAATTTATGGCAGTTGAGTGGTTATACTTTAGTTCCGATAGTGTGGATTCATGAACGGCACCCAAGTTCTCAATCTGTATTGGAGACAGTAAGGTAGAGAATAAAATATCAAGAAATGTAGTTCAAATATAGATTTATAATTAAAGAGGTTCTTTCAATGTAACTCTGAGTTTCAACAATATCTTCTACATTTTTAATACTTTAAGGACCACATTTATAACCCTTTAAGGACAGCAATCTGGTCCTGAATGACTTTATGTTAGTTTGGAATGTTCTGCTAATTTTGCATTTGCTGCACGCAGTCCTCCATTCTTTACATTTGTGGGACATTCCATTTTTATATAGGAACTTTTATGGATGGTTTGCTACGATGTATATTTGCATAATTGATCCTTAAGGATCCAGTGCAATTAGTCTACAAACATTCTTTTTTATCACAGTAAACCTTATTTTCTAATTATATTTTCTGCTAATGAACAAACAAGTATTAACCTTATTCTTAGCCACTAAAAGAAAAAACATATATTCTTCTTACAAAAACTAACAAAAAACCTACACATAATTGGGTGTGTAGAACACTCGTGTAACCAGAAGGACCCAAGAAAACAAAAAGAGCATGGGTCTGAGAGTCTTCTAACAGTTTGGAAAGACTTGACAAAAGGACCTACAAAAATTATTATTATTAAGAAAAATGTATAATAATTTCTTTACCCATCATTGTACACGTCTTTACTTTTATGACCAACTGCAGCTCAACCTAACTTATCTGTTGCTCTGATTGTGATGTGTGAAACTGCAGTACAGGCGAGTTAGATTGAGCAGCAGTTGGTCAGATAACAGTAGAGTATGACCTAACCTTCTCTCTGTTTTACAGCTTCATATAAGATAATTAAAATCACAATATTGGTACTAGTATAGAATCCAGGCAAATTAGCAGAAACAACTTATTATAAATTGTAAAACAATAAAACAACATCTAAAAAAATACTTTTTTTTAACAAAGAGCAAAAAATAAAACAAAAAGACAAAATAAGAATTACAAATAGACGGAGAAGTAGAATATTGACTAATTACTTTTCCAATGCTTAAAATAGAGTCCTATTCACTTTATAGGCATGCATTGGTTTTCTTTCAAGATCATAACAAACCTTTGACAATGTTATTATTAAGACACACTCAATTCTAAAAAAAGAGTTGAGTTATGCTGAATGGAAACCATCAAACGGGTACCAGGACATGAGCCAACAATGTTAGGGCGCAGAAATATATAATAAATTTAGTTTGCACTGTATCCTTTTGGCATATCCTGAAAATGCTCATTGCATCATTCCAGTAATAAAGTGCTTTGTCATAAATTATCTGGGAACAAAATATTAGACTTTTCTCAATAATGAACACTATATATGCATGCTAGTTTCAGTTACATATACCTGCTGCCCAGACTTTGTGATGATCACGAGTTACATTACTTATACAATATTTTCTAGATTTCATTTATCTTAACAGTGTTTTGGCATAGCAGCAACCCTGTTACATATTAACACAAAGTTTGATGATGAAATCCAGATTATGTTTTATCTTATTTGGCATTCTATATGTGTTTGTTTGCCATTGAAGTAACATTCTTTTATATAGAGATAATTTTTTTGCCTTGTGTTTATTTATACTTATATAGGCAATCCACCAAAAGAATACAAACATCAGATATAATTAAACAATCATCTGCACAGACCAGGAAGTAGCTCACAATCACATTGCTCCCCTAAGCTTATCCCATAGCACTGTGCAGACGTGTGCTTTATGGACACAGGCAGGGTTGTGACTGTAATCATACAATAAGATTTAGGAGTGTATTCGTTGAATCCTAGGAATAGTATTTAACCCCTTAAAGGGACACTCCAGACACTAAAGCATGTTATTTTGCAAAAAGCATTATGTGTGAAGAGTGTGTCCTATCTTTCAATAGAAATTGGCACTTTTATAAATTAACCTGGTTACAACACTCTGGCGTTCAAGCAACCTGTTACTTCCTGGTTAGGTTAGCTCAGTGGAGTTAAACTCAAGAGATCTGCATCTTTTACAAGTTGTTTTAGATAAAACAAAAAGCATAATTAAATGCATGCAAGTTTTCATTTTAGGTATATTTACTGAATGAGTGATTGTTATATATTTGTAATTGGGCAGTAGAGTGTCCCTTTAGGGACAAAGGCAGCTGCTCAAGTTCTGAACCAAAACCTGAACCAAAACCTAGAATTTGAGCTACGTCAAGCATAATTTAACTCCACAATGTGTAGACGCTGAACACTCCCCATAGAGATGTTTTGATTCAATGCAACTCTATGAAGAGATACTGTTTATCGCAGCGCAGTCTATTGCAGTGTTTAACTGCCAAAACCATTTCCACCACTTGCAGTCTAGACATTGTTTTTAACGTATCAGTATTGTATTTCACCACTTTGATGGAAGTGGATTTGTCCTGGTAGGTTTAAAGGTAGAAATGGAGTAATGCAAAACAGGTGTAAAAATGATGACTTTGTACATCAAGCCACACATTACCGGACTTCTAACTCAAAAAGAAGCAGATCAATCCCCTTTTACCTTCTTAGCTGAACTCCAAGTCAAAGTAGAAGCAAGAAAACATGGCACATAAATTGTACACAATGATCTTGTAACTAACCTGCTCCTGGTGTTGAGATCGAAGTCGAGTAAGCTGGATGATTTGTTCTTCCCGTAAATGCTCCATTTCTTCGTTGGATTGAACCTGAAGGCGCTCTTTCAGAACTTGGAGCTCTTCCTGCTGTAGACGTTCGAGCTTCCTCACTTCATTATCAAACTTGATTTCCAGCTCTTCTTTCTCTTTTTGTAATTTCTCACAGTGAGCAGTGTTATTGGCTGGAATACACACACACATAGGTAAATGTTTTGGTAACATAGCATCATGGAGCTTGGTGGCTGATCAAAGCCATATGACTGCTTAAGCCTGTCCGTTATATATGATACATAATGGTGAATCATTAACATCATGTCAGGGAATTCTCGAGATATCATAATAATCAATGAGATCAAAGGTAAAGTGGTTTATAATGGTCTCCATAACCCCCATATGGCATTCATTTCCCCCGCTAGGTAGCTAATATATTACATTCATTTGACAATTCATATCCACTGATCAATCATAACATTAAAACCACCTACCTCATATTGTGTGGGGAGCATGGAATATTGGGAAGGTATCAGTTAAACCAAGAGAGTAGTCAACCTAAGGACCATGTTAAGGAGGTTCTTGGTATGCTACAGAGAAGTAGTAGTTTTTCAGGAATTTATAAAAAGAGAGAGATTGGTGGTTAACTGGGTGTGGAGGGGGGGAAGGGTTCCAGAAGTAGTAGTAGGGGGGTAGAGTTGCGAATGAACATAATTGAGAAGGAGCACATGGGTGTGTTGGTGTTGGTAGGTATGCGATGTGGAGGAGAAAGAATGAAAGAATGGAGGGAATGGGAAGATGTATGAGAAAGTATAGACTGAGAGGAGCAGGTTTGCGGAGTAGTTTGTATAGGGAGTTTGTATATGGAATTTGTATTTTGGAGTTTTTGAAAAAGGGGAGTCTCATGAGCAGATTGTGTTTTGTTCAGGAGGATCTGAACAGTTGTATTTGGATTTTATGGAGTAGAGTGATGGAGTCTTGATGAAAGCCGAGCAGCAGAGCAATGAAGTAGACTAGCCTGGTGAGAATGAAGGCATGGATACATGATTTTTGTATTCTTTTTAGGATTACTGTTAGTGTAGTGTGTGTGGTTAATGTTTTGTGATAGAGTTTGTATGATGTAAGAATTAACATTTACTGTAGTAAAGTGTAGTCAACAGTAGAGGTTACTGTTTAATGTAGGGCAGGGGTAGTCAACCTTTTTCTACCTACCGCCCACCAATGCATCTTTCTTGATGGAAACATTTCCTTACCGCCCACTAGTGTTCGATTTCTTTTTTAGCACAAGTGCAGAATATTGCTTAGAAAGGAGGGTGTTTAAAAAATAAATAAATGTACGTACATTTATCTTTTTATTTCTACTTAATGCGTGTTTATAATGTTTTTAACTTTATAACGTTTAATGAGAAAACAATTAAGTAAATTGAAATTACCTTTACTAGTGATTAATGAGATCCTTGAGGTTGATGCTGCGAGACTAAATATTTGATATCTGGTTCGATTTTCGTAAGGAACAAACAAAGGTCTCCTCTTTCGGTGATATTCAGACGGTTTCTCTGTTTGCTCATAATATGATTTCTCATCCGATCATCAGCTCCCCTCCTCTCCCTCCTCAATTCCCCCCCCCCCTTTTTAAATTTTTCTTTTTATTTTTGTGTGCATGAAGAGTACAAACATGCAGGTAATGCCACAACAGCAGGTACTGGCAACTAATGGCTAACATATATATGGCATAGTTTGAAACTGCACAATTTTTAGTAATAACATTCAGGTTTCACGACAGGCAAAACAATTGGCATGTCAGCAGGTAGGCAACTTCTAACACAAAATCAACGTTGTTTCAGCGTGGATACTGACATTCTAGTGGAGCATTGCACATATGCATTTCAAAAAACAGGCTTAAACTGTCTGACATGTCACAGCATTAGAGACTCCCTTGAGCTAGGCAGCCCACTTATGGTATTATTATTAGCCAACAACAATTCTCTCCTTTTCCTTTTTTAAATATTTTTATTTTCCTTCTTTCTCCTATTCTACAAGTACTCTGCTCCTTCTTTCTCCTATTCTACAAGTACTCTGCTCCTTCTTTCTCCTATTTTCCAAGTACTCCACTCCCTGCTATTGTGTGTCCCCCTACCTACTCCAACTTTACCCTTTCCTCTACCCACGTGTTACACTGGTTCACGAGCGCATGCGTTCGTACGTGGATTTGCACACGATATGGGCGCACATGCGTGTTCAGGCACACACGCTCATGCTTTCGTGCACTCACATCTGCACGCCCGCACTTCCTGCTTACGACTGAGTGCACCAGAGATGAACAGAGCGTTCATCTCTCTGGATAGAGGGAGGATTCTGCTATCGCCCACCTGGAATCCTAAAACGCCCACTAGTGGGCGGTAGGGACCAGGTTATCGCCCACCTGGAATCCTAAAATGCCCACTAGTGGGCGGTAGGGACCAGTTTGACAACCCCTGATGTAGGGTATGGGTGAATGTTTATTGTAGTGTAGTATTAGAGTAAGGTTTGTAGGGATTAATGGGAGGACTTTACTGTAAGGGTAGCACTTCGAATACTGTAATAATAGTTTGTTTGGATTTAGCACCCCCTTTCTTTAAAAAAATTAAATAAAAGGTTACAAATCCAGGGGCAGGTTTGGCAGCTCTGCTCCATCCTTGGGAGGTCTTACTAGTACAGAAGAGCTGGAGTCCTATGGTACATTTGGGGACATTGCACTGCTGTGCCCAAATAATGTATCTCACATAGAATTACTGAGTCCAATTATTCACTAGGAATAGCACCCTCTCTCCTAAGTAAGATAAAAAAGAAAACCTAACTTCTAAAGCAATTCAACAAGTGGTTCCTTTTAACTCTGCAAGCTAACACAGGCTATTATGAGCATTTAAAAAAATGCATCTATAAAATTAATAACAAATTTAAGATCTCTGAACCTGTAAAACCAACCACTCTTTTATAATAACATACAGTGCAGCCATCCTTGAGACGTGCTATATGTTACATAGTTACATAGCTGAAAAGAGACTTTCATCCATCAAGTTCAGCCTTCCTCACATATGTTTTTGCTGTTGATCCAAAAGAAGGCAAAAATTCCTTCTTGACCCCAAAATAGCAGTTAGATGTCTCCTTGGATCAAGCAGCTATTACCCCACTAATTAGAAATTATATCCCTGTATGTTATGTTTTTGCAAGTATTTATCCAATTGCAGTTTAAACATCTGTATGGCCTCTGATAAAACCACCTCTTCAGGCAGAGAATTCCATATCCGTATAGTTCTTACTGTAATAAAACCTTTTCTTTGCCTTAGATGAAATCTCCTTTCTTCCAGCCTAAGAAAAGGTTTGTACTGGCCCCAAATATATTTGTATAATGTTATCATATCCACTCTGAGGCGCCGTTTTTCCAAACTTAAGAGATTTACATTTTTTAACCTTTCTTCATAACTAAAATGCTCCATTCCTTTTATCAATTTTGTGGGTTGTCTCTGCACTTTTTCTAGTGCCATGATATCCTTCTTTAGAACAGGTGCCCAAAATTGCACAGCATATTCATTAGAACAATCTCTGGGAGTCAAGACCAATACAGCAAAGGTCATAAATACATTAAGACAACTGATATGGACAAGATGACTAAGAAAGGAAAAAGAACACACTTCATAAATGAGATATATGGCCTCCTAGCTGGAATACTAAAGGAATATAAGAATGCTTGGGAGACCAATAACAGAACCCTGAAGAAAAAAATAATAATAAACATTATTATTATTATTATGACTATAAAGGTTCCAAATAAGTATTCTATAGAGTCCAAATGGCTCTATGAGCCATCATAATGTAAGACTTTAAAAGCAAAATAATCACAATTTATTATTTTCAAATCACTCTTAATATAAGTTGTTTCTTAGAGGGAACTTAGTTCAGTTTGCCTAAAGACAACGGTAATTTTCTCATTCTGCTAAGGGAGATGTTTGCTTTCCTGTAACTGCTTCACTGGAAACTGTGATCAAACAGGTATATTCAGAAATATTCCTATAGACGAGACTAAAGTAATATAGGAGTTTTTGACAAGAAATAACACAGATGTTAAGTGACAGATATTTGTACTGCAATGTGTTGTGTGTTGTCAAACAGACTGGTTGCATCGTCTATGCTCGATGTAAAGAAATGTCGTGGCTGTATTTAGTGTTCACTTTGTTGCTCTTTGTATCTGCGGTCTTCCTTACAATCCAGCTACTTCGATCAATTACATAACACGGTCTATAAAATGACACAGTGCCACTGGCTTTTGGCTCACGTGTTTCAGAGCTTGTTTCTTTGTATCCGAGATTATTATATGTGATTGATTTACTGTCCGCTGTAGTCTTGCTATTGTGTTATTGACTCTGATCCAGTGTAGCCTGCCTTGATTGCGCTTCTTCCTGCTGACGGATACCTCGCTATTGGAGTCTGTGCTAATGCTTACTGTCTTGGAGGCTGTTTCCATTTGTAGATTTCTTTGGGCAGAAGGATGTTATGCTGCTCCTAGGTTCCAGTTACACTCTCATTACCTGACACAAGGTGTTCCTTAACATCTTTTTATCACAATATTTTTTGTATGTCCTTGGGAAAGTCCTTGGCAAATAGAATCCTTTGGTTTCTGTGATCCATGTGCTCCATGATATTGTTGGTCCTACTATGTACTTTAGCTGCTAGTGCCTCTCCTGTTGCAGCTTGTTGTGTCCATGACTACTTGCAATGAGCTATGTACTAAGCAAGCCCAGCTAATCCCAAAGGACTGACTGCCTTAATTTTGTTCATAGAGAACAGATATTGTTTGATTTGGTCTGTATGACCATTGCTTCTATTCATTTGTTTGAATCGGCATTAAAAATGATTACAATCTGGTAGAAATTTTTTTTCAAATGATTTATCTTCAGAAGTCACCACTAAAGGCTATGGGAATTGTTTGTAGATAGACCATTTGAAAACAAAATTTCTAGCAGACTGGAGTAATTTCTGAGTGGCCATGGTGGTAGGAGTCTGTATGTGCAGTTTCAAACGCTGGACATCCAAAAATATTTGCACTTGATTTAGGCAGCCTGGAACTCTGTTCGGGACTTCCTAATGTTAATTCTGTGCAAAACATACATCTGTTACCATGCACTGAACGCTATCAACAGACGTGGTCAGCTTCTATCCTTGTGGGGAGTGCCTTCAAAGAGAAGCTTCAATGTAACCTCCCTCCCTGTTGAGATCCCTGCCAGCCCTCCCGCCTCCCTCCATTTCTTAATGCTCAGTTTTTTTGTGTTTTTTTAAATTCCCTCCCTCGTCATGGGACAATGGTCCAATTCTATGAGAAGCATTTTTTTGGTCCTCGCAAGGGAGGCTTGCAAAGCATTGCAGGGAACTTTATTTATTTTATTTTTTTAGCATTTTATAAAGGAGGGACCTATTTGCTAATACCCAATAGTTCATTGTAAATAAAGAAGAAAATAATAACAATAATATGTACATACACTTAAAGCCTCACAACAATTCTACGGTAAGACTTTGCTCTGATCCCAACAAAAGTAAGATAAAGTACAGCAGAGCTCCCACTACACATCTATTCCCTCTGCGAAACAAACAGGAAAGCTTTCGACATGTTTTCCGACAAGTCAAAAAAGCTAATTTGACAAATTATCTTCCAAAGGAATTACATGTCAAAAGTATTGGAATTGTTTGTTTTCGGTGTATTGGATTCCCTAACCGTAATCTGATACCTTTTATTTAGTGGACACATTGAAAGCAATCTCATCCGTTCCAGATCACGGCTATACAAGTCCCTGTTCAATCGTTCCAGATCACGGCTATACAAGTCCCTGTTCAATCGTTCCAGATCACCGCTATACAAGTCCATGTTCAATCGTTCCAGATCACAGCTATACAAGTCCATGTTCAATCGTTCCAGATCACCGCTATACAAGTCCCTGTTCAATCGTTCCAGATCACCGCTATATAAGTCCCTGTTCAATCGTTCCAGATTACCGCTATACAAGTCCCTGTTCAATCGTTCCAGATCACAGCTATACAAGTCCCTGTTCAATCGTTCTAGATCACCGCTATACAAGTCCCTGTTCAATCGTTCCAGATCACGGCTATAAAAGTCCCTGTTCAATTTTTGCAACCCATGTTTTTAATTTTCTCAAGTCAGAAGTTCAAGATGCCGTTTGTAAGAGTATAGTTTTTGTGGCATATTTACTGTCTAGCTTGTGTTTGTCATGTTGCTGTTCATTGTTCTACCTTCTTGTACGTCTTCATTCAATAAAAGAATATAGATTTCGTTTTTACACACTGATTTGTATTGTTGTGTCCAACTCCCAAGCCATTAACTGGAAGTTAACAGCAAAGAACAAGTATACCATATCAAGTTTGTCTAACATTCCGGGACATCAAAGCTAAATGCTGTTCATTTGTGGACACACAGCTTGCAGAAGATCTCCACAAGAATCTTTGTTAATTTGTTGTCATGAACAAAACAGCAGCATTGGAAGCACACCGAGATATGCTTCATTTTGAAAATACAGTATAATTCATACCCTTTTTGATGATGTTTACTAACAGTGTCCTATAATTCAAGGTATATTACTCTCTCTTGTGAGAACAACACAGACTAAAAATAAGGCAATATTTTAATGCCTATCACACAGGAAGAGTCCCAGCAGGGTATAAGTGAGAAGAAAAATAAGATTGGAGATTGTATTTCCATAGAGTGTTGGCTTCTGTCAGCCTGACAACAGGCAATTTCACAGAGCTCAGTAGAAGGGATCACAACTTTTACAAAAGCAAAATAATTGAAGCACTTGACATGTTCTCATACAGGATTTTTGCTTTTAATGTTTAACTACAAGATCCGTGTTTTGTCCATTTAACAATTGTTATGTAGAAAGCTTATCCAGAGTGCTTAGATAGCTAAGCAATCAAACAAGAATTATTTTGTAAAACAGTAAATTATAGAACATAAAACAAAACGGGTGCAAGAACACAAACAATGTTTTATTAAGAAATGAGGAGCGAAAGGTGAAGTAAGGGACAGAGTAGAAGATCTGAACATCATCTGAAAAGAAGGAGACATTACAATCAGAGGATGTTGGCCAGGAGTGTTTCTCAGCTCCCTAGACTGTTTTCAGACTCTCCAATATCGCCTTGCTGAGTCAAAGTGTTCGGTGCCATTAGGAGCGCTCAGTAATCTAAACATTATTCGGAGGTGAAATGTAGCAAGTGATTATAGCAGTGATTAAAGCCTTTACCCCACACCATGAGTCTAGACTATATGTAGGGGTTATTGCAGCTGTGCAGAGGTATTGATACCCATAGAGGGTCATTTGCATACAATAGGGTAATTAATAATACATACAGATCCCCATCGAGTCCTCTTCCCATAACTCCTTGTTTTTGTTGCTGAAAACAACCCTCAGCCCCACAAAAACAAGTACCCAACTCCATTTTGTCCATACAATTGAAACTAACTGAAGCAACAAAGGCCCTTGTAAAAATACCACCAAAGCAAGAGGAATCCCTACCCTGCAACCCCAAGTCCATGACAATGAGAGTGTGCTAAAGTGATATGTCATGGACTGAGACTTGTGGAATATCTACTGGAAGGGGATGGTTTGTGTGCATGTCTAACTGAAACAGACCTTGTAGGAGCAAGCAGAAAGACAAAATTATAGTCAGGAGGATACAGTGCCAATAGACCAAGGTTTACCCAAGTCAAGAGAAGGGTTGAAAAAAGTCTAGAAAAAAATATTTGAATACAAAAACATTACATAAAATAAAGCAATCTTCAGGATGACATGATAACCAAGTGAAACCCAGGGTCAGTTTTGTCCTTTATTGATCTGCCTACGTGTAAGGGAAAAAAATCAGACTGAAGGGAATGACCTCTGAACACAGGACCTCCAAATATATGGCAGATGTCAAACAGTTAAAGCAGGAGTCCCAATTGACAAAATACCGTGATACCCATATGCTTGTCTACAGGAATGGCCACTTGCCCCTTTACACACATTTTATAACGTACTCACAGGTGGTATATTCACCTTATATATTTATTCATTTTGAAGATTCAAATACAAATACTCAGGTTCATTCAGTTTGCCACCAACGAGGCACTATTTCATACGGACAGCCACTAGAAGTGCTTCCTCATCGAAGACATTCAATTACTGAACATTTTCACATTCACACATAGCATGGCACCACCTGAACGATGTTAATGATTCCCACGGAGATTAAAATATCTTATTTAGATCATCAGGATTTGTGATTCAGAGACTAGTCTGAACCATACGTCAGAGTTAGACTTCATTATACACCACCCCTAGTGATTGTGAGAAAAGAGCAATGGTTAAATGGTTCACTACATACAAGGACTTTACATCAATAAATTATTTTACATTCATAACAGTTATTATATACTATGCCACAATATATCAAATAAGATGGTAAACAAACTGCAATGATGAGTTTAATCAAATAGTCCACTTAATCTGATAAATTCCGATAAATTCCTAATATCTGATATGACTACGAAGTTCTAAAAAACTCATAGCAACCCAGATCTCTCAATTACACGGACAATGTGTCTTTCCCATAAACACACTTTTGCCAACAGTACATACTCTCTATAGCTCTGGCTCCAAATATTGACAGGAATGTGCTATACTTCCTTTTTAGAAGAATAAAATCAATTCTATTTCTGTAGCCCTTCTTCTGACCTTGGCAAAGGACTGACAAACTAACATGTTCTAAGATGCATAATAAACTAAATCAAGGCATAATAAACTAAATCATTTCACAGAGATATATATTTTATTGTATTGCCTACATGACCATTTTGAATGCATCGGTCTAGAGTGGCGGATGTTTTTCCAACTTATAATCACAGCAATGATTATTTTATAGCTGTGTAAAATGCAGTTTAAATGCCCATAAACTTCAGTCTAAAGCAGGTTAATATATATATATATAAATCAATAAAAAGGAACTGTTTATTAGGAAAAGTGTTTTTTCCGTTGTCAAAGCTAATGTGAATATGTCTTTCAACATGAATGGGCAGAATGTAGAGATGTTTCCTGTCTTCATCTTTACATCATGACAATGAAGTTTCAAGTTCCACTATAAGCACAGCTATTAGTATAAAAGCGAATATTATACAAATCTGAAGGATAAGGGCATTCCAGGACAGTTGGCTGCCTTTTGGTGTCATGCTTAGGCAGCATTACTGTGAATTACTAGAATACTAAAGGATTATGTAGTATTGCCCAATAGCCTGTTTAATTATCACTGCATTCAGAAAATGGTGCTGAAATGGGTGGACTGTCAAGGGGGCATCGCCAGTGATGCAACTTGCATCACTGGTGCCACCAATAATGGGTGGCCTGCCTGGGAATTGATCATTTGAAGGGGCATGGCAGCCTAGTGTCAAACTAAGTTATGTTAAGTCTGTTAAGCCAGGCTAACAGACAGCCTTCGAGCCAGCCCCAACATACAGGACCAGACATCTGCCCTGTATCGCGAAGGCTAGACTCTAAAGGACTGCCCTGTATCCTGAAGGCTAAAGTCCAGAGGCCTGTCCTGTATCCGAAAGGCTTGAGTCCATAGATCTATCCTGTATCCTGAAGGCTAGAGTCCAGAGGCCTGTCCTGTTACCTGAAGTCTAGAGAGTCCATAAGCCTGCCCAGTATCTTGAAGGCTAGAGTCCAGAGGCTTCTCCTGTATCCTGAAGGCCAGAGGCCAGAGGCCTAGTGTCAAGCTAAGTTAAGTTAAGTCTGTTAAGCCAGGCTAACAGACAGCCTTCAAGCCGACCCCAACATACAGGACCAAGTAGAAAGAGCCACTACACAGCGTGAGTGTCTCTAATGAGCCTAAATCTGGACAAGAGAGGACTCCAAAATAGGGACTGTACCACTAATTGCAGGACAGTCAGGAGTCCTGTGTACCTTAATCCAAATAATAACAGAGGCTTTTTGAGAAGATAATTTAGGGTTCCTCACACTATCGATGTCAGGGTTCCATACAAACTCCCTGGTTTTCTGATCTCTTCAGTCTGGCGCAGAACCTCACAGTGCCATGAACTTTTGTCCTGTTGCAGACTATTGAACAAATCTGACTCTGCATCCAGCTGGTCCTACATCCTTAATTGTCTTTCTATATAGTCCACCTTTTCCCTTTCTTGTTTGCCAGATCATTAATTCAGGATTGTTTTTTGTTTCAAGGCAGGTTGTTTACTCCATCTGTGTATCCTGAAAGCCACAGTCCAGAGACCTTCTCTGTATCCTGAAGGCCAGTGTCCAGGTGCCTGTCAGGTATCCTGCAGGCTAGAGTCCAGACACCTGCCCTGTATCCTGAAGGTAGGCCTGCCCTGTTTTCTGAAGGCCAGAGTCCACACACCTGCCCTGTATTCTGAAGGCTAGAGTCCACAGGCCTGCCCTATATCCTGGAGGCCAGATTCCATAGACTTGCCATGTATTCTGAAGGCCAGAAGCCTGCCTAGTATCATGATTTTTCCTTTGTCTTTCTTTGTTATGTTTGTCTAATTTACATTCTTTTCGAATAGTAAACATTTATTTCCTTTACCTCATAGTGTTGTGTCATCATTTCCCTGCATGTGGGTTACTATTTAATTTTCATTGCTGATACACTGTGTCAGCACCCCTTCCTGACCAAAAGTGGACATTTGACGAGATAAATAGCAATTATTTCACCTGATCAACAGTGGAAGGAAAATATTTGTCCAGGCCCGCTACATATCAAAAATAAATCATTCTACCAATAAAAATATATATTAAAACCTGAACTTTCTAAATCCACTGAAAAGTCTACTTTTCTATACAGTCAGGGGCCGGGTGACTTATAAATGTAGCACCATAGATAGATCTAAATGATAAAACAAAACAAAATAATTGTATCTAAGTTTTCTATTGACTGTGACATGTTAATGGCTGGAATCTGTGTTTCTTGCCACACCATATACACTGTCCCTGTAAAACTACAGTAACAATAAGCTCGTCGTAGAATTTATTTACAGAATAATAACGCTTAGATGCAGCAGTGTCAGATTTATGGCATTGTAAAATCCCCACTAAAACGTGAGAGACAAGTCATACAGTTATTATTAAAAAAAAAAAAAAAGTGACAGTCTGTTCTCAGAGCTACATAAAAATATTTCTACAAACCTGGATCAGCATGTACAGGAACCCGGGAGATTTATGACTAACTTTGAGAGTCTCTTGGGTAAGTGATTCTTCTAAGTGACAGACTAAAAGAATGAGATCACATTGCCATTTTCTGTGTGTCTGGAGAAGACACTATATCCATTTCATTTCATAAACAGACAAATAAGGTGCACTGTGTCTTAAAGACAACATTTTACGTGTGTCTATCAATCGTATAAATCAATGTAAAGTGCAATCCAAATATAAAGTGCACTTTTTAATATGCTTAAATAAAGTACAAAAAAAATATTGTGCAATATATGCTTATAAAGTGCATCAAGTAAGTTAAACACATTTATTATTTGTTTGTTTATGGTATTGCTTTCAAGTGTTTTATGGGCTATTACACTTTGTAAGGTGCTGCTTAATAAAGCAAGAAAATGTTATCACAGTATTTTACAGCACCTTTATTCACTTGTTATTTTGGTATTTTATATGTAATTCATGTTGACCTTTGCATTCTTCATGCCCCTACATTGATGATCATATGCAA
This sequence comes from Pelobates cultripes, assembly GCA_933207985.1. Taxonomy (NCBI): domain Eukaryota; kingdom Metazoa; phylum Chordata; class Amphibia; order Anura; family Pelobatidae; genus Pelobates; species Pelobates cultripes. Next base: position 375,131,604 of record OW240912.1, read on the forward strand.
GGCTTGGTACAGTAGTACGAAAAGACGTCATCGAACTCTGCCCACCGGTACGAACTCTACAGCCCGGGAATCCAGAGTGCCGGCTACTGGTATTACTGAGGACATTTTAGTAGGGTTATCCAAGAGACTGGTGAGATGGAATACGTTTGAGATGTTTGTTACTGATTTTAAAGAATAAAGTTTGTTCAATTGGATTTCGGTTGTCCATCATTTTCCTGCATATAAGACTGGATTTATATTCAACGTGCATATAGCCTGAGCAGTTCTTAATCTGCTCCTTGTTTGTGAGTGCAATATACATATCTGGTTCTATAAATATTATTGGTGTTTAAACAATATTACACTATATATTCTTTTCTCTTTCATGTTGAGGTCTATATATGTGCAAGTATAATATTTTATACATTGTTATATTTTAAGTATATTGGCACATAAAATCACTTTAACTGGTTTTTACATATATACACAAATTTGAAATTGCACTTTAATTGAAGCATAATTTTAAGTGTTCTTTGAACAATAATTAATAAGCACTGTTTGCTGCTTTTTAACACTTTGTGATATTTTAAAAGCATATATATTTAAAAAGCACGATTTTAAAGGCACAAGCGCACTTTATGTTTTGGTTTGCTATTTGGTACAGTAATGTACCTTCAAAACTGTAACAAAGCAATCAGAGTTACCCATTTCAGGCCTCCCAGCTGTCCTGATCTATCATAACAGCAGTGTCAGGAATACTGAGAGACCCAAAACGCAGTATGTAAAGGATAATAGAAATAAATGTGTACCGGACCTTAGAGGCAGGGCTTTACATTAGAGAAACAGAGAATAGTCAGGGACAAGCCAAAGTCAGGGAAATCAGAAATCACGGAAGCGAGCTAGAATAGCCGAGTCACAGGATTACAGAATGGAGAATAGTCAGAATAGCCAAAATCAAATTACCAGAAATACAAAGAGAATACAACGCACTATTGGGAACCAAAAATGAACCACAACAGGGCAATGATCCATGCCCTAGGAACACTTTATATAGTGTGTCTCTTTAATTGTACGGCCACGCCACCAAAACATTAAAATTCTAACGGTTTGGTGGCCCGTCATCAGTGTCATGACGTTGGTGCACACTTGCTGCATCATAAAAGAGGGCAGTGCTACACGGAGGACGTTGGAACAGCTGAGGAGAAGAGAGGGACAATGGAAAAGGTCCGTCTCCACATGCTGGATGACCCCATGTGTCACAGCCTGGGCAACATAAGGTATTGTGACAAGCAGAGGGACAGGACACCAAAATCAAGACTGCTTTGCCATCAAGGGATGGTTCTTTGGTGTTATGCATCCTACAACTTGCTGTGCTGAGGGCCCTAGGACCACTTTAGATGCACTCTGTGCGTGATTTGCCATGAGTGGGGTTGGCAAGTAGGCTGTCAGTCAGCACAGCATGCTTTCAAGCCACGGTGACTCACCTCTTCATTTGGATGCTGCGAGTTATGCAAGTTGCATTACTGAAATGCCCCTAGAGGCCCACCTACACCCTGTCCTACTTTCATACCTTCCAAATGTGGGCGCTATACTATTATAATTTTCAACTGCTCTGCTCTGACCTATTTCATACAATCCTTTTCAACTCCACAGGTCTTTCGCTACTTTGCCTTCCTCTCCTTGACCTACTCTCCCCAGACCTTTGTGTGTAGTGTGCCAAGACATGGTTTATCAGTAAGACTGCATTGTGGAGCTTATATTGCAGACACTAATGCTTCATGAACCAATGTAGCTATTTATGGTATCAGCAGACTTTAAGCTGTTAAACAAAAGTCATGTAGCTGACCCAAAGTCTACAATATCACCACATCGTGGATTGTTTTTGGAGTAAGATCCATTTCTGGTGTACAGTGTGATCACCCCTTACGTCACCCTGTTTGCATGAGCAGTTTGGAATAACACATTCTACCATTTCAGAACTGGGAGTCCTGTGGCTTTTGATTGAGACTTTTCTTAAAACAACAGCCCTCCATTCAAATCTAGCTACAAATAGGTTTTAGAAAACACATAAAATATTGTGTGTCTTAAATTATGCAGCAAATATATTAAATGATTTGTCCAAACACCATGACTACTATGACTACTCAATGCTGCCCTAAGTTCTCCCTTATTCCAATCTTGGGGACAACTCTCACCCTGCATGCCCCAAACGGTATTCCAATCAACACCTTTTTTATTTTTGAATTCTTTAAACTGAGCACCAGAGTAAAACCCATAAAAAAGTAAGTAAGAAACCAATGCTACATTAGGCACAAAAAACTACATTATTGTCACTTTTAAAAACTTCTGTTGCCTTTACAAGTCCTTCCCTTCTTCTCTAAGCCAGACTTTCTGTGGACATACTCTTCACACATAACGCACTGCAGCAAGTTAAAGTGCTTTAAGTGTGTGGAATGTCCCTTTAAGAGCTTCTTTTAGGTCTCCTGTGCTTAGCTGCACAGTGCTGGCATGGCTAGTTGGCTGACAGTGCCAGCTGATACCACTGCAGTGGTTATGGTGCTTGGAGGTAAGGAAGTTTCATTATGAAGCTCATTTAACAGGTTTATAACCTGATTTCTCCTGCTGGATTCACTGATCCATGAACGCAGAGCAATATACTCGTCAAGACAGTCTCTAAGAAATGAATGATACACTATCTTTGTGAATGCTATGAAAGCACAGTTAATTTCACTTAGTGTTTTTCTTGCTCAGTAGCCTATACGAGTAATTAAAGTTAAGAATACATTAAATGGCATCACGTGGAACCATGCTGCAACATGATGGCCAGATGCTGGTAATTATGGAAGACTTCTAGAATTCTAGTTCATCTGGGCCTGAACATAAAAATTGCTATATGTTCTATCAGGGCGCCTTCTGGGCAGTATCAATGTTATTAGCAATGAGTCATTAAGCAGCAGCAGGAATGGAAAGCGAAGAACAGAAACTGTAGAGGAATTTAATTGATTTTAGTTCTGTATTGGTCTCCTAGCACATAAGAAAATACATTGTATATTTACACTGCAGCAGAATTATGCTGTTTATTAAACAGAAGCTGAGATGTGCTGAGATGCCAACTAGGTTATTCAACCTTTATTTTGATATAGATTCTAGAACAGGGGTAAGCAACCCATGGCACGTGTGCCATGCCTGGCACTTGAGATGCCTTTGTACGGCACTCAAGGCTCTTAAAACCAAACAGGCCCCTCTGGCCTATCAGGAGTCCCAGTGAAACTTCAGATATCTGCTAATACAAAAAGGTGGTGAAGGACAATTATCAATTTATGCATTGCAGCCCGTAGAGAAAGAGATCTCAGATCACTTCCTCCCAGCACTTGGGAATCCAAACTGTATTAGAGCAGCCCGCAGCAACTCCTGCCGTTGACCTACACAGAAATGCTATCCTATTTCGGCACAGTGCTGCTAGAAGGTTGCCTAACCCAGTTCTAGAATTTGTAACCTAGCTTATCAATACACAGTTTTGCATAATAGATCCTGTGTAAGCCTACATTTAAATTAAATTAAATCCCGTATTACTTACCCACTTCATCTCGAATGGTGGCAAGCTCAACGGCCAGTTCCTTTTCTTTCATAAGACAAACTTCATTCTGCAGACACAAGACATAAAGTAATTAATTTATTTGAATCACAACAGGGCAATGACATTAATTATATAAACATAAATGTAATAAGATTGTGTTAAATAAAACTGCCAGAAATCAACATTGATTTATAAATTATATTGCTTTATGACAGAAAGTTTGTACTCTCATTAAAATCAGGATATCCAAAGGTATAGTTCAGCAATCAAAAACCTATTGTAGAAAGATACCCCTTTGAGAGCCTTGGAACTCATCTGATATAACAGGCATTCAATCACAGACTGGTAGAACTATGTCTATATAGTGCTGCTCGCATACAAAACATCATAAGTGGACAACAATTGGAGCTTTTAAGACAAGGCCAAAAATAATTAAAATTCATTAAAAAAGCATTTTATATTCTGGTCTCTTGAATAATAAGATTAAGTTCCGAGTGTTCTATTAACAGATACAATTTCTTTTCCTAACAACTTTTATAAATACTGGTCTAAGAAATTGTTCCACTCTACTCTTGAGGCTTGTGAGGCTTAAGCACCCTATTTATGCATGTTTAGGTGAGTGCAGCCAACCCCTTGTTTTTTCATATATATATATATATATATGTAGCTCATTTAGCAGAAATGTGGCTGTTAGAGTAGGACCTGCCAAAGATGGGGTACATTGACATTGTGGCAGGCTTTTTCAATGAATGATCATATAATGTAACTAAACCCCCATTATTTTTTGCCTAGATTAGGTGTTTTTAAAAAACTAACAAAATCTGTCAGCACCAAAGTTGCTGTTTAGTAGATAAGGGAGTGCGCTGGATTTTCATTTTTATTGTACTCTTGAGGATTCTTCGCTTTTTAGTATACGTGAATTATTTGTGAATTATTTGAATTGTACTAGAGACAAGGTGCTACAGCTATTAAAGAAAATGTATGTAAATAAAGCTCCGGGGCCTGACGGTATCCACCCACAAGTACTTAAGGAGCTAAGTGGGGAAATAAGTGAACCTCTGTATTTAATTTTTAAAGATTCTTTTGTTTCAGGTATTGTACCGGAGGATTGGAGGAAGGCAGATGTTGTTCCTATATTTAAAAATGGTTCAAAATCCTTGCCTGGAAATTATGGACCTGTGAGCTTAACTTCTGTGACTGGGAAATTATTTGAACGGCTATTAAGGGATAATATTCAGGAATTCATTGGGAAGAACTGTGTTATTAGCAATAATCAGCATGGTTTTATGAAACATAGGTCATGTCAAACTAACCTAATTGCATTCTACGAAGAAGTAAGTAGAAGTATAGATCAGACTGTTGCAGTGGATGTGATCTACTTGGATTTTGCCAAGGCATTTGATACGGTTCCTTCAAACTAAAAGAAATTGGTCTAGATGAATATTCTTGTTCTTGTGTAGAACATTGGCTTAAGGATAGAGTACAACGAGTTGTCATTAATGGTAAATTTTCAAGCTGGACAAAAGTGATAAGTGGTGTCCCTCAGGGTTCTGTTTTGGGTCCGCTTCTATTTAACATATTTATAAATGATCTTGAAATGGGCATTGAAAGCCATGTATCAGTGTTTGCAGATGACACAAAACTTTATAAAGTAATAAAATGTGAGCAGGATATTGCCTTGCTGCAGAGGGATTTGGATAGATTGGGGGACTGGGCACTAAAATGGCAGATGAAATTTAACGTAGAGAAATGCAAAGTTATGCACTTCGGGGTTAAGAATGCACAAGCAGTTTACACTCTAAATGGTAGTGAACTAGGGATAACCACACACGAGAAGGATTTGGGAATTGTTATAGACAACAAATTAGGCTACAATATGCAATGTCAATCTGCAGTTGCTAAGGCCAGTAAGGTTTTGTCATGTATAAATAGGGGCATAAATTCTCGGGAGGAAAATATAATTATGCCTCTTTATAAATCACTGGAAAGACCACACCTTGAATATGCTGTGCAATTTTGGGCACCTGTTCTAAAGAAGGATATCATGGCACTAGAAAAAGTGCAGAGACAAGCTACAAAATTGATAAAAGGAATGGAGCATTTTAGTTACGAAGAAAAAAATGTAAATCTCTTTAGTTTGGAAAAACTGCGCCTCAGAGGTGATATGATAACATTATACAAATATATTCGGGGCCAGTACAAACGATTATCTGGAAATATATTCATAAGCAGGGCTATACATAGGAAACGAGGTCACACATTTAGACTGGAAGAAAGGAGATTTCATCTAAGGCAAAGAAAAGGTTTTTTTACAGTAAGAGCAAAAGGGATATGGAATGCTTTGCCTGAAGAGGTGGTTTTGTCAGAGTCTATACAGATGTTTAAACTTCAATTGGATAAATACTTGCAAAAACATAACATACAGGGATATAATTTCTAATTAGTGGGGTAATAGCTGCTTGATCCAAGTAGACATCAGACTGCTATTTTGGGGTCAATAAAGACTTTTTTCCTAGTTTGTTGCAAAATTGGAAGCGCTTCAGACTGGGTTTTTTGCCTTCTTTTGGATCAACAGCAAAAACATATGTGAGGAAGGCTGAGCTTAATGGACGCAAGTCTCTTTTCAGCTATGTAACTACGTGAATTAAATCTGTTAATTCTAATGGTCTACATATTTTGCACATCACATGCATCATAATTGTAGGAATGCAATTGACTGTGTTTAAGTGTCATAAGACAGTGTAATTTGATAATAAAATATGAAGTTTTCATTCCATGGGTAAAGATAAAGAGATACTATTTATTTCATGAAATTACTGCAGATCCCACTGCACTGTAACAGAACAGAAATACACATAATACACAGTCTAGTATCTGGTGAATTTTAAGGATCTATATAGCGTATTTCATTGGGTAAGGGAGTAACCGTAAAATTCATCTATACATACAAGTTTTATAATATATACAAGAAAGGTAGGCAACTATATTGAAAGAGTTAGGGATCAGTGTTTGTAAACTGAAACATGCCAAAAAGCACTATTTTAATAACTTTCCACAACTAAACTTTTATATCACTGCATGTATTACATATGTATATATATATATATATTATATCTTCTGAGGAAAGTGCACTCAGTGGACTTCGTGGTACAAACATAAATCCTTTGTTGTGTAATAGTGGTACACATCAGTTTGTAGTCGACGTTTCACTCCCATGTTGGACTTTTATCAAGAGCTTTGAACTTTGTACCACAAAGTCCTCTGAGTGCACTTTCCTGGAAAGATTCACTAAAAAGGCACCGGGGCCAGCAGGAGACTATCTATCTGTCTATCTATCTAGCATGCATTGCAAAAATATCCACAACAATATAACATTTTCAAAAGCCAACAAAGAGGACTACTTTCACTAAACATATGTCTATTTAAAGTAATAGTCTCTCTCTCTCTCTCTCTCTCTCTCTCTCTCTCTCTCTCTCTCTCTCTCTCTCTCTATATATATATATATATATATATATATATATGAACATTTCTGAAGATAATGGGAGCTCATCAAAGAGGCTGTCAAAGAACAAAAAACAGAAAGGAAATATGAACTTATAATGCACCATTTGTATTGAGTGAAGGCACTCACCAAGTCATGTTCAAAGAACTTAAAACATATTCATTATGTATTTCAGAGCATAATTCACTGTTACCTGTGTAATGACAAAAATTCTGGATTAAACAGACAGGGAAGCCAAATTATACTAAATTAAAGGGAATACTCCAAGGACCATAACCAATACAGCCCTGCCACCCTCATAGAGTAATCTGTCAAACAGTTCTAGAATGGTTTCACAACTTACTTGTTCATTGGTTTAAAGTGCTCAGCTGACCCCTTACTTTTGGAACTATAGTGAACTGTAGTGGTTATGGTGCGTGGCGTATTCCTTTAGTAGTGGAATATAGAAAACTCTATAGACAGAGAAATGTATGTTTCCTGAACTACAGATAAGGATACATAAAGATTAGATTTGATCCCATATCATACTTCCCAACATTGGAAGGCATAGAATAGGGAAGGGCCCTGGGTTCATTGCCAGTAATACAACTTGTGTACATGGTGATGCCCATAATGGACTTTTTGCTGATTTAAGTGGCATGCCAGACTGGTGACCAGCATGCCAGGCTAACTGACAGCCTGTCTGAATGGCCCCCAGCACAGACCATGTAGAGAGTGCTGCTGATGTGCTCTAGTGCCTGCAGCTCAGCTTGAGGGCTTCTACTGATGCGCTCCTGTGATGCTGACTGGGGGCTGTTCCATGATGTCCCTGAAGTGGGACACCAGGGAACAAAATCAGGACATACTAGAGGACTCTAAAATAGGGACAGTCCTGAAATAAATCAGGATAGTTGGGAGGCATACAGTATCATCAACATAGCAGTCAATACTGGAAAATGAGTATAATGAAAGGTTATTTAAATTTATAAAAACTTTCCTATACCAATACATGCAAAGTCGTAGTATTGAATTTCTTTCTATGCTCAATTTGTATTTTTTATGTAGATTTAGTTTAAATTCTATTACACTGTAGAGCGAAAATGTTGAGTATCTTATAACTTGTACATGAAAAGAATATTTTGTATAAATTTGTTAATGCAGAGCCACACACAGATCATTTTTATGTGATTAACACGTATAAAGGAACACTGTATTGCTAGACACACGATGGGCACGAATACAGAGATTCAGTTTGGTCACTTTGTTGGATTACAGTTATTGAAAGATGTTCTGCGCCATTAAACAGAACTACAAGCTCGTTATGAATAAGAATATTATTCATAGCGCTATTAATCAACATTATTTATGGCAAAATCTTCAACATCATTCAAAGAATATCAAGAGATATATAGCAAATTGAATGCAAGTGACCAGATGTTTTTTTGGGGAAAAAAAAGCCTCTTTTCAGTAGAAAGTTAAAATAAAGAAAAAAGAAAAAAAAAACTTATTTCTGCAGCATATATCATCATAACAATCACAGATCTACATAAAATCACCCCCAAATGTGGACACTGTTTGATTGATGTTTGAGCAATTTTGTCCTGCGGAGTGAAACAGACTTGTCCTTATCTACTTTTTCTTTTTAACTGGGTAGAGCTAAACAATGATACCCAGGTATGAAGCAAGGCACCTATAGGGTACTCAATCGTGGTTGAGCAGTAAGATAAAATTCTTACTAAAAGTTCTACTTTCCTCTACTTTTCATATGAATGTCCTTATGCTGAGATCTTTGGATGTTAGTTGAACTATTTATTCAGGAACGGCTCAAACATAAAAATTTGGGCCAAATTCCAAAGGACTCGTTGGATCCACACATTCACAGCAGATAATGCAGACTGGTTATGATACAGTGTAACCCTAACCTGGATACTGCAGGTCTAGAACCCTGTGGGTGGAGAATGCAGTATATTATTGTGTTAGAGACTACACATGTTGCAGGACATGCCTGCTGTACAATTATCCAATTTTTTAACCTTTCAGCACTAGTTTGGGTTTCTTGTGATACCAGAGTCTCGCAGTGAAGAGTCCAGTAGCTGCATCTGACATGATAATAATTAGCAGCACTGCAGTGGCGATCCCCCCATGGCATCTGCCAAGCTATTTCCATGGTTTTCCGCTTTGCGAACTTCAGGCCCTGGCTTTTCCATATGTAACAAACCTAGAAAAGCAAATCTTCATAGAAAAATTGCTTTTCACTTAGAGGCACAGATAACACTTATATAATTTTTTTTAAAAGGGTAAACATGCCATTTACCATTCAGTCCAAGTGTGATGCATTTCACTGTATGTAACTAGTCATATTCTAGACTACAGATTTAGTACAAAACATGTTAAGTCGGCACTTGCTGCCTCTATAGGTTTTTCACATTTTTTAAGCATGGTCCCTATAGATCTCTATGGGATTACTCTGGTTTTAATGTGTTTATTCTAATATTAAAGAGACACTATAGACACTAAAACAGTTCTAGCCTAATTAAGCTTAATGAGAATCTAATGTTTAAAGGGTCACTATAGTCACCAGAGAAAAAACAGTGTTTACATTACAGCCTAGTGATAACTTCACTGGCCACTAAGATAAAAATATGTACAAAGGATCAGCGCTAATATACTAGATCTTACAGAGATAAATGTAAGGCAGCACACCTGAAAAATAGGGCTCCCTCACAGGCCCTATAGAGTAGACAAAGCTAAAAAAGGTGAAATAAAATATGAAGGGGGAGGCGGAGCCACAGGTGAAATAAAATATAAGGGGGAGGCAGCGCCACAGGTGAAATAAAATATGAAGGGGGAGGCGGAGCCACAGGTGAAATAAAATATATTAAATATAATACCTCAGATAGCTGTTAGAGATCCTTCCTGGGTCATGGCTGCCTAAAATGGATCCAAACATTCAGTGTCTCCTCCCACTGCATGCAGACACTGAACTTTCCTCATAGAGATTCATTGATTCAATTAATCTCTATGAGGAGATGCTGATTGGCCAGGGCTGTGTTTGAATAATGCTGGCTCTGCCCCTGATCTGCCTCTTTGTCAGTCTCAGCCAATCCTATGGGGAAGCATTGCGATTGGATCAGGGCACCACTTCTGATGATGTCAGCAGACAGCTTGTTTTTTTTTAAGCAAACAGCATGCAGATCTACAGCTTCTGGCTTGGATACAGTAAGATTTTGCTATATTTATGGAGGGATGAGGGGCACAGGAGGGCTAGATGGTGGTTTTAACACTATAGGGTCAGGAAAACATGTTTGTGTTCCTGACCCTATAGTGCTCCTTTAAATTCCCCTTATTGCACAAGCTGTTTAATTTAGAATTCGTGTATCTCTTTGTCTGTTAAAAGCTTTTTAGAGCCTACAGGAGCCTTCTGTGTGTAATTAAAATAAATTTACAGAGCAGGAGATAAAAACATCTAAAGCATGTTAACATCTGATTGCAATTTAAATAATGTTTTTCATGCAGGCTGCGTGAGTCATATAAAGCACTTCAGCAAGCTAAAGTGCTTTAGGTTTTTTTAGTCTTCCTTTACAAAACATTTACTTCTACCAATGGAATATTTGCATTGTAATCTTGAAAAAAAATATAGACATTGGACATTTGTATTTTATTATTTATAATTTTCTATTAGCCACTGATCTACTTGTACAGATTATCAAACAAAGCATTACCAAAAGATTAATCCAAGGAAGAACGTGCGCAAAGATTGAGAAGAACATGCATCTATGTTCCCCAGTAACAATGAATTCTTTGTTCCACTTTAGCTTTTAATTAAAATTAGATCTAGCAGATTATTTTGCTTTTCTAACTGGTCATGTAACATTGAGTAATAGAGACGGATGACAAAGCCACAACCTGCTTTTTGGAGCTGGTTTTAATAGCATGCATTTTCTTCCAAATTGTATAAAATAACTAAAAATAAAACAAAAAACTATTGCTTTTAAATATAGTTAGGAATACCTCAGGATAGTTTGATTACCAATACACTCGTAGGATAAAAAACGAAACTATATAGACATGATTAATAATATCATAAAATCTGAAGGGATGGAAGTACTACAGAGGTAGGTGTTTTTTTTTCTTTATTTTATTTACCTCTGTTGCCCTACCCATCACAGTAATAGCATTTGCAAAGGCGAGGAAAAACAAATCATTACTTACAGAGACAGGTTTAACCTAAAGGCACACTTCAGACCCCTAATGAACTTTACCTTGTTGAAAAGTTTTGTGTGTGAAGAGTGTGTCCTCTTTTTTTCCATTTTGCAAAAAGTGCAGATTTCAATAGAAATTGACACTTTTATAAATTAACCTGGTTAAACCCCTTTTGCTTTTAAGCAGACAACAGGCCCTGTCACTTCCTGGTTGTTTAGCTCAGTGAAACTAACCTCAAGAGGCAGCAATTGCTCAGAGCACCTTGCAAAGACTTCTTATGGAGCTACAGTGGGAAGTCTGTGATTGGGCAGCCACAGAAAGTCTGGGCGGAGCTAGAAGGGGAGGGTTTGCAAAGGCAGAAGACAAGGGAACTGCAGGTTTTGCAAATGTTTTTTTATATATATACCCTACTGAAAAAAGGCATAATTAAATACCTGCATGTTTTTATTTGGGGTACATCTACTAAATGGTGATTATTAAATGTTTTATTATGGGGCAGTGGAGTGTCCCTTAAAAATAAACAGGTTGGGAAAATGATCCGTTACAGTGCTTAGGTTTTTTCCAGGTCAGCTAGTTAAGCCTAAAGTGCACAGCTCTGTTCGTAACTCATCATGACTCATTGTTTAGGTTTGTGAAAAACACAAGACAGACACAATCAGTAATGCAATATGCATTATATGACGACAAAGTGATAGAGAACTCAGTAAAAAGCCATTTAAAACAATTTTGAGACCATCCTCATTATAAATCACAGGTAGTATGTCTGCTCTGAATGGCATATATTGTGCATTCCTTTTAAAGGTCACAGTTTGGACCACAAGCTCCCATGTGACAGCTCTAATGTATTTAGTAGCATAAGATGACTAAATTCCTTTCCTCTGACAGGGCAGGGAAAAGTCTCATGACAATTCATAAAAGGCAGCCCTTATAGACTAGAGTAACATATACAGCATGGCAAGGGATCTGCAGGCTTGTTATAAAGGGTAAGGACCTCTTAAGAATGATCAATTTAAGAAGCAACACACTGTGAGGGCTATTTACGAAACTGTCAATTGTAGGAAATTCAAAGAGAATTTTTAATTTTAGATCAAAATAGCTGAACTGAAATTCCAACAATCCTGCCAATTCATAAATCTAACCTGATCAGCCATAACATTAAAACCACTGACAGGTGAAGTGAATAACATTGATTATAGTGTTACAATGGCAGCTGTCAAGGGGTGGGATATAACAGGCAGGAAGTGAACAGTCAGTTCTTGAATTTCATGTTTTGATAGCAGGGGAAACGGGCAAGAGAAAAGATCAGAGTGACTTCACAAGGGCCAAATAGAAAATAAACAAATTATAAATAATTTCAGGAAGTATTACTTTACTGAGAGGGTAGTGGATCCATGGAATAGCCTTCCAGTTGAAGTGGCAGTGGTTAACACAGTGAGGGAGTTTAAGCATGCGTGGGATAGGCACAAGGCTAAAAACTCCCAAACTGCAAAGGGTATTGCTGATATGCAGTGATTAGAACCTACCAAAAGTGGTGCAAGGAAGGACAGTTGGCGTCAGGGTCATGGATGCACGTGGGAAGCAAAGGCTAGCTGTCTGGTCCGATCACACAGAAGTGCTATGGTAGCTCATATTGCTGAAAAACGTAATGCTGGATAAGATAGAAAAGTGACAGAACACACAGTGCATCATAGTTTGCTGTGTATGAGGTTGTGTAGTCACTACACTACAAAACTTGATCAAGGAGCAATCTAAGAAGGTTGCATGGTCTGACGAATCACCTTTTTTCGTTTAGAACAGGTGAATGGCCGGTTGCGTGTGTGTTATTTACCTGGGGAAGTGATGGTAGCAGGATGCACAATGAGAAGAACACAGCCTGGCAGTGGCAGTGTTCTCCTCTGGGCAAAGTTCTGCTGGGAAACTTTGGACTCTGGCATTCATTTCTTTGACACATACACCCCTTCATGGCAATGGTGTCCCTAATGGAAGGCCTCTTTCAGCAGTATAATGCACCCTGCCACGCTGCAAAAATTGTTCAGGAATGGTTTGAGGACCATGACAAGGAGCTCAAGGTGTTGTCTTGCCAGACTGACAGGACCTACTGCTAATATCTTGGCGCTAGATACCACAGGACACGTTCAGAGGTCTTGTGGAGTCCGTTTCTTGAAGCATCAGAAATGTTTTGGCAGCATGAGAGGGACCTACACTATATTAGGCAGGTGGTTTTAATGTTGTGGATGCTCAGTGTATACTGATTTATCAACAATCAAAAAGTAATGGTCATAATTATCAACAAATAGAAGAAAATGCACTATGGATTTCAATTTTTGCTATTTGCTCCCAAAGTCCATAAACATTTACAATTTGGCATTCTTAGTTTCATGTTGATAAACAAAATAACCCTTAATGGTTTGTGCTTTCCTTAAGAGTTTATATAAAATGTCTTTGGCCGTCATTCAAATTCGTGAAAGATACTTATACATTGTCACATTGAAGGCAATTATTACATGATACAAATAGCATTATTCATAGCTTATATTCCTTTATTAACTGAAGTCAAGTTTTAAAGGAATCTTTAGCAAAGATCAGTCAGTCTTCAGTAAATTTGCACACTTTCTATAATATAGGATCATTTATTCTATTGCATGGAAAACAAATGAAATCATTCTTTCACCAATTAAAGAAAAAAAAACACTAATAGAAATTTAGCATACAATATTGTCATTTATTTGTTTGGCTCCAGCATGCTCTGCAGCGCTGCACAAATACATATTTTACAAAGAAAAAACAAAAATATATTATACATTTGAAAACAGGAGTGCATGACCCTTCCATTGAACTTAAAATCTAGCACTATTGAGATTTTTATACCAGGTTCACAAGATATACTTTTTTGTGCAAATATATTTTTTACACAATGTTGGGTGCTAAATAAATAGTATTCCCAAATGTATATGCTGCACTTGTGAACCCAGCTAAAATCTATCACAGCAGTTCCTTTAGGATGCCTGACAATTCATTATTTCATTTCAACAGGTATCTTAGCTACATACTGCTAGAGAGAACTTTTCAAACACTGCCTTACAGATTGCTGCGATTGCTGAGCATGTGTCGAGTGTTCTCATTCAGTTCCTGTATATGAAAAGCAGGCGATTGCACAAATATCAATACGTTTGTTGAATTCATCGTAGAAAGGTCAGATACAAGGAGAGGTCTGTCCTAGCAATGCATCACAGGTAAGATTCATAGTGTCTTTATTTATTTAAGAAAATAAAAAAAAGTAACAAAAAACTTGAAGTAACACATTTAATTTATAAAATAGATTTCTTTTAAATTAGCGTGTTCCCCTTGTAGTTATACCATGGGTGGAATCCCTGCTTTAATAAAAAGTTGCTCAATATTATATGGTTCATATTTAGAAAATCCCTAGGGCCGAGAGTTAAGATAGTCTCCATACATGCTTAGGAGAGTCCTGTTTGTCAAATTAGAGGGACAAAGGTTTAAAAATAATATCATAAATTATTACTTTACTGAGAGGGTAGTGGATGCATGGAATAGCCTTCCAGCTGAAGTGGCACACACAGTGAGGGAGTTTAAGCATGCGTGGGATAGGCATAAGGCTATCCTAGACTTAAAATAAAGCCAGGGGCTAATTAAAGGTTTTTTTAAATATTGGGCAGACTAGATGGGTCGAATGGTTCTTATATGCCATCACATTCTATATTTCTATTATTATTTATATAGCGCCAGTATATTCCGTAGTGCTTTACAATAATAGAATGGGGATAACTGACAAGTAGTTGATATACAAAATACTAAGAGGCAAAAAGTGAATAAGGCTCTGCTCAAACAAGCTTAAATCCAGAAGAACATTATTCATTTTCTATTCAGTGAAATGAAGAGAATTGAAATACAAATCAACATTTTTAGACAAAAGCAAGCAGGGTGTGACTACAATAGAATTGGAGAAAATCCATTATCTTGGTGAATTTTCGTAATTTGGTTTGTTTGCTGCAATTCGGTGTTTAGTGAGTAAACCCCAACGCAAGATACTATGAAAAGAAAAGAAAAATGGTGTCAAGTGAGGTGACATCCATGAAGCTGTGAATGCTGAGCGATCCATTAAATACAGGAAGACTACCTTGGTTACCAAGGTGATGAATTCCTTCCCGGCGTCCCTGTGTGTTTTTTGCCCCCCAGATGTGGCTATGAGACAGATCTATACTTCTCTAATTAAATATAGGCAAAAGGTTTGTGACATTTAAAAATGCATCCTCTTGCAAACAAAGCATTGAGTTTGCCATTATAAAGGCTTCACCTGATTACCATATTCTTTGGGGAGGCTTACAGTGACATTAATTACCATCAGGAGCTTGCAGTGACATTAGTTAATTTGCAAAAAGGATGTGCAGCGATGAGTTGCAATTAAGGGCGCTTACAAAAATAAAAATTAGATGTTTCAGAGTTGTCATTTAACCATTTAATGAATCAGTTTTGAATATGATCTTACGTCCCCTGTTGCAATGCAGCAGCATTCTTGCCCTGAAAAAGTTGATTAATCCTTTCGGGTTAATCTTCTCAGAATTTGCAAGATTGTGGTCTCACTGTGCACTTAAACAAAGGAGAATCGCAAATTAAAAGTCACATTTCCACAATTCTCTCATGCGTTTCATCCAACATTGGACTTGATCAATGACCACATAAGGATTTTCGGTCATCCTGACAAGTCATTGAATTGGTTACTGTTGTCCTACAGCTGCAAATAATATTTTTTTTTGCAACAAAGTAGTCTGAGACACACTGTAAAAAGCAAACTTTCATAAAAATACCATGAACTAAAAACACATCCAATCAGACATTTTAGAGCACTCAGATATATTGGTGGTAGATAAATATAATAATAATTTTAAAAAACTCTTTGTATTTTAGACCCGTCATGCAGACTGTGAGAAACCAACTGTTGTCTAGCCCCTCCTCTCACACCATTGCTAGACAAAGGAGGAGACATTAACCCTTCAAAACACATTTTATTATCTTATCCAGGGGTGGCCAAAAGGTAGGTCCCCAGCTGCTGTAAAACTATAAGTCCTATGATGCTCTGCTACACTTATGACTAGCAAAGCATGATGGTAGTTGTAGTTCATTGGCAGCTGAGGGAATACCTTTTGTCCGTTCCCTGTTTATTCCATGCTTGGTGTATATCTACATAAAGGGAGAGAGAGAAGGCAATACCGTCTTGTCCTGACAGTGACAGCAAGAATAAAGCTTGCAGCAGCACTGGCCCATCCTGGCGGCGGCAGCAGGCTCCCTGAGACAGGGGGCAGCTTCATTCAGAGGGTCGGCTTTTTAGCAAATCCTAAGGAGAAGCTGCGATCCAGCCGTGTGTGTTCTCCCCTTGTTACTGTTAGCAGCTTGTTACAGGGAGCACATTGGCAGCCGGCTTATGGGAGGGGCCCTGCTGCTGTTCACCGAGACAAGCACATGATCAATAGCAGTATAATGAGGGAACACTCAGCAGTTTGCCCAGTCTGTCTGTACATTGGCCGGACTGCCTATAGACGCAGAATGCAAACCAAATAAAATGACTGGCAAAGAATCATGGGAGTTGCAGTTCTACAACAGCTGGTGGTCTGTATTTTGACCATGCTTTGTATAAAGCAGGGTTTCTTAACCCCTGGGTACAAACCAAAATAGGGGTCCACATGTCATTTCAGGGATCTTCAATGTCTGGAAAAATCATATTCCTCAGGGCTAAAGCAATTTCCCTTTATACACTATTTTCTGTAGTGTCATTACTTCCCTAAGTGCAGTGGGGGCCCCTTTTTGCATTGGGAAGAGTCGAATAAAGGTGTTTTGCACATTTAAAATGTTATTTTATTTTATAATTTTATTACAGGAGAACAATAGATCACCAAGCTAATATTTCAGTTTAAGAAATGCCATGTATGTAACTTAGATCCCTGTAAGAAAGGTTAAAGGCAACGGACATAAAATGTATCTGTATTATTTATGTAAACCAGCTCTGGCAATGCGAATATCTATTAGTCATGCTAATAAAGTATTATTATTGTATTATCCTCAGTCTCAAGGGCTATTACTGGATTGGACGCCGACTGTCTCTGGAGAACTATGATATCATCACTGGGATTCATTGTCTGTTTGGTGTAAAGGAAATATTTCTTCTACAATGTTGCAAATAGAAATCTGAGTATGTATTATCTAAATTAAGGTATCATATTTTATTTAGAAATTGCTTTACCAGGAAGAATATATTGGGATTTCTCTTGTTTTCAGATATGTCACAGAGAGAGTGTAACACAAAGTGATACACACGAATGCACACAAAATCAGGTCCCGATTCTCTTTTAGAGGTTTGCGTACATATAAGGTATACTGGAAAATAAACAATATAAATTATATAGAATACTGAGAAACATGCCGCACCCCAACCCAAAAAAGCATTCAGAGCTATCTATCTACACGCGCACATACATTCTTGTTTGCTAACTCACTATTCTGGAGAAAAGATAAGAACTAGCTCATTGAGAGTCATAGAAAACAGTGTATGTAACGTTTTATTCAAATAAGAACACATATCTTTTACATGAAATTAAAAATAATAAAAAATAAATAAACACTTTTATTGTGTTCGGGGATACCAAAAAAATGAAATCAATTATATACTCAATAAAGCTTTTTTGTTAATGTATTACTAGATAAATATTTGGTTTATATAAATTATAAGTGATTAAATGGTATTCTTGTTTTAGTGTCTGATGTTTAAAATAATTAACACAGACACATTTTAGAACTTCTAGTCAGTGCCACATTGTAAACAATAGAAATGCTGAAAATATCATGCTGACGTATTCACGAGACATCAGTACCTGTATGTGAGAACAGATCCCCAAACTGCCAGCACAATGTGTCAGAATTGCTTTGTACATGGCTACATATAAAAAGCTGAATGAGACTCTGTCCTCTGTTATGATATTTTTGCATTTTCTTTCTCTATTTCTTCTATAGGTGGTGATTCAGCAAGATTTCTGTATTGTGTGACTTGTGGTGGCTTCAGGCATATAGATCATTTGGTCACTTCAGGGGACAACTTTGAAAGGTAGCTTTTCAGTGAATGTGTTACACCTTTTGCCTTCCCGAGATAATAAGAGGGGGCCCTTCAGTAGGTCCTCGTGAATGATCAGTTTAGTTAATTATTATATCCAAGCCCATAGATCAGAGAATAGGGAAGAAAGGAGTGGGAGGCCTGCCCACCCACTGTTTTACAAATCCTCATACAGCTGTGGTATGAGAGAACAGGAGGGACTCCCTCCAATATTGCTCTAATTTAGCATTTTTTCCAAATGGGGAGACACCCAAATTGTAATTTAATTAAATTATAATTTTATCAAATTTTGAAGTTCTGTAGTTAGTTTAAATCTAAATGAATAACCTTATACTGCACTGTAATTGTGCTGTTTTTTTACTGTCACTATTTTGGTTAAAGAGTGCTTGGAGTTAATTGATATTTTGTGTCATCTCCAGAATAAAAACCAATCTCACGTTTTCACCGTTCTCAGTTAAACTAATGACATTGTGCCTTTGAATATGTGTCACATTTTGTGCTTGACTTCCCCGATTTAAAGGGACTGGTTAACGTCATCACAGAGTGCTCCCCGTGGACACTGCACGTGACTTCCGACAGATGTGTACATTGATCAGCAGGGAATTCAAGAATTAATTATTTATTGCAATTTTCTGGTCTATACAATACTGAAATAATGCCACAAAAATATGGCTGGATTATTTCAAATCTTTTAAAAAATAAAACAAAACATTACAAACTTATTTGTATTATTCATTATTATATAACCTCTTGTATATTATTACAAAAATGTTGCTAATCTATATTTTGACTTATTTTATTAGAAAATACAACATGATGCAAGCACCCAGGTGTAGTAATCAGATTTATTGAAGATTCAGTGCATGAAGTGACAGTAGCAATGTTTCAACCGCAAACGAGGTCTATGTCACATGCACTGAATCTTCAATAAATATGCCATCTTACTAGCCCTGAGTGCTTGAATCATATTGTATTTTCTACTCAAGTATTACAGCCAGCCTAAGGTCTGGATTTGCACCTTGGAGAGTCATTTAGGAAGAGTGTGGACTCCCTCTATCTTTAACATTGTTTTATAAGGCAGAATGATGGATGATGGTTAATTATTTCAAACATGTTTGTGAAATGTGACCCATTTCTAGCTGTAGCTAAAAATATGTCATAATTGATAGTAACTGAATTAAGTCATGAATTTACACACAGTTCATACAGCTTACAAATGCACAGATTACAAATACAAAAAAAAAATCCTGCGCTCACTCCCATCACTCCTGGGCGGCACTTTTTGTATTACAATGCTGCCGCCCATCCCATGTGTTCCCTATTAAGGGTTAATAAATATATAGGGGTGTATATAAAAAAAATACCCCTCTCTGTCTCATTAGAGATATCTTTGCCAGAAGCTCAAGGAAGCAAGGTGAAAGGTCAGAGTAGGACCCACTTGTGGGGGTCTGCCTTGACGTTGGCAGGCGGGCATTCCCTCCAATGGCCACTGGAGTAACTAAATGACCTCCATTTGTTTAAATATACATAGGAATTTAGGAGAGAGCAGAGGTAACTTTTTCTTTGGTTTTTACTGTATGTATTGGGACTGATGTGTACTGTGGTCGTTGCTGCTGCCCAGGAGTGATGGGAGTGAGCACAGGACTTTTTTCTTTGTATTTGTATTCACTTTTTGTATTACACAGCTATGTTACAATGCTGCCGCCCATCCCATGTGTTCCCTATTAAGGGTTAATAAATATATAGGGGTGTATATAAAAAAAATACCCCTCTCTGTCTCATTAGAGATATCTTTGCCAGAAGCTCAAGGAAGCAAGGTGAAAGGTCAGAGTAGGACCCATCTAGGGGGGTCTGCCTTGACGGGGCAGGTGTGCATTCTCTCCAATGGCCATTGGAGTAATTAAATGACATCCATTTGTTTAAATATACATAGGGATTTAGGAGAGAGCGCAGGTCTAATCACTATTGTACGTGTTGGCAACTAAAGTTGCCAGCAGTGAAAACCAATTTAAATGGGCAAATTTGCTAGAATTCAATAATGAGAAGATATTTAAGAAGAAGAAATTAAAGGGAGAATCTGGGTACCAATACACCTTTAATTATTTGATAGATTTTGGCCTCGTTAATATGCTGTATTTGCATGCTCAAATTTTATCTTTGGCACACAAACACAAAAAAATGTCATGCTAGAAAGACCTCCTTATGAAATGCATGCACATAGGTCAGTCCTTAACATCACTGAGTGAGCTGCTATTAATTCACATCCTGGCTGCATATAGTCACTGAAACTATAGCCAGTTAGTGATATCCTTACTATATGTCTCCCTGGGTGTCCTCTCCTTTCAATGCAGGTTGTTTTGTAGTTCAGATCATTCAGTACTGGCTGAGCTCTGTATATACATTTGATAAGGGAGTAGTTCTCTGAAGTAAGAGGGTGTGGCTAAGGAAGCAATCTTATGATATCTTATGATGCATCATTTTGCAAAACAATTATTGGTTTTTATTTTTGTGCTAAAAACTATAAAGACTTGAGCAGGCAAATCTATCAAATGCTTTAAAGTTGCATTGGTGCTCAAAGTGTCCCTTTAAGAAAGAACTTTTAAGTAGAAGGGTGCTAGTGTTTACAAAGAATCTCTTAAATACATTGTTTGTTGAACTATGAACTGGTTTATATTGGGAATTTAATTGCTGGATTATTATTGCCAAACAAGAATGTTAATAGTTTTAGAAAATGCCAGGGCAGATTTAATATGATCTGTTAAATTTATTTTTAACGTGCTGACCGGAAAATACCATAGCCCATGAGTTTTTTTTTGGGGTCTTTTGGAAAATACAAATACAAAGTAAAATGTATTGTGAGAGTGGTATATTTTTACAGATGACTGGTTTGTGTTGTGTATTAATTAGCCCATTGAAAACCAGTATGAATGATACACATAGCTTCTGCTTGTCAGTGTACAAACTCTTTCTCCCCTGGTAAAAATAGCTAAATCCCACAAGTATCTGGGGTTAGCAGCCCCTATAAATGTCCAACCTCCACAGTAACTGCACTGATATTTATGGTGTAATGGAAACCCCTTATAAAGCTCCCAGGCAGTAGATGCATTTCTCCAAATCTGGCCGATGATAGGGGCGTATGCTTTTCCTCCCTTCTCCATGATCTCATGTACTCTCCACCTTCTATGAGTTCAGAGTGTCTAGATAGTCCTAATAATGCCATTATGGCAAGCACAGTCATGGTTCCCAACCCTCCTGGAGAGGTCAGTAGACTTTGCTGTTACCTCTTTATCAGGATCTACTCCGGAATCCAGCAGGCAAATTTCATCTACTCGCCCTTAAGGGTCATCTACGGCTCATAGCCTGTACTGTTTCAGGGGATCCTGGCATGTCGCAGGACTTTCGAACACGGCTTAATCCCTCTTATGGGACTCGACAAGCCTACATCTCCGCATGGCAGATTTGGTTCCACTGGGGTGTGGGAAGGAACACTGATTCAGCATCTCTCACACACATTTTGAATGTCCTATCATCCCTGTATGATCAAGGCAAATCCTATTGCTCTATCAATGTCTTCAGATCTGCCATTTCAGCCGCTCATGCCCCAATTGATAATTCACATGTGGGCAAACACCCATCTATTTGCAGGCTTTTACGAGGCATTTGTCTGACCAGACCTCCTGCTCCTAGAAATTCCAGGTTTTGGGATGTTGCCCACGTTATTTCCTTAAATTGCGCCAGATTTCCGCTAAGGTGGCACTTCTTTTCTGCTTAGTGTCCTTTTGTTTATGACATTCGAGCTTTCGATTTCCATTCAGTTACTTTTGCCCCAGAAGGAGTACACTTTACCATTACGAGACGTACTAAAGTTAGTTCGTCATCGGTTTTCTATCACAATTTTCCGGATCGACCTTCCCTCTGCGTGGCTCGATGCGTTCGCCAATACATCTCTCTTACAGCTCCACTCAGAAACATGTATTCGTGTCATATGTAAGACCTCATAAACCAGTCTCCTGCCCGACTATTTTGGGATTGACCCCTCTTTTGGTGCTCATTGAGTCAGAGGTACGGCTGCATCTTCTGCCTTGGGTGCAGGAGGTTCTCTGATCGACATCTTATCCTCGACAGATTAGTCTAGGGAAGCTATTTTCCGGACATTCTATTTCAGACCTGTGTCCCATGCTTCTCTATCTATTAATTCTCAGCTTTAAAACATAAAATTAGGGATTATTCTACCGTATATACACGAGTATAAACCGTCCCGAATATAAGCCGAGGCCCCTAATTTTACCACAAAAAACTGGGAAAACTTATTGACTCAAGTATAAGCCTAGGGTGGGAAATGCAGCAGCTACTGGTAAATTTCTAAATAAAATTAGATCCCAATAAAATTACATTAATTGAATATTTATTTACAGTGTGTGTATAGAATGAATGCAGAGTGTGTGTTTGTGTGTTGTGTGTGTATATAATGAATGCAGAGTGTGTGTTTGTGTGTTGTGTGTGTATATAATGAATGCAGTGTGTATATATGCAGTGTGTGTTTGTGTGAATGCAGTGTGTGTGTTTGTGCAGTGTGTGTAAACTGGGTGAGGGGAGGGCATTTTTATTTTTATTTTTTTTATTTTAATATTATTATTTTAATATTATATTATTTTAATATTATTTTATTTTATTATTATTATTGTATTATTATATTATTATTATTTTAATATTTGCATGATTTTTTTTAAAATGGTTTTTTGTCCCCCCTTCCTGGCCAGGCAACAAGCAGGGAGGGGTGACAAAAAATCATTTAAAAAAAAATAATGCACATATTAAAATAATAATATAATAATAAAATAATAATATTAAAATAAAATAACATTAAAATAATAATATTGAATCCCTGGTGGTCCAGTGGATGGGCTGTGCAGTGAGGGGGCTGGCAGCGAGCTGTTACTTACCTTTCTGCAGCTCCTGTCAGCTCCCTTTTCCTCCGTGCAGCTCCCCTGTGAGCTCCGTTCTGCTTACAGTGTAAGTCTCGCGACACCCGCGGGTCTCGCAAGACTTACACTGTAAGCAGAACAGAGCTGACCGGGAAGCTGCACGGAGGAGAAGGGAGCTTACAGGAGCTGCAGGAAGGTAAGTAACAGCTCACTGTCAGCCCCCAACAGGACCGCTGGGCTTGTAATGAGCCCGGCGGTCCTGGTCTGTATTATGGCAATGTAAGTTGCCATAATACAGACATTGACTCGAGAATAAGCCGAGGGGGGGGTTTTCAGCACAAAAAATGTGCCGAAAACCTCGTCTTTTACTCAAGTATATACGGTAGTTTAGTGACCGAATAATCTAAACTTAATTAAAGACAGGAGGCAAATATTTTCCCTCCCTTCTGCTCTTCCCACCATAAGCCATTTGTTTCTGAACTACTTTAACACATTTGTTTACAGATTTCTATTTGTCCTGTTGCATTTTAAGCCATGTATGACACAAGACCTTATATTGTTACCTATGGCCAACGTTGCCTGTTTAACTCTATTTGATTTAATTAGAGTACTAATACATTAGTCTTACCTATTTAAATCTATTTTGATTTCTTCGTATATTAGTACATTAGCTATGTTATACTAACATAGGCGTTAGCTCTATCGGGATTTTATATCTAACCTACGAACTATGACATTGTATTGGTTTTTCTTGTACCAATAAGCCATACTTTCACGATGTCTCTTCTTTCCAGTGTGAAAATCCATCCACTTCACTACATGGATCCCTCTTCGGTTCATAGTTTACCTGGTTGACTATTCAACTGCATTTACCTGTTGTTTCTCGTTACCGTTTACATGGTTGACTCTACTGCGATTCAGAAGCATCAATAAGGAGGAGTTGGGAGGAGCCTGATTACAATACATACTACAGTCATGCTCTCTGATTGGGTGATTTTTTTTTTATTTATCTATTGTTAACTGTTTCTTTGCTGCTGGAGGTTTCAGTAAAGAAAGATAAGCAAATATTCGCCTCCTGTCTTTAATAAAATTTAGATTATTCGGTCACTAAACTAGAATAATCCCTAATTGTACTGTTGACACAACAATGCTACCATAAGTATTTTTACCACGTTGGATCACATTAAATGTTCTTCCCAGTATTCCATATCTTCCAAGTGTTTCTATTTAGGAGGGACAGTTCCTATTCTGGGACTAAATCCTTATGTCCCTATTTTCTATCCTGTTGTCCCTATTTTTTTGTAGGAACTTATTATATCAGAGGTCTGCATCAATAATACTCACAGTAATGTGTACAATAAATGTGTTTAGAAATCTGTGTCTGTGTAAATTAGAGACATCGTACTTGCGCTAAATACCATTTTAGCTGCATAAATTATTATTATTAAAGCATCTACAGTTTCTCAGAACAGCCCTGCCCCTGGTTACACCTTAACTCACACCCCTAAAATATACGTTTCCAACAGTTTAACTAAATTAGTTGTAAAAAATGATTATGGAATAAAAAACTAAATTTTACAGAATAATTCCTTAACTTTTAATTGCACAATGCTCTTAGAAAATCAATGATTTGCACACACTGAATGTTTAAGCTATTTTTGCCAAAGTCTATGACAAGAAAAGGCACAGTAATACCCGAAAATAAATAATGCTTTTATTTGTATAATACAGGACAATCAGAACAAGGAAAGTGCTGTAATTTGAATCAGTCTGTAGTTAATTTAGAAAGATGATCAGGAAGCCCTTAATTTACAGCAATTCAGAGAGTGCTAGAATCATATCACCACAGAACTGGCCTGTATTCTAATATGTGTACTTTTAAACCAGTGCTCTTTTATGTCCTCTCCTCAAAATATATCACTGATATGTGTCTACCTATCTATCAATAATCTACAGCGAAGGAAAAAGTATTTGATCCCCTGCTGATTTTTAACATTTGTCCACTGACAAAGAAATGATCAGTCTATAATTTTAATGGTAGGTGTATTTTAAAAATTGATTTGCATGTCAATGAGTGAAATAAGTATTTGACTTAGTACTTGGTCGCAAAACCCTTTTTGACAATCACAGAGGTCAGATGTTTCTTGTAGTTGGCCACTAGGTTTACACACATCTCAGGAGGGATTTTGCCCCACTCCTCTTTGCTGATCCTCTCCAAATCATTAAGGTTTAGAGGCTGACGTTTCGCAACTCGAACCTTCAGCTCCCTCCACAGATTTTCTATGGGATTAAGGTCTGGAGACTGGCTAGGCCACTTCAGGACCTTGATGTGCTTCTCCTTGAGCCACTCCTTTGTTGCCTTGGCTGTGTGTTTTGGGTCATTGTCATGCTGGAATACACATCCACGACCCATTTTCAATGCCCTGGCTGAGGGAAGGAGGTACTCACCCAAGATTTGACGGTCCATCGTCCCTTTGATGCGGTGCAGTTGTCCTGTCCCCTTAGCAGAAAAACACCCCCAAAGCATAATATTTCCACCGGTGGGGATAGTGTTCTTGGGGTCAAAGGCAGCGTTCCTCCTCCTCCAAACACGGCAAGTTGAGCTCAATTTTGGTCTCAGGATTTTAGTCCTTCAAGGCGTAGTGTGTTATCAATTGTTTTCTTGGTGACTATGATCCCAGCTGCCTTGAGATCATTAACAAGATCCTCCTGTGTAGTTCTGGGCTGATTCCTCACTGGTCTCATGATCGTTGAAACTCCACGGGGTGAGATCTTGCATGGAGCACCAGACCGAGGGAGACTGACAGTTATTTTGTGTTTCTTCCATTTGCGAATAATCGCACCAACTGTTGTCACCTTCACACCAAGCTGTTTGATGATGGTCTTGTAGCCCACTCCAGCCTTGTGTAGGTCTACAATTTTGTCCCTGACATCCTTGGACAGTTCTTTGGTCTTGGTCATGGTGGAGAGTTTGGAATCTGATTGATTGCTTCTGTCTACAGGTGTCTTTTAAACAGCTAACGAGCTGAGATTAGAAGCACTCCTTATAAGAGAGTGCTCCTAATCTCAGCTCGTTACCTGTATAAAAGGCACCTGGGAGCCAGAAATCTTGCTGATTGATAGGGGATCAAATACCTTTTTCACTCATTGACATGCAAATCAATTTTCTAACTTTTTTGACATGTGCTTTTCTGTATTTTTATTGTTATTCTGTCTCTCACTGTTAAAATACACCTACCATTAAAATTATAGACTGATTATTTCTTTGTCAGTGGGCAAACGTTCAAAAACAGCAGGGGATCAAATACTTGATATCAAATACCCCAGTTTTTATTTTTGCTTTACTCTTCTTCAAATTATATAGTTCACCAAAACTCTGCTCAGTTCGGAGGACTGCAATCAATACTTCAGTCTATTTCTTCTTAGAAAATTCATGACAAATAAAAGACGGGAGACAAGTTGGGTAAGCGTGATGCCCTTCCTGGCTAATTAAGAAGACGGTTTCCCAGAATTCAGTGTACGTGGCACTGCAATTTTTCATATCCTTGTTTGTTTGAGTCATGCATTTCTTTACTGAACTGATAGGAAATGATTCATTATAGTTTTCTATCTTGCTGGCAGTAAATGCATTCTGAATACACTGTAGGCAATGATGTAATTTTTGTCACATGTCCCTGGATTGTAGTGTACAATGTCTCATATGTAACAATACCTTTAAATTACTCAAAACGATGAATTATTTCTGTTTTATGTATACATTTGAGATATTTTCCATGCTAAGCATGATATAGTATATCTGTGAGAAATAATATAATAGGTCTTGTTAGTGTCCAACAGGCATTGATGCCACTATATCAATTGATTAGATTCCTGATTAACAGAAATGTAATTTAATATTTTTTGGCCACTGACATACATTCAGTGATAAAACATAAAGGGTTTTTATGCAACGTGTCTAAGCTGAGAGAATGTCAGGCAGCATTTGTGTAATCTTTGCCAAGTTCTAGAATAAATCTAGGATTAGTTTTTCATACTCTGTTTAGATGGTTTAGTTCAAATGCGCACTACTATAATATATCATAAAGGTTGAACTTTATGGACTTTTTCAAACTACACGGATCAGCCTCAACATTAAAAACCACCAGCCTAATATTGTGTCCGTCACCTTTGTGCTGCCAATACAGCTCTGATGCATAAAGGCATGGACTCCATGAGATATTTGAACGTGTTCTGTTCTGGCACCAAGTCATTAGCAGAATTGCAAGGTGGGTCCTGCATGTATCGGGTTTGCTGTTCCAGCACATCCCACAGATCCTCAGTTAGGCCAAGGCAACAACTTGAACTCTTTGTCATGTTCCTCAAACCATTCCTGAACCATTTTTGAAGTGTGGCAGGGTGCATTATACTGCTAAAAGAGGCCACTGACATCAGAAACACAGCTGCCATGGAGGGGTATACATGGGCTGCAACAATCTTTAGTTGGGTGGTACGTGTTAAAGTTGCATCCACATGAATGCCAGGACCCAAGGTTTTCCAGAAGAATATTCCTCAGAGCATAACACTGCCTCTGCTATGTCTGTTTGTCTGTATGTATGTGCAAATGTGTGTAATAAATTGTGTTTGGATCTATGATTATAATCAGTGTATGCAGCTGTGTAAATATCTGCATGGTTTAAGATAATGATATGTCATTAGGGTAATGGGAGCTTGGGGCTAAACATCAGAGTTTGTTTACATAGGTTGCTTACTCCAACAAAAACAGCGCTTTAAGAAAACACATTTTTTTGTAGGAATATCTCTTCCTAACCTGGTTCACCCCAGCCCCCCAAAAAACTAAAGCTCACCTCAATCCATCGCTGAGGTCAAGTTTCCTCTCAAACTGCTCTTCCTCCTCTGACATCATTCTCCCTCGCTGGTTGAGTTTGGAGGCCATGGAGGGCAGACTCAGGACAGGGGCGGCACAGAGGGGATTGGGCTGTCCTGCTATTGGCTGTCTGGTACCAGTATGCTGTGCATGCTGTTGTCAGATGCCAGTTTTGTACAGGACTGATATAAGTCAGTTTGGAACTGTTCTGGGCTGGTTAATGATGTCCAGTGATGCTGCCAGAGGTTACGCTTTAAATCACTGAAGTGGTCATAGTGCTTGGAGTAACCCTTTAAATCTTGAGAGGGGATACTGTTGAGGTATAAGTGATGTTTAGGATTAGTGGGTTTTGTGGTTAGATGGGGTTAAGAGGGTGTTTAGGATTATTGAGTTTAGAGTTAGGATACATTTAGTATTGTGCTACGGTGGAGGTTACACCTTGGCAAAGGAGACTTTCGGGGGTTTGGATTCCCTGGTGCTCCTGTCTAGTGAGGTCACAGTTAGAGGACAATATAACAGCCTAAACGGTTACCAATATTTCAGACAGTATCTTTAGCAAAGTCGTAGACATGAGAGAAATAACTAACATCTTAGAAAGCTCAGTTCTATTACTTTGACATACTTAAATGGGGATTCTACAATATCTGAATATCTAAGGCAGTCCTAATGAATTTTTAATCACAATTTGAAAGAACGATTGAAGCGGTAGGGGAACAAGATTACCAGCAATAAATCTTATACTTATAATGCTGTTTAATATATATATCATTCTGTTTAATGGACTGAGGAAACATGTTACATCTTATGGGGAGTTGAACATGCCTGCTTCTATAAACCATGCTGGGCTTCTTAAAACAGTGACGAGCTCATAGGACAGCCAAAATTATAAATAACATTTAAGGGGAATGTCATGTTCTAGTTTGCACCTATTTTAATGCATTATATAGCCAATGCATTATGTTTTCTGTGTTTACTGCTATTCCTGCAATCAATCACTTTTGCAACAATTTAATCCGTGCTTGAGAAGGTAGGTGAAATCTTTCATCCAGTCGTGATGCTCACATTGTGTTCCATGAGAGCACTGATCATATCCATAAACAGGTACCCAAGAAGAGTTTTTTAGGATATGTATGTGATGGAAGCTGTCTTGCCACAGCCTCCTGGAGAGGCGTATAGGCTAGCCTCCTGCCCACAGACTATGAGCCTACTCCCAGAAGCCCCTAAAATAGTCTGTTGTCCCTTTGGGTGAAGGGTCCTGTACAAGTGTTGTATTACAACAGAATCTGTTTTATATTGTGTTATTATGAGTGCCTGCATGTTTCCCCATATAATTTGGACCTGTGTATTGGTCTGAATATGTTGATTGTTCAGGTTGTATGTGCCTTTCTCCCTCCACCCTTCTCCTGTATTATTGTTCTACCAGCAGGACCTTGTCCAATTGTTCCATGGACACCTTTAGACCAGTGGCAGCTGTTCTGCCACCCCTTTACATTTATTATGTGGTCCTCAGCCCTTGTCATTGTCTGTCCCCACCCTTCCTGGTAATTACAGTGCTCTATTCACATTGGTTGTAAGCATTGTAGTGTGACTGGTTGCTAACCAAAGTCCATGCTGCTATTTGTTGGCTTGGGATATGTAGTGTGATTGGTTCTTTCTACAGTCCATACTGCCATTGGGTACCACTGTATCCCTGTTGTAACTAAATTAGGCTGTTGGGGGTATAAAATGATGATCAATAAAGGTTGTTGTTATTTTTAACCTTCAAGTGTCATCTGGTGTTTGGGGAAAGGGCTATGATCACTGTACTGCTAGTGAAAGTGTTTCCAGAGCTATAATAACAGTAGCCTGGTCTAGGGTGGAAAAGGTCCTCAGCGATCCCAGTCAAGCTTTGGTGACTGGTCTGAAGTGCTCTAGGTTCCCTCAAAACGGTGAGGAAGCAGACTTGGCAGAGGTATTCCGCTGGAGTACGGAAGCTCTGTCACAATGTACATCAGTACTTGGCAGTAGTTTCATTCATGTGATGGAAATTGCTCTTCATGGTAACATAAGCTGTGGCTATGAGCAATGGATCTATTTGGGGAAATGAGAGTGCTTCTTCATTTATGTGGGTACTTGTGAGATGTGAACCACATGTCTTATATATAATTTTATGATCATTCTGAAACACATTCTTCCAAATCCAGAAAGCAAAATAAATCTGTGGTAAAATGATGGAAAGAGAAATGTGTGTGAAAAGAAACATGCTGCACAGTGTGCATGATCTATTCTAAATCATTCTACAATACCTGAAAACATAATGGCAGTTTTGCTATTGGTTGTATATGTACGACTGAGACTCAAGTTTACTCATTTGTTTTTATAAAAAAAATGACTGCTGGTGGCATCATTCAGATAAATTCGCAAGTGTCCAGAACCATCTTTCCTGCCCAGGTACCATCCAATTTCTGAGAAATAAATTGTTGGGCACTTTACCTTGCAGCAGGACAAACTGTTCCATAAATTAATGTTTGATTTCTCTGGATTAATACTTAACTGGACAAATAACATGCTACTATCAAGTGCTAAATCTAATGTTCCAGTGGAGACACCATTCTCAGGTTATACCCTACCCATAGAACCAGCACCAAGCTCCACAGTGCGGTAACAGGGCAAATCACCATGTGGACAAGGGCTAATCCCATTAAAGATACTGCACCAAATTAAAGTGATACTGCTACAAATGGGGTGAACCTAATGACTAGTCATACATACACAAAGTATCGTAACTAGACTGGTGCATTCATTTTCTGACGTATTTAGGCAGATTATCTGAATTACAAAGTGTCATACTGAAGTACAACCAGTTAAGTGAGAAATTATCAATAGAAGAAAATAAAGAAGGAGCAGTAAAATAATATATATTAACATATTATACAGTTAATGCATATAATATATATGTACATAAATAGCTTGTAAATAATATAGATATTTTTCTGTTACTTTTTCTCACTTAATCTGTGATCGAAATGGCATGAAAATGTGCCAATGAGTGTACTGCAATATATAAAAATGATATATATTTCAGTAACTGTCCAATTTCCATGCCATTTAAGTTCGTCAAAATCAACTTCTCAAATACTGTATGTTTGCATGGGTGATATTCGGACAAACTGTGCCGCCACATGGACAAATATCAGGCAGTTTTCTGGCTGATTCGAATCGAACTGTGATTCAGCTGAACCAAATGTTTCCACAGTGCTTAAGTTTGATAGTAACTAAATTCTCCAGTCTCATGGGAAACACATGAACTGAAACAGGAACACCTCCTGCAGTACTATGGCTGCTGGATAAGCTGATTCAGGCTCTGCAGTTCCAGTTAAGGATCACACTCATATACATATCCATCCATCTTCTGCAGCTTATAAACCCTGTATATTTGTAAGAGTTTGTAACAGTGAAACACATACACCCCCATGAGTCCAGTGAGAGAATTGCTTGGAAATGGTTATCGTATACCACAACACATCAAATTAACAGTTCTCTTAAGGGGACACAATGCACATTAACATATACACAGCAAACAAACAATCAAAACAGATAGAACGTTCAGTTCCGTACAGGTTTTACAACATCTATATGATCTCTTTTTCTGGTCCAGGGAATGGATATGGATCTCTCAATCAGACTCTGATAAAATTCTACAGAGCTTTAGAGCAGTCTTCCCCCCAGATGTTGCTGAACTACAACTCCCATTATTCTATGAATTAAATAAATAGGCTGAGAATCCTGGGAGTTGTAGTTCAGCAACATCTGGAGGCATGGAGTTTGGGGAAGCCTGCTTTAGATGCTATTAAATATGGGGAATGTGGAATTGGGACACCTAACCACAATTATTTTCAGTATCTCACATGTTCCATCAGAAGGAAGAGACCATGGGCATAATGCTAGCAAGAGATGGTGGTGTGGTACTAGGTTTAAACTACTTTCAGTTTATTAAGCTTGGCCCTGCAAACCTGCAGCAGACATTTCAAGCTCAGTAGTTATGGTAGGGTACACATTTGTTTCTTGCATACCTCTTTAATTATTATGAGGCAGAAAACCATGCAGCGCATTTCTAAGAACTTAGATGATCATTTTGGTTACAATTTAACCTTATTACAGTTTAAGGTGTATTCACTAAATAGTGTATTGCAGTAAACTGAAAGCTGAATTTTACAATTTTGGCCTAAATATTTGAGATTGAAAAATATCTAAAAAAAAAAAATTTTTCCCCAACTTGGCTGTTTTAGCTTAGGTATATTTTCAATACACCGCATCTCACTATTTAACCCAGTCTGTGTCAAAGGCATTTACTCGATATTCACGAAACACCAGATTTTGTGAGATGAAAATGACCAAATTCTGACGGCAATGGCAGTTCTCATATTTACTAAAGCCAAATACGGTTGGAATTTGGTCTGCCAAAGAGAATCTGCAGCCATTTCCAGGATGCATTCGGTGTCCGGATTAAAACTGGTGTTTTCTCATCCTAATCCTAAATAATTATAATAATTCAAAATATTCACAAAGCACCAATTTTAAACTGAATAGGGACCGAATGCAACAAGCAGGATGCACATCGCACATTATCGTTCACTTGCTTTTATGTAAGTGAATGACACATGTAAGTACTATTGCCTGCTTGCAGCACTAGCAGCCAGCAAGCAAATAGTTAAAAGACAACAAGAACGCATATTACTAGAAGGGAGGTTTAAAACTTCCCCATGCCCCCACCTGGCATTCAGTATGTCTACTAAACATTTAAAACTAGCAAGTGGGCAGCCATGGTTTCCCAGTCACTACAAAAAGCCCCATCCCATGGGCATTGGGTGAAGAAGAATATAAATATAAAGGGGGTAGATAGATCACGGTTCACTGAAATACCAGCTGTACAGTAATACAGGGGTCTTATTGACCCCATAGGGTTATTTATTAATTTATTAACTTTTTTTTTTTTTTTTCAATATCTCATTTTTTAAAATTTAATTTTACACAGCATTCCAAAGTGCATACAAAACAGCTGGTATAGTATACAAGGTACACACAATCACTTTTGAGTAACATTTGTAGTATTCTGGAACAGGATAGTAACAGTTATAAGGGGATAATGGCGTGCAGCCATACCAAAGATTTAACAGGTTACAGTTCAGATGTTACATGACAGTGATACACCTTGCAGTCACAGGTACGATTTATTAACTATTTAATGTGGTGGCTGGCTATCAAATTCTGGTCAGCCGCCATATATTTAAACTTTCAGTGCCAGTTTGCAAGTTGTTCTGATTTTTATTTTTAAATCTGGGTCCAGATTTGAAGCATTTGGTCTGGATTTCAGCCAACCGTAAGCGTTCAGCCTAGCTAAAATTCAGACCAAAATCAAGACATTGTTGAATTGCGTGAACAATGCAGCCAGATGGTTTTGACCTATTGGGCCATTTGCACATTAGTGAATAACCCTGAAAATATTTTTAATTCATCCTTTGTATTCACTGCCTGTATATTACTTTTATATAATATTTGCACTATTTGCTTACTCTATACTTATAATTGGAGCTTTTTTGTTTTTGTTTACAATTACAGTACTTGCCATGGTGTGATCCAAAGGCTATTCTCCTGAATTTCAGTTTGATACTGTGCTATTAATTCTGGGCGCCTGTAACAGGGCTGCATGAAACTAAGACCAGAAATGTCACGACTGAAATTTGTGTCACAGAACAGTATGGGTTGTGTAAAAAAATGTGTCTAAAATTCTCAGTAATTTGCATTTTTATTAAATTTGTGTAGTAGTATGCCTTTCTGCCTGAGCACAGTGAGATCATGCCAATTAATGGAATGCCTGAGGAGAATGCCAGTTAGTGCCTGTGTAAGTATGTCATGTCTATGCAAATGCCTAATCATGCATGCAGATGCTTGGAGTTTCATGGGATGAGTCCTGAGTCGAACCTGGAAGGGCACTAGAGGTAAGCATTTATTTTTACTTCCTCAGCACTATTCACCACAGTTAATAATTTACTATCATATTTAGGTTCCATGTTAAAGTTGCAGTATGTTTGCAGAGTTTGGTGTTCTGAAAGAAGCGGAGCTGTTCCATAGGGACTGGAGAATTTTTGGATGAAGGGCTTGTGGGCTCTGTCCATAAGGTGCTCCAGTAGAGTTACCTCGGGGAGCAGAGAGTCAATAGGTTCCTGCAAAGTTTTTTGTAAGTCTCTCAATTGGTAAAAATTTTATTAGCAAGAGGATAATATAAGTATAAGAGTAAAGAAAAAACTTGCAAAGCAGTTTCAGTCAAGGCACCAACAAAAGACAAGTTGAACAAAACATAAGAGGCATGTATTAGACTTAACAGTTTTAAAGTCTGCTCAGTATATTAATTTTATATTGGCGAGACCTGTTACTGTAGTAACCCTCTTGGGTCTCTAGGGTCCTCCTCTTGGCTCTCTAAAAAGTGAACAATCTCCGGTGTGCTGCAAAATTTATTTAATGTCCTGTTTCAACCATGTGAGATGCCTGTCAAGTTCAGTGGCTCAATTATGTGCATTTGAGATGCGAGCACGTGGTCTCTTACCTACAAACCAGAGACCGAGGCTATATGCTGTTACGATTAAATATGTTGTGTTACCTTTTGCCCCGGATGACTGAGGCTACTCAGGTGACTGCTGTTGTCTTTGTTAAAACCACACATTTGTGGGGGTTATGTCTGCTCTCAGGAGTAAAATATTGGCACTAGTCTATTGTGTGGGTTTGCAATAACAGATAGTAATAGGCCCATCAAGCTCAGGAGCACTAGCAATCAGAAACCACTGTAAACGGCAGCCAAGCACCCGGCCCTTTATTCTTTATTTTTTTAAATTATCGAAATAATGGAATGCAAATAGAATGATCTATCAGCTTTATTCTAGAAGATTCCTTACTTTCTGAGATACGTTTTAATTTCTGTCCTCTGGCAAAGGAGAATGTAAACATGGAACTGAGCAACTAAGTATCTTGGGTAAGCCTAGAATTCTAGATTGAATAGAGACTGGTTGGCCAAAAATCCAAGGGGACAGGACAGGGGGTAACCCTAATGAAATAATTGACAAAAAGAAAAAGAGATCTGTCCCTCCAATAATATGAAATAAAGATTATTGATTAAAAATCTCGAAAATACTTTATTAAATCAAAAAAGACTTGCATACAGTTAACAGGACAATCCCTAACTATAGCTACCAGACACAAAAATATATATATGAGTCAAGAACGGCAAGCTACATCCGGGACATGAATACAGGGAAAGGGAGTGAGAAATGACACATACACGTGTAGATAATAAAGAAAGCACAAAAACACACTGAGCTGGCACACAGATATATATATCAATTTGTAGTAATAGATAATATAAATCTGGTCCACTGGAGATTGTCCTAACCTAGTGGAAAAATAGTATCCTCAGTCATACAATCAGCCAAAGCTCAGTGTAGACTGATCATATAGATTAAAAAAAAGAGCTGAATTGACAGACGTTATCAAAAAAGCCCTATAAGGCAGTAACTGTCTGAGCAACAGTGAGTGTCAGTACAACAGTGTAACAGACATGTGTCTGACACTGAATGTTGTAACATTAATAGTGTTCCACGCAATTACCAGATACAATGTACAACAGTGTATCTGAAGTGCATGGAGCAAATCTAGCGAAAGTAGTAAACAGGTTACAAATTGCTCAAGTGCAATATAATAAAACACCAATAATCTTTATTTCATATTATTGGAGGGATAGAATTCTAGGTTAGCAAAATTATCTTAGCTCATCCAACAATTAATTGCAATATCCCCTAATATTAATTTTGAATAGTAATTTTTTTTTAATTAGAACATTTTCCATAGGTTATATATTAAATAATATTTGATAACAAACACCAAGCAAACCTGCACCATTCCTTGTGTCTGGCTAGGAAAGAAATTCTTCTAATCTCATGTAATTTATTTTCTTCCTCTCCCAAAATATAATATTTTAGCACTCAGTGGGTTACGTATTTTTTCTTGTTGTCACCTATTTTCAGCCAAGACAAATTGCAGTTCTGCTACAAATTGTGATTGCTCTATGAACAATGGTTTAAAAAATAATTCTCTTGTAATTATGTTTTTTTTTTTTTTTTTCAGTGACATTTTCTCAGGTTCAATATAACAGAACACGACAAACATGTTGACATATGGTGAAACACTGATAAAAAAAAAAAAAAACAAGTCCTGCGCTCAAACTCCCATCACTCCTGGGCGGCAGCAATGACCATAGTACACATCAGCCCCAATACATACAGTAAAAACCAAAGAAAAAAGTTACCTGCGCTCTTACCAAATCCCTATCCATATTAAAACAAATGGAGGTGGCAGGTGGACTAAAGTTTCTTATGGCCATTGGAGAAATTAAATAAGCTCCATTTGTTTAAATATGCATAGGGATTTGATCAGAGCGAAGGTAACTTTTTTCCTTTATTTGGTGAAACACTGCATGACACATATGACAGGCTTAAAAAATAAAATTGACTTAAAAGGGCTTGAAGGCCTTGTAAACAGGTTTAATGGGGCTTATTCACTGGACTGTGAATAGGCCTAAAATAGCCATAAACATTAGAAAAACCTGCATCTGAGTGCACCACGTTTTAGTAGACCACTTGTAGAGGAGCTCCCTTTACCCCAGCTGGGTACCTCCACCAAAGACCACTTCCTAGCTGGAACAGGGGAACACCTCAGCGCTTCTGCTCCAGTCACCGTGGCTTGACTAGGGTCCTCCTGGAGCCTCTCCATCCTGGAACAGGATAGGGGACTAGCTCTATTCTCTCCTAGGGACTGGATGATACACAATCCGGGTAGCTTTAGTCCTTACAAGAACTTTCCCTGCCGAATCCTCCACAAGCTGGAACAAGGTGTTCAACAGTGATTATAGCCCTTCCCCTCCTAGTTACTAGACAACACATAGTTCTGGGAGTACAACAGATTTTAATGAGCTAAACTTGGCCTTTTATGCACAGACCCCAGTAGAAGGTCTCCATTGTATTCAACACAAGCTACTACCAGGAATCTCTGGGCCTGGGAGATAATTGTGTTAAAGACCGGTAAGCTAATTATCTCTCAGGAACAGAGATCCAAACACAAAAATATAAAAACATAAAAGTACCCCAAAACATAATAAGAACATAGAATAACCCACAAATAATACATCTTTTAATAGCCCTGGTCTGAGCACCCAAATACTCCAAATAGCGCTCAGATCCATGCAGTGTAGGTGAAACGCCACCGTGTTAAAGGTCAACTTTTGGGAGCTCCTGCGGCCGCAATACTGGGTGCTCTCAGGTAGCGTTTGTTCCCCTTAGTCTCAGGCACCTTCCCTCCAAAAAGTGCTCTCCTGGTGGTTCAAAACTGCAAACCAATTTGTCCGGGAACCGCATGGTCACCTCATGCCAAAAACAGTTCCATAACATTTGCGGTTAAGTCCCGCTGAAGTGACAGGGAACCCACAAAGTCTTCATGCCGAAATTAGTTCCATAGCGGTTGCGGCTAAGTACTGCTGAGGACTATTCGTGGATTTGGTTCATGCCAACAGCCACCAGAGAGCTAGCGTTCAGTTCCATTCGCATGAAGTAAAGTGCCGAACCAGGGGCACCCAGGGAAAGCTGCTAATGGCAGCTGGGCAGGGTAACTCCAAAACGGCGTCCCAGACCTGGACCATAGTCGGTGGGCAGGAGGCCGGCTTCCACACTTCTCAAGGAGTCCGTGACAAACGTTCGTGGGAAGGAGCGTTTGTCACATCACTTTACATATATATATATATCTCCAATTATATATCATATTTACACAAGTCTTTACAAATGTGCAAAATAACTTTATAGTTATGTCCCATTTTATTTCTAACCGTCTTCCTGCAGTTATATGTACTAAGAATTTTATTGACAAAACAATGAGTTTTGGAATACTGACGGCAAAAAATAGTTAGAATGTAGGTAAAAGTGGTCAATCCACGTAAAAACTACAGCTTGTTTGGCTTACATTTTGCGACTCTTTCATTGGTACAAATCACGGTTAAGTTAATAAACTCTTACATTTAATTGTACATTTGTCAGCTCATTATGTCTCAACACTATATATAGAAGGGGAAAAAAGTTTATAAGTCTGTTTACTACGTTTTGTTTGGTTTATGTCCTGCTCCGTATCAAGGCTATTGTTGGCAGTCCTTAAAATAATCATTATGTGACCGTGCCCTGTTTTTACCCCCTGTCTCATTCTTTACCTTTGTCCTCCTCTTGACTCCAACAGGGGTGAGACTCTGGGGATGTGAAGACACAGAAGTGACAGTCTGCGCTGTCCAACTTCATTGACATCATTTATGTTATAGAAAGAGGTTAAGTGTTTATGAAGTGAAAAATCCAATGTGAAAGGTCAACTGCTGCATCAGACGGTTTAATTTGCTAAAAGCGATGTAGACTGAAAAATGGTGTCTTGTAAATTGGGATTACTATCAAACTCGATGTATCATTAATTGTGAAATGGTATTCACTGTAATTAAGCATTGTGATATGCAATGTAGGCATATACATTATATCAACATATAATTCTCATTTATAGAATAGATAAACACCTTGATTAACTGGAAAATAATTATGGATTGACGTAACACACATTTTTAATCAATGGTACTGAATAAAGTGCACTTGTTACGTGCTTGGACAGATAGGGCTAACTGGTAGATCATGTTTTCTCTACCTTGTAATTTAATGTAATTGACTTGTCACATTTCAGCATTTGTGGACCATTACCGCTATCATGCTTGGGAGGTGCAATTCGTAGCAGCAGGGGTTTCAGAAAGCTCTAAATTTATTTAAAGTAAAGGTGGCAAAAACACAGGACTCTTTTCTGAAGCTATAGCAATTAAAATAGCGTAATTTTACACTTTGCCAAAAATATCTTAAAGTGGAAAGAATTCCTGCATGCTTTCAGAGGTTCCCTTTTCTCCACTGACAAACTCTGACAGTTCCCATTATTAGACACCCTGAATATTTTTTTATTCACTGCAGTAATATAAACCACATAGATTTCTGCACTGCATTACTTTGAAACTATTACAGTTTTAGAAACTCCTATAACTTGCTGCAACTTTTTGGGAAAATCCTATACATTTTTAATGATTTACTAGAAGCCTCTAGAACTTTTCACTGCAAATCTAGTGCCTCCAAAGGCTCACTGCTATGTTTCCAACAAAGCATTAGTGTAAAGTGTAATTTCGAAGATTCACATGTAGTTTCATATCTTTCCATATCTGGAGACTTGTTTCTCTAGTAGTCAATAAAATAATCACTGTAAATACCCAGAACCAGCAAAAAAAACCCCACCTTATTACAGCACCTTACTACAACAGCCTATTTACTGTCTGTACGATATTTACTGATAGAATCACCATCTTTGTATTTGTCATATCATGATTTGAACGTACGCAAAGAAGCGTTTTCCAATTCATCACCATAGCAACTCTACGGGGAAACTATAACAAGCTTGCTTGGTGCATGCGCAATTCACCTGGGATTAACTCTAGTGTCATATAAGCAGGAGCTTGTAGTAGGAGTGGTTATAATTATATCACAATAAGATAGTTAAATAAATTAGCAGGTCAGTATCAGCTGTTAGGTACACAAATACATATAACCACACAAGTAATGGAACATCGTTAGTCAGTACACATGTATACAACTTTACAAATATTAAAAGAAAACAAGATGAATCTTCTCTCGAACTCTTCTCTAACACCCACCTCCGGTGTTGTCTTGCTCCACCTGTAATTATCTTTCATTTGCCCTGCTTGCAGAGGCTTCCCCCAAGCAGGGCAAGCATCCTCTGTGATGCTAACATGCTGGTTTTGTCGTCAACGTGTCGGCGTCTGAACACTGTGACGTCAGTAATTCTGTTTCTATATTCACTAGTCAGTAATAACAACTTTAGCTAGTGAGTTACCATAGCAACCACTGCACATGCAGTATGGGAGGTCTCTTTTACTCTCCCTTGTCAGTAAATAATTTGGCATAGTCTGGGCTAAAGAATTGACTAAAAGGTGGATGAAAGACCTACTTTTAAACAGGCTAGCATAATGTAGAGATTAAATGTTATGCTCTTTCAAAAGAGCACAAGTTGTAAGTACTGTAACAAGTACCGTTAAACCTGCCCTTTCCTCCTTTAAAATACATAATGCCGTCATCATTTTAGTCAGAGTGCACCAATTGGTAATTTTTACTCCCTAGTGTAGACATGAAGTGGTAACAAGCATTAAACATCTCCCATTATTATCTGTGGAGCACATTAAAAATCTTTGGTATTTTGGTAATAACCAACCGCTAAATGTTAAAAATGAAAAACATGCAATCTGCCATGGAACATTAGCAACAGCCATTTTAATGATTGGTGACTTCTTGATTAGAATTAATTTGGGATAACATAGAAAAAATAGGCAAATTGAAATAACTATGAATTGTACTAGACTAGAGCAAACCCTTTGTAAAGGTAATTTCAGGAAAGAAAAGATTACGTTAAATCAATATTTGGTAACTATTTAAATATCTAAGACTCTAATAGAGTGACTTACAAACATGGGAATTGTCAGGAATGGAAAGTGAATTTCATCTTTTAGGTCAAATTGGGGAGCTAAAAACATGTCAGTTTTTCCCCCCAATTAAAAATGTAAGTTCACTTTAAATTCTCAATAATCCATAGTTCAGCAATAATTTTATGAGACTCAGCTTGAAAAAAATAACCCTTTAACAGTCTACTAAAGATTCTGTTTATGTTCACATCATGATCCAAGGTAAAATAACTTTTCCTGTAGTGTCCAATATTTGTAAATGCAAAGTGTTAAATAAGTAGTTTCACGAAAGGATGGATTCACCACAGCCCTGTAGATTTACCTTCAGGGCTAAAAGGAGCATTGTTTGTTGCACTTTCTTGCACAAATTCACGTTAGCACTAATATGGTTTAAGTTATCTTGATTTTCTTGCTGATATTCAATGGGGACTTTAAGGAGCCTGGGCACATGGTGACAAGGCCGCCTACATGTACATATGTTAAACTACCTGCAGGGCTCTGGTGAATTGCTCCTCTGGTGAAATAATTATTGTTATATCTTTGTATTATTTATTTACAGGAAAAGTTATTTCCCCTTGTTCTCCCCTCCCCCTATCTAGCACAAGATGGGGGGACTTGAGGGAGCCTGGGCACCTGCCTGATAATAAAGCCTCCTATGTGTACATATATTAGACTACCTGCTACTTGCTATCCATGCATTATTTAGAAAATTAGGTCCTTATGTTACACTGTCTGTTTGTTACAGCGACCAATTGTTTTTTCTGGTGCACCATTTGGCCCCATATATATTTTTGTAAGGGGACCTAACCATAGTGTGTTAAATGCAAGGTGTTGCTTGTTATTATTAACTACTTTACTACTGGAAATCACCTGAAGAGTTGTCACCTTAATTTAAATTCAATTATATTTTTCTTAGTTGGAGAAACTTTGTAGCTCTTTTAAGCCCTAAAGGGAAACCTACAGAGCTCCTGTGAATTGCTCCTCTTATTTACCACATTGCATTTATAAATAATACTGGATATTACAGGAAAAGTTATTTCCCCTTGTTTTTTTTCTCTTTATAATATTATAAATATAAAATATTGGACTTGATTGTACGGTGCAGCATTATTATAGAACCCTTAAAGTATTTTGCATTATTATTGTCTGTGAATGTATTAATCATGTATTTCAAGAACATGCAGTTCTGAATTCAGACCACAAGATGGCAACTGTGACATATTCATTTCAATACATGCTAATCTAAAGCATTGAATAATAGAACAATTCCTCGGATTAAGGTGAATTATCTTTTTATGAACAAAATTTATGGTATACAAAGAACAATATTTCCTACTGCAAAATAAAAAGTCTGATCCTGTTTAATTCAAATGTTTTCCAAATATACATTTTCAGTTGACTTTATATTATTGAAACTGTCAGTAGTGTGGTTTGATATCACAGATCACATACTTTATAGTGACATTTCTGAACTAATGTTCTATTTGAGATGATTTATACTGGATGAAGTAACCATTTTACCACCATTTCCTTTTAAATTTTTAAACAAAAATACATTATAGGTATGTGTATCACCAGCCTGACAGCCAGTAGAGGCCTGTTCTCAGACATATGTAAACACTGCCATTTCTCAGAGTAAAAGGGGAAGCATCTATAATGAGATGCAGTGGTTTTGGAGCTCAGAATTCTTAGTATTTTTTACCGTGTGCGTGTCCCTTTTTGGATTATATTCCTTTCATTTTTCTAAACCTAAAATGCCTAATTTAGCCAAGTTTGTTCAATCAATAGTATACAATCAAATTTAAATCTATTTATTTATTTATTTAAATTTATTTGTGGAAACCTGTTTAGCAAGTCCTGCTGAGACATCTTGGTGCAGATCATAAATAATAATCTTTATTCAGTACGGGGGTGGCTGAGGTGTCTCAAGTCGAATCCTGGTCTGGTTAGCTCTCACTGCAGAAACTGCAAATTCTGATGATGTATGCATAAATTCAAGATGAGGATATTAATTTATTTTTTGTTTATTTTTTGATTCCTCATGAATACATTATTTATATAATAACTTAAATATATTGGTCAGCTCCTTTCTGGATTGTGCATTTCATAGAATGTGACGGCAGATAGGAACCATTCGGCCCATCTACTCTGCCCAATTTTGCCCTGTGAAATGAGTCTGCTCCTAAATTTTGTTTTCAATTTTAATTTTATCATCAGCACAAAACAATGTCATAAAACAATACTAATGCATATTACAGTGCATTCTAAAGATGTTCAGACCCCTTTATTTTTTCACATTTGTTATGTTCCAAACTTATACTACAATTGTTTTAATGATATAGTTACATAGTAATCAAGGTTTAAGACCCTAGAACCTCTAAAATCAACTCATTTATGCTGTTGATCCAAAAGAAGGCACAACTTCCAAATTATTTTCAATTACCGTATATACTCGAGTATATACGGTATACCACAAGGGACAACAATCCTTCTTGCCAAGCTGCTGTCTGCCTATCCATCTCATTTGCAGCAGGTCATAACAGCAAACAGGGTGCTCTACTAAGTACTAACGATGCCTGCCATGAAGGGGTTGAATAATTTTGAGACTGGAGAATTCATTAAGTTGCATTTTCAGTTGAATTTGGGGAAATCACTTGAAGCAATTGTTGTGTTGAGCTATTTCAATTGCATTTGTTTGATTGTTCATTAGAAACAGATGAAAGTCTGTAAATTTTGACATTAAAAATGATTTTCAATGGGGGTTGAATAATTTTGACTACAATTGTATGTATTAAGACCCTTGACTCAGATTAAAGGCTCAAGTCCATTTGGCTATGATACAACAAGCATTGCCCACCTGGATAGGGTAGTTTTTGCCATTCATCTCTGCAGATCCCCTCAAGCTCAGTCATGTTAGATGGGGACCGTCGGTGGACAGCCACTTTCATGTCTCTACAGAGATGTGTGACACTGGCTGGGACACTGAAGAACATTCCACTCTTGTATTATCTTGGCAGTGTGTTTAGTGTAATTGTCGTCTTGGAACTTTCTGCACAGTGGAGTTCCAGAGTACTCTGGGCCCAATTTTTTTTATTAAGTATAATTCTGTATTTTGTTGTGTTCAGATTTTTCAATATCCCAGTCCCTGCTGCTAAAACCCCCCCACACTCTAAGCATGATGCTGCCAGCTCCATACTTCACTGCTGGGATGGCATCACACACGTAAAGAACGGTACCTAGTTTCCAGGTGAAGAGTGGTACTAGGCTTCCATCTGACCAGTTTGCCATAAAGGCCAGATCTGTGGAATGTTGCAGTGATGGATAACCTTCCACACATTTCTCTCATTTCCACACGTGATCTCTGGAGCTCACCCAAAGTGAGCATTGTGTTCTTGGCCACGTCTCTTACCAAGGCCCGTCTCCCCAGCTCGCTCAGTTTGGCTCTAGGGAGAGGCCAGGTTGTCTGAAACTTCATCCATTTAAGAATTATAGAGCCAACTGTCTCTCAATACAATCCTGTCTCTGAGCTCTGCCGGCAGTTCCTTCAATCTTATGGTTTGTTTTTTGTTCTGATATGCATTTACAGTCATGAGTGTTTATACAGACTGATATGTGCCGTTCTAAATAATGTTCAATTAATTGAATTTGCCAAAGATGGACTCCTTTCAGAGTACAGAAATATCTCAAAGATAACCCAGAAACATGGGATGGTTGTGGGCCGAATTTCAAGTGTCAAAGCAAAGGGTCCTATGTTAATGTTAATTTCTCTATAACAAATGTGCAAACTTTTTGTTTGTTTTTTTATTAGTTTTTTTGCTTTGTCATTATGGGGTATTGATTGCAGACAGATGTGAAAAAATTATTTGAACAATTGTAGCATAAGACTGCAACATTCAAAATGCTGACAAAATGAAGGACTGTATGTTTATTG
The DNA here is from genome assembly GCA_933207985.1 of Pelobates cultripes. Taxonomy (NCBI): domain Eukaryota; kingdom Metazoa; phylum Chordata; class Amphibia; order Anura; family Pelobatidae; genus Pelobates; species Pelobates cultripes. The sequence continues at coordinate 375,176,300 of OW240912.1, forward strand.
TTTAATACTTTAACAGATTTGAAGACCAATTTGAAATAAAGCAGACGTTATATTAAAATGGTTTGCATTCTTACCTTCTTAAAGAAATACTGGGTTGTCACGGCAAACACAACAAACCCACAACTCGCTTTTTTAAGCTCTTCTTGGACAACTAAAAGCTTCTTTGATTGCTCATCGTATTTCTCTTTGAGTTTCTGCATTCCCTGACGTTCTGACTCTCGAGTCTGTATTTCCGGCTTGGCAGCATATCCGTTCTTCGAGGTCGTTGGCCGTACCTTGTGGTGATGGCCTGGAATTGTAACATGCAAAACATGTAAAAAACACTGGGACTCATATTACGGTTTGCTTACTTATCAGTGATAAGTAAGCAATAAGTTATCACATTTTTGGATAATTTTGGCAGTGTATTGTTCACTCATTATACAAATATCCAAAACATGTTTGCGTTACTTGTCATCCTTTTAACTTTTATTAGTCCCTGTCTGATAGTAAAATAATTAATGCCTTAGTAGCAGTATAATGGGATTGAGATCATGATTTTCAATGTGTTATTCAAAGGTATAAGATTCACCAGCTTTTACTAATATTTGCTCATTGCTGCAATGAGTTTTATTGTCCCTGAATTAGTTCTGTTGACAGAGCTTGATGCACTGTACATGAATAGATTTTATAGCTTGTCTTAGTGTAGTCAAGGTAGCCCAGATTACTATTGATCCAAAACCGGTGAAATGGTTGGTTACCGTATATGTATTGGCATGATTTACGCTACATTGCTGATATGAGCAACTAGGTAAAAGGAGGAACACTGTTACTTTACAACGGCAGAGAGATCTATTGCATAATAACATAATAGTTGTTTTTTAAGGAATTATCTGAAATGAGGGTTATTACATAACAGGAACTGTAAAGTTAAATAACCACCTTTTCTATGGAATCAGATCAGAATGATTTCTTGTGTCCAAACCAGCCAATTCTAAAGTTTGCAGAAAAGTAAAAATACTCGATACAAATGACATCATTTCTACAAAGTGAAATTAGGAGTTCTCGTCCATTCATACAATTAATGGTACACACAAAATTCTGTTTAATACTTTAAATGCAAAATAAAAACTAATCACAAAAAGGCCACTTTGTGGCAAGGGTAGGCAACTTCAGCACTCAAGATGTTGTGAACTACATCTCCCATAATGCTCTGGCAACTGTAATGCTGGCAAAGCATCAGGGGAATGTAGTCCACGGCATCTGGATTGCCAATGGTTGCCTACCCCTGTTCTATGGTGACAATATAACTCATTGACACACAGTTTTGGCAACTCATCAGTCTGTCTCACTCAAAATCCTCTAATTCACTACCAGGTATATTGCACCAAGGTACATTTTAACCACATTTTAACCACAATTATTAACTAAAGCCAAGGATAGGAAACCTCCAGCACTCCAGATGTTGTGGACTACATCCCCCATAATGCTCTTACACCCATAATGCTGGCAAAGCATCATGGGAGGTGTAGTCCAAAACATCTGGAGTGCCGAAGGTTGCGTATGCCACAGTAACTAGACTGTGAGCTTCCTTGTCATGATCTCATTCATTACAGCTGAATCCATTCTTGGATGGATTGTTACAGAGCACGGCATTTTCATTAAATGCATTTAACTCTATATAGGTGTTCTGTCCTTCCAAGAGAACTTTAACCCCTTAAGGACACATGACATGTGTGACATGTCATGATTCCCTTTTATTCCAGAAGTTTGGTCCTTAAGGGGTTAAATGGAAGGATAGAACATATATAGACTGTACTGTGACATCTAGAAATAAACCTATTTGGAATGTAATCTAATTGTATCAAGAGAAAATATGAGATACGATAGAGAAATCTTCAGTATTGGATTCCAGTCTGTGTGTTAGTGTCTCTTTGTATTGATTAAATTGTGTACCTCTCACCTCATTAATTATTTCACATAGCATAGTCTCCAAACCTCACTGCAACCTTCTATTATGTCACACAGTTCTACTATGCCAGAGACTTTAAGGCAAGCATTTTCTGGATTGTTAATATATCACAGACAATCTGATCAATTTTCTATTTAGAGTTGATAAAATGTGTTGGCAGCATTACTTTAAAAGCCAAAATGTCATTTACTAGCTGACTTGAAATGGCAAATAAACAGAATAACTTCAAAATAAAACATATATAAGACCTGTGAGACATTGGTACTAACAGAGAGAGAGAGTGAGAGGGGTATCTATCTAACCCCTACCGGATAAACAGAGGCAGAGGAAAAGAAGGTTGGTCCATGGGTCCCAAAATTAGCTAGCAGCTAGGTGATTAGTTCCTCTCTTACTCACTGGCGGATCCAGGGGGGGGGGGGGAAGGAGCAACGGGGCAATTGCCCCCCCCCCCCCGAGATTCTCCCCCGCCAGCTAATGCAGGGCTGGCATTGTCCAAGTGCCAGCCCTGCAATGTGCCTGCGGACCGGAGGGGAGATCACAGATTCTCCCTCCTCGGTCCGCAGGCACCGTGCTGGCAGCCGGCAGGGGAGGGAGAGAGGACTCGGAATCTCAGCCTGCAGCTCCTCTGGGTACTCCTCTCGCGAGCATGGAGCATTGCTGCGGTTACCACGGCAACGCTCCAAATCTCGCGAGAGTGAACTATAGCCCTGGAGCTACGGGCTAGAGTTCACCTCATCACCACTGGGACCACCAGGGATTCCCGACCGGACCACCAGGGACGCAGAAATGTCCCCCCTCCTCCCAGTAAAGGTAAGAAGGGAGGGGGAACATACATTTATTTCATTTTATACAGAGCTGTAGTGGTTATTGTGCATGGATTATTTCTTTAAATAATATAAAAGTGCCCCTCCCGAGATCAGTCTCTGGATCCGCCACTGCTCTTACTCCACCCTGTGTCACTAATGCTTCTGATGTTGTGTCCCCATATGCTCTTTCCATAACTCTTTCCATAACTACAAACAAAAAAAGGAAGAAAACTAGTGTCCCAATAGGGAAACTAGTATATTAATGTGTCAGGGACAACCTCATAGGGGGTAACCCTTACTAAAGTAGAAAATATAGAAAATTCCAGTGAAAGAGTCTCTGGAATAATAAGTAGGAAGTCCCTCTATCCACCAGATTGATTATGTAATTAAGTTAAAATATAACTTTTATTATCAAATTAAAAATACAAAAAACAGTATATGTATAAAGATAAAAATAAAAAATCAATAGACAGGCAGGTATATCAATATATCCACTGGTTGTATCAGAGAATAGTATGAATTGTCTATAAATATATAAGACAAAATTATGTCAACCAGTGGATGAAAAAAATCTCCACTCAGGGAAGCAAAAAATGTAGAGGAAACAAGCTTATAATATAGTGAGCCCCTCACAAGGCAACTATTGTATATGAAGTGCCAAAGTAGTCTACTATCGTTTGCATAAATTGTTGCAAAAATGTTACTAATGCTTAAAATATGAGCATGGGCTATCTAAACCAGAAAAGAGCCCCAAATAATAAAGCAGGACTAAGGAGTGGCATATGAGAAGAGAGAGAGGTCCCCTACAATTAACATAAGGAAGCAGAGTCACCCCTCCCCTCTATAAACAACTCCCAAAGCCCGATACCACCCCCCACTGAAATCACATCTGTGGGTAGAATCAAAATGGTCCGATCAGCTTTGAGAACGATTAGAGCGATCTGGAGATTCTAACTGCCTATCTAAATAAGAGCTACCTCTGGAGATTCTGACTGCCTGTCTAAATTGCCGAGAGCTACCTAACACATGTTTCGGCGCTGCTAACGCGCCTTCGTCTGAGGCAAGGCCGATAACAAAAAATGTAATGATTTAGTTAAAGTACTCCTTATTTTTATTTTTCAATATATGGTGTGAAGGTAAAGCCCTCATTTAAACCATTAGGGGCTAAGGTGTTAAACCTGTAAATCCAAAAAGATTCCCTCTTGAGAAGGATTCTATCCAAGTCTCCTCCCCTGGCGCCTGTATTGACTTTTTCGATACCCGCAAATTTAATGGCTTTTGGATCTCCACTGTGGCTAGTTCTAATATGTCTCGCCACGGGAGTTTCTCTGAGATTCCGAATGGAGTATACATGCTCCATAATTCTCTTTTTGAAGGGGCGTATCGTCTTGCCTACATATCTTAGGCCACAAATACAACTTAGGAGGTATATAACTCCTTTTGTGTTGCAGTTGAAAAAATGTTTGACCTTACAGATAATTTTATCTGTTGAATCTGTTAATTCTTTGGAGCCCTTGTTAATATACCCACATGCCACGCATTTGCCACATTGGTAAGTCCCTTGTACAGAAAGCCAGCATTGTTGTATTTGTTTGGATGAAAAGTGACTAGGTACAAGGGTCTCTTTTAAGTTTTTTCCTCTTCGTGCAGTGAGGGATACATGTGGAGTAACCACTCCATCTAATTGAGGGTCCTGTGATAGGAGGGGCCAAAACCTATTCAATACCTTTTTCGCTTGTTCCCATCCAGCGTCAAAATTTGCTATGCACCTGATGGGTTCAGGTTTATAAGATACGGGTTTGTCTTGGAGAAGTCCCTCCCTATCACTGGTGAGCGCCCTCTGATAGGCATATTTTAGGCATCGATTGGGATATCCCCTCTCTTTAAATCTCGTTCTCAGAGATTTAGCCTGGAGGATGAAATCATCCACGGTTGAGCAGTTCCTCCTCAGACGGAGATACTGGCCAACCGGGATTCCCCTTTTCAGAGTTAAAGGATGGTAGCTTTCCCACCTCAACATCGTATTGGTTGAGGTGGGTTTTCTAAATAAAGTGCTTTCAATATGGTTTTCCTCGGTAATTCTCAGGGTACAGTCTAATAAATTAAGAGATTTATGTCCAATCTCCATCGTGAATTTCAAATTAAGGTTGTTAGAATTGAGTCTTTTAACAAAAGTTGTGAAGGAATTAACAGTACCGGTCCATACAATAAGGATATCGTCTATGTATCTCTTCCATAAGAAGATATCCTTTGTAAATTCAGCATTCACTTCTGAGTATACCACAGACGAAGGCGCGTTAGCAGCGCCGAAACATGTGTTAGGTAGCTCTCGGCAATTTAGACAGGCAGTCAGAATCTCCAGAGGTAGCTCTTATTTAGATAGGCAGTTAGAATCTCCAGATCGCTCTAATCGCTCTCAAAGCTGATCGGACCATTTTGATTCTACCCACAGATGTGATTTCAGTGGGGGGTGGTATCGGGCTTTGGGAGTTGTTTATAGAGGGGAGGGGTGACTCTGCTTCCTTATGTTAATTGTAGGGGACCTCTCTCTCTTCTCATATGCCACTCCTTAGTCCTGCTTTATTATTTGGGGCTCTTTTCTGGTTTAGATAGCCCATGCTCATATTTTAAGCATTAGTAACATTTTTGCAACAATTTATGCAAACGATAGTAGACTACTTTGGCACTTCATATACAATAGTTGCCTTGTGAGGGGCTCACTATATTATAAGCTTGTTTCCTCTACATTTTTTGCTTCCCTGAGTGGAGATTTTTTTCATCCACTGGTTGACATAATTTTGTCTTATATATTTATAGACAATTCATACTATTCTCTGATACAACCAGTGGATATATTGATATACCTGCCTGTCTATTGATTTTTTTTTTTTATCTTTATACACATACTGTTTTTTGTATTTTTAATTTGATAATAAAAGTTATATTTTAACTTAATTACATAATCAATCTGGTGGATAGAGGGACTTCCTACTTATTATTCCAGAGACTCTTTCACTGGAATTTTCTATATTTTCATAACTACAAACACCATACATTCAGGGCCGGTGCTAGGATTTTTGACTACACAGGCGAAGATGCATTTTGACGCCCCCCCCCCAAAAAAAAAAAAAAATACAATGCATCTTCACCTCTGTGTCTCGTAGCCCCCTTTTGAATTTCTTACCCCCATTAGTGTTGCATATCCACTCTCTTGAATGTCTTATCCCTTTGGCCCCTTTGTGCCTTACACCCCCCTTTAGTGTGTCTCCTACAACACCTCTTATGTATTTCTTACTTCCCCGCCAGCCCCTATCTATCTCTTTTTCTTCCACATAGACATAGATACAGGCAAAAATACATACATGCACAAATACACAAACATACAGACACACAACCATACAAGCACACAGACATAATTTTTCAGGCACACAGTCACAAAGATATACAGACACACAGTCATAAAAGGCACACAAACAAACACAGTCATACAATCTACACATACAGGTACATTGTCATACAAACACAGACATACATTCATACAGACACAGGCCCTCACAGAAATACAGACAGACATAAAGAAACATAGAGATAGGCATACAGAGACATACATACACAGATACCGTGTAAATGCTCCGGCCATCAACAGTGGTGGATGCTCCGTGTCAGGCGGACATCGCTGGATCCACCAGTAAAGTCTTCAATAGGAATAAACGCAGGCAACACTCCAATAGTAAGGATGGTATATTTATTGGTAGGTGAACCACCCCATAGAAAGTGTGATGTTTCAGCTCATGCAATAAGGCTCTGCTGAGCTGAAACAACGCACTTTCTTTGGGGTGGTTCACCTATCAATAAATATACCATCCGTACTATTGGAGTGTTGCCTGCGTTTATTCCTTTTGAATACATACACACAGTCATACAGAGACATACATACTGTATGTCTCTGTATGACGGTCTGTGTATGTACACAGGATGGCTAAAAGATAGATCCCCATCTGTCGTGCAACTTCAACAATGCTTTGAAAGCTGGGGCTCTACCGATTCCCCATGCTTGCAGTATTGTATTTAGCATGGAGCAGTATTTGTGTGTTTGACTGTAAGCATGTGTTTGTATGGAGTATGTTTGTATGATTGTAGCGGTGTGTTTGTATGTAGTGTTTGCATTTGAATGCAAGCATGCATTTATGTGTAGTGTTGGTTTTTGAACGTAGGTGTGTGTTTATATATAATTTTGGTGTCTGATACAGAGGTGTGTTTGTATGTAGTGTTGACATTTGAATGCAGGTGTGTGTTTGTATGTAGTGTTGTTGTTTGCATGCAGGTGTTTATTTGTGTGTAGTGTTGGTGTTTGAATGCTGAGATATATGCACATATACACATACACTGCCACACACCCACACACTGTGATACACATACACAAAGATACACACACTGACGCACATGCAGATATACATATACACAAACTGATACACATTCAGATACACAGACACACATATACAGATACACACAAACACTAACAGATATACAGATAAACATACACTGACATACAGACACGCTGACAGACATACAGATACACACATACACAATGATAGACATACACAAACACACAAAGACACACAGACATACACACACTGACAGACATTTAGATACACACAGACACACGGACAGAGACATTTATATACACACACACTGACAGACATAGATACACACACACTGACAGACATATACAAACACACTGACAAACATACAGATACACACATACACAATGATAGACATACACAAAGACACACTAACAGACATACACACACACTGACAGACATTTAGATACACACAAACACACGGACAGAGACATATACATACACAAACACTGACAGACATGGATACACACACACACTGACAGACATGGATACACACACACACTGACAGACATGGATACACACACACACACTGACAGACATGGATACACACACACACACACACTGACAGACATGGATACACACAGACACACTGACCAACAGGTTCAGGAGGGGGGCTTACCTGGGATCCAAAGTGCTGCCTGAGGTAGTTGGGAGTTGGAGGAGCTGGTCCTGCCCAGCCCCCTCCTCTCTGCCTTCTGCTGCCCTAGTCTTGTTGGGAGGACTTCCTCCCATGCTGATTAGAAGGGGGCCCGTAGCTCCGCCCCTGCTGGGCGCCAGCCGCGCTGTGTGCTACAGAGGGAGCAGGGATATGACGTTCATATCCCCGCCCCCTCCACACAGTCCGCGGCACTGCAGGTTGGCGCTCGGCCACGCTACAAGAAGTGACCGGCAGGAGAGGGGAGCTGTGCGCTTCCCTCCTGCCGGTCACCCGGACATTTGCGCCCCCGGGCCGGTGCGCCCTAAGGCGGCCGCCTGTGCCGCCTTATGGACGCGCCGGCCCTGCATACATTATGTCAATATGCATTTTAGAGATGCAATGTGAATGGTCGAGTGTTTAAATGGTTATCAGATATGTGAAGTACTCATGGTGCCTGGAGTCTGTATGTGCAGCATTTGTCTTTGAAACAATGCACGTTTGCTGTCAGATGCATAAATCCACCTGTTAACTTAGCTGCCCAATAGAATTAAATTCTATTTCTAGTTCTCCCTGGTAAGGCTCAATGCTCACATATCACTAATCATCACTATTGCTACCATGAGTAGACTTGGTCGTGATTAACTGTCCATATTTTACAACATAAAGCTACCATGCTATTGACGTTGACTACCAATGCAATTATGGCTATCCTCTCCCCAGGTCCAAGTTGGCTTCTCCTTTTTAAAAATAACCTTAGGTTATGTGTACTCACAGAAAAGCCATGGTGAAAGCAAACAGTGATCAGGATATAGATGCTACAACATAATTTAAAATAAAGAAATTTGGGAATTGTGCCAGCATGACAAAATGCAAAACTGACAAAATGTATCAATACAATATATATGTAGTCACTATTTAAACTGGAATGTCATTGTAAAGTAGACCAGACACTGACAATCATTTTAAAAATGATATCAAACATAAATAATATATGTTCTAGATCTGGGGTAGGCAGCCTTTGGCACTTATCTCCCATAGTGTTCTTACGGCCATAATGATGGCAAAGCATCAAGGAAGATGTAGTCCATGACATGCGGAGATCCAAAGGTTGCCTACCCCTGATTTAGGTCCAAGAGGTGAAAGGATCTCAAAGACTAAGAAAACAACCTATATGTGCCCTCTAAATATTTTCTGTAATTTAAAAGTAACATTTATTTTCAGAGTATGTGCACTATTTTAGTCCACCTGCACTCAAACAAAACATTTAATTTCCAGTTGTTGCCAGATACAATAAAACATGAGTTGCATTGATAGGCTTGACAGTCTCACAGATGCTCATGGTTTTGTTTGTTTAGGGAAATTCATTATGTTAAGTGTCATACTCAGATTGCCTTTGTAAATTTTTAATCGGAAAGCTTCACCACCGATAAATCTCATGTCCTTCGTACTTCAACATGTCAGAAGCAGTAGATAACACAGTCATCCTCCAGAACATGCAAACATTGCTATTTCATGATATGTTATCTAGATTCATTATATTGCTGTTCTGGATTACTTATAAATGTAGGGTGTAGATAAGTTAGTGTCTAATCAAGGTTATACTGGAGAAAAAGGTCATGTAAAATTCAAACTTGACCCCCCTTAGAAAAAATCCGTTTGGCAAAAGGGAGACACTGCAAATGGCAAAAAAAATTTCCAGTATTAAAATTTTAATATCTTAGAACAAGTATATACGTGCCTTACTATATTCGTGTACAGTTTCATAATTTCTTAGATAATCACAAACACATCCAAGGTCTACATGTGTACAGGTGAGTGATGTAGTTAGTATAACTTGCAACATAACATGACTATGATAACGTTTTCAGTTTTCCGACCTGATCTGATAGTCTGCCTGTATGAATTTTACTGTAGATGATAAATACTGCATTGATAGTAGTTCCTTTTACGAAGGGTAGCGCCACTGCAACTGATTGCTGCATTACTGGCGTGGCTACTGCCCCATGGTAGGTAGTAATTAGCCAATGAGTTAGCCTCCTGGGGTTAGTCTGTTAGAGATTTCAGTTTAAAAGGAGCTTATACTGATGGTTTCTCAGTCATTGTCAATGTTTTACTAGTCTATAACATTACAAAACAGTATACATAGTAATTCATACGTTTGCTATTAGTGGCATTTAGCACTAAGCAGTTGGTTAACTTTCTGAATCCCACAGCAGGTTAATTCTGAACATGTTAGAGGTTATCACAGAGAAGCACTGGAATCAACACTTCTTTATGACAAGCACCTGGCTGACAGAGTGACAATTGACACGCGTGTGATCTAGGTCCCCAATGCTTTTCAATGTGAATCATTGAATTCAATCAAGACCTTTGGCACTGATGATGATGTCAGTAGAGGTGGAGCAAGCGTTTTACAGTTTACTATTTTTTAAAACCTTTTTTATTTATATGATTGGGGCCCAGTATATTTGGAGGCAGGGCCATACCTTCATGCTTGACAGACGTGGTCTGTGAGAACTCATCAATGACCAACATTTTATTTGGTTATATTTACAATATTTATGACTTCAGCAGATATTTATCTGCTACTAGACTCAACTGGACTCTAATTCTGAAATCACTGATCAAACCACACAGCCACGGTTCTTCTATTTTGCGTCCTGGTGTGTCGTGGTGGGGAGAGGCAGCCGACCTCCTGACATGAAGTAGTTAGTTAATAGTCTGTTGCTTTTGACCTGTGCACACCTTGTGGGAGCAGCAATACACATCTTCCAGGGAGCAGCGTATACAAATCCTGACAATGAAAGTTGTTTTGGAGGCCGTGTGTGTATTGATAGATGATATCCAAGATGGCTATCGACAATTTGTTGGACCAATTATTGACACAGAGTCTAGGGCACCCACAAGTGGATTCTTCAGCTCCAGATTATGGGCTAATCTATATCCACAGTCCTTACAACTTTAGGGTCCCCAGCTTTCCATACTAGATCACCGGACACAATCATTTTCCATTCCTGTAGGTCTTTTCAACTCACCTGGGCTGCAGGCCTGCAGGCCTGCAGAGGTCATCCAGCTAGGTCCTTTTTTACCATCCTAGATGCTTTTATGGGCATCAGGTGCATCTGTGTTGCAGACACCATATGCTGATACTGATATTGGGAAGATCTTGTCAGAGGGAGTGCTCTGACATACCCACTTCCACACGTTGGCCTGTGAAGCTTGGGTCTCAGCAATAGAGCAAAGTCCCTGTATTAGTAATCAGGTTATTTTTGTGTCTTCTTGTTCACTCTACCTTATTGGTTAAGTTTTTTTTTGTCATTCTTTATTTTAGTTGTGCTTTGCATAACGGACATGAATAAAAATTTTTTTTAACTAGATACAACAATAAATGATATAGTCATATCTAGAAATGTTGAGGAAACAGCACATTTTATAAATGATAGGAAAAACATCAGATACTCTGTTCTATGTAAGTAAGAGAGAGAGAGTCACGCAGAAACATTGAACTGTTGATAGAATTACAGAATAGATATAAACCACCGGATCTGAATATGCAACTATAGCAAGCATTCAATTAAGTTTTGGCACCTAAAACACAAACCCAAAACAAAAACAGTAGCAAAGTGCCAAGCTTGGATCCATCAACCGATTCCATTTAAGGGTGAGTTCCAGTTTTCGCCATTGGCAGCTACCTTGGTGAAGCACAGTTTCATTCTCCACAGATAGACATTTTGTTCCCCAGCCAGAGCTTGTGTCTGGTTCCCCCAACTCCCACCTCGACAGCTGCGGAATTCAGGAACCTTTAAGGCAGGTTGCATTTGGGGCGTGCTCATTTATATGCCCTGTATCGGGTCTGACAGTGGTAAGTGTGGGAGCCAGAGCATAGGGGTGCGGACTGCAACCTCTTGCGCTGCACCCTATACAGCAACTCCGTGTGCGTCGGCCAGTGGGACGTATCCTGGGGGCCGCAACTTGGTTTGCAGGTGTTGGAGGAGTGGTGATTATGCGAGTACTCAGCTTCGCCCAGAACTGATCACATAACCGGTCAAAGGTCTGAAGGATCTGTGCGCGTATGTAGATGGCTGTGAGAAGGGTTGTATAACCGCAGGCTACAGCGTGACGGCCATCTTGAGCATGAGGCCACATATTTGCGTGGTTTGCTAATGGGGACTAGGATAACCCCCGTCGGTCCAGAATTGGAAAACAGGGCTCAACAGTGTATGCTTTCCAGTTCTGGGCAGAGGATCAGCTGCCGCCCCCACTCCGAGTACATCTGCAGGCCGCAAAAGTTGTGCCCACCTAGATCGGTCCGAAGCAGCCCACACACTCTAAAAGGCGCACTCCGAAATGTGTCGGATTGCGCCAAAAAATTCTTGCTAATGTCCAGGATTAGGCTTTATAGAAGGTTAACTTGAGGAGCTCCAGTATCATTCGACCTTCTTGGTCGGCTACCAGGCCCTGCTTAAGTTTTTTTTCCTTTCATTTTGTTGTAGTCAAGTATGAGTGTTGATGTCTCTTATTACTTACTAGCATATGTTTGTCTTGTAATCTCATATAGTATTTACATTACTTCCTTTATGTCACTGTACAACAAAAAATAAAAATTTCAAATATAAATAAATAAATTGAGTCGTTTCTTTTAATGACGGACAAGAAACACAGACACCCTTCACTGAACAATTCACCAGCAGCCCTGGTAACAGGTTTATGGCATGTGATTGCTCTTCTATTCTAACCTGACACACATACAAAGATTCCAATAAATCACTGGTAATCCCTTGCACTGGAAAAAATATTACATTATTATTGGGTACAATTTATTATTTTCTGCTTCAGCACACATTTTTCTGGCCTTGGACTCTCAGTTATAGTTTAGTTGTTGCAAATAGTATTGCACAACAACTGTAAAATATGGCTATATTCACGGGGCATGTATTTTTATGACTTATTGAAGGTCTTCTATGAAGATAATTTTGACATTTGAAAAACAATATTTCTACATGTACAAAAATTGGTCCATAATATATTATTACCCGGTGAATGCTGCTTGGTTGTAGAGGATACTTGTCGTTTCGGCGAAGAAATGGTAGGCTTGATGATGTCTTGCTCTTTTGATGTGTCCTTCTTTGATCCTGTTTAAGAGTAAAAGAAACAGTATTTGAAAAGTGTAATAAATAAAAAAGCTATTTAAAGGAACAATCAAAGAACCAAACCATGACAGTGTGCTCTGAGCCGATGAGACGGCCATGTATTATAGGGATAACTCAAGAGAGCTAACAAAAGCTCCTAGCATTAGCTTCCAGGTCTTCAGAGCTAATGAGAAGGGTGTATGGGGGAGAAGTGCCCAGTGGAGGACAGCAGGTAAGATGTTAAACTGTTCTACCATGGTTCGACTGCTTATATTAGTGGAATACCAGGGTACTCCTGACACCATAACAACTAAAGAGTGGTTATGGTTCCTAGAGTGTTCTTTTAAATATACAGAAGCTGAAACACAAACATATAGCATATCTGACTAACACGCTAAATTACGCAAACAAGGATTTGAAGAAGTACTGTATAATTTAGAAGATAAAATACACCTGATGAGAACATAAATCAAGCAAAAAGTCAGTAACTTATCGTATTCATATTATTAAACAAAGACAATTTGTATTTAATTTAATTTTTAAGTTGCCCTCCTGCACCTCCCCCACCCAATAAACGAAAGTATTTTATTCCAGAAACTACAACATTCAACCCTTGGCAGAAAGGAAAAACATATTATTAATTTATTTATTTTATTGAAGTCTGTATGCATCATTGTGGTAAAGATGTTTAACAATAAGGAACATATTGATTATCATACTCTTCATTCCCTTACTCTATCTTTGCAGTATTATTGATCTGAGACTTGACAATCTGAATCTGTTTTAGTCTTGTATGTTATAATGACTCGTTATATTTACCAATCACTTACATTGGTTACAATGTATTTCAGAAACTACTAAACATGTTGTGTATTCCCAACAGGTTATACTATTGGCAGCTGTGTTTATTTGACTAGAATTCCCAGATTTTACTATTAACATGACGTAAAGTCATGATTTTATTAATGACACGGAGGCGAGTATTATGCTATCTCTTTCTTACTTTATTCCTCAGCAGCAAAGAGAAATATAAAACTGAAAGAGAAAAAAATGTAGATATGCAATAAAATAATAACAGGTACAACCAGATCTGCCTAGTAACAGGGCAGCCAATCAGTCTCTAGGAACAGTCCATAAATCTCTATCCTTGTACTTCCACTTCCTCTTCTTTGCCTTCTGAACCGAAGACCCAAAGCAAAATATCCAAGCAGTAACTAAGAAACGTCAAACCAGTAGACATCAACAGACCGGAATCAAGCTGTAAAACAAAGAAATATGTGGTAAACTCCAAACTTAGGAACTGAGTGCAACATATCGAATATACGTGACCTGCAAATAGAGAGCATCATACTCAAATTCATGTACATATGTCACACTCTAAAACACCATATGTTCAATACAAGTAACACATGTGTACTTACCGTGAGATAAGACAAACCCCCCGATTGAACCCTAAGCGAAAAACCAGACCCAGACCCACGGGAGGGTGGGTGGGAATAATACTCGCCTCCGTGTCATTAATAAAATCATGACTTTACGTCATGTTAATAGTAAAATCTGGGAATTTTATTAATGACACGGAGGCTCCTATTATGCTAGTTTAAAGCTGAGCCACAACCAATGAAGAAACATGTTCAATCGGGCGGAAATAAAAATCACGGAACGTAGATTCCTTAGACCAATCTGCCGCTTTCAAGATATCGTCCAGGCGACATCCTATCGTAGAAGCCTTTGATGCCATGGCACCCCTAACTGAATGAGCCGAAAAAAATCGAAGTATCGATACCCGCAGCCGAGAGGAGGTCTTTAACCCAGCGGGCAAGCGTCGGTGACGAGACCGGTAGAAACGGTGCTTTCAAGGAGATAAAGAGTGGAGGCAAGTCAGTTTACCTCAGCAGCCGGGTACGATCCAAATAAACCTGGAGACAAGCCACAGGACACAAAGCAGGTCTGATGGAGCATCTAGGGTAGTCCACCGACTTGGAAGCCGACTTAGTCCTCCTCGAGATATTAAACGACACACCTCCGGGGGTGAACGAGACCGCGTTCCAGTCCAGAGCCCTGACGTCCGACACCCTCTTACACGAAAGTAGACACAGAAGCATGACCAGTTTCCATGATAACTGTTTGAGTGTCAAGTCCTCATTACAGGGCCAGGAGTCCAAGAATCCAAGGACGACGTTAACGTCCCAAAACGATGAGTATCTAGATCTTGGCGGTCTAGCAAAACGGATACCTTTCAACAAGCGGCACACGATAGGATGTTGTCCGATCGGAGATCCGTCTATCCCTTGATGTCCGGCCGAAATGGCTGATCTATAAACATTAAGGGTACGATAAGCCAAACCAGAATCGAAACGTTCCGTCAGGAAACCAAGCAGCGCATTTAGAGGGGCAGAAAGTGGATCCAGCAATCTTCCCAAGCACCAGCCAGACCACACGCGCCATGCGGTCCTGTAAGCCGCTCTGGTACCTGGTGCCCAGGCATTCTCCAATAGTCGAGCAGTTGTCTGCGAAACGTCCGTGACACACCAGGGTCTCCCGAGATTAGCCAAGCCGTGAGTTGAAGTAAGCTCTGATCCACCAATTCGTGCAATTTCCCATCCGGATCCAGAAGCACATCCGGCCTCATTTCGATTATCCGTGGGAAATCTATGGCCATCTCCAGAAGGCGGGGAAACCACGGTTGAGAGTGCCAGAGCGGAGCTACCATCACTATCGTGCAATTCTGTCCGGCCGAGTACGCCAGTGTCCGGGATATCAGGTTGAACGGTGGGAACGCATAATGGCGTCCCGGCGGCCACGTCTGCAAGAACGCGTCCACTGCCGTGGCCGCTGGGTCCGGTCTCCAACTGAAGTACTGGGGTAGTTGGGTGTTCAATCTGGACGCGAACAAATCCAGGTGAAGTGGACCCCACAACCGTTCTATCCTTTGAAATGTTGAGGACAGCAAGTGCCAGTCTCCTGAATCCTTCAGGTAGCGCGAGTTCCAATCCGCCCACTCGTTGTCCAGACCCGGAATGTGCTCGGCCGTAACCGATACGGCATTGTGTAGGCAATACTGCCAGAAATCCTTTGCCAAGTTCGCCAACTGCTTCGATTTTGTCCCCCCGAGGTGGTTTATGTACCTGACAGCGGACACATTGTCCATACGTAGGAGGACGCAGCAATTTCCCTGCGTCGGAGATAGACTTCGAATGGCAAACGAACCCGCCAGAAGTTCCAGGCAGTTTATGTGCAGAGCCGATTCGATCTCTGACCATCTTCCACCGGTGGAGACACCGCCACAGCGAGCGCCCCAGCCATGCAGGCTTGCATCCGACTCTATTATCACATCCGGCGCGGAGCCGAAGATCGCCCGGCCGTTCCAGGCCTCCATGTGGTCCAGCCACCACCTTAGTTCGTCTCTGGAGTCCCCGTCCAGGGTCAACACGCTCTCGTACGAGCCCCCTGAGCGAAGATGGGACCCTTTCAAACGTTGGAGTGCTCGATAATGCAGTGGGCCCGGAAAAATTGCCTGAATCTATGAGGCCAACAGGCCGATCACCTTCGCCAATTGCCGGACGGAGAGAGAGGTGGCTCGCAGCGCCCGTCGTATCTCCTTTTTCATCGATCTGAGTTTTGCCTCCGGGAGGAACAGAAACTGGGTGACTGAATCGACCTCGAAGCCCAGGAACTCTATCCTTTGTACCGGGGTCACAATGGATTTTTCCCAGTTGACGAGGAAACCTAGTCTCTCCAGGAGACTCACCGTCCATCTTAGGTGCCTGAGAAGTTGCTCGGGGGATGAAGACATAATCAGTATGTCGTCCAGGTAGATAATCATGCGGACCCCTCGCGCCTGGAGGAAGGCCACCACGGGCTTCATCACTTTCGTGAAGCACCACGGAGCTGAAGATAGACCGAACGGCAGACATGTAAAACGCCATCGACGACCTTGCCACGTAAAATGCAATAAATCCCAATGCTCTTCTGCCATGGGTATAGTCAAGTAGGCATCTTTGAGGTCTAGTTTGACCATCCAGTCTCCCTGACGGAGCAGGTCCCTGAGACAATGAGCGCCCTCCATCTTGAAGTGATGGTAACGTAGGAAAGAATTGAGGTGTTTGAGGTTTATCACTGGACGTACGCCTCCGCCTTTCTTGGCGACAAGAAACAGGTTGCTTAGAAATCCCGGGTGTCCGTAGGGGATTTCTTGAATAGCCCGTTTGGCAGACAGTTCTGCGATCTCTGCGGTAATTAATCCGGCCTGCTCTGCTGGTAATTTCAGTTCCTGTGGGAGAAACGTCTGGACAGGGGGAGACAATAAATCCAGGCGGAAACCCCTGACCGCACTGAGAACCCAAACATCCGTGGTGATCATACCCCACACATCGAGAAACAGTGCCAATCTGCCCCCCACACTCGTTCTGCAAGATACACGTGTTGGTGTACTCACCGTAAGGGCGTCTGTATGAGGGTTGTCCACGACCTCCCCGACTCTGCCATGGTCTACACCGTGAGGGAAAAAAGGGCGTTGGCTTATAGTCTTGGTAGGTCCGGGGGGCGGAAAAGGAACCTCTGTGAGTCCTCGGGGGACCTCGAGCTCCACGGCCGGGCGGACGGCTCCTATACCTCCCGGCCCCATGGGAAACCTTAGGGCCGAACACCCTCTTCAGGTTAGACTGCGCCTTATCTAGCGCGGTAAAGGTACGGACAAAGGAGCCTAAGTCCTTAACAAAACATTCTCCGAAGAGCATACCCTTGGCCGAAGCACCAGGCTCCTTCACTGCCAGGTTAACTAACTTGGGCTCAATTTTGAGCAGAATCGCCTTGCGGCGTTCAGCCGACATGGCTGTGTTCGCGTTGCCGAGAAGGCAAATCAACCTCTGGACCCACCCAATCGCTTCATCAAAATCAATAGGCTTCGTTCCAGCCTTAGCCGCTTCCAGAAGCTCGTAAAGCTTGGCGGCGGGGCCCAGGGTATCCAAGATCTTGTCTTGGCAATTATGCAGCGAAAATTCCAGTCCTTTTCGGGGCTTCCAACCCGTCTTAGTTAAGAACTGAGAAATCTGGGGGTCAACCTCTGGCGTCTTGCACGCCGAATCAGGCACCGAAGGCCTTGGGCACTCGGCCCTCAGTTTACTGCGCCCCTCCTTGGAAAGGGGGGTACGCATACGAAGCGCCAGATAATTGGCAATATGCGCGGGCGGGTCCCATTCCGCCGAGCGGGGATGGCGAAGGTCATCGGGATCGAACAGGGGGTAACCCTGAGGATCACAGATGTCCTGCCCCTCACCCGGCGGAAGCGCCGAAGCGTCAAACTCCGCCTCATCGCCGGAAACCCCTTCCTCATAGGAGGCATAATCAGGGGGATCCGAGTCTGACTCTCCAGTTTGATCGGTATCCGATCCATCATCATCTCGGGCACGTGCCCGTTTCCATTTTCTGGACGATTTTGCCCGGCCAGCGGCTCTCTTGCGCGGAAACGCGCCATCTGGGACGGCCATAGGCACGTCAGTCAAGGCAGGTGTCACCTGCGTCATCTCTGGAGAGACATGTTTAAATTTTGTTTGTGCCTTGCGACCCGTATGAGGCTGCAGCGCAGGCAGGAGAGCAGGCAACACGGCAGGGCCCAAAGGCTGCGACAGCGCCTGTTGAATAGTGTGAGAGAGGGACGAGGACACGGTCCCCATGGCCGAAGCCAGGGCCTTCTGCATGGTGGAATCAGAAAGGGCCTGGAACTCCTGTGAGGGAGTAAGGCCTATATCCCCTGTAATGGGGGTCTGAGAGGGATCCATAATGGGGTAACTGGGACTACCCGAATCCTCACCCCTAGCCTGCATAATTATCAAAAAACCAAATAAAGGCAACAAGTACTGTCCCTTTAAATCTGATACAGGAGCAGAGCAAAATCTGTAAAGGTTTAAATGAACTAACAAATGACCTATACAGGAGAAAAGAGGGGTTGAGTAACCCACCAGCAAACTAAGCATATAATACTTGCATACAGTATGGGAGGGAGAAGGGAGCCGACCCAGCCGCGTGGAGAAACGAAGGGAAGATGGCCGCCGCGTGCAGAGCGCGCCGCGGCCGTTTCCAGGCTCCTCCCCCGCTAGTGAAACGGGGAGCGCGACCACACACGCGGCCGGCACTCCCTCGCACCAGCGGGAGATCGGGTCGGGCGATAAGCGCGGCCGCACATGCGGCCGCGAGGGGAAGGGAAGCCGGGGAGCACAGGGCTCCAGAGAGAAACCTCCCCTGCTAGCCGCGAACCCTGTCTGAAAGGGGAACGGACAGACAGACAGGGGGAGCGGCGGCAAACGCAGGGGAGGTAAATAGGGAACCAAAGGAGGCACCCAAGGATAAAAAACACATAAGGCTTATCAAAAAAAGGACACATAAAAGCCAATAATCAATCAGACAATAGATAACATAAGACAACACAGGTAATAAAAACCTTAGCAAAAGCCATTAATCAAAACAATGTAGGAGAGAAAATTATACTTAGCTGGTCTGAGGACAGCAGCAAAGAAAGAGGGAGTGGAAGTACAAGGATAGAGATTTATGGACTGTTCCTAGAGACTGATTGGCTGCCCTGTTACTAGGCAGATCTGGTTGTACCTGTTATTATTTTATTGCATATCTAATTTTTTTCTCTTTCAGTTTTATATTTCTCTTTGCTGCTGAGGAATAAAGTAAGAAAGAGATAGCATAATAGGAGCCTCCGTGTCATTAATAAAATCTTGATTCTGAGTGTCTAAGCTTGTAAGGTCACCAACTGCTTGTATGACGTGTTGTCTATTGTACTGTGCCATGGGATGTGTTGTAGCTTTATAAATAAATTATGAATACACAGAGGCTTGACATACATTTTGGATTTGATTCAAGCCAGGATTAATTGGGCCACTCTAGAATATTTGTTTGTTTTTGTTTCACCAATTCAGTGAGACTTTGCCCTTTTGATCATTGCCTGCTTGAGATGTTACCCGAAATGCAGTCGGATAAAATTCCCAGGAATATCTACGTAGGTACTGAGAGAGAAGTAGAGTATATTCAGGTTAAATTGTATGTGAATTATTGTACTTAATTCCACTGCAAAACTATGACACCGTAATCTGAAATTATTTTACATTTATTTTATTATATCTCATTTGTGTTAGTGACACTTGATGATAGATCAAGAATTTAAAAAAGATAACAATCAGGGTCATTAACTAAACACATGATTTTGTGCGGATGGACAAAATTTGGTGTAAATGACCAAATTCTGAACCCAATGGCAATTCTCATATTTACTAAAGCCAAATACGGTCAGAAATCAGTTAAGTCAAGCTAATTTGAACAAATTGCCTGAATGCATTTGGTGTCCATCTAAAAAAAGAGTGCTTTCAAATCAGAATCTGTGGCAAACCTAGCCACTTACAGAATGTCCTTGTATATATCTTGCTATTACTGCATTGCTATTCCTATCTGTGGCCAAACCAGCCACTTAAAGTGTAACCACCCCCCCCTGAATGTAATATGATGTAAAGTGTATTCCTGTGTACTGCTTGGTATCTCCTAAGGCAGGAGATGGCTATCTGTAACCCAACCCCCTCCTGCCTGGGAGTAAGGGAAGTGTATTGTGTGGAATGCAGACCCCCCTGCGGAGGTCTGTGTTTAAAGGAAACTGTAATCATTAAAGAGTTTTGACTCAGCCTGGTGAGATGCCAGTGTTTTAACCTCCAAGCTATGTGTCGTCTAGTTCTTAGCTACCTACCTTTTACCTACATTTTACCTGCTTCATCCGGTCTACCAGCGGAGATACCGTGGATAATACCACTACTCCGCTACAATTGGTGGCAAGCGACGGGATTCAAACCACACATCAAAGCAGTGTTTGGCAGGGATTGATGTGAGCAGAGGAAAAGAAACAGCAATTCGTGAAACAACCATTCAGATGAAACCGGAGTTCGGGAATAAGTGGAATCACACGAACAGCAGGTGAATGGAAACGAATTATGCACTTTTGAAACGGAGCACAGTAAAAGAATTGCTTGAGGCAAGGGCAGCAATAGCCAGCAACAAAGCAAAGGCTACCCTGATTGCAGAACTTATGGAAGGAGACAGAGCAGCAGCTGCTGCAGCACCTCCAATGGAGGAAGAACAAAATGAATTTGCAAAAGAATTCAGAATCAGAATGGCTCTATTCCCAGAGCCACCATCTGCAGAGATGGTCAGCAGGCTCTTCGCAGATGTACAGGAATATATCATGCTCGGAAGGGTGCAGAGGAATCAGCAAGCAGAAGAAAGAGCCACGACACCGGTCAATGTTCTCCCAGGGAAAGTCAAAATTCCCTACAAAGCCTTTAAAAACTTTACGGACACAGAGGGCGATATTGATGGATATTTGCAGGACTTTGAAAGACTGTGCAAGCTGCATGATATCGGGCCCCAAGACCAGGTACCACTGCTGGCCGGTAGATTATCTGGCCGCGCAGCAGAAGCCTACCGGGCAGTGCCTGATGAGGACAGCAGAGACTACCAGAAGGTAAAGCAGGCCATCCTAGTCCGGTATGCCATAACCCCCGAGGCATACCGAATCCAATTCCGGGACCTGAAAAAACAAGAAAAGGACTCCCACGCAGAGTTTGCGCACCGCTTACACCGAGCAGCCACGGGGTGGATTGATGCGGCGCAAGCAACTACCCGGGAAGATCTCATTCAATTACTTTTGTTGGAACAGTTCTACCGGAGACTAACTACTGATATGCATAACTGGGTAAGAGATCGTAAACCATGCACCTTACAAGACGCAGCCAAATTAGCGGACGAACATCAAGACACCAGACGAGAGCAGCGCCCACCAACCAGGGTATTCCCCCAGTCGATAACCCACAGGCCTGCCTTGGCCAAAACAGCTCACCCACGATCCTGGGGAGCTAACAACCAATACCAACCTAGGTACCCCACCCGGGCACACATCAGATGCCACACCTGCAACCAACTGGGGCATGTACAACGAGAATGCCCCCGAAACAGGGCACGACCATCATGGCCCAACCAAGGCCGACCTCCTGGCACTCGGGCTGCTGTACACTGCTATCAGAATGAATCATTCACCCAGCCCTCCACAGCCACCCATGTGGAGGAACCTCTAGGCACCCTCCATGAAGTTAACCCCGTCCAAGCGGTGTCCGATAATCGCCAAAGCCACCGCCAAGTCGTCCACGTAGAAGGGAAGCGTATGGAGGGACTGAGAGACTCCGGGGCCACCATCACCTTGGTCCGAAACCACCGTGTCCCAAAGGACCAGCTTACGGGGGATTGTGTAGCAGTACGGGTGGCAGGGGGAGCGATCTACAAGGTTCCCACTGCCAAGATACATTTGAATTGGGGAGCGGGGTCAGGGAACGTGGAGGTGGGAATGATGCAAGACTTGCCCGCAGATGTTATTTTGGGAAATGACTTGGGGGAGCTCACCTCTGCTTTTGTTCCACGAACCACCGTACAGGAGGCCTACCCAGTCATCATCAGGCAGCAGGCCCGCACCACGGCCCCATCCAGTGACTCTGAGTCTCAGGTAAGCAATGAACCCCATAACCACACTGCCCTTCCCTGGGATGCCCCCCTAGAATTTGGTAGCGAGGTTGCTCTAGACCCGTCCCTGCAGGTTTACAAAGACCGAATAAACAAGAACCAGGCAGGCTTAGAAGGAGAGAGATATGGTTGGGATCAAGGGTTATTATACCGGTATACAGAGAAGGTAGTAGCCGGGTCTATTCCCATACCCATAAAGCAGTTAATTGTGCCTCAAAAGTATAGACAGGAGTTACTGCGCATAGCGCACGACATACCCTTATCCGGTCATTTAGGTATCAGCCGAACTAAACATCGGCTGATGCAGTACTTCTTCTGGCCAGGTATCTCCAAGGATATTAGGCAATACTGTAACACCTGTGATACCTGCCAGAGGGTAGGGAAGAGGGGAGACCGCTACAAAGCCAAACTCCATTCCCTGCCCATAATAGAAGAGCCCTTTAGTAGAGTAGCGGTGGACATAATTGGACCCCTGAAAAAACCCAGTCCCTCTGGCAAGAAGTACATCTTGACTGTAGTGGACTACGCCACCAGATACCCTGAGGCGGTGGCTCTAACGAATGTACATGCAGAGACCGTAGCGGATGCCCTTATGCAAATTTTCTCCCGCATGGGATTTCCACGGGAGATTATTTCGGATAGGGGTACCCAATTCACTGCAGAGGTCGCCCACCAGCTCTGGAAGGTCTGTGGGGTAAAATCTATCCTTAACTCACCCTACCACCCTCAGTCCAATGGTCTCTGTGAACGGTTTAATGGAACACTTAGGCAGATGATCCGGACGTTCATAGACACGCAGAAGGACTGGGAGAGGTTTTTACCCCACTTGCTGTTCGCCTATAGGGAAGTTCCCCAAGAATCCACTGGGTTCTCTCCCTTTGAATTATTGTTCGGAAGGAGGGTGAGGGGCCCTCTAGATTTAATCAGAGAGCACTGGGAGGGGGGAGTGACCACTAATGGTACCCCTGTTGTACCCTATGTGCTGGAGTTCCGGGAACGCTTAGAGGCTTTGACCCAGACCGTACGTACCAACCTCCAAGCGGCCCAGCAAAGACAACGCAGATGGTATGATAGGGGGGCCAGGGACCGCAGCTTTCAGGTTGGGCAGAAGGTGCTAATCCTACGACCTGTCCCTAATGACAAGCTGCAGGCCTCCTGGCAGGGCCCATTCAAGGTGGTAGAGCAAATCTGCGATACCACCTATGTAATTGGCCCGTGCGCTGGAGCAGGGGGCAGACGCATGCTCCATGTGAACATGCTGAAGCCTTACCACGAGCGCACAGAGGAGGTGACTGCGATTTGTGCCTCTGCCGCAGAGGATTTTGATAATTTGCCCCTTCCAGACCTACTAGAGAAAGAGGGCCAAAATGAGGATCGGGAAGCACTACAGCTAGGGGAGCGCTTAAGTCCCCAGGAGCGGGCCCAGGCTAAAAGCGT
Source organism: Pelobates cultripes (assembly GCA_933207985.1). NCBI lineage: Eukaryota > Metazoa > Chordata > Amphibia > Anura > Pelobatidae > Pelobates > Pelobates cultripes. Next base: position 375,200,242 of record OW240912.1, read on the forward strand.
AATTTGGGAAAAAGGGCCACCTTTTCTAACCTCCCTGGGTATATCCCGTTAGCCATCCACCGTGTAGAAACCCCAGGGCAGACACCCCTCCGTCAACCACCTTACCGCATCCCCGAGTCTGTAAAAGAGAATATGCGTAAGGAGATCAAGGACATGTTACAATTGGGGGTTATAGAACCTTCTGATAGCCCATGGGCCTCCCCAGTAGTTCGGGTGCCGAAGCGCGATTGAACTACCCTCTTCTGCGTAGACTATCGAAGGCTCAATGATAAGACAGTCTCTGATGCCTGGCCGTGGTGTGGGCCCTCAAGAAGCTGCAGCCCTATTTGTACGGACAACCATTCTCGCTACTCACAGATCACAACCCGTTGGTATGGCTGAACCGGGTGTCAGGAGACAATGCCAGGCTGCTGCGCTGGAGTTTGGCGCTGCAGCCTTTTTGACTTTACCATCCACTACCGCCTGGGAAAGCTAAATGGCAACGCTGACGGGTTATCCAGACAAACTGAACTTGAAAAGTGATCTGTGAGTACTCCTCCGGACATCCCCAAGCCGATCCGTTGGGATCAGACTGTGTATGCCGGCTTGGTTCTGGGGAGCATTGTGGCAAACCTAGCCACTTACAGAATGTCCTTGTATATATCTTGCTATTACTGCATTGCTATTCCTATCTGTGGCCAAACCAGCCACTTAAAGTGTAACCCCCCTGAATGTAATATGATGTAAAGTGTATTCCTGTGTACTGCTTGGTATCTCCTAAGGCAGGAGATGGCTATCTGTAACCCAACCCCCTCCTGCCTGGGAGTAAGGGAAGTGTATTGTGTGGAATGCAGACCCCCCTGCGGAGGTCTGTGTTTAAAGGAAACTGTAATCATTAAAGAGTTTTGACTCAGCCTGGTGAGATGCCAGTGTTTTAACCTCCAAGCTATGTGTCTAGTTCTTAGGAGAAAAGGATTGTAACTACGCTACCTGCATTTTACCTACATTTTACCTGCTTCATCCGGTCTACCAGCGGAGATACCGTGGATAATACCACTACTCCGCTACAGAATCCTATAAAGTAAAGGACTTGGTGGATTCACAAAACATCGATATTAACAAAATTCAAAACCGAATGTATCTGGCAGGATGCACATTTCCAAATTATTATTGAGGGCGACAAACATTTGACCTAACGTCCCCACCCCAGCCCTCACTCATTGGCAGTGGGTGGCAGCTCTATTAATAATACGTGGGGACCCAATGTCCTCACCCCAGCCATGAGCGGCAGATGGGGGCTCTAAGAACATTTAAATCCATAATTCCCAATGCAACCAATAAAAATATTTATAAATAAACAAAATATGATTTGCAAAAAAAGGAGAGGACCTAGTGTCTCATCGTCAAGACAGCACCCATGGGCAGCTAGTGTGAGTTCTAATAGTAGTATTCAGCCTATGACAGCACCTGTCATCCTGGAAATATCCCACCAAGCCAATGTAAGCCTGGAAAACATCAATATAGAACCCAACCATTGATATACTAGCAAAGTCTCTGCACAAATCAGTTTTGCGGTGTGGTTCCATCATACATCCCAATGAACTGCCTGCGGTTTTAAATTGCAGAAGAATGTTGTGAGGTTGTAGCACACATCCCATGTATCCTAGTGACCCAGAGGGCAAATGACCTCCTTCTTCACCCTTACAATTTCTCACATGGGGTGATACAATAAGTATGAGCGAAATGTGTGTCTGTTTATAAGAGACAAAATAGATAAAGGAAAGGACATTTTTTTTTTACTTATTCAATTGTAAGTGCACTTTCTTCCCCCAAATAGTTTTATTAAGAACATCTATCACAGGTTAGGAATTACAAACAATTTGCTCCATAAATAACATTTAGCCACATTCAGTAAAATGTACAGTAAAGATAACAACATTAACGACTAGCCCTGCTCATCTCTACCTTCTAAAACATGAGTTCCAATGAGATTTTTAAAGTGTGAACAATCTGTCCATATGTACAGAATGCTGGAAAGACCATTTCACAGGAGATAATGTAAGGAAAACTCCAAGCATAAATGAATACATATATAAAGCAGGAATGAACAGAGTAAAGTGTCAGTAATGGTATTTATTTTCAATATATGGTGTGATTTGTTGATGGGGTTGATTTTGGCTGTGAGAATCTCAAGGTCCATACATCCCTTATTTTAGTGTGTTGATCAATGCCATTAAAGGAACAATCCAAGCACTAGAATAACTACCGCTCACTGTAGTGGTTATTGTACTATGAGAGCCCTGGTATCCCTTCACTGTAAGGAGTCAAACCATTTTTGAACTGTTTGACATTTTACCTGGGCTCTGCAGTGCATCATTCTCCATGTCTACTTGTAATGCAGGAGAGCCAGATGTTCTAAGCTACAAGCTCTCCTGAGAAAAGTCTGCAACGATAACTCTCAGCCAATGAGATAAGACCTGCATCTCAGGAAAGTTAATGGAAGTATGTCCTGGGTGCGAAAAATTCAACTGAGCAAATGAGGGGAAGTGGTGGGGGGTTGGGGTGGGGAGCATGGTGTTGGAATAACCAACCTGATTTAAGCATTGTGAATACGGGGACAGGATCATAAGCAATTAAATAATAAAAAATAAAAAAATAAAAGGATCTAGTGCTTTCTGCAGAGCAGGGAGATCTATGTGTAATGCTATACTTTGCAATCTTTTTCTTTGTATGCTGCTGCAGAGAGTATAAAAAAAATGTTTTATTTCTTCTGATCCAGATTCACAAAATACTTTTATAGCATTTATTTGTCACTTGTACAACTAAAATCTCCAAAACAGTTTTTCAACAGTAGCTACAAGGTATTGGGATTTCATTAAAAAAAAGAATATTATTTATTTGATATTGTCCCGCGTTTCCCGCAGATATGGGACGCAAGAGAGACAAAACGAAATATGTCACACATTATAGGAATATAGATATAAAATATAGGAAGGCAGGGGGCTGTTTTCGATATCGCCCATAATGGTAATCGTTAACTACCTGCAGTATAAAGCTTCCTGCTGTCTGTTTGTTCCTGTGTTCTAGAATTTTACAAAATGAGTCACTGGTTTTATAACTGTTCTCTTTCTATTGTTTAAAGTATTTTGTCAGGGTTTCCCAGCGGTAAAAGCTAGATTGAAAAGTTGAGGTCTAGCAAGTGATGACATGTAGCACAAATACTGGCTCTACTTCTTTCTCTAATATTATTAAGAATCTGTTGTCACTTTGTGACATTTGCTAAGTGATGAATTAGAGGACCTCCAGAACAAAATTACATTTTCAGTTGGGCAGAGAATCAAGTTACCAAAGGTTACAGAAAAAAAACGAGCATCTGGATGTTTACTTAATACTCTGGGGATACGATCCCTTAAAACCTAGCTAGATATTGCATGAACTGTACTGTCATAAGAAGTCTTGTAGATGACTTTAATATTGGTATCTGCATCGATACTCCACAATTACTCAAACTCATATCTTTCTGTTCAAGATTCCCATTAAAATTATTATAGTATGATCTTTTCTGCCTTATCAGAACTCAGGAGCATGGTCAAGGTCAAAAATTTCAATTTTAGTTTGACAGGAAAATGTTTTAAAACTCATTTACCAAATAATCAAGTTACATATAAAAAAAAAATAATGGTTTATATAAATAACATTTTTGACTATGTAACACTAGCATTCTCCCCGCATATTCTATAATCTTCCTCTTACATATATGTTTACTGGTATCTGTGTGTTCATATCTGGCATTGTGCATCTGCATATGTGTGTGTCTGGCAGTGAATATCCTTGTGTCTGTCTGTGAGTGTATATCTGTGGATCTGTGATTGTATCTGGAGTGTATAACTTGATCATACGGTATCTTCTGATTGTGTTGAAATTATAGTTAAATTACATTTAAGTCTAAATCAATAATTTTTTTTTTAAATAAAGTTCCATCTTAATGAAGAACTCAAAACTAACAGTACCATTTTAAAGGAACTCCTCAGAGTGCATGCAAAGGTGATATTTACTTACATTTTGCTCTCTCTGCAATCACCACCTCACTTCTTTGGCAATGCACAGCATGGAGATGCCAAACATCGGTCATGGAATCTTTGCATGATTGAACCCAGGAAGTTCCTATAGTGGCTGTCACATTGACAGCCACTTAAGGTGTTACTAGGCAGCAATTTTTTTATGAAAAGGAAGCAGTTACAGTGCTAAGACTGCAGGGAAATCCTATATCAACACCAGAACCTCTACATTATGCTATAGTGGTTCTTGTGATTAAAGTGTTCCTTTAAGTTTAACCATGCAACACTCTTTCCTTACAATTCTGGCTAAGTCAATATGACAGACTAGCTATAATCATATTTCTAAGTCTTTATGTACATTTAGAAGATTTTAGAATTAGAGCATTTACATTCCTGTTATTCATCTCTGCTTCCTATATTGTATATTGCAGATAGGGTACTGGATACATACATACAATTCTAATAGATGTTGTGGTTGTTAAAATAATTTAAATATAGTATGTGACAGTCTGGACATAAGACACATTGAGACCAAAAAAGGCTTACAGAAAAAAAAAAATAAGAAAAAAAAATGAAAATGGTAATGATAAGCCTGTTATTGTAAGGTGTGTTTATATATAAAACAGTCATCACAATAGAGTCTATCCTTGAGTTTTGTCAATGTTTAGCACACAAAGCCATGTGTATACTAAGGTGACCTAAAGCAATTGGAATCAATCAAACTAATATGACCCTATGGGGTCCGAGATCCAGACATTGCTATTAGCAATCCAGCATAGAAAACAATTTCCTAAAATTGCTGTAAAATTGAAGGTGTGCGTCTATCGATCACAGTGATCAAACGGTAATAACTTGTTCAGTTTCAGGTTCAGACAAAAATAAAAGATAATAATTCAGCAAAGTAAAAACATTCTAAACTTCACGGAACCCAATACTGTAATAACTGTCCTTATAGTATATTATAAATTCTAAAAAAAACAAAACTTTTTATTCAATATAGGAATAGTGGATTAATATATTCTTTGATTTTCGCATACAATTTATCTCCCAATTGTATTTTTTTCACTTCCAGAGTACCCTGTCTTCAAGTTATTTTTGTGTATATCTGTGTTTTTGTTTTTTTTATTTTTCTCATTGTCTTTCTTTTTGAACACTAAATCACTTAAAATCCAGTGTATAGCCCTCTTCTACTTTTTAAAATGGACTCACATGGTTATTAACAAAATTCAGTATTCAAAGTGAATTTCCGATTAAAGGCTAGAGTAGCTAAAGCCAAGCACAGCTGATTTAGACATTTTCCCCAATTCAGATATATTGGCCTAACATTTGAAATTCACATTAAATTCTCACTTTATTGACTAGCCGTATAAGTTGACAGTTGCTGAATTCCATGTAGGTTTATGCTGATATACAGATTCCGTTTGCCAAAATATATTGCCAAATGAGATACATATGCTGTATATTTCTATTTTGACATTCTCTTTTTATTAAGTCAGTTCACCAGTCTAATTACAAGACTCTCAAAAAGTATTATCTAATTTGTGTAGATCTTTCAGTGCGTGAGATTATATACTTTCTTACATTTACAGAGTTATTCTCAAAAAGGGAGAATTTCAAATTTAAGGCCAAAGTAGCTGAACTGGAAGCAGAGTTGACTTCGAGAATGTTTCCATTTCATCTAGTTTTACCTTGAATTGGAATTTGGAATAACCCTAATAGAGTACCACGGTGTATTTTGATCATATTTTAACGCAAAAGATAGTGGTCCTTTTTCTAAAGTTACATCCAAACAGCCACATTACCCAAACTGATAAAGGAATTATTGGAAAGTCTCACTGCATTTATTTATTAATTTTATTTTTTCATCCATATATCTTTTAACTGGATTCTACAAATGTTTATACTATCTGATGCACTATTCCATAAACAAATTCTTTGGAATTAAAATCAGAACGTCATTTAATTCTATTTATTAGGTTGTTGTTTTTCGCAGTACATGGTAGGGCTTTATTATATCTAGCTGTATTTTTATCTCAAACTGAATTATTCACTAAACTCCAAATTTTAATAAATGGAAATCCAAATTGAATAATTCAGGCTGCATATGGGGTATACTAGGCGGCTACATAGACCAAAAGCTTAGCAGGCTGCACTGTGCATGTTGGGGGTGCACCACTGCATCATGTGACACCTCACTGAAGCCTGTCGGAGCCGGGAGACCAGGACACCGTGTGCGGCCTACTAGAGTTGGAGCTGGGGAGAGGCGGCTGCTGCGGGTCTCCTACCCCCCAATTTTGTACCGGTGGGGGTTATCCCGGTCCCCACTGGGTGTTTGACACTCGCCCTGCTGCAACATCACACTGCTCTCAGCAGATATCTGGCAGCGCACCGACCTCACAAGATGACGGAGGCCCCTTCATGTGTCTCGCAAACACTCAGCCAGACACAAGGGGGGTCTACCTAGACTCCATCGACGCCAAGCTGGATGCAATATTCCAAGCCTTCTGGGACAAGCTCCACTGCCATCCAAACCAAACAGAGGACAAAGAGGCCCACAGACGGCGACAGGGGTGATACCCCCGGGCAGCGCTCCTTCCTAATGATTTCACCACACCACTAGCCGCCTGCCTAGGCCGAAAGTCACCAGAGGCATGACCTCTCCCACACAGGAGGAAGAGCGCATGCTGTTGGTGGCGGATAACACCTCAACCTTCCAACTGCCCCTCGGAGGTAAGGACTTGTCACACAAAGGTTCCAAGCCCGAGGATTGAGGATGTCGGCTTCCACAAAGGTCTGGGGGAATACCTCACCTACCTGTTGCCCCCCTGCTGCTCAAGTGGTCACTGCAGTGGTCGTGGCTCAGCACTTAGACCCTCATGACAACCACAGAAACCATCCTCCATGTTCCTACTGAGGGCCAAATGGTTGTGACTATCTAGCTGAACTGACCTCTTTCTTTTGTTTTCCTCCAATGTCGCTGCCACATTCCTACAATATGCAGTAGTCATAAAATGCCAAAGCTGATAATACTGGTTTGCTAACCTGTTCTAGTCTAAATAATGTGTTCTATGCTAAACTGCTTATTTAGTCATGCAAATATTCCCACACACATGGCAGGCTATTCTTGCGCCCACTTTATCATATAAAACGCATACCCACCGCATACGCTGACATAATCCTACACCATGCAGTAGTCATTACATGCAGAAGCTGATACCAGTGGTTAACTAACCTGTTCTAGCCTAGATAATGTGTTACATACTAAGCTGTTTATCGAGTCATGTAAAATATTATTACGCACATGTCAGGCAATTCTTGCACTCACTTCATCACATACAACGCATACCCACTACATATTACGTTAAGATTGGCTCACTGTTTATGTTTGCTCTGGTTTTACTGATATGTTACAGATCTTGAGAATGTTAGGCCTTGCTTCACTTATTATATACAAAAATGTGCATTTAGTCTGCAATCCATGACAATGTTCGATTAAGTTTGTTACAGTATCGCTGTTATAGCATTACAAGTTTGTTGTTCATCCTGGCATGTCAAAAATTAAGATTGACAAAAATTATTATTTTTTTAATTATGGGAAGCGACTGGTCCCCTTTAAGCCATCCATAGTACCATTCTACGTTTGTGTTTTAGGAGAACGTCTTAGTCCACAGATCAGGAAGCAAAATGTGGTAATTATAACATTCAGTCTTTACATTTGTTAGCAAGTTTCCTAATACAAAATATCGATCCTGGATCATGTTTTAATATATTTTTTGGTGACTGGTTCACTGTAAGCAGAGGATAGGTTGATCATGCACACATATATACGGTACTTCTGGAATTTACATTTAAAATGTGGAGTGAATAATGTTGGTAATCTGGTGTTTGTTTACATTACCTAGTATATAATAAGAATAAAAAAAACAAACAAACAAAAAAAACACCTTTTAACAGAAAAGAGGATTAGTTCACTACTGCTATTTTAGGAATACATCTTTAACATAATGAGAAATAGTTTTGAACATGATGATATAATACAGATGGTAGACTTATTTTCTGGGCACGAATTGCTTACCAGCAGGTGATATGGTTGTTTTCGGGGATGGAAGAAGACTCCTGCGGGGCACTGCTGTGCTGCTGCACACTTGCAGAACTGTCCTACTGGTACCCTTGGGCATATCCCTTGATGGTAAAGTTGTCTTTTGAGTACATTGCTCTTCATTTGCAAAGCTTGTACCTGCTTGAAGAGAAAACAGCACTAATTAGATCATCATGACATAAAAAATACATAACAGAAACTGAGCTCAGAGTGTAAATATCACATGCACAAATACTAATAAGCTATGTAATAAATGTAAGACAGCAAAGGTACAGATACTTCTAATAAACACTTTTATTTCCTAGAATTTAAACTAGTTTCAACAGGATCCTCAAACCCTTCGGTTTCTGTGCGTACAACTCGTTTTGTTGCAAAGACTTGTTTGTTAGTCCTCCCATTGTACAGCGCTGCAGAATTTGTTGGCGCTTTAAAATTATAATAATTAATTCCCCTGTGAAGAATAAAGTATACATATAAGTATAACGTACGGCCTGGTGGTGATAGAGCACATAGCCATTGATTTTAAAATCTCTTGTGGTCAGTCAATCATTTCCAGAAATGATTTGAAGTGAAGTTTATTATTCTTTTATGGGTTTAGTCACTAGAGTGTTTTGCAAATGAATTTAGATATTTACTCCCCTCAGACGTCTCCACATTTTTAAGTGTTTTAACTTACATTTAAAATGAATTTTGCTATTTGATTTACACAACACACCCAACACTTTGTAAAGTGCAACATATTTTTGACTTTAAAGGGATTCTATAGTTTAAGGAATACAAATGTGTATTCCTTACACCAGGGGTTCCCATTTAATTTTTACCGTGGAACCCTTTGACATAGTGTACCAACATCGTGGAACCCCCCGGAAAAAAAAATTGTGCCAATGTGTGTCAAGGTGTGTATATCTGTGCTTGTATGTGCCAGTGTGGCAAACAGATACAAGCACGGACACACAGATGCACACACCTTGACACACTGTGTCTATCTGTGTGTGTGTGTGTGTGTATGTATCTGTGTGTCAAGGTGGGTATCTGTGTGTCAAAGTGGGTGTATCTGTGCTTGTATGTGTCTGTGTATCAAGGTGTGTGTATCTGTGTGTGTATGTGTTCAGTGTGTATGAATCTGACATGCAGAAACACACACACAAACTGGAAGATAGTGGCACACATATACACACACTGACACAGGTACACACATCTTAACCCCTTAAGGACACAACTTCTGGAATAAAAGGGAATCATGACAGAATATTTCCATTACGTGTCCTTAAGGGGTTAACACACAGTGTGTATCTGTGTGTGTGTGTATGTATCTGTGTGTCAATGTGTGTATATCTATGTTTCAAAGTGTGTGTATCTGTGTTTGTATATGCCGGTGTGTGTCAAGGTGTGTATATCTGTGTTTGTATGCGCCAGTGTGTGTATCTCTGTGTCAGTGTGTATCTGCGTGTGTATATATGTATCTGACACACAGATACACACACACTGGCACATAGTGGCACACAGATACACACTCAGATACACACTGACACACACATCTTGACTCTCAAATACACACACACTCAGATACACACACACTCAGATACACACACAGACACATACAAACACAATGATACACACTGGCACATGCACACACACACACACGTAGATACACACAGTGACACATACACAAACCATTAAACTCTCAGACACACATACTCTTTGACAGACAAACATACACTCGCAGACAGACACACACTCTTTGACAGACACACATACACTCTCACTGACAAACACACAAACTCTTTTGCAGACACACATACAAACACATATACACTCTCACTGACAAGAACAGATACATTCTCACTGACAAACACATACACTCTCACACACTCACACACTGACACACTGACAAACACATACACTCTCACTCTTTACATTTTACTCCACCCAGCCCTCCAACTAGGAGTGCTGGCATTAAGTCCCTGGAATCCAGTGGGGCTGCTGAGCGTGCAGTTCCTGGGGTCCAGTGGGGCTTCTGAGCGACTGACGTGCAGGCGGCGAGGGAGATCACTGTTCACTGCTCCCTCGCTGCCCGTGGCCATTTAATTTTTTTAACTTTTGGCGGAACCCCAAAACCTTTGCCCCTCTAATTTAAGAGGGAGTTCCAAGTGAGCAATTGCGCCCCCCTTAAGAAGTGTCCTAGGTGGCTGCCTACTTGGTCTATAGGATGCGCCGGGCCTGACTAACACTAAATATGCACCATTCACTTTAATCTTTCCTATGCTGTATCCTATTTTATTTTAGTTTGTTTTTTAAGGGTTAAAGTTGCTGCTTACAGCCAAGGTATAGAAACATAGACATAGAAACATAGAATGTGACGGCAGATAAGAACCATTCGGCCCATCTAGTCTGCCTAATTTTCTAAATACATTCATTAGTCCCTAGCCTTATCTTATAGTTAGGATAGCCTTATGCCTATCCCACGCATGCTTAAACTCCTTTACTGTGTTAACCTCTACCACTTCAGCTGGAAGGCTATTCCATGCATCCACTACCCTCTCAGTAAAGTTATATTTCCTGATATTATTTTAAACATTTGCCCCTCTAATTTAAGACTATGTCCTCTTGTTGTGGTAGTTTTTCTTCTTTTAAATATGGTCTCCTCCTTTATTGTGTTGATTCCCTTTATGTATTTAAATGTTTCTATCATATCCCCCCGTCTCGTCTTTCCTCCAAGTTAAGATCCTTTAACCTTTCCTTGTAAGTTTTATCCTGCAATCCATGAACCAGTTTAGTAGCCCTTCTCTGAACTCTCTCTAAAGTATCAATATCCTTCTGAAGATACGGTCTCCAGTACTGCGTACAATGCTCTCACCAGTGTTCTGTACAATGGCATGAACACTTCCCTCTTTCCACTGTTAATACCTCTCCCTATACAACCAAGCATTCTTCTAGCATTTCCTGCTGCTCTAGAAAAATGCTGCTCTATTACATTATCTGTCTACCTTTAAGTCATCAGAAATAATCACCCCTAAATCCCTTTCCTCAGATGTTCAGGGTTGGACTCTATCAAATATTCTGTACTCTGCCCTTAGGTTTTTACATCCAAGATGGATTATCTTGCACTTATCCACATTAAATGTCAGTTGCCACAACTCTGACCATTTTTCTAGTTTACCTAAATCATTTGCCAGACGTGGTAATCCAGACGTGGACCCCTTGCTCACGGTGCCTAGAGAGATATCAGCTATGCCTCACTGATGATGCCTAACAAGGCTGAAATGATAGTCTGGACTGCCCGTATGGGTTGGACCAGTCTGATATGCTTCAGATATGTTCTTTCTGTAATGGCACTAGATGAGCAAAACCAGCTTGAGATCTGAGCGGGGACCCACCGAAGGGCAGGCTATTTCAGCTGCTGTCCATTCTCAGTACACTCTTGCACCTTTTTGCTCTCACTGGTAGGATAGTCACATTTTTGTGGTGGGATTAGTCAAATAATATTTTTGGTTTGATTTCTTCCAAAAATAATCTGTGCATGGCCTTGTCCCCTCAGACTGAACACAGGATCTCCTGGAGGGAGAGGAAAGAGGACCGGGGCCGGAATGGCCAACTCAGAAATAACAGGTACACACAGTGCTACTAATATTGCTGCCCAAACTGTTACACACACCTACTGATACACCTGCTGCTACCCACACTGCTACCTACCCACTGCTTTATTTTATTAGTTTTGAAGGAAGGGTTGGCAGGTCTGTCTACCATTTCACACCTCAGCTTTTCCCAGCTAGTGAAGGAGCCATGCTGCTCCCGCTTTCCTTCTCTTTACACATTTTATATGTCTACAGCAGGAGGTCCCAGGGCAGAGGTAAGAGCATGTCTTTTCTAACAATGTATATGGTCTCCATGTGCTTCCTGTATACTGGGCCATTGCAGCACATGGCAGGAGGGGTGGTTATCAGACTTTCACCAGGTAAAACACCAGGGATCAATTTACACTCGCAAAATGTGAGAATGCAAGTGAACATTTTGAGCCCTAACTCCAACCAAAAAACTGTGTATTTTTTATTTTATAAAACACTCTTTTTGGTTGGAATAACCATTACTGGCATGGTCCACTACAGAAAGAAAAAAAGCTAAAATTCACCTGCAGGCCAACTCTGAGGCCAAGTCCTCCGGACAGCACTATGCTCCTCCAGTGATATCCCTTCCACTCACTGTCAGGGAGAACAGACTGAGTAGGGGCATGTTGCCAGCAGTTGTCTGCCACCAACATGCTATGCGTACTGGCGACAAACACCAATATGCACAGAATTGACATTAGCTATCCCCGAATTCTGGCAACAAAGGGCTTTAGGTGAAAATTTTAATAGGAATACAAATATGTATTCCTAACTCTATAGAGGCCTAGTCACCATTTAGGTGATTAGGGCCCTGTTCCGTAGCGAATAAATGGTTAATTAACCATTTATTTGCTTACCTTTATCCAGCGCCGGACTCCCTCGGCACTGGTGACCTCTCCTCCTCCATCGACGTCAGCTTCCGAGTGGAGCTGAGTGTGCATGCACGTCCAGCGTCAAATACTCAGTGTAAATCGCGGAAGCGGCCTCCCTGACAGCCACTAGAGGCTGGATTAACCCTAGTGTAAACATAGCAGTTTCTCTGAAACTGATATGTCTTCAGCTGCAGGGTTAAAACTAGGGGGACCATGGCACCCAGACCACTTCATGAGCACTTTATTAATGCCTATAGTGGTCCTTTAAGCATTTAAGTGTTGCCTAGAGTGCCCCATTATTAGAACACTATAGGCACCCATACCACTTCATCTCAATTAAGTGGTCCGGGAGCCACGTGCCCCCTGTTTTAGCTCTGCAGTTGAAAACATTGCTGTTCTTCAGGAACACCATTGTTATTTTTGGAGCGTTATCCTGATTCTAGTGGGTGTCAATGTGACAGCCACTAAAGGGGCTTCCGAGTAAAACTCTGCTATTTCAGCCAAAAAGTCCAAAGAGACCTTCTGATTGGCGCAGCGCAGTGTTTTGATGCGCATTCGCACTAGCCTCCCAATGCTTTCCTGTTGCAAAGCATTGGATTGGCTGAGATCATCAACACTGCTGATCTCAGCCAAAGAGGTGGAGCTTCATGGTGGAGACCTGCGCTGCGAGGGAGAAAAGGTGAGTAAAATACCTTTTTTTTTTTTAAACTCTGGCAGTGCTGAGCAGAGATAAGATCTTACCTGCCCAAAGTTCATTTTAAGAAACTATTGGGATTATATGAACTTTAGAATTCTCAAAACACCAAATCTCTGTTCTACACTAGACTGTATGCTTGTCTGATTAGGGTCCTCATCAACCTATTGTTCCTTTAACATTTTATAATTGTCTCATTTATTGTTAAATCTCCCCCTTTATAATATTGTACAGAGCTGCAGAATAAGTTAGTGCTATATAAATGGCAATAATAATAATATTTATAATGCATAGCTTACCATGCACTTAATAACGGCAAGTCATATCTACACCTATATTTTATTTATTGCTACGTAGCTGAACTTTGAAAAACCAATGATATGACATTTACGTGAAAAATGGATATATAAATCTGTTCTTAGATAAACAGACACTGTATATTCTTACATTTGAAACTTTATGTGATGTAAAATTATTAATTCAAAACTAAATTATACCCAATTTTATTTGTATTTTTTTTACGTTCTTGGAATCTTTTGAAATGTCAAAAAATAACCATGGGTGCCAAGTACCTTAAATAAAATTTAAAAAGTACTAATACAGGTGCATGAATAGGCATATACAGAAAATATACATATGCATATACATAACAGGCCATGCTTGGATAGTGAGGAGTGTGTTAGTATGTTATGCTGAGAGAAAGCTTTTTCTGCTAACCGCAAGCAAATATGTCAATCAAAAATTTGAATACATTTTTTTTTGTTTAGAAAAAGACAATAAACAAATTATTAGAGTCTCTACTTACAAGGGCTTACATATAGCTCCAAGAAGTGCCAACAGCAGAAAATAATACATTCTTTATTAGTATATATAAAAATGAAAGGGACTATACATGGAGGATGATAAGCTTGATGGCTCCTACATAAACACCTTCAAGGGTGTTTTATGCTGTCCCTAAGTATGAGACTAGAAAATCCTAATTGACCCCATTAGAGCCTTCAAGTCTTTAAAGAAAAGAAAAATCAGAGCTGCAAATAAAGTAAACGTGTATATTAAACATGTCATGCTCACATAGTGATTAGAAATGTTAGACAAAAAAAGAACCCGACGCGTTTCGGTGCGTGTGATTGCACCTTTGTCAGGAGTCATAGGGTCTAACAGTAAATAAATTATAGAAGACTGTTAAGGTGTCTGCTTTTGGGAGCCATAGGCTTAAAGAGTCCAGCATCCTATTTTCTGTTTACTGATTTTTAGCTTCTCTGCTATATTCTATGTGAGTTGTTGACTATTGAGGATTTCATTAGTTGTTATTAAGGGCTCTGCCAAGACTTATAAGTCTATTTACCTAGTGTTAGATTCTAGATACAGTCTCCCATTTTTTAAGGATTGCTGTCCCTGCTATCTTTAATAGCTAGCTAGTGTGTATGACTTACAGACCTTTCCATTGGTTAGTTGATTAGTTTACTTTTGGATGAGCAAAATTAGTTTACCAATCATTTTTTGGAATTTTCTCCTTATCTGGCTCTCCTTATAGTGAGTTTAGTGCCCAGTAACCTGGACATATGTAGGAGTTGAAAGTCCTACATTGCATTACTGAGACCTCCAGATGATTTATATACCCCTGGCCATCAAGCTTATTGTCCTCCATGTATAGTGCCTTTCATTTTTATATATACTAATAAAGAATGTATTATTTTCTGCTGTTGGCACTTCTTGGAGCTATATGTAACAGACGATTTGGGCTATATTCTGAGCTTATTTTCAGAGGAGTCACTACTTGTATTATACTTACCTTCTTTAACTTGTGTATCAAAACCAGGTTTGGAGTCTCACATTTAGTAGAGACTCTAATAATGTGTTTATTGTCTTTTTCTTAACAAATATCGGGTTATGCCCTTTGGTGGAGCTGGTACCACCATCTCTGAACTCTGTGTGTCGTCTTTTCATATTTGGAAAAATGTTTACACACAGCTTCTTTGTTTGAATTTTTTTTTGTTTGTTTGTTGATTCTCATGTTTTCATTATTGTACTGTTCATTCTCTTCTATTGATGCCCTTGGGAGAAATAACTGATAATTAAAAAAGCCAGTGCTACAATGCAGTTTGGGTTCATTTTCAGGTTAATGGTCCCTTACTGATAAGCTCTGCATTCTTTTTAATTATCTGCCTATTCAGTGTTGTCAGTGCTGGGGAATGAGTGACAACTGCATATATTCCGCGTATCACACAAGGCATATTAACAAACGTGTTAAACAAAATGTAATGGAATTGAGTAACAACATTGCATGCAGTGAGGTTCGCTTATCCATATTTTTGTACGCTTTTGGTAAATCTCTAACGTATAATACAATCTGTATTAATGCAACTAAAAGATAATTGCAGCTGCTACTATATTTTCTTGCAGTATACAACTAACTGATGCTTCTGTATTTAATAAGACAGTATAAGTACCCAAACCACTTAGTCTCAATGAAGTGGTCTGGGTGCAGTGCCACTGTCTTGTTAACCCTGCAACTGAAAACATTGCTGTTTTGCAGGAAAGGAAATGTTTTCATTGCAGGGTTAACATGGCTCTAACGACTGCCTTCCTGCATCACTAGAGGCACTTCTACACCTATAACCTAGTTAAACTCAGTTATAGATCAAATGACTCTCAGAGAGCATTTACTTGGTGAAGAACAGTGTTTTTTTCCATGCATGTGCACTAGCCTCCCAATGCTTCTCTATGGGCAAGCATTGGATTGGCTGCAATCATCCCGCTTGATAATCTCAGTCAAGGAGGTGGAGCAGCAGCACAGAGACCGGCGGGCAGCAGGATGTATGGTAAGTTAAACTATATTTCTTTTAACCTTTGCAGGGTGCTGTGACACCTACATTGGTAGTAGAACACTATGGTGTTAGGAATACATGCTTGTATTTCTAATGCTATAGTGTTCCTTTAAAGTGACCATGCATGCTCTCAGTCATTAATTTAAATTATGCATTAATTTGGATGAGAATAGCACTGGTTATAGTGCAGTATATATCAGGCAGTGGTAAAGAGTAGGGGGAAGGTGAATAAAATAATGGCAACTTATGTTAGGTGCTTGGGTTGGGTGGTTGTCAGGCATCGGGAGTTGGAAGCTCAGTTGGTGGGTTATTACAGGCAGGATGGGGTACTTCTATCAGAGGTGGGTACGGATTTTATGTTGTTAGGGTTTCAGGAAGGTTTACACAGAGCGTTGTTTTTGGTGGCGAGGCTCAGGTAGCTCAAGGTGTAGATCTTTGAGCTATGGCGGGGGATGGATGGAGAAGTTGGGGTGTAGGTTGTTTGTCCTGATGCAAAATAGTTGGTTCGCTAAGAACAGTTAGTTTTGGAAAAGTTTTGGTAGGTTTGAGCTCGTTGGTAGCTCCGAACTTGGTGTGTGTAGGGTGTATCTCGGTATACCCCTACATGGAAGAAAGCTGGAAATCATTCCATCGGTGGCAATGGTTATGTTTATATGTTAATTATATGTTATAATGTGGTTTTACTTATTTTTTTTTTATATTATCTTTATTTAAAGGGTTTCCCCCCTTTTTTTCTTTTTTTTTTCCATAAAAAAGACAATACAATACAACAGTTACATACAAATGGTAAAGAAACAATTTCCTATTTAAGATATTCATCCATAAGATGTTCCCTTACACATTTCAATTAACCAAAAACTAACAATATTTTAGACTTACACATCTACATAGACAAGACAGTGCAGCAGGAGAGAAGGGAAGAAACTCATCGAGTAAAAGTGTATGTTTTATCTCATATTATATATTATATTATACTGTCCAAAGCATTAACAGATAGCCTTAATATTCACTTTAAATTTTATATAAAAAAAAAAAAACCCTCTATTTATCAATCTTCTCCCAACATTTCGTCCAAATTGTTGTTTTCCTACTTAATTTTTGTTTGCTCAATAACACTTCCATTTTTACTTGAAACTTAAGCTGGGCTCTAACTTGATCCCAAGGAACTTCTCTATCATTTTTCCATCTTCTAGCAATCACAATTTTTGCTGCTAAAAAAAGATGGATAAGAATAATTTTCGAATCCTTTGTCATTGCCGGCCAGTTTAAATGGAGCAAAACAGTCTCCGGAGAGAGCCTCAACTCAAGGTTCAAGTCTACGGATACAAACTTTTGAATATTAAACCACAAATTATTCAATTTGCTACACTCCCACCAAATATGCTTAAAAGTGCCTGTATTTATACCACATCTCCAACATAGATGGTTTGCTGAAGAGTACATTTTGTTCAATTTGTCTGGTACTAAGTACCATCTATTTAGGACTTTAAAATGAGTTTCTAGTAGATTTAACGAGTGTATATATTTCGAAACTTCTGTCAATGAAGAACCCCAATGCCTGATATTTATATCCATATTCAATTCTTCTTTCCAGGCAGTTATAGCTGTTGGAGTTTTAACTTTATTGCACATTTTGCTTAATACCAGAGCTTTTGAGAGTGGTTTATTTATCTTGTCTGTATTGAAAAGTATATTTAACACATTATTCAAATTAGTATTTGATACAATTAGATGTGTTGTCAAAAAACTTTTAAGTCTTAAATAGTTAAACAGCTCTTTTGATGGTAAGTTATATTCCTGTGTTAATTGCACAAAAGTTTTAATTTTATCTTTTACAAGTAGTTGAGACAGTCGCAAAATTCCTGCTTGATTCCAATTTTTTAAATTTATATCTGCGACTTGTTGTTCTACAAGATCTAATTTTAGATGAGTTGGAATTTTGTTTTCTATTTTTAGGGTCTTTTTAATTTTGAGCCAACTATTCATTAAGTGTGTTAACGTTATACTAGGATAATCTTTTTTTTGGAAAAATGTAGTGGTGTTCCAAATTAAACAATCCAAGCTGGGAGCTCCTCCTGCAATAAGTTCTGTTTTGTACCAACTTTCATTTTTGTTTTCTTCTACTTGCATCCTATATATATGTAAAATTACCGCTGCCCTGTAGTTATTTGATATTAGAGGATAGGCCAGTCCTCTTCTATTCAGTTTTTGTGTTAGTGTTGATTGACTCAATCTTGGTTTTTTACCTTTCCAGATATACTGAGTGAAACTTTTCTGTATTAATTCCAACCACTGGTTAGAAATACTTAATGGCAACATTTGGAACATATAGTTCCATTTTGGAATGACGTATGAATTAACTACATTTATCCTTCCCCAGAAAGATATTTCTAAATTTCTTCGATTTTTCAGCCATTTGTTAAGATTTTGTAGTAAATCCAAGAAATTTATTTCCATTATTTTATTTACATCTCTAGTCAGTTTAACTCCCAAATAGTCCATGTTGTTTTCGACCCATAAAAAATTATATCTATCTTTGATCTTATTTTTAGTTTGTTCATCCAAATTTATGTCCAGAATCATGGATTTGTTTATATTTAATTTATAATTAGATATTTTACTATAACTGTCAATTTCTGACATTAAAAAATCTAATGAAATTTCCGGTTTTGTTATGGTAATTAAGATGTCATCAGCATATAGACTTAATTTCTGTTCTACATCTAGTGTTTTATAGCCATAGATTTTTTTTATTGTTTCTAATATTCTCGGCTAATGGTTCAATAGAAAGCAAATATAATAACGGTGAAAGTGGACATCCCTGTCGTGTGCCGTTTTTCAGTTGGAACCATGGGGCTATAATATTTGGTCCTTTAGTACGTGCTGATGGATTTGCATAAAGGGCCATGATGGCTTTCTTAATCCAACCGTCAAGACCGTAATGTGACAGTACCGCATCCAAATAAATCCAGTTGACTCTGTCGAATGCTTTTTCAGCATCAATCGACAGAGCCAAAACTGGAACTCTATTTCTATTAGCGTCATCTAAGATGTTGTCAATTTTCCCAATACTTGTATAAGAGTTTCTTCCAGGGACATAACCTATTTGATCTTGATGTATGATCAGTGGTATAAGTTTTTTAACTCTAGCGGCCAACACTGAAGCGTATAGTTTAGTGTCAACATCTATCAAGGATATTGGACGGTAATTTTTAACATCAGTAGGGTTTTTATTTTGTTTTAGAATTGGTAAAATATTAGCTTTTAACATCTCTGTTGGGAGAGATCCTCTTTTAGCTGCACTGTTAAAGGCATTAGTCATATAAGGGCAGATTAGTTCTTTAAATATTTTGTAGAATAAATTACTAAATCCATCTGGACCTGGGGTTTTATACTCCTCCAAATTATTTATAGCTTTCATTATTTCGTCCATAGTTATATCTTTATTTATTGCTTCACTTTGTGATTCTGTTAATTTAAAGTTATTTATTTTTTCTAGATATTTTTTTATATCTTCATCTGTCATAGTTTGAGGAATGTTATATAACTTACTATAAAAATCATTGAATTGTTGTCCTATTTGTTTTGGAGTTACTACAGTTGTTCCATTATTTATAAGTTTTTCTACTTTATTTATACCCTTTTGTTTTCTTAATTTTTGTGATAACAGTTTATCGGCTCTGTTACCCTTAGAATAATATTTTTATTTTAATCTATCTAAACTTTTAACCGTTCTTTCCATTAATTTTTGGTTAATTTTGTCCTTTATTGCTGATATTTCTTCAGAATTTTCAACTGTTGGATTATATTTATTGTTTTGAGTCAACTTCCCTAACTGACCATAAAGATAAGATAGACTAATACTTTTATCAGTTTGGCTTTGGAGTTTAATAAAATAACCTCTTATTACTGCTTTGAAGGTGCACCACAAAATGGATGGATCGATATCCTCTGTGTTATTTTCTTTAAAATAATTGTTTATGTTTACTTCCATAGATTTTTTATTTGCTTCAAAACTCAGCAAACTGTCATTTAGACGCCAACTATATGGCTTTTTTGTATTTTTTCCTACTTCTATTTCACATACTACACCGTTATGATCTGTCCAAACTGTTTCGTTTATATTTACTTTTTGAATTTTATCGATAAGATTAGGATCGATCCAAATCATGTCTAACCTTGAGTAAGAAAAATGGACTTTGGAGAAGTGTGTATAATCTCTTAAATTTGGATTATGGATTCTCCAGATATCGAACAAATTAAATTCATCTTTTATGTTTTTTAAAGATTTAGCTTGTTTAATTACCATCTTATTTATTTTGACTCCTTTCATAGTTTTTTTATCTAATTTTATCTCACTTTACATAGGACACGAGGCCATGCGTTTAGACTGGAAGAAAGAAGATTTCGCCTAAGGCAAAGGAAAGGTTTTTTTACTGTAAGAACAATCAGGATGTGGAATTCTCTGCCTGAGGAAGTGGTTTTATCAGAGTCCATACAGATGTTCAAACGGCTACTAGATGCATACTTGCAAGAACAGAATATTCAAGGATATAATCTTCAATGTAGGGTAATAACTGCTTGATCCAAGGATAAATCTGACTGCCATTCTGGGGTCAAGAAGGAATTTTTTTCCTAGCTTGTTGCAAAATTGTGCTTCAAACTGGGTTTTTTTGCCTTCTTTTGGATCAACAGCAAAAAACAAATGTGAGGAAGGCTGAACTTGATGGACGCAAGTCTCTTTTCAGCTATGTAACTATGTAACTATGTAACTATGTAATTGTGGATCGATGACAGCATTAAAATCTCCAGCCAATATTAAATTTCCCACTTTTACTTCTTCTATTTTTTCTAGGATAGATCTTAAGTGAGAAGCTGGTGAATAATTTGGGAGATAAACATTACAAAGTGTAAATATCTTAGAATTGATTTTACATATTATGATCAAAAATCTACCTTCTACATCTTGTATTTGTTGAATTATTTCTACCTCTATTTTTTCACTAAATATTATGGCTACACCACATTTTTTTTTATCTCTATTTGAGGCCTGCATGATGAGCGGGAATTTTTTTCCACCCCACGTTTGTTTATCTGATTGCCTCCAATGGGTTTCTTGCAAAAATCCCAAATCAATATGTTCGGTGACTAAATATTTATATATTAAAGACCTTTCTGTTATTGTGTTCATACCTTGGACATTAAGAGTTAACATTCTTATCATTAGAGTTTCTCAAATCTCTTTCCTTTCGTCTCGACATAGTAATCTTCCCTTTTTTCCTCCATTGCTGCACAGACATACACAAAACAAAAAAACATATATCTAAAACTATAGGAGGATATCATCCTCCTTAAGCACATAGACTATTGACTCACTAACAGGAGAGTCTGTCTAATCCTGTGTCTATTGAATAGACACTAAGTAGGAGTGTCCGGATTTGGGCGATGTTATATAATAAATAATAACACCCTTTAATCTATTTTACAACAAGAAGGAGAGAAGAAGAAAAAAAAAAATGTGGTTTTACTTATTGTTATGTGGGTCATTGTCTGGGGTAGTATTGCTAAAGGAGTTGGGGTGATATGTTATGTTAATATGTAACCATGACCTTAAAAATATTTAAAATATTATTTATATATTATTAAAGCTGTGATAATTTTCCCAAATAAAGGTGTCCAAGTATTTGTGGGGGCGTTTGTTGGGTTTGTTAAGCATATGCTGGAAAGGCGACTATGCATATGTCAAGTAAACCCCTCAGGTACACTACCAACTTAAAAAAAATTCTGTAGAACTATTAAACACGATTGTATTAAAAGTCATTATCAAGAAAAAAAAAAAGATGGAATAAAATTTTGAAAATCCGTAAAGCACAAAAAAAAAAAACAACAACTATTGAACATTCTCTTAGAGCAAATGCAAATACAAAATACATGTATAAATGTACAATTCACTTATTAAAGCTGAAACATTCTGTCTAGAACCCAAGACTTAAATTACTTTGCATAAACGACAGAGTGATTATTATGGGATTCAGAAATCTTGTGTTAAATTATAGAATACTACAAGTTATACATTAAATTTAGATTAGGGCTTTTGTCCTTATTGCTGCCCTCCCTCCACTTTACTCCAGGTACACAGAATGTCAAGCTGAGCTATTTATTTGCAGGATATTATTAACTTTAAGCTGGAATAACATAACTGGAGGGAAACAATTTATTCCAGCTGAGCAGTCACCAAGACAGTGAAAAAGGTCATATTATGTGGATAATTGCGCAGACATGACTTACAGCATCAGAGCACACTAGCAATAAAACAAACAATTATTTTACAGAAGCTGGATATGTGCACCACCTTGCCTAATTTCTACATTTTTACACTATTAGTGAATCCGGACCAGTATTTTTGGCTTGAGTGAAAATCTTTGACATTTCTAACAAATGTATAGAACTTTACAAAATAACGCACTTCTCCAAATGGCAGTTCTTACAATAATACTAGACATTCCTTGCTTCAAATTCTCACAAGCAGTCATATCTTTCCTGATAGCCGGGCCCCGTGCACTCCAAACCAAACTTCAAATCTTCTAATGTGTTGCACTGTCCAGCATTTGCCCAATTAAAAGGACAGATGCTAACGTCACTGCCGTGGTCCTGTATGTTTAACCCTTCAAGGTGAAGCGCTGCCTTGAAAGGGTTAATTAAACATGTCTTTAGTGGCTGTCATAGCCACTGAGACGCATCTGTGACATTCAGTAAGACTCAGCAAAACGTGTGCTGCTCATAGGAAAGCATTGAAGCACAGTGCTTCCCTATAGAAAAACAGTGATGCACATGTGCATCAGGTACCCAACGTTCTCTATAAAAAGCATTGGAATGGACGTTCACCAGAGGAGGTCATATCTCCTTGATGACATCATGAGTCTGTCATGTCAAGAGGCGAACAGTACAGAAGGAATCTCGAGTGAATAAAATTGTTTTTTTATTCATTGGCAGGGACAATATAGCGTTAGAAATAGAAGTCTGCTATAGTGTTCCTTTAAGCCCAGTACACAATGGTAAACTCTGTCTTTAAAGAACTTGAATAGTGTGGCCTATTCTGGTGCCTATAATCACAGTGCCACGACCACTTTAACGACTTTGTGAAAACTCTTCAACTCAATACAAATCTGCTGGACAAATGTCTCTTTAATTCTATTGGATTCTAAATTATGCAGCATCAATGTAGATGGAAGCCTTATATGACTAATTACCTGCCCCCCCAAATAAAACAAACAATAAATATAAAATGCAATTTTATTAAGCATCAATACTGAACATGGTCTTGGAGCCAATATCCACTACTGGGTCAATATTGCATTTAGTTAACGCTAGGTCTGTTCTGCAATAATGTTTAATGAATCAAAAATTCAGAATGGAAGAAATACTGGCAACTGGATCTCTTTTACATAAAAAAAATATTATTATTTTCCCTTTTCCCCATTTTTGTCACTCACGTACCATATATCTTTTTAGCACTACAATACTAATTATATTTTGGGTAACACACATTTGAAAATCTTTTTTTTTTCTATAAAAGATGAGCAATATAGTATATACTCTAATATTCAATGAAATATTAATTCAAAGTTAAATGAAGTATATTGGAAGAACGAGCTGTCCACCATTATCAGATCTGGTCTCTTGGTGAACCCCCGGTGATTTCCTAGGTTGCCATGGAAACTCTTGCTGTTTTTTGTTTTTTTTTGGGCAGAGGAAAGTTTAGTAAGTGAAAAATAAAGCTTACAACTGGCAGGGATTAATATGACTTGATTTGTCAGCCTATTCAGTCTGATGAATATTCTATGCAAAGTTCAGAATCAATTAGAACTCGGCAGCAATGAAAAAAAACAACAAAAAAACTAAACAGATTTGTATGCCAGTTCTAAAACGCATTCGTTTATTTTCTACATCAAGAAATAATTTGAAAAAAAAGTTATTTATTTAAACACATAAAAAATGTGCAGTATATGTTATTTTTCTAAATTATAGCAGCTGTGGCTTTTTTTGAGTACGTTGTAATATTAGAGCTTGGAAGGAGATGCGAGTTCTAACAAAGGAAAAGATGAACATATTCAGAATCTATTTCAGGCTTGAAACATTAAGCTGCTAAATAAATGTTTGCAATAATGTTGAGATATATTTTTTTTATTTTTGACTAGCTATCATCGCCCACCTCTAAAAAAAATAAAAAATTGACCTCATGCTTTCCAAATAACGTAACTCAGAAATTGGACAGTGATGGAATTTGCAGCAGCTTGGTCACGGTCATTCTTTACCCTGAATTGAGCAACTAGACACAGCTATCAATACATTATTCATTAACCTCTACTAGAATTAACTTTGAATATTAATTCAAAGTTAAATGAAGTATATTGGAAGTACGAGCTGTCCGCCATTATCAGATTGGGTCTCTTGGTGAACCCCGGTGATTTCCTAGGTTGCTTTCAACATCGTCAAATCGTAGCATCGGGACGCCGGTGGGAGAGGTGCTAAGAGGGAGGGCCAGTGACCCACATCGTGTCACTGGCTCTGCCCAAAAGAGGAGGTCCTGCATGCAAAGGGGTGCTCAAAAAGGGGGCCTGTCTGCCCACATTATTGGCAGGTCGGCCTGGTGTGAATACCAATAATTTTAGCTGGCTATTGGAGGGCTGTTTCAGTGCTCCCTGCAGGGTTCTAGTGCCCTAAACATAGCATGAGCACTTATAATGATGCGTCAGTTCACTGGTGTCCCTTAAGGTAAGACAGCAGGGAACTAAAGTGGGACATCGGGAAAGGACTCACAATTCTGGACCGTCCAGCCTTAAGATAACTTTAGCATATTTCACCGGCCTTAGAACTGGGAAACTCCGATCCAGATCCCAGTCAGAGCACCTTACCAGTAAGTGTCCGCAGGCAAATTGACTAATGGTATATACTCATAGATTTTAGCTTGTTTGAACAGGGACTTCTTTAAATCAAAATATCCCCTTTATACATCTGAAACGCTCTGCTGAATATGTCGGCACTGTGAAAGTGCTAATAAAAAATTATTAGCAATTATCAGGTCAACATGTAAATGTAAAACATGTCCGAAAAAATGTTTAGCTTCTGAGCTGAATTGGAGCCTTGTGATGGGAGCATTGTACTGGATACACCAAACACCTGTTCTCAACAATGTAAGTGTGCCACATCAATCCATTTATTTGTCAAAAGCATTCATGTTAGCCCAGTCCTCAAATTATCCTACCAACATCAAAATACAAAATCAAAGTATGCTAGTGGTATGTTCCAAAGACTGAGAAAACCTAAAGAAAAAAAGGTCTTTGCGTTCAGTGATTTATTTTACGATTAATCTTGTTCTTTATTAAGTAGAGACTGCTTGTACTGGTGTTACATAATATCATATAAAAGGAGGAAGTACTAAGGACCAGACTCTGTTAATAAAACACAATATATGTAGATACAGAAATGATAACTCTTCACACTCAAAATTAAAAACAGCATACGGTAAGCTTGATTAATTAGTAGTTTCAAAGATTCTGCTGGGATAAAGATTAGAGAAATGACAAGGCAGAAAATGCAATGAAAGAAAAAATTATGTAATAAACTTAAGATTGTATCTATTTCTGCAAAATGATTGCTCCGTATATATCAGAGTGAAAGAATAGTTCAGTAGGAAAGGAAAAGTTATATTTCTATGATAATTATGGACAAATCTACTTACATCATAAAATGTTTATGTATAACCATCAGCAGATGGGGTTGGTGAAATTTAGAAGATGGTGGTTTGTTAGGTTCGACCGCTGGAATTCAACTCTCCTCCCTGACTTGCTGTGCTCTGCCCACTTACGTGTATGTACTCAACTCCTGGACCCAAAGAGACATCATGCTCTGTTCAATACCATAAACCTACAGAGACAGGTGTTTGAGAAACAACAACCAAAGTGGGTGGGTTTGGCTCCACGTACTGATACTGTTACCCAACGAGTGACCTAGAAGACGAGACAATCCACAAGCCTGTCTTTTAAGGCATCTATGATCTCACAACCCAATTCAAAGACTCTAGGTGGTTTAGCAATCCAATTAGGGCAGATTAAGCATATCTGAAGGATGAATACCCAGAACACAGGATGTTTTTGGTTTTTTTTCAAAAATGACCAAACATCTTGACATAGTCTATTGCTCAGACTCATGCCCAACCATCAATAAAAGGGATAAGAGGAAATCAACATTTTTTTTTTAAAGGAGTCATGCTGAAGTCAGGTCAAACAAAATAGTCAAAGAATCAGTACCCACTTTCTTATATAGGGTGCTATTGTTTAGAGCCAACTCTCCAAATAGTCTGTCTAAAACATACATACACAGAGGTGACATCTTCAGTAAAAAGTTATAAGGATCCAATAAAAATGAATAATAATAATACATATTATAGATCCTGCCCTCCAACAAGCTTATCTGGTTTACAAACTATACATAATTGCATTTATAGCCAGATTGTAAAAGAACGTGCACTGTACAAATAGCCCAGGCTACTCCCTTATAACTAGTTTATTGGTAAGAGAATTACATTTTTACTTTCTAAAATTGGCCTGGATAATTCCTCAAGCCATGTTGTTTACAATTTGATTGGATTTAATTTGGACAACTTTCACTTCTGTTTTAGAGTTCAACATTTTGCTTAAATGCTGAGAATGTGAAACTGACAGCATGTGTCATTCTTGAAATCCAGAATGTGAAACTTAATAGTTTCCTGAAATATTCATACAATCTTATCAACAGACATGCATCTTTATTTATCAGGACCCCCTCATATGTGTAATTTCATGCATGAGTACACTACTGTACAAGCAGTGATCTGCATCAACAATTGCTATTACAGTTCTATCAGGAAAGGCAGCTGTTCCATTGTTTGCATACTCGAAAATATAAGCCAAAAGTAAATAGTGGTTTGCCAACCCAGGATATTTCGTTTATTGTACAAATTTTTACTTTTTGTTGATTCAAACCTGTATGCCATTATTTCACAAACCCCTGACTGGCAGATGTTCCAACAGGATACATTTAAGAAAAAATAAAAGGTTTGGATATGTTATGTTCTGGCTGCCACTGTATTTCAAATGGACCTATCAATTCCTAGCAGGATTTTTTTAATCTTTATTTATATCTCGCTCCACATGTGAGTAAGACAGCAAGTAAAAACAATGTTGTAAACACAATATATGTGACGGATGAAATACCTATAACATTATACTGGAAGTGGAGAGAGGGTTTCTTGGAATTATAATTCAAAAGCCAAACAAAAAAAGCAACTAACAAATTGGTTCCCTAGAGTTACAATTTACCCTGACCTACACCTTATAGACTAATAAAATGTGGGAATGGGGTGGTAATGGAAGATAATACCCTAAGAATTTTGCTGAAGTTGGCTTGTCTACAACAGCAGGTGTGGCCACATATGATGGTAGGTAAATAAGACAACCTGTGTAGGCTTATATCTGGAGAGAGTCCAAGACATATAAACTCAAAAGTCCAAAAAATTTAAAAGTATTACAACAAAAAAGCAAAAAAAATAGCAAAAATCAGCAATGGAACATTAAATGAAAATTTCTATTAGCACATTAGGCAACAATGAACAGGTAGTAAAGACCTAGTCGAGGGGCCATCACAAACTTGGTGTGGCATATAACTACTGCATAGAAACATTGTTCGAGATACCAGTCATATGACTGCCAATGTGGGTGTATGGCCCAGGGGAGATCAAGGTGTAAATTTGAATCTTAGAAGGGTCCAGACTCTTCAACTGTGTTGATCTGTAGCTCCAATTACAGCCATAAGGCCCAGCTTGCACATACTAGCCTCCAGATCCTCAGGGCTCCTCTGCATATTTTTAATATTAAGCTTACTTATGTCCTACTCATAGAAAATAAGTGTTTGTGAAGTCTTACTTATAAAATTAAACATATGAATACACTCATTTACCTTGGAATTGGGTGCTTCAATTTTGTGTCTTGGTATATTTGCAAAGAGAGTATCCAGATGCAAAATGTGTCCAAGTTTTTACAATGCTTCTGTTCTCCATCTATACTGCCTCCCTTGGTAAACTCATTAGCTCCTTTGGCTTCCAATATCATTTCTATGCAGATGACACGCAAATCTACCTGTCCTCTCCTGATCTCTCCCCGTCCCTCTTGCCTAGTGTCTCTGACTGCCTCTCTGCTGTTTCTAACTGGATGGCTGCCCACTTCCTTAAACTAAATTTGACCAAAACTGAAATTCTGGTCTTCCCTCCCTCAAGTGTTGTTACTCCTGTGTCTGTCTCCCTCCAAGTCAACGGTGCTACCATCAGCTCCACCATGCAGGCCCGCTGCCTAGGTGTTCTCTTTGACTCCGACCTCTCCTTCAAGCCTCATGTTCAATCTATTGCCAAATCCTGTCATTTCCATCTCAAAAACATTGCGCGCATCCGCCCCTACTTAACGCCAGATGCGACTAAGGTGTTGGTCCATTCCACTGTCCTTTCTCGCCTTGACTACTGTAATCCGCTTCTCAGTGGTCTTACGTGCTCCCAACTAGCGCCGTTACAGTCCATAATGAATGCGGCGGCGAGGCTCATCTTCCTGTCCGCCCGCACCTCCCATGCCTCACCCTTCTGTCAGTCCCTACATTGGCTTCCTATAAAATATAGAGCTCAATTTAAAATTCTGGTTCTTGCTTTCAAATCTCTACATATTGCTGCTCCCACCTATCTATCCTCCCTTATACACAAGTATGTCCCGTCTAGGCCCTTACGATCTGCTGAAGACTTACGTCTATCTTCTGTCCGTACTCCCACCTCTGATGCTCGCCTTCAAGATTTCTCGAGGGCTGCACCGTTCCTGTGGAACTCTCTTCCCTCCTCCGTTAGATGCTCACCCAGTCTCCACTCCTTCAAAAAATCGTTAAAAACCCACTTCTTCATAAAAGCGTATCAATTAAACTGTTAATAGCTCCTGAATGATTCGTCTTCTGCAACTGTCATTAGTCTAATACTATCCTTACCTTTTTGTGTCATCTTACCCCACTCCGTCTAGCATGTAAGCTCATTGAGTAGAGCCCTCAACCCCTCTGTTCCTGTTTGTCCAACTTGTCTGGTTACAAATACATGTCTGTTCATCCACCCATTGTAAAGCGCTGCGGAATTTGACGGCGCTCTATAAATATCATAATAATAATAATAATAATAATAATGGCTTCAGCGTTAAATGCACCATACTCTACACCCTGTTCCAAATGATTATGCAAATTCTATTTAAGTGTCACAAAGATTAAATATTTTGTTTTTCAGTTTATCTCATGGATAGCATTGTGTCTCAGGGCTCTTTTGATCACTGAAAACAATCTCGGACACCTGTGATAATTAGATTGCCATGTAAGCCCAGTTTAAGGAAAAACTACTAAAGGAGGGTGTTCCACATTCTTAAGCAGAGCACCATTTTCATGCAATATGGGGAAGAAAAAGGGTCTCTCTGCTGCCGAAAAGAGTGAAATGTTCAACGAGGTATGAAAACATTAGATATTTCACCAAAACGTAACCCCTTAAGGACACATGACGGAAATATTCCGTCATGATTCTTTTTTATTTCTGAAATTGTGTCCTTAAGGGGTTAAGCATGATCATCACACTATTAAGAGATTTGTGGCTGATTCAGAGCACAGATGGATTCGTGCAGATAAAGGCACATTGAGGAAGATTTCTGCCAGATCCATGCATCGGATCAAGAGAGCAGCTGCTAAAATACTATTACATAGCGGCAAACAGATATTTGAAGCTGCTGGTACCTCTGGAGTCCCACAGACATCAAGGAGTAGAGTCCTCCAGTGTCTTGCAACTGTGCATAAACTTTCTATTCGGCCACCACTAACCAATGTTCACAAGCAGAAATGGCTGCATTGTGCAGAAAAATACATGAAGACTAATTTTCAAACAGTCCTGTTCACTGATGAATGCCGTGCAAACCTGGATGGTCCAGATCGATGGAGTAGTGGATGGTTGGTGGACGGCCACCCTGTTCCAACAAGACTGCGACGTCAGCAAGGCAGTGGTGGAGTCATGTTTTGGGCCGGAATCATGGGAAGAGAGCTGGTCGGCCCCGTTAGGGTCCCCAGAGGTGTAAAGATGACCTCTGCAAAGTATGTGGAGTTTTTGACTGACCACTTTCTTCCCTGGTACAGAAGGAAGAACTATGCTTTCCGTAATAAAATCATCTTCATGCATGACAATACACCATCTCATGCTGCAAAGAATACCTCTGCATCCATGGCTGCTATGGGGATAAAAGGAGAGAAAGTCATGGTGTGGCCTCCATCCTCCCCTGACCTCAATCCTATTGAGAACCTTTGGAGCATCCTCAAGCAAAAGATTTATGAGGGTGGGAGGCAGTTTACATCCAAACAGCAGGTCTGGGAGGCTATTCTGACATCTTGCAAACAAATTTAAGCAGAAACTGTCCAAAACCTCACAAGTTCAATGGATGCAAGATTTGTGAAGCTGCTATCAAATAAGGGGTCATATGTTAAAATGTAACGTGACCTGTTAAAATCTTTAAAAAGTTAAAATGTTGTTCTAAGTTTCAGTAAATATGCTGCAAACACAACAAATGACAATTTTCAGTTCTTTACAATCTATAAAGTGTTTTAAAACTTACTGTGCGTAATAATTTGGAACAGTGCATTGTAAGTTTTTTATGTTTAAAAAAAATACTGTTATCATTAGGAGGTTTGTTCAATAAAATTTGAATTGTACTCTTAATAGTTGATAACACGAGAATCATGCTGACTGTTATTTACATCAATTATTTAGGTAAATGAGAAAAATATAATTTGCATAATAATTTGGAACAGGATGTATATATTAATTTCTGAATACTTACTTATGGAATGTTGTTAAAGTGATTTGAATTTCTATTTCCGGTGAAAAGCTTTAAGTATTGGTACTTTATAACCTGTGACGTTCTTGGAAATCAATATCTTCATTTGCATCCACTCCTTTCTATTCACTAAACTGACTGATTATTGAAGAGACAACACATTTTTCTCCTGTTTCTTCCACTCTTGTTGTTTTTCACATGAAAACAAAAATAATCTGCTTTATGTTTTTTGTTTGTTTTTGTTCTATTTTTGTTGAGTTGCATTATATTTTCATATACCTAGTATAGCATTATAGCGTTTATGTGAGAGATGCATTACTTATGTTTGTGAAAGAGATATGTTAATGTGCTGAGTTGGATGTTGGGGTGACCACAATTTTGTCCTTGGATGCATGTAGTAAAATCTCTTGACAGGCACACAATAATCACCCTATCACAGTCACCCCCTGAAGATAGTCATCATCATACACAGTCACATCCCACATATGAAACAACCTCACCATAAATACAACACACAAAGCACACAAGCAGTCTCCCTTACACACAACACAATTGCTTTAGAAGCTGTGGTGTCTGCGGGGAAGGCCGGCGGGCAGATGCATGCTGGGATCTCAATGATCCCAACTTGCACCGGCTGTCAGCTCTTGAAAGGAAAAATAAGAGGCGCTCAACTGAGTCTCAGTCCCGGGTGAAAAAATATCTAGCTTCGCCTCTGCTTGTTCTGAAAGGATACCTGGCAAAGTAACACTACAGAAATTAAACCTTCTCCTTGATCTGTCTATATACTTTGTGCTAGCAAAACCATTAACTAATGTATCGTTTTTGTGATAAACTGCTGCTATAATCACTCCACTCCCCCATTAGACAGACTATGGGTATAGACTCTATGCTGATGTCTGCCTGCAACACAACATGCCTCCAGACTTGGTTTTAATCAGGAAAGTGTCACTGTGCTTCCCAAGCAAGGGCACTGTCGGAGAGGAAGCTGCACTAAAGCCGCTGACCAGGCAGTAAGTATGGCGACAAGATGTTTGTGTTCCTGGCCCTATATGTTCCTTTAACTCCTACTGGGATAGCATCACAGACTTTAGCTGTGTTTGCTATAATTTCATAATTATCTGCAAACCTTTTAAATGTTCTACATGTTCAATCTGAAAATTTAACAACAAAGACAATCTAGCTAATGATGTTTAGCATTTTCAACACTATAGACCAATGAGTTTGTGTCCTCGACCATAGTGAAAAAATGTAAAAAAATTCCAGACTGCTTTATGTGCCAGTGCCCTGACAATGGCTATCAATATATTTTATTCTACTAAGCAACAGGTAGCAAAACGGTTGATGAACCGCTAGCATGGTTTATAGCACATGGTTTAAAGTACATTTTAAGAGAATATTGGATGTTGCAGGTTGCCTTCATTTGGAATTGACAGCATTAAGTGGTTCATGATGACAGCAATTATAAAGGCTTGCAACGTACAAAAAAAGAAGAGAGAGGAGACCTTGACTTTGTTACACAACATCTGTTAATGACAGGTAGCCATAGCAAAAGATACAGGTGCAGAAAGAATAGCCATGTGTTGGTGGCACTTAAAATGTCAGAGTGTAGAGCGATCTCCTTCACAGTGATCTTGTAGATGTAGTCGATTTAATTGGTTTAGACAGGCTGCAAATCTCCCCTGGCCTTGAATAAATAAAAAGTCACGGAAAGAAATGGAAAGTAATTTAAGTATAATTAATAAGTCTACCGTGACTGGGAATAATATTATATGAGCAGTTTGTTTGCCCAAACACACACGCCTGAGCATAAACAGAATTTTTCATTTTCATGACCAGTAGTTTTAATCTATTAATAATATATTTTTGAGTCTAATTAAATTTAGCTATCTGTCAAGACCCAATATCCGTAATGTGTTGCGAAATAAAATAAAAATGGAAAAAAAGAACAATTATGTTTTTATTATGTAAATGAGTGCAATGTGAAATTAATAAATTTAATCTATGGCAATTTATTTAAATTAGAAAATGATGTATTGCTAAAAAGATAGCCAGAAACAACCTGTGCAAAGCACATTAATTTTGGATTGCTATAAAGTAATGTAAATCACATCAGACCTTAATACATATGCATAGTGTTCTGAATACTTATTTTATTTGGCACTTAACAATATATATGAAAAAATGCTATTCAACAAAAAATGAGATTAATTTAATTTTGAATTCCCATCATCTGTAATTTGCATATTTACATATTACATAATTTTTAGATTAAGTTTGGGGTCCAAAATCAACTAGTTGTTCTAGGTACATAGGGGTACATTTCAATATGTAAAACAAATCACTAAATTAATTATTTAAGAAATAATGTATTCAGTTACAAACTTTTTTTAAACCATTATGGACAAAATGGTTTCATCATTACAATCTGATTCCTAAAAACATTACAGAATAATTGAATGCCCTACTTATTAAAATGTTGTAGTTCTACTAGACCCCATAGTTTTTAATTAAAGGAACCTTTCCATTTGGGAATAGTATCCTTAAAGGGTCATTTTCTTAGAGAGCCATGCACATTTGTCCTTCTATGATTTCTATCAATTTAAGGTGTGTTTTTCTGTGTCAGAGAAATGAGTGAATGAACTAGTTATCCTATAAGGACCTACTAGACAAGAGTTTATGGAATAAGACAAGATCCATATTCCACAATGAGAGATTCCAGGTTGGTGGAACCTCTTCTAAGTTAGGGAGTGGTCTGGCTTGTCTAGAGCTGCTCCAGGATCTTTGAAGGTAGTTATCTTTCTTATTATTTTAATTTGTGTTTTTACATAGTTGTATTGCATTTTCTACATGATGCATTTGAAAACAATAGGAACATTTTTTTTTCATCCTTGTTTCTCTTAAAATAATACCACATTATAAACTGGTTTTCTTCAGCCAATACATGAAATTGTAAAAAACACAGTTTTCTTGTACAGAGTTTATGCTTATACTCACATGTCTACAGATTTTAACGCAAACCCTCCCAACGCCATTGTTGTTGTTTAGTCGTTCAGTCATGTCCGACTCTCCATGACCATATGGACCATAGCACGCCAGGTACATCTGTCAGTCAATGCCCCTATGAGCTCCAACAACCTCATGTTTGCTTCAGTGACCTCATCTATCCATCTCCATCTATGTCATCCCCTTATTCGTGTACCTTCCATCTTTCCCAGCATCAGAGTCTTCTCTAGAGAATCCTGCCTTCTCATTATATGGCCAAAATAGTTGAGCTTCAGCCTCATGATCATAGCTTCCAGTGAACAGCTTGTCTTGATTTCCTGTAGTACGGATTTATTGGATCTTCTTGCAATCTTCGTGCAATCCAAGGGATTCTAATCAGTTTTCGCCAACACCACAGTTCAAAGGCATCAATTCTACCAAGCTCAACCTTCTTTATAATCCAGCTCTCACATCCGTATGTTACTACTGGGAATACTATAGTTCTGACTATGCGGACCTTTGTTGATAGTGTAATATCTTTAGTTTTTACCAGCTTCTCCAAGCTTGCCATAGCTTTCCTCCCCAGAAGCAAACGCTAACTTCATGGCTACAGTCATCATCTGAAGAGATCTTGGATCCCATAAAAATAAAATCTGTCACTGCCTACACTTCTTCCCCATCTATTTGCTAGGAACTAAGATTGCTGTTTGCCATGATCTTAGTCTTTTTAACGTTAAGCAGCAAGCCAGCTTTTGAACTCTTCATTTACCCTCATCAACAGGTCCTTAATTCTTCCTCACTTTCAGCCATCAGAGTAGTATCATCCGCGTATCTGAGGTTGTTGATATTTCTTCCAGCAATATTGATTCCAGCTTTGGATTCATCCAGCCCAGCCTTACGCATTATGTATTCCGCATATAAGTTGAATAAATAAGGTGACAATATACAACCTTGTCACACTCCTTTCCCAATCTTGAGCCATTCTGTTGTCCCATGTTCAGTTCTGACTGTGGCTTCTTTGTCCACATACAGATTCCTCAGGAGGTGGATGAGATGTTCTGGTTCTCCCATCTCTTTAAGAACTTGCCACATGTTGTTGTGATCCACACAGTCAAAGGCTTTATAATAGTCTATGAAGCAGAAGTAGGTGTTTTTCTGGAACTCTCTGGCTTTCTCTATAATCCATCGTACATTGGTCTCTTTATTTGGCCATTATTTGGGGCTATGGCTGTGGAGAGCATTACTCAATGAGCAATGTGGCTGTAAAAGACACTTACTGGCAGGGCCGGTGTGCCCTATAGGCCGATTAGGCGGCCACCTAGGGTGCTTCTTAAAGGGCCGCCCCCCTCTATGTGGGGCACATTCTGTATTGTGTGTCAGTGGTCATGTGTCAGTGGTCATGGCACCAGGGAGACTAAAACTAGCACCCAGTGCCATTAACCTCAGCACGCAAAGAGCACTAAGAGTACCCCCCCCCATACCTCATATCCTAGCAGTGCACGGGCACATCGCACGATCAGTGTGTGTGTGTGTCTGCTTGAATCAATGTGTGTGTGTATCTGCTTGGGTCAGTGTGTGTGTGTCTGGATCAGTGTGTGTGTGCCTGGATCAGTGTGTGTGTTTGTCTGCTTGGGTCTGTGTGTGTCTGCTTGGGTCAATGTGTGTATCTGCTTGGGTCTGTGTTTGTGTGTCTGGATCATTATGTGTGTCTGCTTAAGTCTGGATCAGTGTGTGTGTGTCTGGATCAGTGTGTGTGTCTTCTTGGGTCAGTGTGTGCGTGTCTGCTTGGGTCTTTGTGTGTGCATGTCTGCATGGGTCAGTGTGTGTGTTTGCATGGGTCAGTGTGTGTGTGTATGCTTGGGCCAGTGTGTGTATGGGTGTATGTCAGTTTACATAAGTCAGTTTATGTCTGCTTGAGTCAGTGTGTGTGTGTGTGTGTGTGTGCGTGTGTGTGTCACTCTGCGTGAGTCAGTGAATTTATGAGTGCATTGGTCACTTA
The DNA here is from genome assembly GCA_933207985.1 of Pelobates cultripes. NCBI lineage: Eukaryota > Metazoa > Chordata > Amphibia > Anura > Pelobatidae > Pelobates > Pelobates cultripes. Next base: position 375,236,282 of record OW240912.1, read on the forward strand.
TTGTGATTCTGTGGACCACTGAGTGTGAGTGAGTGAATTAGTTTGAGTCTGTGTGTGTGTATATGTAAACATGGCATTGTAGCGAAGGTGTCTCTAGTGACTGTCACTGTGACAGCTACTAGAATCTTGTTTAACCCTTCAAGGTAAGGCAATGTTTTATCTTGTGGGGTTAAACCTACAGGACCACTGTGAAGCGAATGGGGTGGCAAATTGTTTTTTGCCTGGGTGGCAAAATCTTTTTTGTCTATGACGACAAAAATCCATGTACCGGCCATGCTTACTGGGAAAGTTATGGCTGTGGGGACATTAACTGGGAAATAAGGCTGTGACACTAAATAGGGGTATAGGTGTAATTTGAAGGATTTAGTTGGGCTGCCGAAAAGGACAAAAAAGGGCCTTATGGATGCAAATGTTGACTTTATTTTGTAGCAGGTGTGGACTCGGGAAGTGAGGGTTTTGGGTGGGATAGGAACAGTGCTTTACTGTTACCTGTCCTGAGTTGCAGCTTATGAGAGGGGTTAATGATAGATATGGCATAGTGGAATGTCGACACTTTATATTTTTTCATTTTTTATTTTCTTTATTTACCATTGGATGGATATAGAAACAAGGCATGTCATATTTGCAACAGTATCTCCTGTAATTTATCATTTTTGAAAGAGTAAATCAACCGTGATCTTTCTCTGTATAGTAAATTGCTCTTCACTATATGCATCTCAACACTAATAGGAAATATTAATTGTATCTACAATATAAGCCATTCTTGAAATTTCCTGGTGGGCCGTGGCACTTGGGGACGCACAGTGCAGCAGCCCTTCCTCTCCCCACCCACTACACACACTCACATTAGGGGTACTGGGGAGCACAGGTCTCCTCTTACCTCTAGAAGAGGCTTTCCTTTATCCACTCGCAAGCAGCAGGTGCTGGAAATAGAACCTTCAATGCTGCTCGCGAGTGAGACAAAGAGCAGACAGCCGGCAGGAGCCTGGAGTGAGTGCAGGGAGGGTGGCAGTCTCTGTCCCTGCCTGACAGCCTTCACACACAGGAAGCATGTGACCTGGCAATCAGGCAGAGCAGGGCAGCCCACACGGGTCTTCCGAAGTCTTGCTTCCTGTATGTAGAGTGCTGTCAGGCAGGGAGTCCTGTGAGAGAGCTGGAGGGAAGCTGCTGGGAAGGAGCAAGGTAGGCTCAGTGAGCAGAGGCACCCAGCCAGGCATTTCATTTTAATTGAACTGATTCTTAGAGTGTGGATATTTGAGGGTGTAGTTGTGAGTGTGTTTGGTGTGTATTTTTGTAGTGTGTGACAGTATGGATCAATGTGTGTGTGTGTGTCAGTATGGATCAATGTGTCAGTATGGATCAATGTGTGTGTGTGTGTGTCAGTATGGATCAATGTGTCAGTATGGATCAATGTGTGTGTGTGTCAGTATGGATCAATGTCTGAGTGTGTGTTTGTGAGTATGTCTGTGAGTGTGTGTCTGTCTCTGTGTTGGTCTGAGTGTCTGTCTCTGTGTCTGTCTGTGAGTGAGTCTGAGTCGGTCAGTAAGTGTGTGTATTCCCTCCAATCACATGGGAAAGGGTTTTTATTTTTTTTATTTTTTACTCACCTTTTTTCCACGCTGTGGCTGGCCCCACCTCCATGGCTCAGATTATCGATCTCAGCCAATCCAATGCTTAATCATAGCAAAGCATTGGGAGACTATTGCGCATGCACGGCAAAATGCCACTGCGCCAATTTACCTTCTCATAGAGATGCATTGAATCAATGCATCCGTATAGGGAACATTAACGTAGGTGCTGCACAGTGTGAAGCACTGACCCGGGAAGCACCTCTAGAGGCCGTCTGAGTGACTGTCGCTAGAGGTGTCACCAGGCAGCAATGTAAATGCTTTTTATCTGAAAAGTCAGTGTTTACATTTAAAAGCGTTCAGGGTCAGGATATAGACTTCAGCGCAACTACATTATGCTGTAGTGGTTCTGGTGATTATAGTGTCCCTTTAAGAATTGTATTTTTGAAGTTGATTTCTCTGGCTCCTAACTTTTCTAGCTGGCTGCTAGATTCCAAACTGTGTGTGTGTATATGTGTATATATATATATACACACACACACACACACACACACACAGACACAGACACACAAACACACGTAATCTTATAAATTATTATGGTTATAATATATATATATATATATATATATATATACACACACACAAACATCAGTATGATACACATATGTTAATAGACATATATTCATAACACACATTTGGAGATTACACACGTATATAAATGTAACAAGGGTTTTACATTTTTCAAAGGGTTATTCACTAAATTTCTCATTTTAGAAAGTGAAAATCTAAATTGCGTAATTTAGACCAAAATAGCGAATCTGAAAAATCCAAACTTCGCCATAGTGACAGCTTGACTATTGTAGCCTAATTTTTGGAATTTATTCACAAAAATCATTAGTTTAGTGGATAACCCTGCCCTTCTCTCAGTCTTTCATTCCCTGGTATCAAACTATATACAACGCAGAGTGCAGGACTAAACAAAATAAGATTAATTTAAATTAGACATGCAGCAGCTATCAGTCAATGACTATTCAAGTTTTGGGGATGAAACGTTGGGTAAATAATTTTCAATCCTTTGTGTTTTTCCACCTGTATATCTGTCACAGTTGGCACAATTAATGTTAGGGCTGGTGTAAAAAAATTCCAGGGCTGCTTTTTATTCCCAGTCCGGCCCTGAATCTTGGAGACGGCTATCTTAACGGTTTTAAAAGTTCTGCACCTTGTCACAATTAATGCTACAAAGTAAATGGTGAACGAGCCACTTGTAGGCGATAACATTGATTTAATCTGTAGTTTCAGTTTTAATTTGGCCAAAGCAAATCCCCTTTAATTTTCTCCATTAGAATAGAAATTGTGAGCTTGCAAGACTGCTCCAGAATCTCGGTGTCACCACTGAATTTGGTTATTGACTAATTTAATTTTAAACTACAGGCAGCAAGCTTAATGTAATATTGCAAATAAAAATTTTTTTTTTTTTAAATTCACTCTTTATTTATGTGCAAAACTATTAGATATCCCGCCCAGTAATAATGTTGCAACGAAGACAGACATTTTTTTTGTGGAAAAATAGCCCCATGCAAACCACAAAAGTATTTGCTATTTGTTTACATGTGGTTAGAGGTTAAGGTTACTACATTTTCTGGTGTAGATTCTATGTCGTTCTGGATAATCAGTAAGCTAAAACGCACCTTCGAAAGAGATCCATGATTTAATCTTCTTAGCATCAATCATATGTAAATAGCCGATATAGGTCTAGTAACCTAAACTGTCTGCAGCCCTCATGCCCAAAAAAACTTTATTTACATTCGATTGCACAAAATGGCCTTTATCCATTTGCAGTTTAAATGCTATCTTTAGCACTAATACAGCAGCATAATTTCCTCTTTAACGCCACATCGTAGGCTCCATACAATCACAAACAACAAGCTTCCAACCAACCACAAATCATCTGTTTAAACATATATTATTACCTTTGAGGTTTGTGAGAGTGCATGCTACATATTGCTGTTGCAGAACTATGGAGAATGTTGGTATTCCAGCTATAACACAACCACTATCTAACTACTAGAGGCGGAGGTGGGTATAAGAAAACCGTGAAAAATGTGAGTGACCCTTCTAGGTACATCAGCAGCTATAAAGTAATTGATTGACAGATACTGCCCAACTTCAGCAAACCTTTACACCTGCAGGAATGAATGAGGTAATTGACAAACAGTGTCTAACTTTAGGAAAGCTTCTACACCTGTATACATTGATTAAATATGACAAAGAAATTAATACAAAAAAACAAAACAGAAATAAAGCGAGGGCTTTTCAGTTGACAAGAACATTTCTATGCTCCTTCTAGACAAGTGTTCCCCAACTCAGTCCTCATGGACCACCAACAGTCCAGGTTTTGTCAGTATCTCCATTGGAATAAAACAGGGACACAGATAAATCTTGCACTGTTGGTGGTCCATGAGGAGTGGGTTAGGGAACACTGTTCTAGACCACGCCAGCTCTCCTCTACAAGATCTGTCCAGTGACATCAAGAGTTATGTCGGCAATGATGTGCACACTGGCTGGTTCTCCAATGCTGCAATGAAGACTGCAGAACCAACGTTTCAACCAAAGTTTAATATTACCTTGCTAATCAAACACATGGTTTGATTAGCAACAGGTTACATATAACAGTAGTCCCTGTATTAAACCGACAGAGGTGGTATTCAAAGCATTTTCGAACAGTGCAAAATGCAACAGGCTGAGCTGGTATCAGTTGTTTCCTAGGTAAGATTTTCATAGCGCACTCACTTGCAGTTTGTAGGTGTTATTATTTATCCTGCACCCATTCTATATATACTTTTCTGGGACACATTATCTTTTTTTAACTATTTTGTTTTTCAGCCTTACACACACCCAAAGTTTCCCGTTCATCCACTATCTGTCAAACAAGCAAAATAATCAGCCACTAACAAGCTAGTTGGATGTTACAGACAGCTGGGAGATTTGTGACAATTCATTCTGACACTTTCACCAGCATAATTCACTCATTGGCATTGGCAATTTTGACAGGAAAGTCTGATGGATGTAGAGGAACGTCCCTTTTGCCCTAAATTAATTTGTGACAAAAGATATGCATACCTATAGTACAAAGCTTTATTTATCCCGCAGTAAACTTTATACAAATCGTCTGGATTTTAAGCTAGCAACAGTTTTATATAGAATCCTGCATTGTAATAGGAGTATGATTTAAATAGTAGTTTTAGTTTTCACAACATGAAATCAGGCTGGGTTTACTTTTATTTTTTGAGGGGGCTGTTATAACAATGAATATCCTAAGCATTTTTGATTTCCTATATTTATTAATAACAATTTTTGCTAGGTATTTTTTCAAACTCCCCTTTTTTGTAGGGTAAAAAAAACAACCCTAATGAGATTTATAGAAATTGTCCATTTTGATTCCCTAATTACAGGAGACAAATGCTGCCATTAATGTAAAAAAATGTTCTATTCCATTTGACGTAAATGTGATGATTTCAGGGAGCGCTGTCGATTTTTCTCCAACCACTCATGTGAATATATATTTTTGGACTATTTAATAAGAGAGCCATAGTCATGTACCGAACTTGGATTTGGGGATTACCAAAAATGCAATAAAAAGATAAGAGGCAAGCAATGTTATAGACCATTGGCAGGGTTAGCTAGTGTAGTAACGGGCCTGAACTTTGAAGTGGTGAATCATGTTGCTGCAATGTTGACCTAATTTACAGACAATGGGGTTTATGTATAAGCACAATTATTAAACAACATTCTTAGTGGTACTAACGCCACTGGCTTGAGTGGAATGCTTCTGCATATTGCTTAGTTTTTATCATGGAATATATCTTTACAAATAAATCCTCAAAGTATCTGAACACAGAGAAGGTTTGCATGGGTGGGGAAGTCACATTTCATCTCAAATAGAAGCAGGGATCTACAGGCTAAATCTTATGGGTATCCTTATCAAAACACAGGTGGATACATTAAAGTGTTCTAAACCATAAACAGGGGTTCTCAGAAATAAAATACCCATGTTATTATGCCATTATGTTTGAATAATAGTTTCTTTGTGTTTTTTTTTTTTTTTTAATGTTTTGTATTAAATGTGCAGATGACAAGGGCCACTCCAACTAATGAAACGCAACAAAATACCTACGATTTACTTTATTGTCTTTTGAGGGAGATACATATCCACTTGCACCAAGCACGAATAACTCACCCATACATGCTTATATTACATAAATAAGTTTGGAACATATTATAACCAAGCAGTGTATACTATACATCTTGGCTGTGTTTTCATAGGCAGCTATATACGTCATATAGTAAGGGAGGTAACTTAACAGTGATGGCAGACTGTATACAGAATACACAATACATGGTAACGGTTATGGCTTCTTTCCATGATTACTTAAACTGTATATGAGTTCTTCAAGGGGTGCACTATTCATGTACCTCTCCACAGTATGTGTAACGTGTCTTCCTGGAAATATAGATTATATATAAGACAGAATATAGGACAGGAGTGAGCAACCTTTGGCAGTCTAGATGTTGTAAACTACATCGCCCCTGATGCTTTGCCAGCAATATGACTGTGATCGCATTATGGGAGATGTAGTCTATAACATCTGGAGTGCCAAGACTTGCTCACTCTTGTGATCTTATATGAGATATGTAGACAAAAATGTAAAGTGTATTTGTTAAAAGTCAATAACATGCACCAATTAATTTAATGCTCCATTCAAGGTCTGCAAAGTCATTGGTAAGTCACTGGTTGGTGGAATACATAGGGAGGGCACTAAAGGATCAAAATACATATTTCCTATGGAATAGCCTGCCTACCGCCATCAGACTCTCACCTAGTCTTGCATCTTTTAAGAAGGTCCTTAAAACCCATCTCTTTAGGAAAGCTTATGGCCTCCAAGACTAACCTCTACCTCACATACCTGCCTCTTGCTCTCTCCTAGAGGGTAGCACTCTACTCTTTCCTCCAGCTCTGCCTCACTCCCACCTTATTTGACTGCAAACTCCTGTCCTAATGAGTTTTACACCCCACCTCCTATAGAACGTAAGCTCGATTGAGCAGGGTCCTCTTCAACCGATCGTTCCCATAAGTTTTTTGTAATTGTCCTATTTATAGTTAAATCCCCCCTCTCATAATATTGTAAAGCTACGGAATCTGTTGGCGCTATATAAATGGCAATAATAATAATAATAATAATATTTAAATTTAACACATAAAACCACACATTGAACTCTATTCCCTTCAAATCATTTGAATTGCTCCAAATCTTATTTGGAGCTGTTTGCAAGTTTGTAATCTCTGATTTAAATAAAAATATTATCTTTTAAATAACCTGCACATTTATAGAATTGTTGCTTAAACTCTTTGGTTAAATATTTTATATGGAATTAGCCTAGTGACTTATTCTTCAACTTTAAATTTAGCTCCAGGTTCCATTCTTCATTTGTAATATAATTAATATTAAAACACATTTAGCATAGCATCTTAATTAGATCCTAAACCAGGAGTATAATAAACACACCAAGCACCATAACAACTATAGCCTCCCAATTTTGTGTAGTGCAACCATTTTTTAATTGTTTCTCTTCTTATCGGGGGTACGTCTGGCACTGCTACCCACCTCCATACTTCCTATTGAGAGCAGGATACTCAGAAACAGGGACTGCCATTAGCCCTCCTGAATGAAGGACTAGCTCATTGACTGAGAGCATCAGTTGAGACCTTTGGTTCTCTTTTCAAGTTAGTGGAGAGGTGGAGAGCAGTGCCCAGCGGACCCCAAGTAAGAAGTCAAACTTTTCTAAAATGGATTAGCTCCTTACAATAAGTAAGTGCTAGGGTACTCCTGGCACCATAACCACAGTGTGCAAAAGTTGGTATGGTGCTTGCAGTTTTCCTTTAACTCCCGAATTGAGACTTCATGTCTTTTTTAATTGGTCCCCATTTATTGGAACACCTACAGCATGTTTATAAGACCCCGCGAGTGCCTATAGTAAGTTGTTTCCTGTAGCAGCATGTCTCTCCCTCAGTGCAGTGGCATTTAGAAGGGGTTTTTTTCTGCATAAAAATGGTCAGTTTCATAAAACAAGAAAAAACATTATAAAAAAATAAATAAATTAATAACCCATACTCTGACTTTTGAAAATGTAATTAGAAAGTGAACCAAATCTAACTTCCTAAAATTAAATGTCATGTTATAATAGGACAGTGTACTTTAGTATTTAGCTAACATTTACATACACTAATGCACTTTTTAAGCCTACAGCCATTTGGCAAATGCACAGTATATAATTAAAGTCAAGTGAATAAGCTGTTCCGTATCAATGATGGAATGACAAACTCTTTTTACAAAGGTCAAATCATCTAAACGACAATGTCGACCTCTGAAGATGCTAATTAAATTATGCCATAGAGCATCACAGCTTTAAAAGTTCATTTTCTATTAACTTTTAAGAGAGAGTAAATATGCAAAATGCATTCTATACATTAATGATGCTTTCAGACGTGGAGTTTAAAGGTCCTCAGTCAAGATAAATATAGAAGTTACATTTTATACAGCTTACAGCTCCTGATTTATTTGTAAATGTTTTCTTGTTATGGAGTTTTCCTAGACACAAAACTTCCCAATGGAGGAAAAAGTATAAGGACTGCCATGGTGCACACAACTGCCAACACTGGAACCTAGCCCCCCTGGCCCACCTTGACTCCCTAAATATAGTAAAATCTAAATTGTATTCAAGTCTGCAGCTGCTGCCTCTGGCCCTGATCTACCTGCTTGGCTGACATTATCAGAAGTGACGATCTCAGCCAATCACAATGCTTCCCCATAGGATTGGCTGAGACTGACAAGGAGGCAGATCAGGGGGAGAGCCAGCACAAGTCAAACTCAGCCCTGGCCAATCAGCATCTCCTCATAGAGATGAATTTAATCAATGCATCTCTATGAGGAAAGTTCAGTGTCTGCGTGCAGAGGGTGGATACACTGAATGGCAGTACTGCACAGTGTCCAGCACTGTCCCCTAGCAGCCATCTGAGGATATGGCCAGTGGAGTTATCACTAGGCGGTAATGTAAACAATGCATTTTCTCTGAAAAGACAGTGTTTACAGCAAAAAGACTGAAGGGAATGATTCTACTCACCAAAACAAATACAATAAGCTGTCGTTGTTCTGGTGACTATAGTGTCTCTTTAATATTTTGTTGTCTGGGGTTTTACAGACCTACATCAGGAGCTGTAACCCTCAAGCCCCTCCATAACAACAGTACTGCCACATCAGCCATCAAAGTCCAGGGCCTGTGGATTAAGTATTACAAATCTTTAAGACTAAGCCTGAGAGCCTGATAGATTAAATATGTTGTCCTGCATTGCTCACACCATTAATTATGTTACTTAATACTATTATCCACTTCCACCAATGCTTTAGTTTTAGGAGTCATGAAGAATGAGTAAATGCTGCTCTTTGAAACAGAACAAAAACAGATAAAGTTGATACATGTTACAAAATGTGGCAGGCATTCCGACCTTACTGTTTAGTGCACAACATCGTCAGGTTGTATGTATCATAAACATGGAGAAAGCACAGATTTCCCTTTTAAATATAAATTTTCAATAGTTTTAATCTGCACACCAATCACCTGTGTGTATATTTAATGTGACTTCTCTAGTGAATGTACAAGACAGCCTGGTTTTAAAACTCATGCCTGGAGAATATCTTATTCCTTAGAGTCAGTCATTATCTTAGTGAGATGTCAACCAACTCAGCGAGATCTTAAATATGGTGCGCTGCCTTGCAGTTTTCAGAGTAGAAAGGAAGAACATGTGTGATTGTAATCTTAGAGCTCTGAGCCGATCATTAAAAGAGATTCACAAAGGAAACTTGAAAGGGAAGTGAAAATTAAGATATTGTGAAGGTTGGATGTATTTATTGTAAGACAGATAAAGAAAGTTTTAAACTTAATTACCAATGAAACACCAATATATTATATAGCTCAGTACAATGGCTGAATGAGACATACATGCATGCAAATACAATAGTAATGGGAGCCCTGTTGAAACTGGCCTACAGTCCATACATGTCATAAGTAGATTCTGCTTTCGAAGTTTACGAGGTAACAAGCAGACATTGACATTTCTTGTTCATCCTCTGGCCATCCAGAAGGGTTGGTTTGTTTTCAGAATAAAATAAGATGGTACATTCTATGGAACATCATGGACAAGTAATCAATTAAAGTAGCATTCCAAGTGACACTTCCACATGGTCTTGATGATAGCTGTGTGGTGGGCTTTCCAGTCTGGAATATCTATACATGTTTTTAAAGTTCTTCTAAAATATGGTAAGGCAATCAACTATTTAATGTACTGTAACAGCTATAATAAGATTTAATAAGACTAACATAAGGTAGGATGATGACTTAAAGGTAGGCAGACAATGCAGTAAAGGAGTTTAAGCATGCGTGGGATATGCATAAGACTATCCTAACTATAATATAAGACCAGGGACTAATGAGAGTATTTAGAAAATTGGGCAGACTAAATGGGCCGAATGGTTCTTATCTGCCCTCACATTCTATGTTTCTATGTTTCTATTTTGCTTAGAGTAAGGTTCAAACTGTAAAGGTGTTGTATGTGGTCAGAATCACTTTGGTGGAGAATTTAGTTTAAGACTAAACTTGTAGGTAGTAAAAAAAAAAAAGCTTGTATTATATATATATATATATATATATATAATTATTATTATATTTTGGATCTCATGATATGTACAGTATGATAAAAAATTAAAGGGTATCTCATGGTTTTGGATAAACTGCAATCATTAAATAAAAATTCTAAAACATTTTTATAGCTTTTTGATACATACATATATGACACTGTAACCCATCTTATTATAGACTTTTTATGGACTCATTCACAAGGAATATAGTTTGTCACTAGTATACCTCTAGCTGAGCACATTGGTTTCTGCGTCCTATATAGCACGCCTTTCTGGGTGTATGGCATCTTCCTCAATTACCTCCTCAATCACATCACATCTTAGCAATATGTGCAAATTCTCTAAGGCTTGTTGTCTACTACCATCAAATTTCCCCTCTGTTACCTTTTGTCTCACGTCCCCATCATAACCTTTAGATTCTATGCTCACGAGCCATACAAGCTATACTTTGTATAGAAAGGATGTAAATGCTAGATCTAAGCTCACATTGATGGTTCTCTATTAATTTTGTATTTGTTAGTCTATACTGTACTGTCTGTTTTCCACATATTTATTTAAATATAGCATTAATAATAATGCCTTCTATATCGCACTGGCGGTCGGGGACTTTTTATTTCAAATATCATTTGCTATGTTTTTTTAATAAATGTTATACTTTGTAATGCTACTTTATCCTTCCGTTCTGTCTGTCTGAATTCTAATCAGAACCAAGGATTGCAGGGGTTCTTTTAATGGAATACACATTCAAGCCCATATAGTGAGATTATAGATTCTTGTTCTTTCCTCATTTTAATGGGGAAATATCCTTTGCCCATATTAAAGATGGCCCTTACGTGCATGCAACATCACGTCATAGACGTGCACGCACATCAAGGGTCAGAGGCCACATACAGCCAATTACAGCTTGAGGAGGGTTATTTAAACCCAAATTACCTTTTGATCAGTGCAGTGCCCTGTCGTGGTTTCCCATTGCTGGTTATCTGATAGTGTGTTCCTGACCATATTATTCTGGTTTTTGACTTTGGCTTCGTTTTGACTTCCCTGATTTCTGGTATCCTTGACTTTTGGGTTTCCCTCATCGATGTGTCTCCTTCTGTATCCCTGACCTCGGCAAGTATTCTGACTATTCTTGGATACATTTAAGTCCAGCCATTCTAAGGTCCGGTTAAACGTTATCCTTAGTCCTAGGTGTGATATAATTATGCGTGCTGGAACAACTAGTAATCCTGACACTTCTGCTCTTATATTGTTAGTGTGTATTATTCCTGTATTCTCCTTATAGTTTTATAAAGTGCCTTGACTATAATATTGTTATATGTTTTTTACATGTATCTTCATATGTTATAGAGAAATCATGCAGTGTAAATATACACTCACTGTATGGGTGATTCATGTATTGCGTACCTTTTTGTTTTTAAAATAAACCCTTCAAGCGCCATTGCGAGCTGTTGTATAGTTATGGTACCTGGGGTATTCCATTAACGTTGAGACTATAAATTAAAAGGTGTTGCCAAAAGCAGCAGTATAGAATCAGCAAATAGATGGAATAGTAAGGGTCCAAAAAACAGGACAGAGGACAGGAGTGAATGAAACAGCTCAGAATAAAAAGCAAGGTCAAATACAAAGGAGTAAACCTTCAAGGAACAGGCATCAAAGTGCTTCAATACATAAGCATCAGACATTTGAATTTGTTAGTTTTTTTTTTATAGCTAATGGGATTTAATTAGAAGAGTTGGGGACCTAACTCAACAAAATGGTAGTGTTATGCAAATGACAAAAAGCAGTGTTTTTCAGGAGGATTGTAACATTGTTAGTTATGGTCTCCTATAGGTTTACTGAGGCGATACACACTACACAAGCTCAATCGGCCCTATAGGAAGTTGAAAGAGGAAGAGAGGAGACCAGGCTGTGTGTTATCAGCGTGATTCGCAATGTTATGCGGATAAACTAATATATAAGTATTATTGTTGACCATGCGCGTTCCTTGGCCAAAGTCTACCTATTTTCGAATGGATAATTTAACAATACACATCATGTCACAATGCATACATCCTCTCAAGCTGGTTCCACACAGATGACAATAAGTTCCAACCCTAGTGGCAAATCTGAAGCAATTTGTAGTTACCCACTAAGAGAATAGTAATTTGTATTCATGTGACCTTAATGTTAAGTTTCTTTTACAGCATTTGTGTATCGCCATTCGCGAAAGTGGAAAAAACACCGGAGAGTAACTTTTGATTCTCACAACTTGAGCAAGATCAGTCCTCCCTCTCCTTTTTTATATTTTCTAATATATTTTCTATTGAGAGTTTCTATTAACTCTTTTAATGCATTTATTTAGATTAAAACTTAAAATACTAAAAAAATAAAATGGTATCGGTTTTGGTGCCTTTCACTTACACCAGAGACAAAAAATCTACGCATATGTTTCTAGTTTGAACAGTGCAAATGAAGACAGAAAAAAAGTATTTCTGCTAGATGTCTTTAAGTAGTTGAAATATCAAAAAGCCAAACTAATGAAGACCCAGTGGATTCTGAAATTCATCCTCAGAAGCTTCACTTCCCTCTCACAAAAAGACAATCATTATACGATGAGATAGTATGGTCCCCAGGTCAATCTGTCTCCTTAGAGGAATGTTTAAGTCATGATATATATGTGAATATTTGGACCATTCTGTGCTTGCTAAATTTAGCATGTTCCACTAATAAATTAATCTGCCAGTATATATCAAAATATTTTATAATATATTACCTATTGGACTGATAGAATTTCTAAATCACACATTTTTGGGAGATCCAATGAATTTCTTAACAAAATTACACAGGTTATTTGCAGCTATCTTTAAATGGTATCTTTCATGACCAATACAATGCAATCTTAAATGACAGAAAATCTAATTTCATCTATATATTGTGTTAGCAGAATTGCTAGCAAATGTTTTGATTTTTCTAAAATCAGAGGTTATGACAAATAAAGTCTCTAGGAGTCCTGTCCTGGTGTATTTTCGTGTATGTCCAAGAGTACAAAATTTTCTACAGAAGATCCTGCGAGGCTGCATTATCCTCTATAAAATGTCTCACAGCTATAGCGAGTGATGTCTGGAAGAAAATGTTAAGATGTGTCAGGAGAGCTGCCTGGGTCACTGATGAGGGCGCGATTTAATGCCAAAACGTGTGTCCAGCCATATGCTTATTGCGTTTTATTTCCCTAGGGGCATGTGTGTCTTTTGAAGCTTTTCTAGGATGTAGTTATTTTCTGCGACTCTTTTTTTGCAGTAAATTAAATCAGATGAATGTTGGTTAAGCTTTTTGTGGTCTATACAGAAAGGCTTGGTAGCTCCAATAAAGGATAGGGTAGACTGTTCAGTTTGAACAAGATATCTAGTTTCAATATAGAATATGGCAGATCACCATATATGGTACTGTAGGTCATGGTGTTACCAAGGTATTTTGATATATATTTTAAACATAGGGCTAGTAAACACCTGGCACTTGGGCCTCCTTTTAATTATGTAGTAGGTCACAGATGCAATCAAAGGTATTAATTTAGTATTCAGGAAAATTGGATCAAGATAATTTAGCTTCTGTACATGGTACTGTAGGCCGCAAATGCAATTAAGGTATTCAGTTCACTGAAGATATAGGGAAAATAGATTTAGGACACTTATATGTGGTATGGTAGGTCGCCTGTGGGATTATTGTATATTTCAGATTCCTTTGCCCTGCCGAAATACTATTTTTGTTCCTAAGTTAAAACCGTAATTTACACTTTACTCTCTTCTCGGTACTGATTACGTACGTCACATCACGTAGTTACGTTAGTCACATGACTCTTGCGTACACTTTCAGGTTTCGCGATCTCACTGAGAGCACGACATTAGTAAGTCACTTTACACTTTTCTTATATATTGACACATTTAATAATTCACAAATGATCTTGAAAAAGGCCTGAACGGGTCAAAATGTCGATCTAGGATATTTTGTGACATGTAACTGATTTATCTGAAATAAACACGTTGAAAAAGACCTGAGAGTGCACCCCATGTGTACTATATACATTCTAGCACCAAGGCAAGTTATATTAGTGAGCTGGAGAGGAGAGTGCTGAGCAGTTTGGATATATATATATATATATATATATATATATATATATATAAAATTAGAAAAGTGCAAATATTAGTTCCAGGTGGCTCAGGTAAATAAAATTCCTTTTAATCCATATACGGACAAATGTATCCATCTTAGATGTACCTGAGGAATGAGGAATCTTATATGTGTTACACATATACACACTCAAACACCTACAGATACAAACAAACTGTTACACAGTGGGGTACCTCAGGGATCTGTACTTGGACCCATTCTCTTTAATATTTTTATTAGTCATATTGCAGAAGGTCTTGATGTTTTTTTGCTGTTGATACTGAGGTATGTAACAAGGTTGATGTTCCAGGAGGGATAAGCCAAATGGCAAATTATTTAGGTGAACTAGAAAAATGGTCAGAGCTGTGGCAACTGACATTTAATGTGGATAAGTGCAAGATAATGCATCTTGGACGTAAAAACCCAAGCGCAGAATATAGAATATTTGATAGAGTCCTAACCTCAACATCTGAGGAAAGGGATCTAGGGGTGATTATTTCTGATGACTTAAAGGTAGGCAGACAATGTAATAGAGCAGCAGGAAATGCTAGCAGAATGCTTGGTTGTATAGGGAGAGGTATTAGCAGTAGAAAGAGGGAAGTGCTCATGCCATTGTACAGAACACTGGTGAGACCTCACTTGGAGTATTGTACACAGTACTGGAGACCGTATCTTCAGAAGGATATTGATACTTTAGAAAGAGTTCAGAGAAGGGCTACTAAACTGGTTCATGGATTGCAGGATAAAACTTACAAGGAAAGGTTAAAGGATCTTAACATGTATAGCTTGGAGGAAAGACGAGACAGGGGGTTATGATAGAAACATTTAAAGGGACACTATAGTCACCTGAACAACTTTAGCTTAATGAAGCAGTTTTGGTGTATAGAACATTCCCCTGCAGCCTCACTGCTCAATCCTCTGCCATTTAGGAGTTAAATCCCTTTGTTTATGAACCCTAGTCACACCTCCCTGCATGTGACTTACACAGCCTTCCATAAACACTTCCTGTAAAGAGAGCCCTATTTAGGCTTTCTTTATTGCAAGTTCTGTTTAATTAATATTTCCTTATCCCCTGCTATGTTAATAGCTTGCTTGACCCTGCAAGAGACTCCTGTATGTGATTAAAGTTCAATTTAGAGATTGAGATACAATTATTTAAGGTAAATTACATCTGTTTGAAAGTGAAACCAGTTTTTTTTTTTTCATGCAGGCTGCATAAACAGAAACAAAGTGATTTAACTCCTAAATGACAGTGAATTGAGCAGTGAAATTGAAGGGGAATGATCTATACACTAAAACTGCTTTATTTAGCTAAAGTAATTTAGGTGACTATAGTGTTCCTTTAAATACATTAAGGGAATCAACACAGTAAAGGAGGAGACTATATTTAAAAGAAGAAAAACCACAAAAAGAGGACGTCTTAAATTAAAGGGACAAAGGTTTAAAAATAATATCAGGAAGTATTACTTTACTGAGAGGGTAGTGGATGCATAGAATAGCCTTCCAGCCGAAGTGGTAGAGGTTAACACAGTAAAGGAGTTTAAGCATGCTTGGGATAGGCATAAGGCTATCCTAACTATAAGATAAGGCTAGGGACTAATGAAAGTATTTAGAAAATTGGGCAGACTAGATGGGCCGAATGGTTCTTATCTGCAGTCACATTCTATGTTTCTATGTTTGATACACACACATAAACTCACAGATACACACAAACTGTTTCGCATACACACATTCACAGATACACAAACTGTTACACATACACACACACACACACACACACACACACACACAATCTGTTACACACATATACACACACTCCTACACATACACACTAACAGATAAACACTTATACACATGCACACACAATCTGTTACACATATATACACCCACATTGTGCCCCCCCCAGTATTTAGCTACTTTTACCTGGTGGTCTAGGGTATCTGCTCTGCACCTCCTTCGAATGCAGGCAGTATTAGTTTATTTCACTGATGTTCAGAGCATTGTCATGGTAATCCAGGGGCAACACTTTGTACAGCCAAACTCACGGGAGCCGTGCCAGTGGTTTGCTCCCAGCAGAGATACCCCCCATCTCCTCCATTGTCTTCAGCATTTTGCTGTTACTGTTAGCCCTTAGTCCCCTGCCCTGCCTGGCACAGAACACAGGATGTGGGCTTAAGGTAATGAATAGCAAAATTTAGACCCATTTAGGCTTTCAGAGGACCATCTGGGGTCCAAGCTGATGCCAGCAAATACCCCTTCCAATGCTGACGCCCTTGATCATGACAGTTTAAAAATGGAAGTAATGATATAGGTGTCAATACATTATCACAATAATGAACAGAAAAAAAGGAAACTTTTTCCTTTTTAAAATCAAAACACAGCTTAATATTAATAAGTTTAAACAAAGAAAAAAAAAGAGAGATTGTAAAGTTTATATCTGAATTTTTTTAGACACTTTAACCTCTATTCTTCATGTCACTTACAGTTTTGCCAAATAATAATATAATATAGACATATAATAATTGAATTCATGTACTCTATCAGACAGTGAAAGAGTTAGACCAGGCAAAAATATAAAGACCTTGCAATATTAATTTATCACAAAAGGGATTTTCTTGACCCATAAAAGACAATCCCCGGTGCCCCAACTGTTCGGTTTCCTCCACAAAAATCATCCTTCGTGAAATAATCTTTTGGCTGCTTTTTCATGATATGATTCACACTGTGAATGTCAGAGACAATTCCATAAACATGAGATGACAGCAGAAACATAGGACCGAAAGATAAATGGCTGAAGACACTTTTGTTAACCAGTATTTGGATATAGCTCTCATTAAATGTCACAAAGGGGTTTTCAGTTATTAGCCAAGTAACATTTTATTCTTTCCAATTCTAAATGGAAGACGTGAATACAATTTATATAAGTATGAGCTAGGATCAAGGTAAGACTTCAAACAAGCTGAGCAGAGTCATTTTAACATAAAGGGACACCTTAACGAGGCACTATAGAACAAATCTAATAAAAATAAGGATAAGGGGGATTTACATAATGCCCATTCAGATGCATTTTTGCACAAATATACAATATATTTACCTTGATAGGATATAGATTAACATGTTTTAAAAATGCAAACCTTAAAGGGACTCTCTAATGGTACTGTACCCAGGTTTGACCCTGATGTAATTTGACAAAAAACAGTGTTGTTCTTGTTACACATAGATACCCCCCTCTTCTGCCACCCTCTCAATGTCAATTTTATACTTCTGCATTATCAGTATAAATATGTTTAACCTGGTTATGGAAATGGTAATCCACTGGCTAAATAAAAAATAAAATAAAAATAATAATAATAAAAACAATTAAAATTACTATTTAGTATTTAGTAGATATACCCCAAATCAAAACATTCATGCATTTATTTATGCATTTTTTTCACTTGGGGTATAGCTAAAAACAGTTTGCAAAAGCTGCAGTTCTCTTGTCTTGTCCAATCACAGACAATCACAGACTTCCCGATGCAGCTCAATTAAATTTATGGGGTTATTGCATGTTTTGGGGTCCCTGTCATATGTTTTATAATACTGTATTTGTCTGCCTGTGATAATTATATTAACCATTGTGGTCAGTAATCATATCACAGGCAGAGGGGAGGATTTTGTGTGGGAGTGTCTGTGTGTATTGTACGGATTGATTGGTTGTATTTCAAAACCCTGTGGGCAGTACTATGTTTGTGGATTGTGAATAAAAGAGGCTGTATGTGCCAGTACAGTCAGTTCTGCTTGACCTCAAAACGAAGTGTCGTCTCATTATTGGAGGAATTGGATTGTATGCTGATTGCCAGGAGTGTAAGCTGATTGTATGCTTTTCCTGTTCAGCTGCTTACAGCATTCATATGCTTGACAGCATTTGTATGCTTCTCCGGTTCAGTGGTTGTGGTGTCTGCTGCAGTGCTTGGAGTACTCAGGAAGCCCTAGGAGCATCCTTCAACGGAGGTACCCAGTCGGGTGCCAGGTGATCCGTTACAGTGACTTACATAAGGAAGAGATTACATTTCAGGTTATTGCATCCCCTTCCTGTCCGATCATATTAGGCTTTCCATGGCTTAACAAGCATAACCCTCATATTGACTGGGCTAATGGGGAAATATTAGAATGGGGTAAGGATTGTTATGAAAGGTGTATATTGAATGTTGTCAAAAGAGTGAACACTATTGGATTACCCACTAGTACACCTCAAAACCCAGAAATCCCTATGCAGTAACAAGACATTAAAGAAGTATTCAGCAAAACTCAGTCGAATACTCTACCTCCTCACAGACCCTATGACTGTTCCATTAATTTACTACCCGGCGCTATGCCAGCTAAGGGAGCAGTCTATGCTCTGTCACCTCAGGAGAGTAGAGTAATGGAGGAATATATTAAGGATTCATTGAATAAAGGCCACATACGAAAATCATCCTCACCTGCTGGGACAGGATTCTTTTTTGTATCTAAAAAGGACGGTGAGTTGCGCCCATGTTCAGGGCATTGAACAAAATCACAATTAAGAACGCCTACCCCATTCCTCTTATTGCTGAATTATTTGATAGACTCCAAGGCGCTAAAATATTTACTAAGCTTGATCTTAGAAGTGCTTAGAAATTAGTGAGAATCAAGGAAAACCACGAGTGGAAGACTGCATTTAATACCAGAAGTGGACACTATAAATATCTAGTGATGCCATTCGGGTTGTGAAATGCTCCAGCGGTTTTCCAAGATTTCATAAATGATGTACTCAAGAATTACACACTTGTTTGTCTTGGTCTATCTGGATGGTATCCTTATTTATTCTCCTGACATTCAGACTCACCACGATCATGTTAGACAAGTTCTGCAGACCTTGTTAAAGAATCAACTTTTTTGTAAATTAGAAAAATGCATCTTTGACCAATCTGAAGTACAGTTTTTGGGATATAATATCTCTGCCTCGGGGTTTCAGATGGATCCTAAAAAGCTGGAATCAGTTCTACAATGGCCTTTACCCACTGGGTTGAAAGCCATTCAAAGGTTCATTGGTTTTGCCAATTATTACAGAAGGTTTATAAAAGGATTTTCTTCAGTAATAGCCCCCATCACCAATATGACACGCAAGGGGGTTAGCAGTACGATATGGTCTAAGGAGGCTATAGAAGCCTTTGAAACTCTCAAACAGCGGTTTGCCTCCGCTGACATATTGATACATCGTGACACCAGTAAACCTTTCATACTAGAAGTTGATGCATCAGAGACAGGGGTAGGGGCAGTTCTCTCCCAAAGAGAGAGCCAGGATACTCCAGGATACTCTAGAAAGTTGTCTCCTGCCGAGCGCAATTATGATATTGGCAATAGGGAATTGTTGGCCATTATTCTAGCTCTCAAGGAGTGGCAACATCTTTTAGAGGGTTCCAAGGACCCCCTTTTGATCATTACTGATCACAAAAACTTGGCTTACATAGGAGATGCTAAACAATTGTCTTCTAGACAAGCTAGGTGGTCTCTGTTCCTTTCTCGCTTTAATTTTCTTATTACTTATAGACCTGGTTCTAAAAATGTCAAGGCTGATGCCTTATCCAGACAGTTTGATACTGAGTCTATACAAGAGCAAGAAAAGTCCTATATCATTCCCCAGGAATGTATCATTGCTTCCACTATCCTTTCATTGTCCTCTCCGCTGCTTGGCTCCATCATGGAGGCTCAGTCTCAGGCGCCCTGCGGTAAACCTCAGGACAAATTGTTCGTTCCATTGGGGGAAAGGGTTAATATCTTGAAGGTGTTTCACGATAATGTGTCTGCTGGTCACCCAGGTATTAATAAATCCACTTCTGCTATCATGAAGTCATTCTGGTGGGATTCCCTCAGGAATGATGTTAAGGAGTATGTGCAGGCTTGTTCTGTTTGTGCGGTTTCCAAAGTACCTCATAAACCTTGTGGCTTGTTACAACCTCTTCCCGTTCCTGAGGTCCCATGGTCCCATTTGTCTATGGATTTCATTGTAGAACTTCCTAGTTCTAATGGTTATACCACTATTTTCATGGTTGTTGACCATTTTTCTAAAATGGCTCACTTCTTCCCTCTTAAGAAATTACCGTCATCTCAAGACCTGGTACTGATCTTTATATGTGAGATTGTCCGTCTGCATGGCATTCCTCACAATATTGTATCTGATAGAGGTTCTCAGTTTGTATCCCGGTTTTGGAGAGCTTTCAATAAGCAATTGGGGATTGAATTGTCTTTTTCATCCTCTTACCAACCCCAGACTAATGGTACAACTGAGAGGGCTAACCAGTCTTTGGAGTTATACTTGCGTCGTTTCATTAACAGCACTCAAGACAATTGGTCCAAATTATTACCATGGGCCGAGTTTTGCTAGTCATGCTGACCATGACTCCTCTGTTAATAATGGCCGGCATTCTACTGTCCTACCGGCTGTTTTTTCTGACACGGCTATCCCTGACTGGCTTCCATCCGTGATACCTGGGTTAAAGTTCAATCTGCTCTGGGTACTGCTGCTGACCGTTTCAAGCATTTTGCTGATACACGTCTACGTGCCAATCCTGTTTACCAAGTGGGTGAGAGGGTTTGGTTATCTTCTTGTAACATCAGGCTCAAAGTCCCTAGCATGAAATTTGCTCCTAGGTTCCTTGGACCTTTTTGTGTCCTTCGTAGGATCAATCTTGTTGCGTACTCTCTGGCCCTTCCGGCCTCCTTGAAAATTTCTAATACCTTTCATGTGTCCTTGCTCAAACCTCTTTTTTGCAATAAATATGCTGTCTCAAGTGTCCCTCCTCCTCCCTTAGTTGTTTCTGGACAGGAAGAGTATGAGGTCTCCTCCATAATTGATTCCAGGTTTTCTCTGGGCACTTTGCAGTACTTGGTGGCTTGGAAAGGTTATGGACCAGCCGATCGTTCTTGGGTTCCGTCATCTGATATACATGCTGGCCGCAAGATTCGCTATTTTCATGCCAAATTTCCTCTCAAGCCTGGCCCTGCCTGCCCGGTGGGCGTTCTTCAGGTGGGGGTAATGTCACGTATTCATCCGCTTAAAAAAAATGTGGTTAATAACATTTACTGTCCACACAGAAAAAGTTGTGCCGAGCAGCAACCAAATCCACAGAAGGGTTAATGCTGAGCATCAATTATGCAAATGGGAACCTGGTAACTGCCTTTGGGGTCAAAGGCCGGTTATAGCCTATCAGACCTAGAGGAGGGGTATTTAGGCCCAGTTCTCATCCTGCTCAGTGCCCTGTCGTGGTTTCCCTTTTGGTTGTCCGAGAGCGCGTTATTGATTCTGGTATTCTGGTTATTTGACTTTGGCATTGTTTTTGACTTCCCTGTTTTCTGGCATCCCTGACTCCTGGCTTTTCCTTATCGTTGTATCTCTATCTGTTTCCCTTGGCCTCGGCTATTCCTGACTATTCTTTGGTAAGTTAGTCCGGCCATTCTAAGGTCCGGTATATGTTACCTATCAGTCCTCTGTGTTACACAATTCTACGTGCTGGATCATTCTGTAATCCTGACACAGATCTAGGATACCACTGGAGAGTTTAGAATGCAGCCTTGAAAATCTGCCAGCCCTAGAAACCCCCCCGGTATGTGGAGGAGCTGTTGAGTGTAGGTGGTGTTACACCAGCGGTACTCTGCTGCGTAACTACCTACCTACCATGTCACATAACACACCTGAACACCAATTTAAATAACCTAATACCCAACCTGCTATACACAAGTCTATGTCTATATGATTGAGTGTGTTGTGTGTCTATGTATGGGACTTTGTGTGCCTTTTAATGTATGTGCCTCTGTGTTTTTAATGAAAGTTTGTAATTGTGTTAATGCATGTAGGTCTGTGACTGTGTTTTTTGTGTGTCTGTGTCCACGATGATGTGTGTCTGTGATGATTTTGATGGTGTGTTTTAATTCATGTCTGACAAGGTTATTCACTAAAACAATTGTAAGAAATACAATACTTCCTGTTTGACTATTCTGTCATCCACTTTGAATTCCTAACAATTCTCATTTTTGTAAATAACCCGGTATGTATGTATGTGACTGTGTATATTGGCATGTGCCTCTGTATGTGACAGTGTGTGTCTGTGTATGCATGTGAATGTGCGCATGTCTATATATGTATGAGATATGATCTGTGGATTTATATGTATGTGTATTAATGTGTATATGGGATGCATACATCACTGTACATATACAACAAACTGAAATAAGAAAAAACATTTTACATAGAAGCTGTGCATAAAAAATTATTTATACAAATTAGTTTATAGAGATAATTGTTTAAGAGGGCATCACCAAGTCTAGAGCCGTTGCTGCACAGAAAGGAAGCAGAAAGGAATACCTGCCTCCCCAACACTAGGGACCCTAGCCTCCTTTCCTCCTCCCAGTGTTCATGACAGCAAGGATGGTGTGTATGTGACACAGAGAGAGAGGGTGTGTGTGTGTGTGTGTGTATGTGTGACACTGATACAGTGTCCATATGACAGTGTGAATGTGTGTGTATTGTATTGTGTGTGACTGTCTAGGTATGCATGGGGCAGTGTGTATGTAACTGTGTGATTATGTATGTTGTGATTTAAGACGCTGAGTGCTGGACTTCCTTGTTTTGTGTACCACTGTGGGTCTGTCAGTGTCAAGATTACTATATGACCCAACACGCAGAACTATGTAAGACACGAAGAACAAGGATGACATATACTGGGCCTTAGAATGGCCAGACTTAACGTAAACAAAGAATGGTCAAAATACTAGCCGAGATCAGGGACACAGAAAGAGACACAACGAGGAAACAAGCCAAAAGTCAAGGATACCACAAATACGGGAAAGTCAAAATACAAGCCAAAGTCAAATACCAAAAAGAACTAGAATAGGAACGCACTCTCTTTTAACCAACTAATGGAAACCATGACAGGGCACTGACCAAATGCTGTTTTGAGTTTAAATAACCCTCCTAAGGCTAAGATTGGTTAGTACATTGCCTTTGACCCCAAAACGTGCATGTGTGTCGTTTGCGTGACGTCACATGCACGTTGGCGCCATCTTTGTTGAGGACAGTAGCTTGGGACCGCAGTGGCCGGCATTCATTAGAACGCCACACTGGTCAGGGATCACTCCACGAGGGTGCTGAATGGCAAGCTGACTTGCCTTAGGTAAGTTTTTATTATTTTTAACAGCCTGATGGCATCGATCGGATGCGGCCATGCTGTATGGAGGCACAGGGGATGTGACAGTCAGTGAGTGTTTCAAATCAGTGAGGTTGTGTATCTATCATTGAGAGTGTGTGTCAATGTTTCTGTCTGAGTATGTTTCTGTCAGTGTTTGACAAATCAGTGAGCTTGTGCCTAGATGGAGAGGTGGAGTTGTTGCAAATGGGAGGGGTTAGAAAGATGACAACGCCCACCTGGGGGCGCCCAAAAAAGTTCTGCAGCCAGGCGCCTGTGACCCTAGGATTGGCCCTGTACTACATACAGAAAGACCCAGTAATTTTCTTAATGCGAGTAAAGGCTTTTTTGGATGTAGTTCATGCAGGAAATCGTACATCAAAAAATGTTACGTTAAAATTATACATAAATTTGCAAATTTAGATGACATAATAAAAACTCAATTGACATGCCATTCAAATAATGTTTTTTATAGTTGTTAAAATATAATTGAACCATTAGAGTTATAGAGTCATTTTGGATTTAGTTATAAATTATTTAAATGATTTATTTATTGTATTGACTTTAAGATAAAGACGTTATAAAATTATGTTCACAATACGTTCTGTATATTTATTACTTTTAATAATAGAGAAATGGGTCACATGTATCTTAGAGAGTATGGATTTCCCCTCACTTTGCCCTCTTTAAATTATTAAGAATAGAAGCTCACTAAATAAATATATTCACTTTTTAAGATGTAATGTTATTGTGTTACAATATAGATTTGCTGCGTGTGACTTGTGTTCATCTTGCGTTCATCTTAGTTACATAGTTACATAGTTACATAGTTACATAGCTGAAAAGAGACTTGCGTCCATCAAGTTCAGCCTTCCTCACATTTGTTTTTTGCTGTTGATCCAAAAGAAGGCAAAAAACCCAGTTTGAAGCACAATTTTGCAACAAGCTAGGAAAAAAATTCCTTCTTGACCCCAGAATGGCAGTCAGATTTATCCTTGGATCAAGCAGTTATTACCCTACATTGAAAGATTATATCCTTGAATATTCTGTTCTTGCAAGTATGCATCTAGTAGCCGTTTGAACATCTGTATGGACTCTGATAAAACCACTTCTTCAGGCAGAGAATTCCACATCCTGATTGTTCTTACAGTAAAAAAACCTTTCCTTTGCCTTAGACGAAATCTTCTTTCTTCCAGTCTAAACGCATGGCCTCGTGTCCTATGTAAAGTCCGGTTTGTGAATAGATTTCCACACAATGGTTTGTATTGGCCCCGAATATATTTGTATAATGTTATCATATCCCCTCTCAGGCGACGTTTTTCTAAACTAAATAGGTTTAAATTTGTTAAATCTTCAGTCTAGCCAAGTGTTAGTAGGATGGTAAATGGCAACAATGTCAATACAAGTGGATACTTCCAAACCATGAAGATTTTATTTCGATTACCAGGCTGTGCAAATTTTGGACATAATATTCTGATATATCCATTCAACAAATAAAATAAAAAAAAACAATACACCAAAAATATACTTATTAACTGGTAACCTAATAATAGACAGTGGACATTGCCTTCCTCTTGGAGTTCTATATCAGGGTTGGGATCAGTTTATCTGCACAAAATTAATACCGGTACCTCATTTCCATCCTGTTGTTGGAGGTGTTTAGATGACCACACTGCCTGAATAGCGCTGTTCCTGTATATTAGCGCTGTGTTCATGTGTAAGTGCACTGGATATGTAACCACATTTTGCATTGTGGGATTTTATACTATGGTTTTTCTTTTTTTCCTTTTTTAAGCCCATTAAAGTGTTCAAGAAGATAAAATTATTTGTCCTGGATTTCCAATATTTTGAGGGTATGTTTTATTTCTACTTGTATTTTATATGATTCCAATGGGCATTTTTTTTATAGCCATCCCAGCACAGCTCTTTGGAGATATATATTACATTTTATAGTTACAGGTTGGGGAGGGCTGCTGGTGACGGTTTTCCAACATCATTGATAGTTTTACAGAATATTACATAGCTGAAACATACATGTAGATAACCCCTATTAAGTGAACTTCTATATAACAATTAGTTACCCAGAGATGGGAAGATGGGTAGATAAAAAGAGGAAACGAGAATAAATTAGAATTGAAAGTGATTTTCAAATTTAAGGCCAAAATATGAAGAAATAACACAGCCGTGCTTCCAGTCCAACTACTGTGAATTCCCAACAATTCTCCCGTTAGTAAATAACCTCATAAAAGTGCCTGCTTGAGCTAGTGTTGTCCCACTCTGATTTCTACATTAATTCAATACACCTTCCCACTGTTAAAGTAGTCATAGTTCAAGATTCTTGTTTTCCATCTAATTTTTCATTTGTTATCACTCTGAATATGTCTAAGCTATTTTTTTTTATCATTTTCATGTGATAAGAGGTGTGATATGATAACAATCTTACATGGTAATTCATTTTTCAGCAGAAAATTGACCAATCCATAAAATGTATTTAAAGCAGTTTTTAGCCATCTTGCAGCTTTTCAATAAGCATAGGTGTCAGGGTTTCTTTGCTGTTTTAAACAGCAACCCTTTCTGTGTCAGTGAAAGAGTTTTCAGCTGCAATTACTATCAGCTCCTTTTGCATGTTGCCACGGTTACTCACCTGAGAGTAGTAATCAACCCTGCTGCTAATCAGTGCTGCCTATTTAAGCAGCAAATCCCAGAACCTCCTTGCCCTTGCGTGGTTTCCTGTTCCCCAGAAGTCTCCTTGTTCCTGTGTTTCCTGTTTGCTCCTGGTTCCTGACTCCGGCCTTGTTCCTGACTCCGCTGCTCTCCGTGCTCCTGATCCTGGCTTGTCTGACTACCCGCTCTGGTGACTGACCCCTGCTTGATTCCTGGACTTTGCTTTTGTTATTTATTTGTTATTTATTAATAAAGGTGTGTTTGCATCTAGTTCTGTCTCTGTCTGGTTCCTGGTCCCTGACATTACGCAAGGGCCATGAATACAGATGGTACAGGCAAGACACCTATACCTAACCTACTTACCCGGTGGGACCAGCAGAACCACTATTTGGACCAGTATGCCCATCTGGATCCAGTACCCGGCCAGCCTGCGATTGCGGCCGTCTCTGCCTCACTTCCTGTTCTAGCACCGGTTGTAGCCCCCAAACCTGTAGCGGCTAGAGGAATGACTGGGTCTGTCCCGCTCCCTCAGTGTTTTGGGGGCAACCCAGCTCAGTGCAAAGAATTTATAAATCAGGTTAAAGGATACCTTGAAATCCTGCCCCAGGCATTTCCTACAGACAGTGACAAAGTTCACTTCATGATTTCTTTGCTGTCTGAAAAGGCCCTAGCTTGGGCAAAACCTCTCTGGGAGGCAGAGAAGCCTATTATTTACAATTACCCTGAATTTGTTGCATCCTTTAAAAGGGTTTTTGATATTCCAGCTCGCTCCACCCCTACTGCCGAACTACTCATGTCTAATGCTCAGGGCACAAAAACTATTGTCGAGTATGCCAGTGAATTCCGTACCATGGCAGCAGAGGGTGGCTGGAACAACGAGACTCTCGTGGCTGCCTTTGCACAGGGCCTCTCCGATGTGTTTAAAAATGAGATTGCAGCCAGAGAATTACCTAAAGATCTCGAGGAACTGATATCAGTTGTCACCCTCATTGACATCAGACTCCGAGAGAGATCCTCATCCAGGGAGCGCCTGCGGAGGCCTCCTGTATATTTGGCACCGAGCTTTTCTTGCCCACCCAAACCTCCCTCACCTCCCATGCCTCCTGGTCCTGAGTCCTCTGTCTGTGTGGAGCCAAGGCGGTTAGGCTTCTCACGCCTCTCGGTTGAGGAGAGAGCCTTTAGGAGGAGGGAGGGCCTGTGCCTATACTGCGGACACCACGGTCACATGTTAAAGTTTTGCCCGATTCGTCCGGCAAAGGGCCCGCACCCAAGATACTGTCAGGGGCAGATCTTAGGTGGTCTTTCTGCAGACCCAAAGATATATGTGGGCAAACCCTTGGTGCCTATTATCCTCTCCTGGCCTGATTCATCCATTAAAACCCGGGCATTTCTTGATTCTGGGGCCGCAGGCTTGTTTATAGATTGTGCATTTGCATCAAAGCACTCTATACCCTTACAGCCTCGCGACTTTCCACTAGCCTTCGAAGCCATCGATGGCAGACCAATACAGCCAACCCACGTGACCCAAGAAACCGTGCCCATATCTCTGGCTGTAGGGGCTCTACATCATGAGACGATCCAATTCCAGGTCATTTCCTCTCCATATTACCAGGTTGTTTTGGGATACCCTTGGTTACAGAAGCATAACCCCATAATTGATTGGCGCAAAGCTGAGATATTATCATGGTCCCAGCAATGCACATTTTCCTGTCTCCAGAAACCGGTCAAAGTTTTGGGCACATGTTCTGCCTCTTCCTTACCCGCTGAGTACCAAGAATTCCAAGATGTATTTGATAAAGGTCAAGCCAGCGTTCTGCCACCGCACCGTCCGTATGACTGTGGTATCGAACTCCAACCTGGTGCCATTCCTCCCCGTGGCCGGATTTATCCACTGTCTGTAGCAGAGAATCGAGCCATGGAGGAGTATGTTACCGATGCACTTGCTAAGGGATTTATTCGGAAGTCATCTTCTCCTGCCGGGGCCGGCTTTTTCTTTGTGAAAAAAAAAGATGGCGAGTTGAGACCCTGTATCGACTATAGGGGTCTCAATCGCATTACTATTAAGAATGCCTACCCCATTCCATTGATCACGGAGTTATTTGACCGCCTCAAGGGAGCAACGGTCTTCACTAAACTTGATCTGAGAGGGGCATATAATCTCGTCCGGATAAAAAAGGACCACGAATGGAAAACCGCATTTAACACCAGGAGCGGCCATTACGAATACCTAGTAATGCCCTTTGGTCTTTGCAATGCTCCGGCGGTTTTCCAAGAATTTATAAACGACGTCCTGCGAGATATGCTGCAGCAATGTGTGGTGGTTTATCTTGATGATATTCTTATCCATTCCACATCTCTCGAGAACCATCACGCAGACGTTTCTCGTGTTCTACAGAGACTTAGAGAAAATAATCTGTTCTGCAAATTGGAGAAATGTGAGTTTAACTGCAAACAGGTCACATTCTTGGGATATGTTATCTCAGATGCTGGATTCTCTATGGATCCAGAGAAACTTTCGGCTGTACTAAAATGGCCTCGACCTACGGGTCTTCGCTCTATACAACGTTTTCTGGGCTTCGCCAATTATTATCGGAAGTTCATACGCAACTTTTCTTCCTTGGTTAAACCTCTCACGGACATGACCAGGAGAGATGCTGATCCACAGCATTGGTCACAGGAAGCCATTACTGCCTTTGAGTCTCTCAAAGTCGCCTTTGCTGCTGCTCCTATACTGGCACACCCTAACCCTGCCTTACCATTCATTCTGGAAGTCGATGCGTCTGAGACAGGAGTAGGCGCCCTCCTGTCTCAACGTCCTAACCCTGAGAGCTCCAGGCATCCGTGCGGGTATTTCTCGAGGAAATTGAACCCGGCGGAATGCAATTACCAGATTGGTGATAGAGAACTTCTAGCCATAATTTTAGCTCTCAAAGAATGGAGGCACCTTCTTGAAGGTACTTCAGTGCCAATCCTCATCCTCACAGACCACAAGAATCTTACATATCTTTCCGAGGCTAAGCGGCTTTCCCCCCGGCAAGCTAGATGGGCTCTTTTCCTATCAAGATTCAACTATGTGGTTTCTTACTTGCCGGTACTAAAAACATTCGGGCTGATGCCTTGTCTCGACAGTTCTCCCCTCCATCCAGAGAGGAGATAACCCCTACTCCTGTGATTCCTCCGGACCATATACTGGCAACCATCCGCACTAGCCTCACATCACCCCTAGGCGAGGAGATTCTGGCTGCACAAATTAATGCTCCTCCAGAGAAACCTAATGGCCATTGTTTTGTACCGATTAACCTCCGTACTAAACTATTAAGTACATACCACGACTCCAAAGCAGCTGGACATCCAGGCAAAAACCAGTTAATTTGGTCCGTCTCCCGGCAATTTTGGTGGCCTAGTCTCCGTTCGGATGTCACCGCTTTTGTAGCTGCCTGTCCTGTGTGCGCTCAAAATAAAACCCCACGACGCCCTCCAGTGGGTCTCCTGCAAACAATACCTAATGGTGAACGACCCTGGACCCACTTGTCCATGGATTTTATCGTAGATCTTCCGGTCTCCCATGGCAATACAGTCGTTCTCATGGTTGTTGACCGATTCTCGAAGATGTCACATTGCATTCCCTTGAAAAAACTACCTACTTCCCAGGAACTTGCAACAATTTTTGCTCGGGAGGTCTTTCGTTTGCATGGGTTACCTAAAGTGATAGTCTCAGATAGGGGTAGCCAGTTCGTGTCCAGATTTTGGAGAGCCTTTTGTACACAAATGGGAATTCAGCTTTCCTTCTCCTCGGCCTACCACCCGCAATCCAATGGTGCAGCAGAACGAGCTAACCAAACACTGGAACAGTTTCTGCGTTGCTACATTTCTGACCACCAGAACAACTGGTCTGATCTGCTACCCTGGGCGGAGTTTGCCCACAATAGTGCGATTAATGCCTCTTCCCGGCTATCCCCATTCTTGGCGAACTATGGGTTTCAACCGTCCATGTTGCCTGATACGTTTTTGCCACAGGGGATACCGGCATTGGAGGAACATCTCAGGGAACTCCGTTCCACTTGGGTGCAGGTTCAGAACTCTTTGCAACGCGCAATGCAGAAATACAAACTCCAGGCCGACCGCAGACGCCTTCCTGCTCCTACCTATCAGGTCGGAGAGAGGGTCTGGCTGTCTTCTCGCAACCTACGCCTCCGTGTTCCCTCACAAAAACTGGCACCCCGATACGTTGGGCCATTTCGTATTCTTCGAAGGGTTAACCCTGTAGCTTACGCACTTGACCTCCCTGCTAACATGCGCATCTCAAATGTTTTCCATGTTTCCCTCTTGAAACCGTTGGTTTGTAATCGCTACACCACCTCAGTGCCACGTCCACGTCCTGTTCTGGTTGACAATCATGAGGAATATGAAATACGCAGCATCATTGACTCACGAGTCTTCAGAGGACAGATCCAATACTTGGTGCACTGGAAAGGATACGGTCCAGAGGAACGCTCCTGGGTTCCAGCCTCTGATGTCCATGCACCATCCCTCCTTCGTTCCTTTCACGCCCGCTTCCCCATGAAGCCCGGACCCACCAGCAGAGATGGGGGGAGTCGTTGAGGGGGAGGTACTGTCAGGGTTTCTTTGCTGTTTTAAACAGCAACCCTTTCTGTGTCAGTGAAAGAGTTTTCAGCTGCAATTACTATCAGCTCCTTTTGCATGTTGCCACGGTTACTCACCTGAGAGTAGTAATCAACCCTGCTGCTAATCAGTGCTGCCTATTTAAGCAGCAAATCCCAGAACCTCCTTGCCCTTGCGTGGTTTCCTGTTCCCCAGAAGTCTCCTTGTTCCTGTGTTTCCTGTTTGCTCCTGGTTCCTGACTCCGGCCTTGTTCCTGACTCCGCTGCTCTCCGTGCTCCTGATCCTGGCTTGTCTGACTACCCGCTCTGGTGACTGACCCCTGCTTGATTCCTGGACTTTGCTTTTGTTATTTATTTGTTATTTATTAATAAAGGTGTGTTTGCATCTAGTTCTGTCTCTGTCTGGTTCCTGGTCCCTGACATTAGGCAGGTGAAGGAGAATGACATTATCTCTGTAATTCACTTTTAAAAAAATGTCAGATGGAAATAGAGAATGTCGAACCAGAATAGCTTTCTTTATGAATTTGGTTTGTGCATTCCAAAAATTTTTGCAAAGCTTTATAATTATATCAGCAGACATGCCAAAATAAGTCATTTCTGCAGGATATTACTATATAGAACAATATATGAGGGTAATGTCGTGTTGCGTTTTCTTCTATACAAAAAGGAACATAATTAGGGCTACTGGTCATCCAAAGACGGCAATATTTCCCTGGTTATCTGTACTACAGATATTTTGTACATGGAAATTGATCAAATTAATGCCAATTCTTCCAATATGCACCAACAAATCAGTTTTCTACTAAATTAGGAAGGGGGTAAAGGATGATTTTTATATATATTTTTTTTTCAGTGGTATTAATGTATTTTCTTGTCATCATTAACCCTTTACAGTATTTGGACAATGTGAGTACTCCCTGCTTTTCTGTAACAGTTGGAAGCATTCTTCATGGATACACAGAAAAATATACTAAAGTCCATTAGAGGTAAGCAACTGAAACACAGGGTCCAAAATGACATAAAACGAAGAGAAGTTTATTGACCCCATAGATGCTTAAGTAAGTAAAGATGTGAAAATGGCACCTTTTACATAAAATCCAACCCACAAGCCAGGTTATATCTGTAGTTATAATCAAACAAAATTATCTAAAGCAGGATGATGCAGGATAAATCGAGGGAGATGTACAGACCTCAATACAGAAGCCCACACCCCATGCCAGGGGCGTACCTAGAGCATGTGGCACCCGGGACGGGTCTGGGGTTTGGCACCCCCCTGCACCTCCCCCCTCCAAAAAAAAAACCAACTTCTACATTTTTAGAAAAGTGTTCTTTTTAAAAAAAAATATATATATTTTTTACATTTTACATCTTTTTTTAACATTTTTTTTAAATGTATTGAACAAGTTTGTAAACTTTTTAAAAACCCTTGCCTCCTTCTACAAAATCCCTGCACCCCCTCACACACAGTTACAGTTACACAGTTACAGGCACACAGTTACAAGCAGACAGTCACACGCAGACAGTCACACATATAGTCACAGGTAATCATACACACAGTTACAGGTAGAGAGTTATACACACAGTCGGTTACAAGCAGTAACACACAGTCACACACACTGTTACACGCAGACAGTCACACATACAGTCGCACACACAGTCACAGGCAGACAGTCAAATACATAGTTACAGGCAGCTCGTCACAAGCACACAGTTGCAGACAGTTACACACACAGTATGTTACAGACAGTCATGCACACAGTTACATGCGGACTGTCACACACACACACACAGTCACAGGCAGACAGTCACACACACAGTTACAGGCAGCATCACACAGTCACAGGCAGACTGTCACACACAGTTACAGGCATGCAGTCACACACACAGTTACAGGCAGACAGTTACACACAGTTACAGGAAGACAGTTACACACAAACACGCAGTTACAGGCAGACTGTTACACACACACAGTTACAGGCAGACAGTTACACATACACACAGTTACAGGCAGACCATTACACACACACACATAGTTACAGGTAGACAGTTATGCACACACACACAGTTACAGGCAGACCATTACACACACACACAGTTACAGGCAGACAGTTACGCACACACACACAGTTACAGGCAGACAGTTACACATACACACAGTTACAGGCAGACCATTACACACACACACATAGTTACAGGTAGACAGTTATGCACACACACACAGTTACAGGCAGACCATTACACACACACACAGTTACAGGCAGACAGTTACGCACACACACACAGTTACAGGCAGACCGTTACACACACACACGCACACAGTTACAGGTAGACAGTTACGCACACACACACAGTTACGGGCAGACTGTTACACACACAGTTACAGGCAGACATTCACATACACACGTTACAGTCACACACACACACACACACATATTTACAGGCAGACAGTTATATACACACACACACACAGTTACAGGCAGACAGTTACACACACACACACACACACACACAGTTACAGACAGACAGTCACACACACACATATTTACAGGCAGACAGTTATACACACATACAGTTACAGGAAGACAGTTACAGACACACACAGTTACAGACAGATAGTCACACACACACACACAGTTACAGGGTCAGGCCGAGAGTTACAGACACGACACACACACAGACACACACAGACAGCTACAGGCAGACAGTTTTACAGACACAGTCACACACATACTATTACTTGCACACAGGAGCTGGAGGAGGAGTGGATTCCCTTCCCCGAAGCCCTTCCTTGGAGCCTGTTAGGTGGGGGAGCAGGGATTTCTTCTTGCTGCACCTCCATGTGCAGCAGTAACAGCAGCGGGTAAGGGCCGTGTTAAGCCCCGCCCCCGCTCTCGGATTGGCTCCGCCCCTAAATGGTTGTAGCTCTGCCCCCTTATTCATTCCGTGCGGCCAGTTCATCTTGCTGGTCTCTCCACGCGCGGCGGCCATTTTATTGTTTTTTCCCGCGCTCGGAGCTTGTTACTGCCCCCAACAGCCGGAACTCGGAGTTGGGGTTTAGTGATAGTGGCGGTCGGACGGCTCTCTGTATCTCTGGTCTGATTTTTTTAAATTGTATTCTAATACTGTGAGTACTTGTCTGTTCCCCCTTTTTTCTTTGGGTTAATCAACCCTTCTCTAGGTTGTTTCATTCCTCTAGGTTTAACAATTTAACTTTTTCTTTGCTATACCGGTCAGTTTTCATAGCATATCATTATGCCTAATGACAAAGATAATCAAAACCCATCTGGGTCTTATGTCCCACTCAAGGGGATTCAAAAACGTCTTCAGCTGAGCTTGATACCTCTGCTGATATGCAGACTCTATTTGACAACTATGTGACTATGTCACAGGCTATGACTAAAGCCTTTACCTCAGCCATGGGGCTAATGTCTGACTCACTGTCACAGACACTAACACATGCCTTTATTCTGGCTCAGAAATCGGCCCAACCGGCCATTACCCAGGCTAAACTGAGCACGACTCCTGTACAGCCTCAGGCTGGTCGCAAGGCCTTGGCCAAAACAAAACACTCCTCAATATCTCAGATGGACAGTTATGCACCTGTCAGAGATGGTGCGTCTATTCCACCACCGCGCAAAAGAGCCACTAGCCGGGCAAAATCGGCTAGATTATGGAAAAGGGCAAAAGCCCAACTAGATTCTGAGTTGGATCTCAGCGATATTGAGGAGGAAACCTATCTGGATTCAGAAGATCCCTCGGATCTGGAATCAGATAGTCTGGCCGAAGGATACGGTCCTGACCGAGACCGCACTGCGTCTCAAGCCGAGACATATCATGTGGAGCAAAAACCCCCGGGGGACGCGGATACGATCCTGGACCCCCACAGGGAACCCCTATTTGACCCCGATGAGCTGCGCCACTCGGACCATGTGGCGAGATATATAGCGTCCAGAGAACGCAAGCCTTTGGATAAGGCGACACGCAATAAGCTCCGGGCAGAATGCCCACGACCCACGGTCCCTGATGATGCTTGCAGAACACCTGCAGTTGACCCTAAAATTATACAATTCCTGAGTAAGACAGGTTGGAAGCCTAACAAAGGCTTGGATTTTTCCATGCACAATTGCCAGGATAAAGTATTGGACATATTGGGTCCGGCAACTAAGATCTTTGAAATGGTCGAAGACGACCAGGATTTGGACCGGGCCGCCATAAGCGGGTGGATCCAACGAATCATTTGTTTAATTGGCAACGCCACCACTGCGATGGCCACGGAGCGTTGCAAGTCTATATTGTTAAAAATTGAACCCAACTTAATTAACATGGCTTTGAATGAGCCGGGCACCCGAGCCAAAGGTCTCCTGTTTGGAGACAACTTCGTTAGGGAGCTCGGCTCCTTCGTCCATACGTTTACTGCCCTTGATAAAGCGCAATCTAACATGCGCAAAGTATTCCACCCTAAGGTTTTTGGTGGGGCTGTAAGAGCCAGGAGCCGCCTGTCCAGCCATGTTAACAGGAGTTCATTTAGACAGAACCGAGGCTCCTATATTGGGCGAGCTAGTTTCCAGGAACATCGCAACGCCCTGGCCTTCTTCCCACAACGTGGGCGGCCATGGGTTGCTCGAGGACCACGGAGTGCTCACTCAGGACGACGACCTTATGGTAAGTCCTCTTATGTTACATTTTTCCCTAGGGGCAGTGGGGGGCAGACTCCGTCATTTTTTCCATGTATGGTCCCACATTTCATCAGATGTCTGGGTGCTAAACACTGTAAAAGGATACGTCATAGACTTCCTGTCTATACCAATGCAACAATCCCCTCTACGGGAAATTCATTTTTCCCAACAAGACGCACTCCTTGTCACCAAGGAGATCCGAGATTTGGTAAGAAAACAAGCCATCACAAAAATCCCTGTGACCACACCAGGGTATGTGAGCAACATATTTCTAGTTGCCAAGAAAGGTGGCGGTGTCCGCCCAGTGATCAATTTAAAACACCTCAACACTTACGTATCATACAACCATTTCAAGATGGAGGGAATACACTGTCTAAGAGATCTCCTCCAACCATCAGATTGGATGGTAAAGTTAGACCTTACGGTGCCGATCGCCCTACAACACCAAGACTTCCTGCAATTCATATGGCAGGGAAAAAAATTTAGATTCTCTGTCTCCTTTTCGGACTATCCTCAGCCCCGTGGTGCTTCACCAAACTTATGAAGCCCGTGGTCGCCTTATTGCGCAGTCGAGGAGTACGTCTTATAATCTACTTAGACGACATCCTCATCATGGGCCTATCTTCTCAACTCACCAAGACCCATCTGCACTGGACTCAGACTCTATTACAAAACCTAGGTTTTCTCGTCAGTTGGGAGAATCCATGTTGGTTCCCACACAACACATAGAGTTTTTGGGCCTCATCGTGGACTCTACTTCACAGACCCTACATCTGCCAATAACAAAATTGAACAGTATAAAGAAGGAGATCAGACGCACGCTGGCAACTCCCCAGTTTACTCTCAAACAGTTGGCAAGAGTGTTAGGTCTTCTGGCGGCCTCCATACAGGCCATTATCGGGCGCTACAATGCCTACAAGCTTCCCACTTGAGAGACGTGGTAGCGTACACGGACTGGATCACCCTAAATGCGGAAGCGAAAGACGAACTAAAATGGTGGCTCCTCTGTATGGAAGCCTGGAATGGTCGCGCCATATTTGGCACCACACCAGATCTCATAATAGAGTCCGATGCGAGCTTACTCGGTTGGGGTGCACGCTGTGGAAATGTATCTACAGGTGACAGATGGTCCGACATGGAATCTTCCCTCCACATCAATTGCCTGGAACTTCTCGCTGGATCCTTTGCGATCCACAATTTTTCGCCTACTCAGGCCCAATGCTCTATCCTCCTGAAGATGGACAATATATCGTCCGATATATCAATCGCCTAGGGGGCACGAAATCGAGGATTCTGGCGAATATGGCACGAGACTTCTGGCAATTCTGCCTGACACAAGGCATCTCAGTCACAGCAGAATACATACCCGGTCTCTGCAACACCACGGCGGATTGGTGCTCACGACACCTCAGGGACCCCAGCGACTGGCGACTGGACCCCAGGGTCTTCAAAGATATACGGTCACTATGGGGCCCCATGGACAAAGATATTTTTGCCTCCCGCTTGAAAGCCCAACTGCCCAGATTTGTCAGCTGGAGACCGGACCCATCAGCACTGGCAACAGATGCATTCGCCCAAGGTTTTACATTGTATATTTTATATTCACAAATATTTGATGTGACATGAAAGCCCTGCTTCTCCTGAACAAAAGTTTATATGATAAGTGTGGGTGCACATAATATGAAAGAGGTGAATTACGTCTGAACAGACATATAGCGTAAATTCAAGGTTTTGTTTACGTTTTGTTTTGATCACAACTTGTACTACAACTGCCTCAGTCCTTAAGAGGTTAATAATCAATGAGTGTTTGACTTAAAGATCAATACATTTTGTTCATTACTCTGAAATTAATCACATTTGAGGCATTGTTAAAAGTCTCAATATATTAAACTGTATTCAGAGTAGCCTACTAAACAATGATGTTATCTCAAATTAAAGTGACTAGTCTCCGGAGATCACCTGTTAATATGTTACATGTCACATGTTAATCGATATTCACTCAAATCACAAGAGATGATTAGAAGTGCCTAAATGAGCAGGTCAGCAGCATTTACCAATAGTTGGGAATATTAGATGCTATTCTATAAAAAAAAACAGTAAGAAAGGTTTTTTTGTTTTTTTAAGAGAAGAAGAGTAAAGAAATAAAATCAATGGAATAAAGCAATACTTATGCCACCATTTGTGAACATATGTTTCATTTTATAATTGCTATTAATGCCACTCACATCAGATTGTTGCTGCTGAATATTTTAATAGTCTTTTGAGGTTAGTAATTTAAAATGCATTTTGTGTTATTGAATGACACATACGGTACACTTAGGAAGCCACATTGCCTAGATGATAAACACATCTCTAATCGGTCTTCTGAAATGTTCCTTTTTACATTGTATATTTTATATGAAAAAGTGCAAAAACAAATCACTCATATTTCAGAAGGAATACACATTTTCATTTTCATTAAATATAATGCTTTATCTTAAAAAGTATTCTTATGAGAAACCAGTATTAAACGTTTAGGCACAAAATGACAGATGTTCTAAGATTTATAAAAGTACCTGAATGTTCTAAATGAACTGACCTAAAGATTCTTTTAATTACACATCTTTTTCCAGCGTCTGTAACAAGCAATTTGTCATGTAGCCATTAAACAGGACCAAATCTATATCATTGGCAGAGATTAGTAATCAAAACTCCATTTGGGAGGTTTAAATTAATAGAGATGTCAATGAGTCAACTTTGTATTATGTGTCCGAATCTTATTAATTTCTGAGATTAGTATAAAAACCTTGACAGATAAAGATTTTATAAATACTATGTATCATGGGAGTAATAGCCCTTTCCCAGTTTAGTACCAAACTGTGATAGTGATTAGCTGCTCCGTAGGAGATATGGTATTGGCAAGGTAGGTGTCTTAGGGTATGGGTCGACCATATCACCTATCACCATACAGAATCTATAGTGTTTATGCTGCTGTGAGTGTCCCTTTAACACAGAGCTGGATAATTATTTTTACATCTGCGTTTTGGTTATCAATCCATAAATTCACATATGAAAACGGATTGTAGAAGAAAAAATTATACCATACCACGCCACTTAGGGGTAAAATAATAATTAATAATAATTTACTTACATGAATCTATTGATATATAAAGTTTTAATCAAAGGGAGGAAATAGGTCCAAAATAAAAAAGAAAATACACCTTTAAAAATAAAAAGATAAAGT
Organism: Pelobates cultripes; assembly: GCA_933207985.1. NCBI lineage: Eukaryota > Metazoa > Chordata > Amphibia > Anura > Pelobatidae > Pelobates > Pelobates cultripes. Next base: position 375,275,113 of record OW240912.1, read on the forward strand.
GTAAAATTCAACCCAAATCAGTCATTCAATGGGGGAAAGATGATGGTGCATATAGAATGTTTTGCATTTTGGGGATATACCCTATTAATAAATAGTATTTTATACACATTCCTGGGTTATTGGTTCCTGCTTATAGGTGTGTAGTCCTTACCTACACAATACGCTGTGATTGAGCCTATTCACGGCTCCATCTTTGTGAGTATCTTTTTTACAGATATTTCATTCATCTTTATGGTATATACAATATTGCACCATATATGTCTTCTGCTTAAGTCCAAGTTTAGGACTACAAGATAGCTACACCAAAGAAGGGGAAGGTTGCCTAAATGGACCATTGGCGTTTCATCCCTGAGCTAGGTTTATAGCTCAGGAGATTGTGAGTGGTTATATATACGGTTTCCATTTCTCAATTGTAGTAGTAGTTTTACACTATTGGACTTTATTTCTTTTTTAAGCTATTTTGTCGATATCTACCATCACCATTGTACTGTACTTGGTCAGGTATCTTTAAACTCTGGTTTATACTTCTTCTTTTTTTAATTCAATTAAATTACGTTGACCAAAAATGTGCCTTTTTAAAATTGTATTTTTAAATTCTTTATTTTACAGTGCATATAGATAACACAACGCGTATGTGGTACCCCAAAGGCAATCCACAAACTTTTTCATGAACAAGTGTATCAGTAGGGTATGTGTTAATACTTGCACAGTTTTATGTTATTATGTTATTTAGCAAGATCGGTCATGTTTCAATTATCTGATGCGTAAATATCATACATTGAACGTTGCTTGTTACAAGGTATTAAGGAGTGCTGGTTCGATAGCTAAGCTCTACATTGTTGGTGTTGATCTCCAATTTGTGATTTACTGGCAGATAATGTGCCCTGTTTGCGTGTTGCTGGGTGTGTGCTTCATGTGTTGGAAGCTGACTTTCATGTTATTTAGTGGTTCAAGGTGTGCACACGTTAGTGCCTGCGGGCCTAGGCTATTGTGTCATTTGTTTTTAATTACCCCTGGGCATGTGGTGAGGCAAGGTTACTGAAATTAACAGATCAGAGAAATCCGATAACTGAATTTGACTAATAGAGGGCCTAGGGAAATGGCCTAGTCTGTGGTTGTCTAGGTGATGCCAGGCTAAGTTGCCCACTGCCACTTAGGGGCCTGGGGCAGGAGTCCCGCTTGCAGCAGGTGATTGTAATGTTGTGGATGTGGGTGGTCCTGGTAGGTATCGGCCTTGTCTAGTGAGTGTCGAGGAGGTATAGATTGTGGTCTGTGTCGTGTTCGGTTCGTGTTGGTGTTATTTGGGGCCTCTGTGTGAGATGGTGTGCCTCAGATTTCCGAGCCATGATGGGAGTCCCGGGAGTGTGTCTGTGTGTTTGGGGGTTTGTGTTTTTCTCTGCTGTTGAGAGCTCTCTCCGTGGTTTGTGAGACCATGTGAGAGTGGGTTTTTAGCATGTCTGGTTATGGTGGGCTTTTATTCGCCAACCAACTTAAAACTCATATGAAAACTATGTTAAACTGAATAAGGAAACTATATAATAAGGTGTGTTCTTAAGTAGAGTATGAAGGCATGATAGAGTGCCAGAGTCAGTTCGGTTTCAAGTCAGGTCTCCTCTCTCCTCTCTTCCTCTGGGGACGAAGGGCCGTATTTTTTCTGGGACCCATTGCTGTGCAGCTGAGGGACTGCTGGTTGCCTGGGTTGTGGTGTTATCCCCAGGGCTTCGTCTAATGAGGACAGTCTCAGTGTGGTGCCTGCTTTGTTGACGGTTAGGGTTCTGGGAGTTTTCCATCTGTAGTCGATGCCGGCTTCTCGTAGCTCGTGTGTCACTGGGCCCAGTGAACGTTGCCACAACAAGGTGTTACGTGTCAGGTCGTGGTAGAAGGTGAGTTGTGATGATTCAAAAGTGAATGGAGTTTTACCCCTAACTGCGGCCAGAATCTGATTTTTGTCCGTCAGGGATTTGCACCAGACAATGACGTCTTGAGAGGCTGTGGTTGGCGCCTGCATGGATTTCTTGATTCGGAAGAATCCTTCGAATGTTACTTTCTTCGCCTGGCTGTGCGGGAGAAACGTGTTAGTGAGGCGGCGTAGGTAGTGAGGCAGTTCTGTCGCGGTGATGGAGTCAGGGATGCCTCTTAGCTTCAGGTTGGTGCGTCTGCTACATTCTTCAGCCAGATCTACTCTTGTTGTCAGGTTAGAGTGGGATGATAGCAGCTGCTGAACTGTTTCTTTTAACCCCTTCACTTCCTGTTTTATATCAAGAATGTCCTCCTCAGAGGCTTGTGTGCAGGCTGTTACTGCTTGCAGTTCAGTGCGCAGTAAGTCTATGTCCGCGGCATGCATCTGCCTCATCTCCTGCAGCAGGTCGGCTATGTCCTGTTTGGTGGCTGGGGCCTGCTTGTCCCGTCCCTCAGTTTGGTTTGTGGGGGTTCGGGGTGTGTGAGGTCCCTCTATCATGTTGTCAGGATTGCCTGGGCTATATCCACGATCAGGTGAGGCCATTTTGGGGGCTGCAGGGCGTTGTAGTAAGGTACTTATGTCTTGGGTGTCTTTGTGTGTGCCCTGTTGCGGTTTTTGGGATCTCCTGCCCATGGTTTCTGTCTCCCGGGTAGAGGTTTTGTGCAGGGGCTGGGGTGTACCTGGTATGTCGGCAGTCCAGGGTGATAGCGCCGATGCGGGCCACCCGCTGTGGAAGTTAAGGTAGGCCTCGGTTCTCCGCCGGATTTTCTTGCCCGTTTGTGGGAACAGAAACGGCATCAGTAATTGGCCTGCACTTGAGGGGTGCCTATAGTGGTGTTTTCTCCTGTGGGTGGTACTGTGGGACCGCAGATGGCCGTGGATTTTGTGCCGTTTTGCAGGAGCTCTGAGGATTGTCGGCCATTTCGTTCAGGCGCTTAGCTCCGCCCCTTGGTTTATACTTCTCTGCAGCGCTACACCTTTTCCTTTGGTTATGTGCATATAGAACGCTTTACCTGCTCTCAGCGCTGAGAGGGATTAGTAATGTAGAGACCTATAAAGATTACTGCAGCTCTAAGCCAGCCCTTCATATCTTTCAATCACGTTTTACTAGAACTCTTAGTTCTGCATCTCCAGTATTCCTTTTGTCCAACTTGTGCACGTGGTATTGGAACTTTGAAGGTATGAAATAAAAAAAATAAAAAAATTTTTTTATGTGTTATTTATTTAAAAATAGGCGAGTAGAATTTCACTCCATAGTTTTCCCTTTAAACATCAAACACCAACTGAGAGAAGAACTGAGAGAATGTTCAGTGTTTGCTTTGTATACTTTGAAGATCTGAATTGCTTCCACAAGCCTTTGTGTACCGACAGGATAAGGAAAGGAGCGCAGATGAATCGATGCATCCAAAGAGAAGATGAATGAGATCATCATGGTCTCTCAGTGCTTACGTCTTTCTTAACCTAATACTGACTTTTTAAAGGGATCAATTGCTATGGTTACCAATCGTTCCTGACATTAACTCATTTCCTCCCGACCCTGTGCATACAAAGATTTGAATTTGTTTTGCAAGGCAAAATTGAGTAAAAAATTTAGAATTACTTTATTTATTGAGCAGGTAATTATTTATCGGAGCATCACCTTTCTAGAGTGCTTCATTCAGGTTCCCTTCCTTGTTTAGTGGGCTATTTTCATTTTTTTCTAAAGGAATTAAAGACAAGATATACTATTTAAACAGTTATTTTTTTGTTTTTATAAATATATATATTTTTTATGTATATGTGGATGATTTTACGTTTTTTTGTTGTACCAGCAACTCAAGCATAAAATTGTAGTTTTGTTTTTATCTAACCTGCCTTTTCTATTAGTAAATGTATAATTAATATCTAATTAGTAAACTAAATGGTTACAAATACCAGCATATGTTCTTTTCTTATTTTGAGTTTATTTTTCCCCTCTAAAGGGACACTATGAGCACTATAGCTTTCGTATGATTCTGTTGCTAGGAGGCTATGGGTGACCTCTGGCTTTGAAAAAAAAAGGGATAATATTCAGAATTCCTTTTTGAACAACCATGTCATTAGCAGGAATGAACATGATTTTATAAAGATCATGTTATATTAAATTAATTACATTCTGTAAAGAAATCAGTAGTGTAGATTGCAGTGGATATGATCTCCTTGGACTTTGCTAAGGCATTTGATATAGTTCCATGAGAAAAGGTTACAGTACAACGAGAAGGAAATTGGATTAGGTCGACATTGGCTTTGGATTGAATATAGACTAAATGACGGTGTGCAGAGAGTAGTTATTGGGGAGGAAAATTTCAATTTGGATAAAAATGGTAAGTGGCATCCCCCAGGGTTCCGTGATGGTCCACTTCTCTTAAATATCTTGATTAATGACTTTGTAATGGGAACCAAAGTGTTGGTTGGTACAAAACAAGGTAAGGTAATAAAGTCAGAGCAGGATATTTCTTCTGCAGAGAGGAATCTGGCTAAATTATAGGAGTGGGCAGCCAAAGGTCAGATGTGATTCAATATGGATACACGCAAATGTTGGATTGAGGGACACAGGCAACTTATTTGCTAAATAGTGTAGAGTCATGGAGTAAATGAGGAAGACTTATAATTAGTCAGTTAGCATATGCAAAGGTAGGTAAAGTGCGGTTATACTGGAACTAGTATTAAGTCACTTGATGGACATATAATTTTGCTTCATTATAAAACAGTGATAAGGCCCCATATTACATATATGATGCAATTTTGGGACAAGGGGAATTTTTTAGAATTTTTTTTTTGTTTTGTTTTAAAATTTCTTCTTACATGAACTGTTGGATGAGCATCAGAAAGTAAAATATTTGAAAACAATTTTGAACTAGACAAAATTCATGGCAGGAAACTGCACACCTTGCAATGTTGGATCAAATGTGGGAAATTTAGAAGGCGTCTTTAAAAATTTTTGTATTATTGATTTCTTCGTGATTATTTTTGTGCATCTTTTGAATAAATTATATATTTAAAGCTTTTCAAAGTCTTTCAAAGTTTTAAGAGTACATACAAAGCAGAAAAGAGGAATGCACTTAAAAACTGTGTTTTGGTTTTTTTGTGCATGTTTTTAAGGCATTATTATATCTGATGAAATAAACATGCAGGTTATTTGCAGCCTGGACTATCCCTTTAACTAAGGTTTACCTCCGATTAACGTACCATAACATGGTAAACATTTAATATAGCCATTAATAAGGTCATTGTTTTTATGGATGCATTGGTTTACAAGAGTCAGTATGAATTTGTGCCACATGGAATACTGCTACTGCTTGTAAATGCACCTTAATCAATTCCCTTATCTTTTTTTTGTTTTTAATAGCAAGAGAACCCTGCTTGCGGGAGAAGTGTAAAATTATTTTCAGCAATCACTCTAAAAACATTGCTTCATGATATCCTATGTTTTGTTAACATTTTTATTTAGCAACGATATATTTAAATAGCATCTAGCAGGTCTAGCACAGTCGGAACTTCCCTTCTGCCAAGACGTGGCATGAAGGGAAGAAGGGATGGTGGTGAGCCTTGGAAATGGTTAAAGCAGGGCTGTCCAACCTGTGGCCACCCAGTTGTTGCTGAACTACAACTCCCATGATTCCCTTGCTATCTGTTTAATTGAAAGGATCATGGGAGTTGTAGTTCAGCAACATCTGGGGGGCTGCAGGTTGGACAGCTCTGGGTTAAAGAATGTGAATACCACAGACAATAAACCACGTGGGAGCATATCCATAGCTGCAAATTTAACTTAGGGCTTTTAAGGGTTAAAACTGAATATAGGCAGAATCTTCTAGCTGTTGGCAGATTGCTGGTTTCTGGGCAGAACTGACGAAGAAGCTGATTGGCAGTAGTTGTATGACGCTAAAGGCGGAAGTATTTGGACTTATCTAAATTGTATGAGCACTGCGTGACCGTATCTCCAGAAGGATATTGACACTTTAGAAAGACTTCAGAGAAGGTCTACTAAACTGGTTCATGGATTGCGGGATAAAACTTACCAGGAAAGGTTAAAGGATCTTAACATGTATAGCTTGGAGGAAAGACGAGACAGGGGGGATATGGTAGAAACATTTAAATACATAAAGGGAATCAACACAGTAAAGGAGGAGACTATATTTAAAAGAAGAAAAACTACCACAACAAGAGGACATAGTCTTAAATTAGAGGGACAAAGGTTTAAAAATAATATCAGGAAGTATTACTTTACTGAGAGGGTAGTGGATGCATGGAATAGCCTTCCAGCTGAAGTGGTAGAGGTTAACACAGTATAGGAGTTTAAGCATGCATGGGATAGGCATAAGGCTCTCCTAACTATAAGATAAGCCCAGGGACTAATGAAAGTATTTTTAAAAAATTGGGCAGACTAGATGGACTGAGCGTCACATTCTATGTTTCTATAAGCTTGTGGAAAAAAATTAATGGATGGATATTTTTGGTGTTACGTGAATTACGTGTGATGTCAATTGAAAATGTCACACATGTTTTAGAATCAATGGTACCATGTAAGGATTTCTATGGAGAAATAATGGGAAGGTCATCTAAGTTTTGCCATTAGAAAATGAATGCTCGTTTAATGACCTTTTTATTTCTGTATGTTTTATGATTCCTGTTTCTGATAAATATTTATATTGCTGTGGATGGAGAATTTTTTTTCCCCTTTTCCCTTTTTTATTCTGTACCCTTTTCCCTGGTTGATCTTCCCATTGTTTTTTGAAAAATTTAATAAATACTATTTGAAAAGAAATTTAACGCCCGCTTAGTATTATATTAATGAACAATCAGCAGCACATTTGAAACCATGTATACAATATCTTTTTTGATACTAGATGTAAACTAAACAAAAAAAAAAATGTATTGGGCAGCCATGGCAATCATTCAACTAAACAGTCATCAGATATTGAATGTGACTGTAACAATATAGATAGAATGTTCTGCAGTGTACCTGTACAGATGTCATAAATACAACTGCAGGCATATTTCTTATTTACTGGTAATTGGTTAGTGCCACAGGGTAAAGCATAAATAAGACACAGCAGATCATTCATAGAACTGGTAATAGACGTGGACATGGGCTAGACAACTGCAAAAACTGTTATCACAAAGCCACACCTTTATGCCACATGTGACACGACTAAAACATGTTTAGGTGTGCTAGTTCCTAATATGCTATAGGTGACACTTCTAAAAATGTTGTCTTTTAAAATTGTGGCTGTTTAAGCAAACTCTTAAATAAACTCCTAAACTGATTTATGGGAAATCAGGCTCTAACCTCAGAAGATCTTTGCTGTGCAAGAATGGACAACACAGTCATGGGAGTAAAGAAGGGACCATCACCTTCCTCTAAAAGGCTTCACTGCAGATGATAAATATCTTGTGAGGTTCCCCAATGAAGGAGAATTGGAGTTTGTGCATATACAGTTCCCTTCATGAATATTGCACATAAATGCACTTCTAACTCTACAGATACTTCATATATAATCCATTATTTCACCCAGCGATGACTGCTAATTGACTGCATTGGCAGAGAGAATGAGGCACATTTCACACTCCATAGATTGCTACCAGTTTGTGTTACCATTGGGTTTATCTACTTAACAGTGAAATGCGATGAACTACGTTTGATAGGTATTCCTCCATTTTGGCAGATATGATGCAGTTTTGGTATTCAATTCACTAAAATGAGGTGTTGAGTGAATAAACCCCAAGTATTCTAGTGTTCGATAAGCAGGAAAGGGCAGGATATGGAATGTTAGATCTTTTAAATGTTGATTTTATAAATAAGAATTATATCATGCAATATTAAATGAGATATTACAGAGATAAATTGCTATATATTTTATACCAACAATCTGATTAGTTTAGCATTTCTTACTGATGTATGATTACTTTGATTTGTTTATTTCTTGGCTCGTGCTACACAAACTGCATTACGTATATGATTAATTATCGAGGTACGACAGTGGTAAATAGTTAACTAAGCAATATAGTCTCTTTAAGTCTACAAGTGCCTCATGTGAAGACGTACTGTATTCTGTCGTTTATCATTCTGTATCCTAGACTGACAAGCACAGTAATAGGAGGCAATTGTCCAACAAGACCGAGCTCTGGTCTCCTCTGTGAGCATTAGACTCCTCAGGCAGTGCTCACAAGAATGGTAGGAAAGGGATATTGCTTTCCCCAACCTGCTGTGAAACAGGACTGGCAATCTGAGAGATTACATGTTTCAGACTCCATATTAAGTAACACCGATGTCTGTAGGACAAGTAAAGCTATTTTGGTGCCTACGTGCTAAATCTACGGCAATCAGTAAAATCCTTCTGTAAGAAAGCATGGGAAAGCAAGATTTCTGCCGAATGCTTTAAATTTAGCAGTTGCACCAGAAACTGTTGCAGGGTTGACCCGATCAATATAGCCTAGTGCGATTAACTTAAAGGAATTGTTTACATGACCGGATTTACCCTCCTCGCTGCCCCAAGGCCAGTTACCTCAATGCGCCACCAACTATATACAGTTGCAAGAAAAAGTATGCGAACCCTTTGGAATGATATGGATTTCTGCACAAATTGGTCATAAAATGTGATCTGATCACAATAGACAATCACAGTCTGCTTAAACTAATAACACACAAAGAATGAAATGTTGCCATGTTTTTATTGAACACACCATGTAAACATTCTCCTTCACCTCATTGAGCAGTCTGCGCTGTGCTCTTGCAGTCATTTTTACAGGACGGCCACTCCTAGGGAGAGTAGCAGCAGTGCTGAACTTTCTCCATTTATAGTTAATTTGTCTTACCGTGGACTGATGAACAGCAAGGCTTTTGGAGATACTTTTATAACCCTTTCCAGCTTTATGTAAGTCAACAATTCTTAATCGTAGGTCTTCTGAGAGCTCTTTGTCACATGCTGTTTGAGCTGCACTGGTACAGTACTAAGAACATGTTATATGTGTATATAATCTGTATAACGTGCTCCACTGTATAGTTGTTCAAAAGGGAATGTATAGGGAATAGTGCAGATGTATTTGAGTAAGGCATTTTTAATGAGTCAGGATGCACTGACTGCATATATTCAAAAGCATTTATGCAACATGTGGGGTATTGATGATTGTTCTTTTGTTTTGTTTTTTTGTTTTGTTTTTTTAAAGTCAGTTCACACAAAATTTTGCATTTGGAACATACAACATAACTAATGTTCAGTGGCATAACTGCCATGGTCACCTGGGTTGCAGTTGCAACTGGACCAGTCACTCCAAGGGGCCTGGCTACCCTGTCGACCGCTGCGATTTGTGAGCCGCCCACATACCTTCAGGGCTGGTGCACTGGCGCACTGGCCCTCTGGCCTAGGGCGAGCATTCACAGGGTGACCGGCAGGAGGGAATCGCTGTACTGCTCCCATGCTGCCACTGTGTGTAGCGTGGCCGAGTGGACTGTGGCCTTACAGAAAGTGCTCACCGAGAAAGCACCTTCTATCAGACCAGATATGGTACCGCGGTGAGCAACTGAGAAATTTTTGCAACTGGGCCTGGTGATTTCTTGTTACGCCTCTGCATAGGTCAACAATAACTAAAGAATGATACAAAACCTACAAAAAAATGTTAGCCAAAAAACTTCCAGTCAAGATAACAGAAATCACAAAATTTTAAAATAAAGTCAAGAGAAATGATAAAACTGGATAATTTAAAAAAAATTTAAAGTAAAATCATAAACATTGCAAATATAAATACACTTAGAGATGGCTATAGCCAAGAAGACATCGTTTTCCTAGTTATTTTGGGTGTGGGAAGGCTGAATAAGGTTGGAGTTCATCGTCAATTTTGCCTCGAAAGTGACAAGTACAGATGTTTGGCAGAAATTCTGTGCTGTGGAACTGACGTGGGATGGATTTGCAATGAAACTTGACAAAGGCTCATGTAGGAGCCGAAATGTTGTCTGCATTTCTGTGTTTCTAATAAAGACTACCTTTTAAAAGAAATCGTCAGATGTGAATAGATATCTCTAGTCTACTACCATTGAGATTGCTGTATTAGCAGTCTACCATTTCTAGTAAGGCCACATAGGATGTGCTACTAGTGGGCTGCAGAGAACGATAGAGGATCCACGATAACAGCAGTGTGAGACTGGCAGTCGTAAGGGGCTCGTGAAACAAGTTATGTGAATATTACCATTTGAAAATCATTATTTTCTTATTATTTAGTGTATAACAGCAATCACTTTCTTGGCAGCATTTTGGTATAAGTTCTGTGAATAAAAGTATAAGATCACTCAATAATATATCTTTCCATAATATATATCTGAAGTTTGGGTAATTTCCTGGCATTTAAACCAAATCGTCAAACTACTTTACATTTCTTTCATGTCTTAGCGATAGTAAGCTCAAATTACTGGTATTGATTCATACATGCGAGTCTAAATTAGCTCCATAGTCATCCTCTGCACATTCCATCAATATGTGCTTTTTGAATGAATAGCATTGGCAGACAATCCTGAATCTCACGCCAGCTGTCAGGATATTTAGAAAACATAAGGACATTACAGCAGTTTCTCAACAGAAAAAATGGTTTTCTGTGGCAAGTCATCTTAATAAACTTCACCTCTAGTAAAAAGGTCAAACTTCATTTCAAATGGACAATACAAGTGGGGTTTGAACTGGAAAACACAAGACATGGAATAATACAAGTTTTGTATAGAATATTGCGGTGACCAATTACTGCCAAAAGCAAACAAGGAAACATTACAAAACAGTTTTAATACATAAGACTCAGTTCACTCAAAAGCAATCTGCAGCAGGAATGACTTAGAGGAGCCACATATTGAATAGAGTACATTTAGGTCTGACGTAGGTTTGTCAAGTCAGATAGAAAGGCATACAATAACATAATATTCAAGTAAACACAATTAAAGGGACACTTTAAACAATATAACTGGATGTTATGGTATTAGGAGGCAGTGGACCCATTTGTTTTTTGGTTTGACAAAAAAAAAAAGATCAGCACGCAAACGTCATAATGTTTCATTTGTATGGATCATTCGGGTTATCGGTCTACAGGATGCAGTGCATATGAATATTCCTAGTGCTTAGTAGTCATACACAGAAAAAATACTTAGACACTGCTACTGCTCAAATTACCAATTTATAGCGTCTGCCGCAAATGGACTAGGCTTAGAGGAACAGGGAAGTTTCAGATTTTTATTTTTTTTAGCAAACTACTTGAAAACAGTTGTTTTGTCTCCTAGAAAAACAATATATAATGTGTTAGAAGAATATTAACACCATGACACAGAATAAGGGCTTTACGATAGTATTGAATATTCTATAGAATATTTATTAAAGTTACACTCCACTGCCTGCCCATATTAGAAAAAAAAATAGAAATCACTGTGTAGTAGATACACCCCCAATGAATACATACATTCATTTTCATGCATGCATTCATTGGGGGTATATTATAACAGTTTGCAAAAGCTGCAGTTCTTATGAATGGCAGCCTTGGCAAGCCTCCCCTTTTCCCCTGGGATGCCTCCTGTGGGTAAGCATATGAAAGGACAACTGATTGTATGTAGACACCATTAATAAGCTACTCAGAGCTAAAATCTCATAGTAACACCTATATGTGTCTAATGTGTTCTATGTAAATATAATAGCCCCATACTGTTGGACAGTACTGCTCAAGAACTGTTGAACTGTAACATTGCAAAATCGCAAATCTATTTTATTTATTATCTGGGCTATTTCATTGTTATTTAAACTATCACATGCATACTATATAGGATTTTTCTATGGGGATGGAGGGATGATTTAATTATTTCCATATTTTAATGGTAGGAAACAAATTGATGGGTATGTATAGGTGGACAATGTTGACAATGGGGCACTTGGTGAGAAACTTTTAACTTTTTTGAATGTTAAGTCGTGCTCACATCTTTTTTTTTATCTTGCTCATATTTAGTATGTTCCTGGACATTGCACCTTATTTTATTATTTATTTATTTTTTACATTTAGAACTGTTATTTACATATATATATATATATATATATATATATATACACATTTTTTTTAATTATTATTATTTATTTTTTACATTTAGAACAGTTCTAAATGTAAAAAATAAATAAATAATAAAATAAAGTGCAATGTCCAGGAACATACTAAATATGAGCAAGATAAAAAAAAAGATTTGAGCATGACTTAACATTCAAAAAAGTATATATATATATATATATTTAAAGTGTAGGTATAATTTGTATATGTGTTTAATATTTTCTATCATGAATTAAAGAGAAGAATGATTAAAACCTTTTTGTATTAAGATGTATATATTGTTTAAAATGTATACTTAAGAACACCCATTTCAACTTACACACCCAGAGCATATATATACACACACAAACACACACACACACACACACACAAAAGCTTCTGAATATTGTCAAAATGCAGTAAGAGCTTGCGTGCCTCGTAAAAGCTTCTCATTTTATGAACACAAGATGAGTTCAGGCGTGAACAAGGAGTTACGGAAATGATGGCCTTTAAGGAATACCTTTCTACTCCAATATTAAAGATGTGTGAATTATTTAATGCATCCTTAAAGCAGGGTATTTTGTGGTTTCTTTTTACTTCCAACTGCTCTGTGTTTTTAATGTTTGGCAGAAGAAAGATATATATTACAACCATTATATTTGTAATAATAAAATACCTTTAGTGTACACGAAAAAATAGTCCAAACACATAAATGAGTACACACAAGTATACAAACAATGTAGCTGAAGAAAATGAAGAGCCCAATATCTCCTATGTACAATCATTAGATACAACTATATAATAGCAATGCAAAAGGAACAACATCTTCTTGTCACACAATTTTGACATTAGACACTGACACCTTAAGAATAAAAAAACAAACAAAACAATAGAGCCTCAATAAAACTTAGTAATCATTTGAAATCAAAAAAAGAAGAAAAGGCAAATATTAAATCAAGGAAGATTAAGTAAATAGGGAGTAAAGGAAGTCATGAAACAGAGACACGCTTAAAGGAACACTATAGTCACCTAAACAACTTTAGCTTAATAAAGCAGTTTTAGTGTATAGAAAAGGCCCATGCAGCCTCACTGCTCAATCCTCTGCCATTTAGTAGTTAAATCACTTTGTTTCTGTTTATGCAGCCCTTGCCACTCCTTCCCTGGCTATGGTTGACATAGCCTGCATGAAAAAAAACTGGTTTCACTTTCAATCAGATGTAATTTACCTTAAGCAATTTTATCTTTTGCTCTGTAAATTGAACTTTAATCACATACAGGAGGGTCTAGCAAGCTATTAACATAGCAGGGAATAAGAAAATCTAAATTAAACAGAACTTGCAATAAAGAAAGGATACACTTTAGATTACTCTTTACAGGAAGTCTTTAGGAAGGCTGTGCAAGTCACATGCAGGGAGGTGTGACTAGGGTTCATAAACAAAGTGATTTAACTCTTAAATGGCAGAGAATTGAGCAGTGAGGCTACAGGGGCATGTTCTATACACCAAAATGGCTTCATTAGGCTAAAGTTGTCTTGGTGACTATAGTGTCCCTTTAAGTCTGCATGACTACAAAAAATTTGAAAAAGAAACCAGTCATGTTTACTCCGAAATAGCTGTAGTAATCAATGTCCATGGGATGCAGCTTAAGAATGAGATTGTGGCAGTGGAGATGTTTTTGAAGTATAGAATGTTCCCCACTGGAATCAAACCTAATAAAAAAAAAAGAGCTATCAAAGGATAAATCTGCTTCTTTAAGTCTAGAATATCTCCATGTTATATTAGAGTATAATGCATAACTTGGGTTTACTTTTCAATGGTTTTTGTATGTATATGTTTTGAGCCCTGGCCAGCCTCTTTGGGATTAACACCCCACCATGCACAGGTATCCAAGTAAACAAGCGTGCATCCCTCTGAAATTATGCAACATATGCAGTGTATCATTCAGTGTATGCAGCAATGCTACAATTCTAACTCTGACTACACATAGATTACTACGTTATTGGACTCCAAAACAGTAGCGGTAACTATTTATTGTACCAGAAAATTCACTGTTACCATGAATATTTATATTACAGCAATACAATTATTATTTTTTTTAAAACAACAATGAAAACATTTGGTTGCCACAGTCGGCAAATTCGACAATGGAGGTCCACCAGTTGGCTAACTCTGATCATATATATCGTTGCAGGCTGTGGCATTAACAACAACAGACCATTATTCTTTCTCCACTACATGTAGCAGTTGGCACTATGGTGAAAGGGAAAATGCATTACCTTTATACTTATCAGGCAGCTGGCATTGCCATGGCACAGTTTCATGGCTCTGTTCTTATACTGCTTGTTTGCAAAAGCATTTGGAACTTGAGCAGCCATGAGCAGAAATGTACATGATCTATACAACAGCAGTCCTGTTCTGGGAACTTATGTGGCTTACATGACGATGAGCTGTTGATCTTCAACATTTCCACTTCACAACAACAGGATATACAGCCGACTGGCTCAGTTATAACAGCAGAAATGAACTGACATGCTGGCTCATATGACAGCTTTGTAGTACGGGACATTATTCTTGCAACTTAATCAAAGCAAAACGAAGAACCAGCGCTAACCATGAGTAAAATTAAGAGTAAAATGGGGATAACCCCTGCTTAATGAACATATGTAAAAGGAAGGAGATATTGTTAATAATATTGAAGTATCAGACAGCAACTACCTCAAGCCCACACTCCTGGGATCCGGAGAGATCGGTGCCTTTTACCCCGAGAGGCAACGAACGCCCAGTGGCCCCAACCTGAAAGAACTGTGTTAACCAATACAAATATGTACCACACTGTTGAGTGAGGACTCTAGTTATAAGCACCCCGCTTACAAGTTATCGATTTGTCAGTTCTGTTTTGTTTAGATTCAAAATACCTTATTGTCTGTTAGCTTAGCTCCATCTACACCTACAAAGTTTTATCACGATATAGGTACTATACCGCACACAGGTCAAATGCATACCGGCACATAAGCTCCACACACAAGAGCACGGGAGCAACTCCAGAGACGCACTTCACCCACCCTCACGGGACCCCGACAGGAGATGGGATCCCCAAGCAGGCACCCCCCCCCACCCACTAGACATTTCCAATAGAGTACACCCTCTAACGAAAGTTACAGACGCAGACACACGATTCCTACCGGAACGACAGACACATAGACCCTTTACTATGCTAAAGTGCAGAGAACACATAGCCCGGCAGGGAGCACGCCACTTACAAAGCACACACACACCATCACTTGGCACCCGAGCAAACAACCAGTCTCACCCCATAAATATAAAATACGTGCTAGGAATATTACCAATGCATTATGCACCTGCAAATGTCAATCTATCTTAATGCTTACACTGAATGCAAATGTTCTACTTTTTGTCAAAAGCAGCACGTGAAAAATAAAGAATTAAAAAAAAATAATATTGAAGTATCAAGTAAAATATAACCTTTAGTCTAAAAAGGATAAAAATATACTGAAATTGATTTATCCGATAAAAAAAGATAATCATTGCGATAAATCATAAAATGTATAATTTACTATGTGTCAATTTATAAATTAAAGTTGATCAATCTTAAGCAAAAAAGTAATCCTCTGTTACAAACAGTCAAAAGGTAACTAATCCAAGTATAAATTAAACAATGTACCAAAGTTGTAACAACTGGGCAGAATAAATGCTGATCTTCACTCACTTATGGTGAAAGAAGGAGATCTGGATAGCAATGTCACATTAACCACTATAGAAAATGCAGACAATTCATTTTGTTGAAATGGTAAATAAGTGTAAATATCTGTAGCAAATAGTACAAGCAGGAAAGACTCGGGATAGTGAGTGCTTATGGTAATTATAAAGAAGGGGTATATAGCACATATACCTCAACACAAGGTTGAGAATCGAACCCCAGCTCAACAAACAGACAGTCTATATAAGCAGGTAAGTATGACAGTCAAAAATACTAGTTACAATGGTGGTGTAATCCAAAGGGAAGGCCCTCACTGACTAATACCAAAGTAAAGAACTGTTCATATTGTTAGCCCCTACATTCAAACCATGGGATTAGAAATAAAATTGTCATAAATGGCAGAAATATGAATAAAAAAATTACACTGTCTGATTATTAATGGTATAAAGGGAGTTAACGTAATAATTCAACATTATTATTATTATTAAAAAAAATTAATTGTCTTCTTCATGTATGTCTTCATGTACCCCTGCAATTCTGTGTCTTATACCTTTGATAACTCATGACTATATGTTTTAACACTGTACTGCAAAAATAAAGAATTTAAATTGAAAAAAATAATAATATTCCAAAAATAATGGGAAAATATCTAGATGGTAGGCATTGCATGTTGGTGAATTCCAACAAGTTCTAAAACCATTCCTATAAATCACAGCACACAGACCAAAAGTCTGCGGGATATATTCTGGTCCACAGCCACCTGTAACCCTCAAAAAGGAATCCCACCTGGCTAACTGCCACCATGGAAGTTCTTGGTTGTGGCCATTACAGGTACATCAAACCTTCCAAATCATCTATTCTCATACCTTAGAAGAAATAAAAATTATCAATTTTGTAAATTGCTGTACTACACAAGATGTCCATCCAATCACTTGCAAAGGTGGTTTTATAGTAAGTAAGAAAGACCTATCAGGAATTCTGAAGTCGGATCCTACAATCCTGATTTGCTCAATCACTATACTACTAGACAACTCTATTAAAAGGAAGCTGGAAGGAAACGTAGAATTTCCAAATTGTGCTTCATGCTACATTTTTAAAGAATGATTCATTAAATGTATATTGATGTCATAAGTGCACATTCCATAAAAAATGACATTGTATCTTAAAGACGTATCTCGTCATTGTACCGTTGTTATCGTGAGTGCATATGTAACCCGATGCAGTGAACAATTTTTTAGCATCCGGGTTGGTGACCACTGCGTACAAGTTTTGTCTCAAATATTATGATGTAAAAAGGGTGAAATCAAATGACTGAAATAAGTGATTAAAGTTAGGGTTAATGTTTAGGGTTAGAATTTGGGATTGGATTTAGAGATTTTTGATTTGATCAAGGTAGGCTTTAGAGATAGAGTTAGTGTAAGCTGTGTCATCTCTACCCCTATTTCATGTCATATTAGAACTTGTCATCAAGGTGATTCTTCTAATTTGTTATTTCAAGTCATTGAAAAACTTAAATCTAACAGTAGGAAAGGCAATTTTAACCATACACTCCTTAAAAAAGAATACATGTGGATCCATATCTGTTTTATCCTTTTCCTAATAATTTAATTATTTAATTATTGCAATGTTTTTCTATGGAGATGACACAGTTGAATAGCTGATTATATAAACCTGGCTGTAATACAAGCGACTAAAATAGCTAAATCTACTAACTAGAAGCTCATGTCGTTACATAGTTACATAGTAGTCTATATTGAAAAAAAGACTAGAGTCCATCAAGTTCAACATTGAATCCCATTTGTTATAATGTTGATCCAAAAACGTTAAAAAAACAACAACATTTGCAGCCATTTCCAATTGTGCTACAAAAAGGGGGGAATTAAATCAGATTTCTCCTTGGATCAACAACCTTTTTATTTACATATTAATTATATCCTTGAATACTCTGTTTATGCAAACAAGCATCCAAGCCTTTTTTTTAAGAATGATCTATAGAATCTGATAATACAACCCCTTTGGCAGAGAATTCCACATTGTTCTTGTTCTTACTGTAAAGATCCCTTTCATCTAATAAAATAAAAAAAACACCTTTCTTCCAGTCTCAATGGGTGACCTCCTGTCTGTTGTATATTCCTGCTAATGAACAGGTTAGCACATAGCGGTTTGTACTGACCTTGTTCACCAAAAACGAAATATCACATAAAGCTCAATTAAGAGTTAAAAAAATAAGCCTGCCCAAATTGTCATTGTGCAAACTAATATTGATGTAAACAGAAGAAGAAAAGGGACCTAAGTTGTTTCACTTAAATGACAAATGAATAACGCAAAGTTACAAAATAGAA
Source organism: Pelobates cultripes (assembly GCA_933207985.1). Lineage (NCBI taxonomy): Eukaryota > Metazoa > Chordata > Amphibia > Anura > Pelobatidae > Pelobates > Pelobates cultripes. The sequence continues at coordinate 375,293,191 of OW240912.1, forward strand.
ATATTCTTAAACCTAGGAGTGCCCAAAACGTGGATCCTTCTTTGTTGTAGAACTGACAATTCCATGACGCTTTGCCATTCTAAAGGTTACCATAATGGTCCACCAGAAAATTACTTGAATTGAAGATTTCTTTTTTCAAATTTAGCACTTTTGCCTAGGATTTCAATTTACATTGTCAATTCTACAATTTCCAGCTTAATAAATAAACCACAAACTGGATTTTTCACTAATCTATGAAATGTGTTGAATAAAAATCAGAAGAGCAAACCCAGGGCTAAAATATAGTGGACAAGGATGCTTTTTAGCCTCAATTCTGCCGTTCAGATTTCAGTTGGCTACAATTTGAAGTTTCGTCATTTACCCTGAGACTGTTTTTCTATAATACATTAACCCAAAATAGAAAGTGTAATTAACCTACAGCTCTCTGAACAAAGGCTCCATTCACCATAATGTACCTGTAAGTACTGCCCTTTAATAATTATTGCTCCTTTAAAAATCTATAACAAATCAATTTGTAAAAACAAACTATATTGATTTATACATACTAGTACAGTACATTCGTGTAATACCTAGCTTTCTGTTTCTTGATTTACATTTTAGCACATAGACCTGTTTTCATGGAAGTATATATATTAAGGAAAATGCATTATACTATAATTTAGTCAATAAAAGATTACAACCGTTTCTGTATTCTGCATTTAATGAAACTATAACAGTTTCCAGCATCATTTCACAAGGGACTTGTGGATTTTATTGACCATAAAGATTATATTCTCAGTAGGTTGTTTCAGAGCAGAGCAATGACCCAGATCATAATAAAACAGGCGGTCACTGAATTCGCTTCACCCAGGAGTTTCACATTTTACCTATGAAATGCTTGGGGAGAAACACATTCACTTGCTCCACTTACTGCTATTGTGACATCTTTGGTATCAGAAAAAGGCTGAAAAGAAACTGATAAAATATTTTGTTATATTATTCCAGCACCAAAAGCAAGGTGTAGCTGCATTTTACAAATATATCAGAGCTTCTGGATTTAAAGGGACATGATAGTCACCAGAATAACTACAGCTTAATGTAGTTGTTGTTGTGAGCATAGTCCGTTTCTGCTGGCATTTTCACATTTACATTACTGCCTTACACCTTCAGTGACAGTCACTAAGACGGCTGTTAGAGTGCTTCCTGGGTCAGTGCTGCACAATGTATGTATGCAGACACTGAACTTTCCCCATAGAAATGCATTAATTCAACGCATCTCTATGAGGAGATGCTGATTGGCCAGGGTGGTGTTTGGCTCCAGCTCCTGCCCCGCCTCCTTGGCTGAGATCATCAGAATTTACAATCTGAGCTAATCATTGGCTGAGATCATCAATTTCGATGATGCCAGCCAAGCAGGCGGATCAGGGGTCGGGACAGCACCATGAGGTTTTACTCTATTTAAGGTAGGTCCGGAGGGGGTTGATGGTGTTTTTAACACTAAAGGGTCAGGAATACACATTAGTGTTCCTGACCTAATAGTACTCGTTTAACTTATTCAACATTATTTTGTTTAAAAACTCTTATTTTACCGTGTGTTTATATATATATTTTGTAGTGCAAAATCAGATAGGTTTTTCAGAAAACAGCAAGAGGCATGGAATGTATCCAGTATGATCAGTGTTTTATTATCTTGCCTACTGAATGAACTGTATATTGCTTATAAATTATCAGGGTTATTCACTGAAGTGAGAATTGAAAGTGAATTCAAAGCACATTTAAGGCCAGAAGAGCCGAACTAAAGGCATAGCGGACTTAATATTTCAATTCTTTTAATTCTCACTTTAGTAAATAAGCCTGTATATGTTTACTGATTTTCCAATAAATGTTTTGTAAAGTAATCTATTGCACTTTTATATGCTTTCACTTACAAATAATTCCTCAATGTATATAATTTGTATGACTGAGTGTATATATATATTTGTGCATAATGCTTGTGTGGAATGCATGAATGTGTTTGATATATGTTACAAGTATATGTCAGTTAATTGTGTGTAATACACGTGTAATGCATGTACAATATATTATTTACTTGTGTTACACTGCATTCTTTTAGGTGACATGGAGATAATGCAAACAGAAAGACTAATATATGAACAATACCATTGGTAAAGTATTGGTTAGCAGCAGGTGTTGTGTCCCACACCAGCGTCACTTTTGATACCACCTGGTGTTCAATACAACAAAGATATAGTGCAAAATTAATTTGTCAAAAATGATGCAAATCGTCTTCCCTAATCCAGTACCAGGATCATGACAATGCACGCCATTTCAGTCTCAAAATGGACACGGAATGCTGAAGCCTAACTCCTGTATATAGCCAAAATGAATTAAGTATGGTGCCATTTTGATGTTGCCCATTTATGTTGTTCTTGCACGGTTCTAAGTTGCATCAGTTGAATGTGGGGAAGTCACTTAAAGCATTCCTTATGTTAAGCTATTTTAATTGCTTTTGTTTGATTTGTTCATTGCATACAACTGAAAGTCTGTAAACTTTGACAATAAACCTAATTTTCGATGGAGGTTGAATAATTTTGATTACAACTGTATCTGTCCACAAATATCTCTTGCTGTCCACCTTGTATCTTCTCTCTCTCGCCATTTTTCATCTCACACCATTTCCCACCTTTATCTTTCATCCTGTTTTTCATTCTTTGCCTCTCCCCTACACATTTCACTGCCCTCCAACCTGTCCTAACAGTTTATACTCTCTTTGCAGATGTTTGTTCCTTCTGCCTTTCACTAACCAAGTCAGTTTTGCTTGTATATTTCCACTCACTTTTGTCTCGTGGTTCACCTCTATGTTCACTGATGTTCTCATCTCCTTTCTCCTGAACTGGACAACATCCCACCTACTGTTTACTAGTCCTCATTTCAATGACTGCTACAGTCTTTCGTTTTCTCCCTTCTGTCCCTTTGACTATTCTTTCCCTCTTCACTTTCAGACTATTTTCCTCTTATATTCCTCACTTTCTTCCCTTTACTACAATCCATTTCCTCATAACTTCTCTTCTTGTGTGCGGTCTACGTTATCTCCATCAATGTAATCGGAGTTATCTCCAGCCCCCTTTATAATGGTGATGTGTGATGTTCAACTAATGAGTATTTTCAGCATATATACAAACCATTTACCAGACTACTGTGTGGCTAAACCTAACAGAGTTTTAATGGTCCAGTTGATGGTAGATATTTCATTCCATATAGGTTTGCCATTAGTGTCTTCAATGTCTTTAGTGTGGGAAGATATATGTAAGTCTCTATGAAATATATGTTAATATTCTGACTACTGGCTCATAAAATAGGATGAATCCCAAAGAGTTCTGTATAAATGAGCAATTCAAGGAATGTTTTAAATCATTGTAGGTTTCTGTTTTTCTTGACCACTCAACCATATAAACGTTATTGAGCATGGGATTTGTCATTGACCTTTTACATCAACCTATTCAGTGGAAAGGAACATTCATTATAACTCTGTATAGAAAAACCTATACAACTAGACAACTCTATTAAAAGGAAGCTGGAAGGAAACGTAGAATTTCCAAATTGTGCTTCATGCTACATTTTTAAAGAATGATTCATTAAATGTATATTGATGTCGTAAGTGCACATGCCATAAAAAATGACATTGTATCTTAAAGACGTATCTCGTCATTGTACCGTTGTTATCGTGAGTGCATATGTAACACGATGCAGTGAACAATTTTTTAGCATCCGGTTTGGTGACCACTGCGTAGATGTTTTGTCTCAAATATTATGATGTAAAAGGGGTGAAATCAAATGACTGAAATAAGTGATTAAAGTTAGGGTTAATGTTTAGGGTTAGAATTTAGGATTGGATTTAGAGATTTGTGATTTGATCAAGGTAGGGTTTAGAGATAGAGTTAGTGTAAGCTGTGAAAATGTTCTATAGCCAACATCATTATTGTAATCATTTCAATAGTGTTCTGCACCATCAGTCCTGTCAATAGTGCCCTGAGCCATAACGCTTCAATACTTTTTTGCACTATAAAGTATCATATGCACTAGATCATACATCATAAAATCAATACTGCTCGGCATCATAAATCATTTATCAATAATTCTCAATGGCCAAATGACATATACAAAGTAGCTGTGCAGAGATATTGAAGGCCAGATCTCTAAACTGTGACCCGTGATTTTTAGGCCACATCTCTTAAATTTGTCTCCAGATTCTAGTCCATACGTCTAAGCTCTTTTCCCAGAAGAGTTCACCCTTATCAAAGCATATACCGTTATCAAAAGATGGGGGTAAAGTTATACCACTTCCACGATCTAGAATAAGTGTGGTGTTAATGGGAATCCAGTCTGGGTGAAGGGAACACACTGGAGCAGCGTAGTACAGTTGATACTTTTTATATTTAATGGGCAACAAAAAGCCACGGATAAACTGCATTTTACAGGGTGTATTAGTGGTATGTTTATTTTACTTTATTTTTATAATTACGTTGAATACTTCAATATTAGTTGCAGCTGTATTTGAAGCTGAGGTCCATGAATCTTGAATGGCTTTTTTTTCCAGAACTGCATTCTTTTCCTGAATGATTGTACAGTGTATTAGCTGTTTATTGTGTTTATTTACCAACTATACCATTGCATTTTAAATTATTTTCATGCAAGAAAGCCCTTATAAAACACAGTCATAAATAGAATAATGTTGGTGACAATGATAATACAAATATAATTATAGGTGAATAAATTAAGTCATAAATCAATGAACAAAAAGTAACAAAGACAAACAACAACAGACAACACTTCTGACTATTATTAAAAAATTAACACATACAAGACAATAGAACTTAAAGTTAATCCAATGGGGACACCAAGCCAACCTACTCTGCCATAATTTGGTTTCAGGTTACAACCTTGTGGAAATTCTAGTAATACTACTTTCAGGCTATAACATTAAAGGATCACTATAGGGTCAGGAACACAAACATGTATTCCTGACCCTATAGCGTTAAAACCACCATCTAGCCCCCCTGGGCCCCTCATGCCTCCATAAATATAGTAAAAATCTTACTGTATTCAAGCCTGAAGCTGTAACTCTGCATGCTGTTAGACTCAGAAAAAGAAACAGTCTGCTGACATCATCAGAAGAGGTAGCCTGATCCAATCACAATGCTTCCCCATAGGATTGGCTGAGACTGCCAAAGAAGCAGATCAGGGGTATAGCCAGCATGATTCAAACACAGCCCTGGCCAATCAGCATCTACTCATAGAGATGACTTGAATCAATGAATCTCTATGAGGAAAGTTCAGTGTCTGCATGCAGAGGGAGGAGATACTGAATGTTTGGATGCATTTTAGGCAGCCATGACCCAGGAAGGATCTCTAACAGCTATCTGAGGAGTGGCCAGTGAAGTTATCACTAGGCTGTAATGTAAACACTGCATTTTCTCTGAAAAAGACAGTTTTTACAGCAAAAAGCCTGAAAGTAATGATTCTACTCACCAGAACAAATGCAATAAGCTGTAGTTGTTCTGGTGACTAAAGTGTCCCTTTAATTGAAATGAAGTTTGCAAGACCAATGGATAATAGAAGTAGAAGTGGATTAATTTAGTAAACGTTACTTTGGTATAATTAGCAGTGTGTAAGGGGGCTTCAGTCTATTCTAGATTAAATCTTGGGATTGATCTGGTATATTCCAGGTTAAATGTACATGGGGCTGCAGTGATACATTACAATTGACTTTATGCTTTGTGCCGAAAAAGTCTAAAAAAAAATAAAAAGTTTTTGTGCTAACTGATGGTCTCCCACTGTGGAAACAAATATGACCCATAAATGACTGAACCTTTTCTTAGAAATCTAGTATCACGGGACAAACCAGGAGACATCACTTATGAGCTGACCTTAGAGCCTCACACTGTAAACACACCTCTTTCTCAAAACATTGTATTGTTTTAAACAAAAGAAATGGACACGATGGTTATCTGAGTTACAATACCAATCAACCAATCAATCCAGCCAGTTTTAAAGCTCAGACGACCGAAAACAAAATAAAAACAAAATAAAGTATAACAATAAACAAGTAATACCATGCCTTTTAGAAAAATCAAGGTCAATCCCAGGGTCAAAACAAGTCAAATATGTGGAACTGGAGGTCTTCCACGAAGGACCCGCAAAGAATACCAGCTGGTAAATTGCAAAGTTCCATAAATAGGAGCCTTTTGTGGGAGTCTTGACAATGAACAAAGGGCTTCAAGTTTAAAAAAAAAAAAAAAAAAAGCTACGCTCATTAGATTGGGAGGTCTCAATCTAGATGCACTGCGTTTTTATTATTGTGGTCAGCAATGAGTTAAGAAGAATTCTTTTTAGATCCTGGACAACATTAAACAAATAACAATTGCATCAATTCACTTTGGTTTATTGCAAATGAGAGAGAATGTGAGATTTTATTCAATTTTGACTATTTGATCCTAAATTTGCAAGTTGATTCTCAATGCAGTTTTGTCAGTTAAATACAATTCTGTCTATCGAATAAAGCTCCAGGTGATCTTATGCATAAACATGTATTGGTAAAAGAACAGATTTCATGTATATGAAAATAACAAAAAACTAAAAAAGAAATAAACCTTCCATTTCAATTTACTGTAATACTATTATATTACCATCCATTTCAAGATAAAAACATACTGCCAATTCCCTTTCAAGATTCTTTACTGCTCCTGGTTGATCTTGGCAGGGTTCCGTTTAGGATTCATGTTCAGTCAATGAAAATGTCAGACTGTATCATACTTGTGAATTTAACAAAGTGTAAGAACAGAGTGGATTCCAAAAGAGGACCTGTGCTCATATCACCTAGCATGTGCTGGTCTATTGCTGCAGATGCTCTCTGCCTGAATTATGTATTCTAAAATAAACAGGAAATGTTCCAACGCATACAACAGATGCTCACCGGCACAGTGGGTCAAATGCAATCTGGACAATGTACCATGCTACTTCATGATGATCACAATTTACATTTAACGCCTGCAGTGAAACCATGTGCTGTATACACCTATGACAGGTTGCAATGTAAATACAGAAGAACTTCATAAAGTCTTCAATATGCAATGTTTTTTTATTTGAAAAGGACTTTCAAAACTCCCTTAGTTAAATAAAAGCGAGACCTTTGACAAAAGAGACAGTCTAAGCACCATCACAACTTTAACCTAATGAAGCAGTTTTGGTGAACAGATCATGCCCTTGAGAGGCCATTACTCAATTCTCTGCCATTTTGAAATAAAATCACTTTATTTGTGCATCCCTAGCCACACCTCCCCTGGCTGTGACTCACACAGCCTCCTAGCACACTTATTGAAAAAAAGTGTTTATTTTCAAACTTATCTTAGAAGAGTGTGTTATTTAGAAGTTCTCATCTCCTGTCAATTGCCTGCTGGTGCAAAACAACCTTCTGTGTGAGATTAAATAAAATTAGATAAAGAAAGAAAAAATCAAAACCTCATAGGAAGAAACAATAATTATTTGAAATCAGAGAAGTATATTTTGGAAGGTATTCCAGGACAATGTGTTTTATTTAAGTTTATTTAAATATTTTGTATCAGATGCAGTATTGAATTACTTAATAATGATTTTTTTTTTTTACTGATATCGATTTTCATGTATGTTTTTATAGCGTCCATGTGTAGTTGCACTGTCCACAGTGCTTCACAATGAGAAGAATTTGGCTGTGACATTGCCCAGCATATGACTGTTCAATGCTTACTGCGAACAAGGAAGAGAGTATACTACATTCAATTCGTTCAGAAGTGAATTAAACAAATTTGATTCAGACTAACCGTCTCAAATGAATTTTTGCACAACTGTTAAAGGTAGTGCTTTGTAAATAGACGGTAGATCAGCTTAGCTGTAAAACTTCCAAAACAGGCAGGATTTTAGGGATGTGGTACAATAATTCTGAAAAACCTATAAATGCATTTTTTTTAACTGCCTTGTTGAAGTGCATTAAAAATATGCAATTTGGCATAAACTTTCTCTTTAATATTGAGAAACGTTGACATTAACAGCTTGCAAAATGGTTTTCTTCCTGACATCTCCCCCCAAAAAATCTGCCAATCTTTTTATCTATATACAAGACACACCAATGTACAAAGGTGTCAAACCTTTGCCCTCCAGTTGTCCTTGGCTGGCAGTCCCAGAATTCTGTGCATTCCATAGTTGATATAAATCTATAAGCAATATTCACTCTTTTTTTCTTTCCTTGGAAGTCAAAGACTATTGTTTTAGCTTTCCATTTTACACCCAACAAACAACACCACAAATGTAAATATCTGTAAAATATGTATGCTCTTTTTGCAGTAGTTACTAAAACCATATGAGTTCCCAGAAAAGTAGCACATTTCACACCCATCACCCATATTTTAAATTCAAATTTTCAATATAGGTAGAGGCTTTTCAAGAAAATGTAATTCAAAATGGAACTCCAGCCCAGATCTATTGCACAAAGACAAATGTTTCACTAAGATAAAATTCTAATAAAAGACACCAAATATGCTCACTACAGGGATTTCTGAGTTAGGATAGGAAAACATTTATTTTTAGACTCATCAGCATAAATATAAATAAATGAACACAGCAAAACATGTTCAGGGATGATTCAAATGTGCGCTGGTTATCTTTAACGAATATTAATATTATTAAAAATAAGAAGATGATATTAAACCGTGGCGGGCATATAAAGTAGATTTAATTTGTACATTTCTGGTAGCGGTATACAGTGAGTGAAAAAAGTATTTAATGCCCTGCTGATTTTGAACGTTTGCCCACTGACAGAAAAATGATCAGTCTAAAATTTTAATGGTAGGTGTATTTCAACAGTGAAAGACAGAATAACAAAATCAAAATCCAGAAAAACGTATGTTAAAATTGTTATAAATTGATTTGCATGTTAATGAGTGAAAAAGTATTTGATCCCCTATCAATCAGCAAGATTTCTGGCTCCCAGGTGTCTTTTATACAGGTAACGAGCTAAGATTAGGAGCACTCTCTTAAAGGGAGTGCTCCTAATCTCAGCTTGTTAGCTGTATAAAAGAAACCTGTCCACAGAAGCAATCAATCAATCAGATTCCAAACTCTCCACCATGGTCAGGATGAAAGAAATGTCCAAGGATGTCAGGAACAAGATTGTAGACCTACACAAGGCTGGAATGGGCTACAAGATAACACAAAATAACTGTCAGTCTCCCTCGGTCTGGTGCTCCATGCAAGATCTCAGCTCGTGGAGTTTCAATAATCATGAGAATGGTAAGGAATCGGCCCAGAAATACACGGGAGGATCTTGCTAATGATCTCAAGGCAGCTGGGACCATAGTCACCCAAAAAACTATTGGTAACACACTACGCCATGAAGGACTGAAATTCTGCAGCACCCGCAAAGTCCCCCTGTTCAAGAAAGCACATGCACAGGCCCATCTGAAGTTTGCCAATGAACATCTGAATTATTCAGAGAAAAACTGGGTGAAAGTTTTGTGGTCAGATGAGACCAAAATCGAGCTCTTTCGCATCAACTCAACTTGCCGCGTAAGGAGGAGGAGGAATGTTGTCTATGACCCCAAGAACCCCATCCTCACCGTCAAATATGGAGGTGGAAACATTATGTTTTGGGGGTATTTTTCTGCTAAGGGGACAGGACAACTGCACTGTATCAAATGATGGACATGGCCATGTACCGTCAAATCTCGGGTGAGAACCTCCTTTCGTCAGCCAGAATATTGAAAATGGGTCGTGGATGTGTATTCCAGCATGACAATGACCAAAAACACACAGCCAAAGCAACAAAGGAGTGGCTCAAGAAGAAGCACATTAAGGTCCGGAAGTGGCCTTGCCAGTCTCCACACACATACACAGACACACACATACATACAGACACACATACATAGACACACACATACCGACACATATATACAGATAAACATACATACAGACCCACATATAGAAAATCTCACACACACACATATAGAGAAACATACATACAGAGACATACAGACACACACCCACATGCAAAATGTTTAAGTCACCCTCCTGTTTCCAACCTTTTAGGTACAGGAGGGTGACTTTCCCTGGGGTCCAGTGGTGGCTCAGGCTGATGGGATTCCCTCTCCTTCCTTCAGCGTGGCTCTCTCTAATAGGGGCAGTCACTTCCTCGCAGCGTCTGACGTCATCACAGGGGGTCAGTTTGCGCTGTTAAAGCACCGTAGCTCTGACAGGGGCCCCCTGGATATTCATTGCCATCAGGTGGCCCTAACAGGATGGGCCCCTTAACATGCGGCCGGGGCCTCAACACATGGTGGCGGGCACCCGGCCGTGGTAGTTCCACCAGTGTGTGCAAACCTGGTGGCCAACTACAAGAAACGTCTGACCTCTATGATTGCCAACAAGGGTTTGCCACCAAGTACTAAGTCGAAGGGGTCAAATACTTATTTCACTCATTGACAGGCAAATCAATTTATAACTTTTTTTTTACATGCATTTTTCTCGATTTCTTTTTGTTATTGTGTCTCTCACTGTTAACATACAACTACCATTAAAATTATAGACTGCTTATTTCTTTGTCAGTGGGATGTCGGTGGCAAACATTCAAAAATAGCAGGGGCTCAAATACTTTTTTCCCTCACTGTATACAGGCCTAACTCAGATTAAGATCAAGAATCAGTTATGTATTTATCCTAGGGTGGCACTTTGACGAGAGGAGGCAATATCATTTTATATTTTATCTTTTGTATAAAAAAATCCCATGGTTTCTGCCCATCCCTCATCTGACACAACATTTTCTGTCTTTCCTCAGCATTTATTTTTGTGTTTGTGTGTGTGTGTGTGTGTGTGTGTGTGTGTGTATATATATATATATATTTTTTTTTTTTTTTATCATGGATTGCTATTAGTGCTGTAAGTTCCTATAACGAATGAGAGATATTGCATGGATGACCTCCATACAGTGTAGTGTAGCAATTAATGGTAAGTGACAGTGTAGCATTGTGTAGGAGTTGGTGTTCAGTGTAGTTTTGTGCATCAGTGCCAATAGTGCTGATTTTACCGGGCCACTCACACATTTTGGGGTACTGCCCCTGCAAAAATGTGTTTTGAGGATTTGTCACGCATTTAAATCTGCTCAGCAATCCATTTCCGGTTTACAAGAAAATTATTTCTCTCCTTTTGTCTTTCCTTCACCTTCAAAGAAGTCAACTTTAGATGACAAGGAATAGTATTCGCACAGTGGGGGAGATACACTAAACTGCGATACTTCTCTTACTTTATGGAACTGTTATCTAAACAGATGGAAATGCTGCCAAAAACTAACCGAGGATACAAAGATCAATTAATTATCACCATTAAATGAATCTCACAAAATTGACAAAGTTTAATATGTTAGTAGCTATTGTCACAGGAGCTTACAATCTACATACCACACTAGGTTTACTCACTAGACAGTGACTTATAGCTGACAAAAAAAAAGAATTGCACAATTCTATAGTTGAGTTGGATTTTATTTTCCAAATCAGCCCTTTTATTCCTAAATTTTGCCCTTTTCCACAATTCACAATTCCGTGTTTAGCGAGTAAACCTCTCAATATACCACTATGCTCTGCTGGTCAAAATTAGATAGACACATACTAGTAAAACACACAAAAAAATAATAGCTTTTGAAATACCTACCTTTCTGTGATGAACGCCTCCACAATCCTACACAGACAGCTCTGCACTTTGCTGAAATGAAGTGAACGATACATTCTAGAGAAATAATAAGAATCCCAACTACTTCATTTATTACTAAGCCAAAGCGCAAGACACTGACGATCTTCATTACATGTTATGCGAAAGAGGAAAACAATAGCTTTTCAGAATATCCTGCATTGACCAGCTTGCTCTAACACACATTAACAGTCTGGAGAACTATTATCAAGGAACTAGCGATGAGCATAGCAACAGCCATAAACATACAGAGCCACAAGGAGTTATGTGTACATTTAGTCTAATGTGAATGCTTGAGTTGTGACGTCTTCACCGTAAGCATGCTGGTGTATCTGTAATGCTTGGAATGCTCAGCTAAAAACATAATGCAAAGTGTTTATTCACTAAACTGTGAACTGCAGATAACTGCACATTGCTCAGCTTTTCCAACTCAGCTTAACCCTGAAAGGGGTAAGAATGTTGTTTGGACGTTTTAGGAGGTGTATTGTTATAAGAACACGGCATGTTTCTTCTCTTAAAGTAAATATGGTGCTTTTTTTTGTCTTTCTTTTTTTGTAATTTAGTAAAATTGTGTTTTTTGCTTGACCGACTATCAAAACAAGGGTTGGATCGTCAATCAAGCCTATTCAGCACAAGGATAAGAAGAGATCTTATTTTTGTGTTTGTTGTAAACCCGATTTGAACAAGCTAGTGATTACTGAAATTGTTAGGAAAGTGTATCTGTTTTTCAGGAACTCAGCATTTTGATGAGAATATTTTAAAGCAAAGCTCCAGATAAAATGCTGCATGACAATTTTAAGCAAATCATTAAGATCAGTTAGATGTTTTTTGCTAGACTAGACTCCTAAATGATGTCCTCTTAAATCGTCTATCTTCCTATTCTGGTCAAACTTTAGTCGGCACCAATTTATAACTAACCATGAATTCCTATTTAGAAGGTAACAGATTTCCCAAGCCACTGATAACTGTAATATAGTAATGACAGGTCTATCAGTAATGGAGCAGACTAAGCACCGTATCCACTACAGTTCATTTCTGAAACTTTAGCAATATTAATGTTGTCCAACTTTGGACAGAATTCATTGGCTGTGAGTATAGATCACTAATGAAGCTAATTTGATATAGGACTTATCCGATGTGGCTGCTGTGTCTGGTATATCTCCCCAACCAGACAACATAGAATTAAAAAAACCTCACATAACTAGGCCAATTACCAAAGTACTGCCTTTACTGACCTGATGGCATCCATGCTTCTGACACATCAGTTGACATATAGCACAGGGTCCAAGAAACTACATATCAATGCTTCGTACGATGGTACTCTTCTCTATGATGCATATCCTTAAACTTGCCAACTGTAGGAGTAGTTTGTTGTGGTGTAGAGAGACACAGGCATCCTACATACACTGATCAGCCACAGCATTAACTGACAGTTGATGTGAATAACATTGATTATAGTGTTACAACGGCACCTGTCAAGGGGTGGGATATATTAAGCAGCAAGGGAACAGTCAGTTCTTGAATTTCATGGGTTGGAAGCTGGAAAAATGGGCAAGCGAAAAGATCTTAGTGACTTTGACAAGGGCTAAATAATGATGGCTAGACAACTGGATTAGAGTATCTCCAAAACAACGCCTTATGGGGTGTTCTCGGTATGCAGTTGCTAATACCTTCCAAAAATGGTGCAAGGAAGTACAACTAATGTAACGATCAAGGGCACCCAATGTTCATTGATGTAGGTGGGGAGAGAAAGCTAGCTTGTCTTTTCCAATGGCACAGAAGAGCTATTGTATCTCAAATTGCTTAAAAATGTAATGCTGGTCATGATAGAAAGGTGACCCTGCAAGTTGTGATGGTGCCAAGTTAAAACCCCCTCAGCCACTTACCTTTCTCCAGCGCTGGGTTCCCTCGGCGCTGGGGAGGTCTCGTCCTCCTGCCGACGTCAGTGTCGAATGCGCATGCGCGGCAAGAGCCACGCGCGCATTCAAACCGCTTATAGGAAAGCATTACTCAATGCTTTCCTATGGACATCAGCGTCTTCTCACTGTGATTTTCACAGTGAGAATCGCGAAGTGGCCTCTAGTGGCTGTCAATGAGACAGCTACTAGAGGCTGGATTAACCCTCAGTGAAACATAGCAGTTTCTCTGAAGCTGCTATGTTTTCACCTGCAGGGTTAAAACTAGAGGGACCTGGCACCCAGACCACTTCATTGAGCTGATGTGATCTGGGTGTCTGTACTGGTCCTTTAACATCTGGTTGAAAGTTCAACCTTTTTTTTTTTTTATGAGGGCTGTGTGAGTTACAGTCAGGGGAGGTGTGGCTAGGCTGTATAAACAGAAACAAAAGTGATTTAACTCCTAAATGACAAAGAATGGAGCAGTAGCTAAAGGGGCATGATCTACAGTATACACCAAAGTTGCTTTATTATTAAGTTGTTTGGGTGCCTATAGTGTTCGTTTAAATCTTTTGGTTAAGCTTTTCAAAGCATTTAATATTTTTGGAGGAACTTTTAAAATGATTTAATAATGCAAAATATATTTTTATATTTTTGATACATTGATTTATTTGTTATTATATATATTTTTTATATTTTTATAATGTTGAACAAATCATTTAAAAAAAGTTTAAAAAAACATTAAATCATTTCATAAGCATATCCAAAAAATAAAAATCTTAAATTTAAGGCTTTGGTTAGGTAATTGAGTTTATTCTTCTAGTTTACGAATATTACAGGAAACAGAAAAATCCTAATCTAGCATTTACAAACAAAATCATTACCGGGGAAAGAACGAACTAATGGTCCATTTTTGCAAACAAATCTATTACCCCAATATCCCATAACATTTCTGAAAGGAAAACTGTCACTGTCCTAGAATTATACTATTAAAACACCGAAAATCACTTAAAACTTGTGTTAACCTTTTTTTCATGAAATGCTCCCTTTTCTTTTAAAATCATATTAAAATTAAAACTAACAAACCATGGTTCAAACATAGCACATAAAGATAAATAGAAACATCGGTTTGTTTCTTCTCTTCTCTGTGTGTTTTCTCTATGCTGTCGGAGAGGTACAAAGGACAGACCTTAGAAGAATGATTGACAAGGAACTAAGATGGAAGTACCAAGGTGCAGTAGAAAGATGAATCAATTTCTATATTTAATTATTATTTTTTGAACTCACAAATACACATTTGTTTAATGTAAGGATAAACAGACATAATATCAACATCCTGTTTTTTATTGAACCAATTATATATTTTAACCAATACAATTCTGGAATAACAATTCTGGCCTTTCATGGTTCCTGACTGCCTCCTCTCTACAAAAAAAAAACAGTCCACCTCCCACGGCATTTAATCTGCATTAGAGTAGTGATAAGAGGTTGCATCTCAAAACTCCTGTATGCTTGTGCCCCCTTTAGGGGGGAGGAGGGACAATAGCTCTCTTGACCCTCTTGTCAGCCCTTTTCTAGTAATTGCTATAGAGAAAGATAAAAGAAGCCATAATAATATTAGTGGTTAATCCTATTTTGGACATAATCCACATGATCAGAGCTCCCTATTAAATTAGTTTAGATTGATTCCTTACAAAGATTGTCCTGTGAGATGTATGGTATGTAAATAAGGCACCTTGATCTTTTATACTTTTTATTATAGTACATTATATTTCTGTAAAGGTATATGGATTTGGAGTGGAACAGAGCACGCAGCATTCACTAAGGATGTTTAAGATAACATTAAATAAATCTCTTCCACAAATCATCACACCATGATTTGCTAATTAACACACATTAACCTGATCTCCAAACAAATCAGAACAACCGTTTTTTAATAATCCGTTTACTGCATCATCAATGTAACACAGCAAAAAATTGCAAATTGGATCACAAGAGTAATTACACACTTTCATTTATAATGGGCTCGTCGGCAGCAAAATAAAGGCATTTAGAGCTTTGTTTGGTGGTGCACTCACCATCAATCTTTTATAAACAGTTATCGCACTGGACATCATTACCTATATATCCATTATTTTTATTGCATGGATTCTTCAAGACAAGAGGATTTTACTCACTCATTAGTAGCTATTGTGTATGTATCTATGTATATGTAGCTGTAACGCTCTATGAGTTTTGTATTGCTTAGCCTGCAGCTCTTTAAGGGTTAATGTGAATTATTAATGTTTGCACTCCAGGTTTGATTCTCACTACCTGGTAACCACATCACAGTTGCTCGGATAATTGAAATGCAAGCCTTTACAGAAATGTTACAACTATTCTTGTGTAAGCATAGGGATTAAGTGGTTTTGAGAAGGACTCTGGATTTTGTACAGAGTACTCAAAAGCGAGAAGTTTTTCTATTTTGATTACTTCATTGCCGGGAAGGACCTTGGGAAATTCACTGATGATTGAACAAGCCACTAAAGGTGAGAGGTGGCTTCCGCAGCAAACACTGCACTGTATTCTGCATGCTCCTGGTTTATGTGCAAGTTGTCTGTGAGGGTGCCCCCTTTTAGAATTTTACCACTACACTCTGAACATATTGTTATGTCTACGGTTCGGTTCGGCATTCCAAAATTCGGGGGACCTATTGTCCTCCCATCCTGGCCCCCACCCCTGAGTGGTGGGTGGGGTCCCTAAATACTAATAAGGGGGGGACCTAATGTCCTCCCCCCTGGCCCTCACCCCCGAGTGGTGGGTGGGGTCCCTAAATACTAATAAGGGGGGGACCTAATGTCCTCACCCCTGGCCCCCACTCCTGAGCAGTGGGTGGGGGCCCTACAGTAAAATAAGGGGAACCGAATGTCCTCCCCCCTGGCCCCCACCCCTGAGCGGTGGGTGGGGGCCCTAAATACTAATAAGGGGGGACCTAATGTCCTCCCCCTGGCCCCCACCCCTGAGCAGTGGGTGGGGGCCCTAAATACTAATTGGGGGGACCTAATGTCCTCCCCCCTGGTACCCACCCCTGAGCGGTGGGTGGGGCCCTAAATTGGAATAAGGGGGGGACCTATTTAGGGCCCCCACCTACCGCTCAGGGGTGGGGGCCAGGGGGGAGTACATTAGGTCCTCCTGCAGGAGGTAAGCAGACAGGAAGCCTGGCAAGAGGGGGTAATCGCCAATTGGGTCTCCCCCACATCCGTTTCCTCATGGGCCCATAAACATGGGGTAACTGTTTCAGAGTATATTTCAAGCTAACAGGGTTAGTATAAAACCTGGTGACAGTTGTGCAAGAAGAGGTATGGAAAAGAAAAGGGAAGAACAAAAAAGTGAACACATAACCTTGAACATTTAACTGCACAGTGGTAAGTAGCACTACAATCAACAGGTGTAGCCAGGTAGTTGAGGGATCATGTCTTCTTGGTACGAAGGGCTCCACATTGGTCGGATCCCAGACGTGGGGTGAGGTTTGGTGGCTCACTTCGGAGGGTGACACAGGGAGGCCTATTTTCGCCAGGAATGTTGCGGCCTCTGCCGCTGGCCAAAGCCAATTCTGTATGTACTGTCCTGGTGGGTTGCCAGCAGGGATCTGGTAGCTCCCCATCTATAGCTGATGTCTGCTGAGCTCATCTTTGTTTTAACGTGGTGGAGAGACCAACGCCATTATAAGGTAGCTCCTGTCAGGTCTTGGTAAACATAAAGTTATACACAGAGTCCTCAAACGAATCGGGCGTTTTTCCCCTCAGTGCCAGGAGGTGCCCCTTGTCTTGGGAGGTGGTGCAGCGCATGATTACGTCACGTGGGGATGTTGTGGGTAGTCCATGGTACTCCATGTACTCTGTAGGCCCCATCAATGCTTAATTTCTTAGCCACTTGGGGGGACAACACAGTTGTTACCAAGCAGCGAAGATAATGAGGCAGTTCATTCGCTATGATTACGGTTGGAAATCCTCTTATTTTTATGTGGTTACACCTAAAGCGATCTTCCAGAGCTGAGAGTTGGGTGGTGTGTGCCTGTTGGGCAGCTAGAGCATGTGGAATGAGGCCTTCATGTTATATACAGGTTCATCACGTCTTACTATGTGGCCTTCATTCTGCCTGTGATTAGCTGGACTTCTGTCCTTATCACTGCCAGGTCAGTTTCCCACAGCTTTTGGATATCAAGCAGGAGGGTCTGAATGTCCTGTTTTGTGGCAAAATTGCTGGTCAGGGCTTCCAGATGGTTGGTTACTGTCAGGCTTTCACTTGAGGTGAGTGTGTCCCCGCAATCCGGCGGTTCTTGAGGTGCTGGCATGCTCACGTTCTCCTCGGCTGCCATCTTGGGTAGGGATTGCAACAGGGTGTCTATATCCCTGGAGTCAGGCACAGCTGTGGGTGTGGGTTTCTGTGTTTTCCGCCCCATGGTCTGTGTGGGAGCTGCGATCGGCAGCAGGGGCCGAGGTGCAGGGTTCCGAGGTGCAGGGTGCCCAGGAAGGCATCCCAATCAGGAAAGGCTGGTGTCTTGTAGGCCCTGCACTTACGCCTTGGCTTTACGGCTTTCGGTGTCTGAAAGAAAGGCATCAATGGATGCAGTAGATCCTGTAGCAGGGAGTGTGAGGTCAGTCTACGCTGGATGGGGATTGTTAACAGACTAACCCAGAGTTGATGGGAGCTGAAGGAAATGGCGTCTGCTCGGCTTTGCTGACAAGCCCCGCCCACCCTATGCATAATCTTTTAATACATTATCTAAATAATAAAATAAGGGGAGTTTTGACCTATGTGAGTTTACATTTATATAATTGTATTTTTTTTTAAGTATCCTGACTATCAAGTTATACATATATGTTACACATATGTATTTGTCCATCCATGCTAACTAGGCATCCTATGTGTCAAATAAGTAACCTTTTGGTTTTTACAAAATGCCCTGGGCAATGAAGTGTTAATAGATTAAAGGAATAATTGAAACAAATCATATCTTCCATCAAACAATGTGCTCCGAATCATCAATCCATAAAGGTTTGTTTTTTTTGATATGTAAAACATGAAAGAAAAACACTGCTACATAAGGGTTAATGAAATATATTGGGATTCTTATAAACACTAAATATAAAGGAATTAACCGTGATAACCCTTAAAAGACAAAGCTTGAAAATAAATCAATCTTTACCCAACACTGACCTAGAAAAATAACCTCCGCATGAACTTTATCACATTACCAGGATAATCACAGCATTACAAGATTTATAACCCACCCTGCTCCCACCAGTGAAGCGTAAAGTCTGATATTCCACATTAGAGGTGGTATTATGGCTCCATAGACCCATCGCATGCTGGTTTATAAATCAATTTCAAACCAACTTTTTTACTCCATCCAATTTGTGGGTACTATCTTGACTTTAATACTTTTGTAATATTTTCTTTAAAGGAACATTTGAAGCACCATAACCACTACAGGCTGCCTGAATTCTAAGATGTTAACTACACTTCAGCTCAGCTGACTCCCAGCACTGCTAACATGTAATAATATTTTTGGTTGGATAATAACAATAAGTGTAAATAATATTTGCAGATAGTCTGTGTTAGTTCAAGGGCTCTAGAAGACTTCACAGCAAGTTGTATGTATCTCAATTGTGCTTACCAGTATTTGGACAAATAATAAGGAAATAACTCTAGTGTCTCTAGCAGTGGAAGTAGGATTTTTGTGCCGTGGAATCTTCTGTTTTTTGCCAAATGAGACTAAACTTTTGGCAAAAGCTGAAGGGCTGCACTCATGTCTCCTTGCATGAAAAGACTCACTTGCTTTAAAATTTGCTGTTTTGTTTTGCTGTATGTTTATCGATTCTACCCTCCATGGCAATTTATATCCTCCAGATGTGAATTTAACAAGTCACAACTGGGATCTTAACGGAACAACCGTAATCAATTATTCTATTTTACACCGGTAGAATCTTGCATTTCATACACAGTGTCAGGCAGCAGTTAAAATATATATATATAAAAAAGATTAAAGAGGATATTCACATAAAGCATAATCACTGAACCCCCATGTCATCGTGGAAACCCTTCCCTATATGGGGTTTTATTATTTACCTCCATGTGACTGATATTCAACACTGTGGATTTTATTTTTATATTAAAAGGGGACCAGTAAATAATAATGAACTACTTGGAAAGAATACTAAGAGGCTCAGTCACATCCTTCCGACCCCAAAAAATTTAAACAAAACTGAGTATTTCATAAGTATATAATCATAGTGACTACTTTATCTTAAATATTTGTCTTCTGCTTGCCAAATCTTGGTGGAGCTCCTCCATCTACTTTTATCGATTTCTGGGGGAAAATCATTTTCACACTGATCGCAAGATAATATCTGTGGAGACTCTTGCAGGATCCTCCATAGATATCAGTGTCATGCATGCGCAAGAGTACAACACTGACGTAAGTTCCTGTTTGATCAAGCACCAGGAACTAAAGAAAGAAGATAGTGATGCCCACAGCTGACATCATTAGGTACGTACAGTGAGGGAAAAAGTATTTGATTCCCTGATGATTTTGAACGTTTGGCCACTGACAAAGAAATGATCAGTCTATAATTTTAATGATAGGTGTATTTTAACAATGAGAGACTGTCAAATACTTTTTTCCTTCACTGTTTAACTGAGCAGGACACTTCCCCCCATATTGTCAAAGTCGGTAGGTCTCTGATAATGTAATGTGTGGGAATGAACTTTAATAGTGAGTATGTTTGATTATTTTTAGATTGGTTATTTCTTCATATTTTAATGCATTACAAAGCATTAAAGGACCACTATAGGCACCCAGACCACTTCAGCTCAATGATCCCCCTAGTTTTAACCCTGCAGCTGAAAACATAGCAGTTTCAGAGAAACTGCTATGTTTACACTAGGGTTAATCCAGCCTCTAGGTCGTTTCCGCAATTTGCACGGAGTAAATCGCACTTATTTGACACTGGACATCCTCATGGAGTCCAGTGTCAAAAAAGATCCCCATAGGAAAGCATTGAGTAATGCTTTCCTATGGGTGGGTTTGAATGTGCGAGCGCCTCTGGCCGCAGATGAGCATTCGGCTCCACTCGGGAGCTGATGTCGATGGAGGAGGAGAGGCCACCAGCCCGGCGGTGGATTAAGGTAAGCAAAGAAATGGTTAATTAACCATTTATTCGCCTCGGAACGGGGCCCTAGTCACCGAAACTGTGACTAGGGCTCTATAGCGCTAGGAATACATATTTGTATTCCTAACGCTATACTGTTCCTTTAACTAAGAAAAGGGCAGTTCGAGCCTGTGGTGCTCCTTCAAATTAGAAAAAAAAAAAACTATTTTTAAGTGAATGATCTATTTCTGAAATGCACATTGACAGGTTTCCATTTTCACAGACTCCAATAGCAATTAAGGAAACCTAGTAAACATTATTTCTAATTACAATCTAGCATAGCACTTCTCTAATACTTGATCTTTGTTCCATTTCAGCGACTGCACATAATGTACAAACATTACATATTTAAAATCTGTAGATGTAGTTTCTTTTTTATTTATTTATTTATTTATTTATTTATTTTAATATGATTTTTCCAATAGCCACATTTGGGGACATTTACAAATGACCTTGTGAATTAAATGGATTATATTTTAATTTGATATGGCTCTCATTAAATATAAGAATAAATAGAGGCAACAGCTTATGCAAAAACAGCATAATTCTACGCTAATTCTGCAGGCAATAGATCCAATTAAATGTGAAATTGGAATTTTCAGACTTGGCAAAGAAAAAAGTCAGTATATCTATTTTTTCATTGGGTTACATTAACTCTTTCCAAAAAAGTAGAAAGTAAATTTCATAAGGTATCACCAGGCCTATTTTTGCTGATTTTCGACAGTCCAATACCATGCCCAGAGCCTTTACAAATTTAACTCAATGAAGAGGGCAAGTTGTTGCCCTAATGCTCAGATGCTCTGTTGTACCTACTGCCTGAGCAAGAGAAAACTCAGCACAATTGATTTTTTATGGACATTCCAAAAGTACACTGATAAAAAGAAGTACAAAATACCTCAACTGGATTATGTTCTGTTGTAAGCTACAATAAAGAATATATATATATTAAAAATGGAGAAAAAAAAATATAATTATTTTTAAATAATATACTTATTTTTATATATATTTTTTATTTACATATATATATATATACTTTTTAATATGTAAATAAATATATATATATATATATAGATATTTATTTCTCTTTTTTTCTCATTTTTTTAAAAAAATTTATTTTTTTATATTACATGTAACATGACTACAGCTCTCAAAGCCAGGAACCCTATGTTTACCGCTACAGGCAGAACACACAATAATCAGCAGTGGAATGAAAAGCAGCTGGTTGTCTGTGAAGTTGAAAAGATGCAAAATCTCACACAGCCCATGCTTGCTCTTTTATTCCAGCAGCCCAGAGCTGAGCTCTCTCTCGCTGTAATTTGTCTATTATGGTTGTAGACATGCAGTGTGGGAAGTTGGTATATCTTGCTGGGCTGCAAATAAACAGTTAAGCCGTTAAGTGTCTGAGGAATGTATACCATGTTATGTCTAATACTAAAGATGAGGACAGTCAATAAAAAACATCCCCTGTTTTTCCAGGCCTGGCATTTTGCTACCCTGCAATTCAAATTTTCCTCTGGTGAGCTAGTAGAGGCTGCCATGGTACATACCATACCTGCCACATGTTTCTCCTCCTTACCTTCTGCCCATCAGTTGACAATTGCTAATGGCCATGATCTGTGGGAGATATGGAGGCTCATGTTTCAACCTGGATAGATCTCAGTTTATACACTTACCTTTTACAGTCAGTGTGAAATCTTGTTTGATAGCTTAACATGGTTAGCTGGAGAATAATTAATTAACTGTGCAGGATGCTACAATGGCCTCATATTCCGGCTCCCGGAATCAGAAAACGGCGCAGGAGGGAGCAGAGCAGAGAGAACACAGCTCCCTTGCCGCGTCTGCCGCCTGCTGGGGGGGGTCCATTAGGTGGCCAGTGGCCACTTCTTGGTCCTCCCTTTAACAGGGAGAACATGGAGGGGGCGGCATCTAAGCGGCCATTGGTCGCAGGGGTCGTGGCTGCAGCCGGGCTCCCTGCAGTGAGATGCCCGGTTGCAGCCGTGACCCCTGCGACTGTGGAAGGTACGCCACTGACCATTAGATAATATTCATAGAGGACTGTGGGAGTATGAATTCTTCCCAAGCAGTAAGTAGTAAACTATATGGGTTGCCTGAATGCCACATTCTGTAATATCCTGTGCTGTAAAAAATTGCCTGCATGTACAAAAATTGCAGGATTTAATACAACAGAGATTCTCATCATGATTCTGAACTACACAGTTCCTCCCAATGGACATACTGACACGATTGTGGCTTTCTCCAAGTCATGGATCCACTACTTATATATCCATAAACTGGGGTATTCCGAAATCATGTTATCGTGTCTGTTGGTCTGAATTGTTATGTTATAATTAGTACTGACTACTTCAACTGCAGGTAATTTAAACCATGACCAAAAACATTTAAAAAAAATAAAAAATAGTCCCCCGTAGGGGATACATAGACCTGGAAACATTAAAAAAGTGTGCGTATGGTACTACGATTATACGTTACTTGTGTATCCTCATTTCCATCTAGCTTGTTTTGAGGAAAACAACTACAGTTACTGTTGGTAGCTTCTTGGTCCCAGTCCTGCTACCCAGTGTGGCTTATAACTTTTCTTATTCAGCAATTAACATATCCTATGCACAGAAAGGAACAGCGACTGGGGCAGAACTTCTCCAAGACAACGGCTGATGGCGTAAGACAGCCCTCCTAGATAAGAATGAGAGAAAACTGGATGATGGAGCCTCTGTCACTCTTTTTGCCCATCACTTAATCCTCATTATACCAGCATCTAATATGGCTGAGCAGTACATTGGCTTAGGATCTTCATGTCCCTCTTCCTGGTCTGTCAAGCAGGATAGCTGTACGTGATGTTCAGTCATATCCCTGCCCTTTCTCCTCACTCACACTGCCGCTTGGTACCCAAAGAACCCTGGCACACTCAACAGAAAACAATCAAGATTCTCTACTGCGTTCCTTCTCTGCCATGCTAGAAAATGTGAGTGCAGGAAAGCCTCCCCACCCCTATTATGATACTTTGAAGTTTAATACTTTTATCTGTTTTATAATTCACTTTTTTTTTTGCGTAATGCATTATTGACATAATATATTTAAAAGAGGGTCACTTTGACCCCTAGAGTAATTCTTTAAGATCATATTATGTGGTTTAAACCACTCCATTATAAGACATTTCCCAAGAGCCTGAATTACACTGCTTGGATTGACTGGTTCTTGGAAGGGGCACATGGCATGCTTAATGTGATGAAATGTCTCTCAGCAGCGTGCTGCGTATTGCCAAAGGACATCTATCAATTATGCGGCTGCTATGAGTTCCAGCTCTTTAGCCTATACCACTAGGGGGGTTTGTGCAGAGCTCCATGTTCTTACTCTCTAAATCGTCACTTTTCAATCTGATGTTTTATTAAAACTTTAAATAATTGAATGTGAAAAAAATTATAAAACGATCTAACAATAAAATGAAATCTATATACATAAAATGGCAACATTCCATTGAATGTTGTGTGAATTTCAAAACATCTACAAATGTAGTTGTGAACATGTTTGTGAAGTCAAATTAAATGGTTCTAATTTTAGAACAGTCCTCCTGGGATCCTCTGTTTAGATTACAAAGTTTCAATGGAGATGTCCTGAATGATGTAGGTGTCATGGGAGTCTTACCCCAACACGCAATAAAGTGAAAACCCACAAAGGTGGATTCAAAATACATATTACAAGCTTTAGAATGGCCGGACTTAACATATAAAACAGCAAGAAACAAGGTCAGGGTAAGCCAAGGTCAGGAATACTGAAATACACAGAGTATATACAAAGCTGGGTCAGGATACCAAAAACTCATGAGTCAAATACGAAGCCAGGTCAGGATACCAAAAAAAAATCACAAGTTAAATACAAGCCAAAGTCAAAAACTGGAATACAACATGAGAGATTTTTATATAGCACTGACGTATATCAGGACAGAAACCACGATAGGGCAATGAGTAAGGGCTAAAACAGGCCTTAAATAGGTTCAGAAGAGTTCCCATTGGTCCATGTCATCTCTGTGACCCCAAACAGCATGGGGTCGCCTAGACGATGCGGTCCCTATAAGGGTGTGACTTCATGGGAAAAAATGTTATTTAAGGAGCTGCAGTTTGGCCCGTGAACCAGCAGAGGGAACCGTTCGCGGGACCAAAGGTGAGTATACTATTCAGGCTGCGCAGTGACGTTTCCATTTTACTAAGGTTCCTTAAAGGTTACTCCAACCTTCAATGACCTCTTCTGCTTTTAGAAATAGTCATAGTGGTAGGAATCTGTATCTGCAGCATTTCTACTTGAAACACTACACATATAGAGATATCCACACTTTTGTCGCAGGGGCTAGTTACACTCCTAGGCAGCTTGTTACACCCCTACGGAGCTTGTTTGGGATTTCCAAATGTCAATTCTGTGCAAAAGTGTAATCTGTCGTCAGCCTGCACTGCGTGCTTTTGACAGACATAATGAACTTCTACCTTGAGGGCAGCACTCCCTCTCTCATTTATTCTCTCTATATTTACTATGATTTGTCCATTTTTAAAATTTAGTTCTTTCCTCCCTCCCTTGTCCACCCCACTCCATCCTCCACTGCTCAGAGCAGTTTATATAAAAGGGGTTGGCGTAACCCTTTAATTGCCGCACACTAGTTAAATAAGTATTTAAATCTTATTATCATTTAAATAAAAAATTCTAATAAGTATATTTTTGAGAAGGATCCTTGAGCAAAACATCAGTAGGGTCCTGACCAGTGTTGATTAGGTGTTTAAAGGACCACTATAGTGCCAGGAAAACTCATATAGTGCCCCCACCCTCAGGGCCCCCCTCCCGCCCGGCTCTGGAAGGGGGAAAGGGGTAAAAACGTACCTTTTTCCAGCACTGGGCGGGGAGCTCTCTGCCTCCGATCCTCCTCCTCTCCTCCCCGTCGGCTGAAAGCGCACGCGTGGCAGGAGCTGCGCGCGCATTCAGCCGGTCACATAGGAAAGCATTATCAATGCTTTCCTATGGACGCTGGCGTGCTCTCATTGTGATTTTCACAGTGAGAAGCACGCAAGCGCCTCTAGCGGCTGTCAATGAGACAGCCGCTAGAGGATTTGGGGGAAGGCTTAACCCATTCATAAACACAGCAGTTTCTCTGAAACTGCTATGTTTATAAAAGAATGGGTTAAGCCTAGCTGGACCTGGCACCCAGACCACTTCATTAAGCTGCGTTTTGTTCTTCACAGCTAGCAACACTTGTTATATTGTAGACACTCGCATCATCCCCAAACACAGAACACTTTAGAAAAGGCATCAGGATAGTTACAGGACAGAGATTATTTGAGAAACATGAAACAGGTTTATCCATCCCCAGTGGAATTAATGACATATTTACTGTATTTTAAGTTACATTCCACCGTGTACAATCTGACACTCAGATAGTTACTCACAAGGAGCTGTCTTTAGAATGTATTCAACATTTCAATGGACTCCTAGCTAACAGACTGACTATTAATCTCTGTGTGGAAACTGACACCATGTTATGTATGAGGCAGCCTTGAAATGCTTCTAAACAGGTGACATAAGAGCAGCCAAGACTATATTATTCTGTCCTTCACACAAATTGGAAGATTAGTTTGCTGCTGTCAGCTGGGCGCTCTCCACAGGCTGGCTCTCAGCACGGTTCTGTACACTTCAGTCACGATTGTCACAATCCTTACATTCAAATCAGGTGAAAAGGCTCTGTGATTTCTCTGGATCCAGGTCTGAATCAAAGGAAATGTAAGAATGCCGGCTGTGCCTTGACTGGAATGAGATCTAATGTTGTGCACATGAGAAGAATAGAAATGCTACTAAGAATTACATATGTAATGCATGTGCACATCTCCAGGGTCACACTCGTTTTTAAGCTTTTTAAAGAAAAGTTCTCAAAATAACATCAATGTTTAACCCCTTAAGGACCAAACTTCTGGAATAAAAGGGAATCATGACATGTCACACATGTCATGTGTCCTTAAGGGGTTAAAGATGAGTTATGATGGTTTGGGATATTTGCTGCATTGGATCTGCAAGAAAGCATTCCACACACCTTTGCATTGCCATCTTGAAAAAGGTGGAACATGGAACATTTTGATCCTACCTTTTTTGCTATTTTTAAAGGGTTACTCCAAGAACTATGACCATTACAGCGATTGGGAGCGTCGATGGTGCCTGGAGTGTGTATGTGCAATGTTTCACTATTAAGCACTGCACATATTATTATTATTATTATGATATTTATGGAGTGCCATCAAATTCCACAGCGCTTTACAATGGGTGGACAAACAGACATGTAGTTGTAACCAGACAAGTTGGACACACAGGAACAGAGGGGTTGAGGGCCCTGCTCAATGAGCTTACATGCTAGAGAGAGTGGGGTAAAGTGACACAAAAAGGTAAGGATAGTATTAGACTAGTGACAGTTGCAGAAGAGGAATCAGTCAGGAGCTATTAACAGTTTAATTGATACGCTTTTATGAAGAAGTGGGTTTTTAACGATTTTTTGAAGGAGTGGAGACTGGGTGAGCATCTAACGGAGGAGGGAAGCGAGTTCCACAGGAACGGTGCAGCCCTCAAGAAATCTTGAAGGTGAGCATCAGAGGTGGGAGTACGGACAGAAGATAGACGTAAGTCTTCAGCAGATCGTAAGGGCCTAGACGGGACATACTTGTGTATAAGAGAGGATAGATAGGTGGGAGCAGCATTATGTAGAGATTTGAAAGCAAGAACCAGAATTTTAAATTGAACTCTATATTTTATAGGAAGCCAATGTAGGGACTGACAGAAGGGTGAAGCATGGGAGTATATAGAGTAATGTAGTACTATATAGAGTAATGTAGTACTATACACCAGGCAGCATTATTGGGCCATCATTAGCCAGCCCGGAACAAGAGTTCTGGGCTGGATAATTTTGTGCATATTTGGTATCTGTCGGCAGCAAGCACAACATGCTGGTACAGTACACCCCCTCAGTGTACACCACCCATGTCTTCCCCTCAGCCCACCCATCCTGACATCCGAAGGGAAGTAATGTCAGTGGAGGAAGATCAGGCTTGGCTTCTGTACAGGAAAGGAAGAAAACCTTTCCTTTTTCTTTGGAGGTGTGGACAGGATAGGGTTAATATAGTCAAAAACAGTGTTTTCTAAAAAACAATTTAGGTTGGAGTAAGCTTTCAAGTTGTCCAGTTTAATTAACAATGTAGCTTGATATAATAATAGTCATTAGGTGACAGTTATTAAACCCATAAAATTCAACTGATGTAACCTGCTTTAAGTTTTGATGCCATGTGACTTCAGAGATGGCTCATGTACATCACTGTTACTTATTGATTAGTTCAGTCTTTAAGTTAGAAAACTTAAATGGAAACTCCACTGTCCAATAAAAACCATGCAATATCACTGTTTAGTATAGATAACCAACTGAAAACATGCATGCATAGAATTATATCATGTTGGATTGGAGTTTTGTCTAGAAACAACTTGCAAAAGCTGCAGGTCTCTTGTCTCCTGCCTTTACAAGCCCTCCCCTTCTAACCCCGCCTATACTTTCTGTGGCTGTCCAATCACAGACTTCCTAATGCAGCTCACTTAGAAGTTTTTGCAAGACAGGTGCTCTGAGCTGTTGCTGCCTCTTGAGTTTAGCTCCACTGAGATCAAGCAGGTGCAGGAAATAACAGGATGTTTGTCTGAGTGACAGCCAGGTGTGTGTAACAAGGTTAATTTATAAAAGTTCCAATTTCTATTTAAAACTACACTTTTTGTGAAATGAAAAGAGAAGACACTCTTTAACCATAAATCACTTCAGCAAGCTAAAGCACTTTAGAGGTCTGGAGTGTCCCTATTTTTTTTATTTGTTTATACATTACTTTTACACACAATATTGTGACTAAGCTTTCTTCGACCTGCTTACATTTTTAGTTTACAACTGTTTTCTGTTTTGTTTTGTACCATAGCACTGAAGTTGTATTTTCTGTCCTAGTGAATAGAAGACGTTCTAGACCACAAACCATTCATTAAAGGGATGAGGAAGTTAGAAGCCACGAACTATGCTGTAAATGGAAGAGGAAGAGCTAAGCTACAGACAAGAAAGTAAATGGCTGAAGAGTTTTATGAGCCACAAAACATTCAGCAAACCGTTGACAGTCTGAGACACAAATCACTCACTAATAGGCTTAGAATGTTACAAAGATAGTCGTAGTCAAAGGAATATAGTAGGTTTTGCATACTTACGTTGCCTATACTGGCAACGTAATAACTTTATTATAACCCCTTCACTGCAGACTTTGTGTCATCACCTACAGTACTTCTATAGTGCAAAGGACTACAGATCGACACAGTATTTTTCTGCTTAATTGATACATATTGAGGTGGGATCCCTCTTTATTTTACTAATTAAGGAGCCCCCCTACCCGTACCACTTGATGTTGCAGTCACTTGTTCCACTAAGTTGCAGGTCACCACTGCAAAATTGGCGATCACCTACAACAACTGCAAAAATGTATTTTTGCCTCAGGAAAGGGAAGTTCTGATGGAGCCCTTATCTAGCCCTCTGTTTAAGCTAAGGGTAAAAGATACCCCTCATTATAAAAGGCAGAATCTGTCCTTTAAAATGAGAGATCTCTGGTCCAGATAAGATGTAGGTGATCCTTATTACAAACGATGATCACCTACCTTAGGACAGTATTTTATCAAGGGAGATAGGAATCCTTAAAAAGGCACAAAGAATAAAAATGGAAATCACTTTCCTACTATTAACAGCATGGGGAGATAGGCGCTCCTATACCCTAAAACTGCATACCACTCAATACCTCTCATATGAGCAATTTGTTTTAGTTTTTTTTTTCAAATGAAGATGTTCATGTGGCCCTAGGAAAGAGGATGGTCATAGGAACTGCAATCACTTATCTACTAGGTGACTTTAAGGGAGGTTGGCACCTTAACAGTGACTTTAGAACCCCAATATCGGCATTAAAACGAGTGAGTGGCTACTCTTTGAGATCAGGACAGCTCTTTCTTTCAAAATAGAGGATATATGTGCAGGTTGTAATAAAATGATCATCAATCACCATGTCAGCTGAGATCACCAGATAACACTATATGTATAGGTAACAAATTCACACAGGGTGGGATAGCTCCCTGTTCCTCCCAAAATAGTTAAATGAGCACGAGACTCACTTTGTTGAAATAACTAGTCATCCTCTTTCAAATAAGTGGCCTTGTGTCTGTGTAAGATGGGTTTTGCTGCAATTACTTTATGCATGTTTCACTATACTATGGTAAAGGAGTTTGGAACGTAGTAGGATCACAAATACTTTATTACAATGGGTACATCACCCACTGTGACATAATCATTTTTGGTAGCTTAAAATATATCTAATATTTTTATTATTATATATTTATTCCTATGCATTCTTATACATAAATTATATCACAATACAAAATAACACAAAGTAATACATTTATCTTGTAATTTTTAAAATACTTATTACTAAAAAAACATGGGTAAATAATGCTGAATATTGCTCTATATATGTACCTTACAACAGTCAAAACCCCCATAGTATAACAAATTAATCGTCTTACTGATGTACTATTTTAACTTTATTGCGATAAAGCCGAATACTATATTTACATGTATATTATGAAAGTCATTATCTTGTGTATTATAGACTGATGGTGTATAAGTAATGACTATACTGTTTGATGTACTCTAATGACGACAATTAAGGGTTTACACCAAGATTTGGCACTTATTTTGATGAACACATTGAGAGCTATGAATTTTTTGCCTTTTTATATGGTGGCTTTTAAAAAATATTTGGATGCCTTAGCAATCTAAATGTTTCCTAAAAGTGCGTGAATTTTACTGGAAATAACCTGCAATTGCAATACAAGTGTGTTTGGTTAGAAGGGGGTCTTCAAGAGTTATATGCAAATCCACTCACATTTGAAGTAGATCTATAACAGAAACACATTATACATATTGTACCTCCACTGAAGGGATAGGGGCGATTACATAGATGTCATTCAAGGTACATTACAATCCTGTAAAGTAATGAGGGAATTAAATAACTTGTCTATCAGAATTAAAGCATATTTAAATTATCTATCAACCTTTTTTTTTCCGTACTATCCGTTATCTGCCACTTGTTCACTACCCCGTTACTGGAAATCTCCCAAATTACCATCAATTAAAGAAAAATGAACCTGATACTAGAGAATAAAACATATGAATTGGCCATAAGAAAAACCATCCCCCTTATTAGATAAGTTATTATACTACTGGAATACATGGGAAGAAAATGTAAAGAAAATGTATTGTTTGTAAATAGTTATGTATCATTTATTTGTTATGTTTACATAATGCTATTATCGATATATATTATTTAAAGTCGGACGCTGGACATGCTATGTCCAAGTGACAAGTCCGGTGGTCTATACAAATGACTAATCTTGGCTGCATGCAGTAAAGTGGTCTGTCTTGAAGCAGGCTAGTGGCCTGTGGCTGCTCACTGTTGTTAAAAAAAAAAAAGAGAGACCAATTTAGGTCTTTCAGCCTTTTAGTAGATAGCTCCCTAATACCGTGGGAATTAGGGAGTTATCTACTTATTCATTCCTGTCATTACATGACAGGCTAAGTAACTTACATTGTATATGAATGTATGTTACTTGATTGTTGTAAGTGTTGCAAATGCTTACAGCTGAATCCTGGCTCTTTGTATACTTTTTATTTAAAATTGTATACAATGTAACATTCTTTCCTTTCACTGGGTAAGTATATTAGTACTTAGGCAATACTGTGCTTCGGAACTTCGGCACTTCGGCACTTTGACACTTCGGAACTTCGCAATTTTTATTTGGAGACCTAACCTCACTTTTTAAATTTTTTAAGTGTTTCTTGTATCTGTTATTATTGTTCACTGTTTATTACAAAATATATATATATATATATATATATATATATATATATATATAAAAATAAAAATCTCTCTAATAAAATATATTTGAGAAGAATTAAAGCATATTTTATGTTATTTCATTCTACCAAAAGGTGATCATATTAATGACCATTTAAAAAAACATAATATTATGCTAACAGGTTGAGGGCATTTGCTGAATGTGGATTATAACATGATTTTCCATAACAAAGAAAGATTGTTTTAGAGTAATAATTATTACAAGAACCCGATGGTTGCAAGAACAATGTGGCCTGTGAGCTTTCACTGGTAAATTAATATCACACTGCTTACACCTCCAAATTTGCAAGTGCCTTCAATTATGAATGATGTGGAAGCTGAACATAGTTGGCAAGGCTTCAACTTTGTGTCAGATGTAGATTGACTGATTGATTTATTACTAATAAGTGGTCTCATCTGCCTATTTTAGTCAATGTCAAAGAGAAAGGTGTCACTGGGAGTATAAGAAATCTGTTCATTGTAAACGAAAATGCAGTGACCTAAATACAGTAATAATTCATATATATATATATAATTCACCAAAAAACTGGAAAGCACTCCTGGGTCTTCATCAAATGAAAACTAAACTTTTATTATCAATGTTTCAATTTATATGAGTCCACAAGGACACTTTAACATCAGAATCAAGATTTGTAGTCAATTTGTTAAAAAGTGTCCTTATGGACACATTGGTGAAAGTACTTATAAGACGAGAGAACGTTTCAGCAACCATAAGTCTACCATTTGGACTGGGAGACTGAATCTGCCTCTCCCAGAACATTTCACCTCTTGTAGTCACTCTATTTCACAATTTAGGTTTCAGATTATTGATTGAGTCCCATCTTCAGGAAGGGGGTGATCGTAAAAAAAATACTCAAGAGATGGAAAACTTTTAGATTTTTACATTAGATTCCATCTGTCTGAACGGCCAAAATAGGGAATTTATTTTGCATTCCATTTACCATGTTTTTCATGTCTAACACTGGATCTCCTTTTTAGGTGGCATTGGTCATTTACCCACTCTCCTGCACGAGTTCTTTGGACTTTGTGTGGGACACCAATAGCTACCAAGAGCTTCCAATTATATTATAATATGTGATCATCATTCTTATTGACTCTTATTTAGTCCTGTACACGACACTAGAATAATACTTTAACGCGTATAAATCATATGACCCTGAAAGTGAGCCTGTTATAAAAAAAACAGCTTACCTTAAATCATTCCCATACACATTGAATACATAAAGATACAGTGCCTTGTAAAAGTATTCACCCCCTTGACTTTTTACCTATTTTGTTACATTACAGCCTTAAGTTCAATATTTTATTAATCTGAATTTTATGAGATGGATCACAATAGCCTAAGTTGGTGAAGTGAAATTAGAAAAATATATACATAAAAATGTCTGCCTGTGTGTGTGACTGCCTGTGTGTGTGTCTCTGTGTATGTGTGTATGACTCTCTGCCTGTGTGAGTGTCTGTGTATGTGTGTATGACTGTCTGCCTGTGTGTGTGTATGTGTGTGTGTATGACTGTCTGCATGTGTGTGTGACTGTATGCCTGTGTGTGTGACTGCCTGTGTGTGTGTGTGACTGTCTGCCCGTGTGTGTGTAAGTCTGCGGTGTGTATGACTGTCTACCCGTGTGTGTGTCTGTGTCTGTGTGTGTGTGTGTGTCTGTGTCTGTGTGTGACTGTCTGCCTGTGTGTGTGACTGCCTGTGTGTGTATGTGCATGACGGTCTACCTGTGTGTGTGTGACTGCCTGTGTGAGTGTATGACTGTCTGCCTGTGTGTGTGTGTCAGTGTGTATGACTGTATGCCTGTGTGTGTGTATGACTGTCTGCCTGTGTGTGTGACTGTGTGTGTGTCTGTGTGTATGACTGTCTGCCTGTATTTGTGTGTGTGTGTGTCTGTCTGCGTGTGTCTGTGTGTGCATGACTGTCTGCCTGTGTGTGTCTGTCTGCCTGTGTGTGTGAGTGACTGTCTGCCTGTGTGTGTTTGGGTGGCTGTCTGCCTATGTGTGTTTGTGTGGCTGTCTACCTGTGTGTGTGTGTGTGTGTGTGTGTGTGACTTCCAACCCACTGTATGTGTGGATGTCTTCCTGTGTGTGTGGATGGCCGTCTGCCTCTGTGTGGCTGTCTGCATGTGTGTGTGGGTTTCTGCCTGTGTGTGTGTGTGGCCAGGGCCGGCCTTAGGGGTGTGCGAGCTGTGCGGCCGCACAGGGCGCCATGGCAACAGGGGCGCCGGGCGGCCGACACAGCTCGCAGTCGCTCTGTCACTGGCCGGCCCGAGATTGTGTGAGAGCTGAGCCGCGGTCAGTTTCCGGAGCGTGGAGGAGGAGCTTGGGGTGCAGGCGCAGCGTCCAAGTGCTGCACCTTCACAGAGAGCCGCAGAGGGATCCGCTCCATGTGTGAGGGCGGCGGCCGGTGCTCTGCAGACATGGAGGGAGCAGCAGCCTTCAAAGTAAGTACCTTATTTATTTTTAAGCCAAACATCTTTCATTAAATGGGGCAGGGTCTAATTAAGGGGGGCAGGGGACTAGATAAGAGGGGCACTGGGTCTAATTAAGGGGGGCAGGGGACTAGATAAGGGTGACACTGGGTCTAATTAAGGGGGGCAGGGGACTAGATAAGGGTGGCACTGGGTCTAATTAAGGGGGCAGGGGACTGGATATGGGTGACACTGGGTCTAATTAAGGGGGGCAGGGGACTGGCTATGGGTGACACTGGGTCTAATTAAGGGGGGCAGGGGACTGGGACTGGCTATGGGTGACACTGGGTCTAATTAAGGGGGCAGGGGACTGGGCATGGATGACAGGGTATGATTAAGGGGGGCAGGGGTTTGATTAAGGGAGGCAGGGTCTGATTAAGGGGTGCAAAGGGTTGATGAAGGGGTGGCATG
Source organism: Pelobates cultripes (assembly GCA_933207985.1). Taxonomy (NCBI): domain Eukaryota; kingdom Metazoa; phylum Chordata; class Amphibia; order Anura; family Pelobatidae; genus Pelobates; species Pelobates cultripes. The sequence continues at coordinate 375,327,912 of OW240912.1, forward strand.
GATTGCATTAATTGGCAGGGGATTTATTAAGGGGGCTGATAAAGGGTGGCAGGAAACTGAAAAGGGGGGCATGGGGCTGATTAAAGGGGGCAGGTGGTTGATAAAGGAGTGGGAGGGGATTGATGAGGAGATCAGGGGGCTGATGAAATGGGGGCAGATGGCTGATAAATAGGTGGGAGGGAATTGATGAGGGGGCAGGGGACTGATGAAGGGGTGGCCAGGGGTTGGATTATTTGGCATGGGATGTATTAAGGGGGCTGATGAAGGGGAGCAGGGGGTTGAAAAGGGGGGCATGGGACTGATTAAAGGGGGGCAGGTGGGTGATAGGGGTGGGAGGGTACTGATGAGGGGGTCAGGGGGCTGATAAAAGGGGGAGGGGATTGGTGAGGGGGTCAGGGGACTGATGAATGGGGCAGAGGGCTGTTAAAGGGGTGGGAGGGGATTGATTAGGGGGTCAGGCGGCTGATGAATAGGGGCAGAGGGCTGAGTAAAGGGTGGGAGGGAATTGATGAGAGGGGCAGGGGACTGATGAAGGGGTGGCAGGAATTGATAAAGGGGTGGGAGGGGATTGATGAAGGGTAAGGGGTGGCTAGGAGTTTGACGAAGGGATGGCCAGGGCATTGATGAAGGGGAAGGGGTGGCCAGGAGTTTGATGAAGTGGTGGCCAGGGGCTTGGTGAAGATCTGGCCAGGGATTTTGGTTAAGAGGTGCAGTGGTTTTGTAGAAGGGGGTGGAGGCAACAGATTGTGAATGCTCCTAAAATAGTTTGAAGGGGTCCAAACAGAGACAGGTGAGGGGGGGAGGGGCGCCACAAGATTGTTTCGCACAGGGCGCCTGAACACCTAAGGCCGGCCCTGTGTGTGGCTGTCTGTCTGTGTGTATGTATGTGGCTGCCTGTGTGTGTGGCTGTCTGCAAATATCAGATACAACCAATACACACATATCACACACTGTTAATACACCCATTACAAATATCACACACAGCCATCACATGGCATACATATCACACACAGTCATCACATCTATCACATACACAGACAACACAAACATTACATCATACATGGATGATGGGGGGGCCGCTGTGAAGATTTTTCGCACAGTGCACCTAAAGGCATAAGGCCGGCCCTGGAGGCACCACTAACCAAACACTGCCAAGAAGACCAAGGAACTCTCCAAACTGGTAAGGGACAATGTTATTGAGAAGTACAAGTCAGGGTTAGGTTATAAAGAAATATCCAAATCTTTGATGATCCCCAGGAGCACCATCAAATCTATCATAACCAAATGGAAAGAACATGGCACAACTGCATGTAGCGTGGTAGAGCGGGCTGACCGCAGTCTACCTGGCCTGACAGGAAATGCTACAAACTGCTTTCTGTCAGACCAGCACTGGGAGAGGAAACAGGATCCAATGCTGCAGACTGCCCGCTCAACCATGCTACATGGACGGAGATGAAGGGCGCACACAAAATGGTACGGGGGTGAACAATTAGAGTTAGGGGAGAGGGGCACAATAAGAGTTACAGGAGGTAAAGGGGGATGACAATAAGAGTTACAGGAGGGGATGCGGGCAATAAGAGTTACAGGAGGAGATGGGGACAATAAGAGTTATAGGAGGGAGACAATGAGAGCTACAGGAGGGGAGAGTGATAAATGGTTTGCAAATGGAAGAAACACAAAATAACTGATTTTCCCTCAGTGTAGTGCTCCATGCAAGATCTCACCTTGTGGAGTTTCAATGATCATGTCAACAAAGTAGTGGCTCAAGAAAAAGAACATTAAGGTCCAGAAGTGGCCTAGCCAGTCTCCAGAAATGAATCCCAGAGAAAATCTGTGGAGGGAGCTGAAGGTTTGAGTTGCCAAACGTCAGCCTCAAAACCCTAATGACTTGGAGAGGATATGCAAAGAGGTATTGGACAAAATCCCTCCTGAGATGTGTGCAAACCTGGTGGCCAAATACCAGAAACATCTGACCTATGTGATTGCCAACAAGGGTTTTGCCACCAAGTCGAAGGGGTCAAATTGTTGGCGCTTTATACATAAGAATAATAATAATTAGGTCACTGCAATGATATACATAACTAAGGCTATAGCCCAAACGTTGTATTGATCTGTGGCTATCTATGTTCTCTGGCTAAATAAAGTAATGCCTTAATTGCACATTGTAAGCTGTGTTGTCCTCCAATTTTTTTTTAATCAACAAAGGCTTAAATCTGGCAGACAAAATATTATTTTTAGTGTGTATCCCACCTCTGTGTCACCCATAAGAGATATGTGACATGCACCACACACAGTGGTACTTAGCTTTTATATAATTGATGCAGCTCCCCAGGTAGTTTTCCCAATTAACCACCCCTCTTAACAACAAAATGGATAGACAAATAAATCTGGGATTCAGCTATGCATCTAAAATAGGGATAAACAAATGGTACATAGTGAATTACGTCAAAAAATAAATTAATTTTTTGCTGTTAATCTACACTCACAAGATGTTATGAAGTTTCGCGCCTTGGGGTGCCTCCCCTGATTCAGGCTGGGGTGCTAAAACCTTCCTTGCATCTTCCACACCAGCGGTACGTCCGGGAGTCAGCAGTAAGGCTTTTGTAAAAATACATTTAATCTGGTTGAACATTATGGAAAACCTTGTTTATATATATCTAGGCTGTCAATTTGCCTTGTGCATTCAATTTAGCACCAACGTACACCACAGTTTTTGACGCTATAGGCAATTATTTTGATGAAACATGTTTTAAATATGCCGGAAAAGAATGTTGCTTATATAACCTTGTACTTTATACCTTAACTTTTTTTTTTATCCTGGCTTTCATATCCATCATGTTTTTGCGAAGAATATTAGAACTGCAGGATAGAGCTTATTTCTAGGACAACTTGTTGCTCAAAGGCACCAGAGTGATCTCTTGGTTTGTAATCATGAATCAATTTCCTTTTCAATGATTTAAGCACTTTATTGAAAGTAAGATGCTGCCAGGTGCACATTAGCTATCGATGTCATACCCCGCTCTTGAAGCTGCAAATTATACATGCTTCTAAAAATTATCCTGCAGATGAGGTCAGCTCTACTGTATAACCTGCACATGGCTGCCCTTGATCCCAGCTGGGATCTGACTTTTAAAGGAAACAAATGTCTAACTGACCTTTTTCGCAGTGTGAAAAAAAACGTTACCAGAATAAAACAGAATAAGACATTGTTTGAATATGCTTTCAAAACAGTTTAGAAATCAAACAGCCCATACTTTAAAATGACAGCAAAATCATGTAAATTATACTATTAGTTATGTTTAAAATAACTGCATTAAACTATACATATACTTTCTGGAAACCGCCCAGCGTCAGGAATTTTTCTAACAATTTAAACTGATTATGTGTTGGTGAACACTTGGCTCAAATAATAGACTACTGGCTCAAATAATGTATTGAAACACCCAAAATAAAAGGTTCTGTTCATAAATATGTTGTCAGGAATATTTGGGGAGATATATCAAAGTGTTCTGTTGTTTGTTTGTTTTTTTTTAAAAAAGGTGGAATCATCATAGAAACCTGTGGAACATGCAGGCACATTCTATTGGTAACTCCAATCCTTTTATATTTTTAAACACTTTTTTTTTTTTTAGCACAGAGCACTTTAAGAAAAATACATATATATGTCCATTGAACATTATGTTAGACAGACACCCTTCAGTTGAGATTCCTTTAAGAGACACTATAAGCAACCAGACAACTTCAGCTCATTAAAGTGGTTTGGGTTCAAGGTCTCTGTCTCTTTTTTTCACTTAGGAAAGATCCAGTACTCTCAATGTTTCTAAGGGTATAGAAAATGTTTACAGGGGCACACCAAGCAAAGCAATAAAACATGCGTATTCTGTAGGGTAAGCTTAAGGGAGGACTACTGTCTCTGTACCTTTATGCATATTTGCATATTTGCATATTTGACATAAGTGCAGTGATTTACAGAAATTCCTGCATCTATAAGCCTGCCTCTTTTTTTCCTAAGTGACAGAGGAGAGCTTAAAGGACCACTCTAGGCACCCAGACCACTTTAGCTTAATGAAGTGGTCTGGGTGCCAGGTCCAGCTAGGGTTAACCCATTTTTTAATAAACATAGCAGTTTCAGAGAAATATAGACTTATATATAGACGTGCGCATTCAGTCGACGGGGCAGAACGGAGGAGGAGAGAAGGAGGAGAGCTCTCCGCCCAGCGCTGGAAAAAGGTAAGTTTAAACCTCTTTCCCCCTTCCAGAGCCGGGCGGGAGGGGGTCCCAGAGGGTGGGGGCACCCTCAGGGCACTATAGTGCCAGGAAAACAAGTATGTTTTCCTGGCACTATAGTGGTCCTTTAAGGCATGGACATACAATATACTGTTCAAATAAATAAATCAAAAGACCAACTAATATTCATTATGTTGCCATCAGGAATTTAAATTTCATGCAAAACACGTAATACATGAAAATTGTTCCCAAACCTCAGTTGACTGTAAGTTTGATTTACTGTCTAGTCTAAAAACTGTCTGTACATCTTTTCAAGCAGAAACAAATCTGCAAATTTAATTTCACATCTTCCCCCAATGTTAAATGATCAATTATTAAAATAAATGGATGAAAAGGATCAATTATTAAAACAAAAGATGGAGTGTTTATTTATTGTGAGTGATGCTCAAAACCAAACTTGCATCCTATAAGACTACATTGAAACAAATTGCTATTCATCCAAATTTTGAGAGATCAGTGATTCGTCTGAAATGTTGAACACCGAAATGATATATGGACGAAACATGAAACAAACATGTTGTTTGTTTTGTGATTCAGAGTTCTGTCCAAAGTGCCAAAAATAGATGACTAGTGGAAGAAATTAGATGACCGAGCGATGATTAGGGAAGAGCCACTAAATGTTAATTTTATATACGATCAATTGAGAAATGACCAATAGAAGGAGCAGTAAAAAAGTGGTTATTTATATATGCATATTTTTTATAATTATATAATATATAAATATAGATTTTTTTTTTCTCTTATCGGTTACTTTATCTCACTTCATCTGCTAATCAAATGGAACGAAAACATGCCTATAAGTTTTACTGCAAAACATAAATAAATACATATACCCGAATCGCCCCAATTTTTTTTTCTGAACAAATTGATTCAGATGAACGGCAAGTTCGCTGCCTATATTTATAAAACTGAAGCCTGCTTTAACACTATAGTGCCAAATATGAGTGTGGCTAAGGGCACTAAATAATTGATACAAGTGAAAGCTAGTCTCTGTTGAAATGAAATTGTTTAAACATAATATTCTAATAAAAAACTAAGAAAACAGTTACTAGCGCACTATCCCTAATCCCTATGAACATTTAAATAATTGGAGGTTTTTTAGTATCACTCCAATGGCCATTAAAGTGTAAGCTCACCTGCACCATAAAGCAAAAACCTGATGGGAGTTTGAGAGCAGGGCTTAATTTTGTAGATTTAAAATATTCAAATGGCTAAGCATAAAAAAAGCACAAGACTTATGCAGTTTGGACTGATCTATGTCAGTATGAAGTAACTTGCAATGCTGTATATTTTATACATTTAAATGAAGGATATGAAAATGAAAATTAAATTTAATTTAAAATGCATAGTTTAGACCTTAAATGCATTTAATTGTACAATTTCAAGAGCAGCCAGAAGCCTCCCTTATAGTTCATAACTGAATTTTATATAAAACATGAGCAATCCATTAAGAGTTTAATAAAACCATAATAGGTAAAACCAAGTCTACCTAAAACATATATCTTTTACAGAAAATAGACATTTATTTTAAAGCTATTCAACCGTTTTATATCTGAGCTGCCTACAATTTTAAAAGACTGTTTTTATTTTACATTTATTTTAGAAATGAAAACATGTTCCGTATAGGAGTAGAAAAGTTTTTCTATTTTACTACGAATTAGATTCACACAAACGAGACAGAAGAAAAAACATTAAAATAATGTCACTGAACGTATTTTTCTCTGCTCTTTTGTATGCGGAAAAAGTAAACTGGATTAAATATTACTTGTATCTTCTCTCTGATATTTCTATCTGTTGTTTCTATTAAGTAACTTTCCATCTTTCCATCTATTCAGAACTCACTGGGGGTTGCTGGGATACGATGTATCGGTGTACGGTGTACAACTTAATGTAGTTGTTCTGGTGAGTAGAATAGCTCCCTTCAGGCATTTTCATGCAAACACTGCCTTTTCAGAGAAAATGTAGTGTTTACATTGCCCCTAGAACACCTCCAAGTAGCCACTCCTCAGATGGCCACTGGAGGTGCTTCCTGGCTCAGTGCTGCACAGTAGGCAGCCCTGCCATTCAGCGTCCCCACGCTCTGCATGGAAATGCTGAATTTTCCTCATGAGGTGGTCCTGATTGGCCAAAACAGCATTTGGCCCCACCCCTGTGCCGATTTTAGCCAATCCAATGCTTTCCCTGTTGATGATGTAACAAAGGGGGCAGAGCCAGCACCGGCAGTCCCAAGCGGCGCTGGAAATAAGGTAAGTTTTAAACTTTTATAGGGGGGCTAAGGTGGGGCAAGCCACCTAAATGGTGGATTAAACATCATAGAGTCAGGAATACATGTTTGTGTCCCTGTCCCCATAGTGATCCTTTAAATTTATCGCGGACGCCATTCTTTAACCTTACTTGCATGCATTTGCCCCTTTTTAGGGGTTTGTGTTTGCAGTGTTGTTTGTCAAATTGTGGACTGAAACCTAGATACTTGTGTGGAATAAAAGTTTAGAAATTTGACAATTAAGACCTCCTGGTGATCTACTTCAAGCTTGGAGTGTAGAAATTCACCCCTGGAGGGTATACTATGGCTTCCGAGTAACCTTTAAGGCCTGACTGGTAGCATAGGATTATAAATGTTCTGCCCTGTATAATATATCATAATGTTATATGCTTATGGCTTAGTTTGTTATATGACTGTTGCATTAATTTACAATAATGTTCAAATCAGGTGTACTCTAGTTAGCTGGTGGTAAATGTCAAGAATGACCCTTGTTGTGCTGACAATTAATTATTCAGTTACCTCCTGGTAAACATAAGCAATCCATTTATAGTCTCAGTTCTGGTAACTTCTGATATTCTGAGAATGGTATGTGAGCACAAGATTTTAAACACACAGCTATATAACATTGTTTTACATTTTACATTTCTTTAACAATTTTTATATCAATGTGGCCTTTATTTAGATTTTTTTTGTAATATTTAAAATGTAGTTTTTTTAATTAAATGTCTCTCCCATATCCTGGCTTATATGTTAGTGATAAAACTGATGGGGTAATTCCCTAAACATGGGATTTTGTCAGGAAGGACAAAATCCGGTGAAAATTGTCAAATTCTGACTGCAATAGCAATTCTCATATTTACTAAGGCCAATTCTGGTCAGCTTGAATGACTATTAAAGGTTCACCGCCCTTTAATATTATAGTTAAGGCCTCCACCTGCTGGCCACTGGACAGTGTTTTTTTTAATGTTCCCCACCCGCTGCCCAGGCCCCATATCCATGGGATTTTGCCTTTCTAGTGAGTCAACATCAATGGCTGCCCAGTTGCTAGTGTTAAATGTTTAGCAGATATACCCCTACGTGCCACATGGCAGATGGGGGCACAGGGAGATTTTAAACCTCCCTTTTAGTAATATGGGGGTCTTATAGATCCATATGGTTAATAATTTCTAGAGAGTGGTGGCTAGCCTCCATATAGTTACCCCTGCACTGCCAATGTGTTTTAACTTTTTGCCTACCAGCTGCTAGCTCTGCTTTCCTGCAGGCATATAGTTCATATTTGTTTTAAATCCAGGTCTGAATTTTAACCATTTGATCTGGATTTCAGCCATCTGGTGGCATTCAGTCCAGATGAAATTCATGCCTGTTTAGGACCTGAATTGCAAAATCTCGACATTGTGAAATAGCATGAACAATGTTTCCGATTTTGCAGTCCAAATAACCCCGTACACAGCCCTATTCAGTATGGGGCTATTTGGTCTTTAGTGAATAACTCCATGAGTCTTTTCACAAAACCTGTTACCAGCTACAATGTAAGAAACAAAGTTTGTGTTTCAATGTTCATGAAGTTGAGTTTTGTAATGCCTGCACTCATTTTTTGTTGTCCTACTTAAAACATCCAATAACAGAAGTATCCATTGCTGCCATGAAGGGGGCACCCGATTGACAATGATGTTCAGAAATTCTTATTCAAGCATTGTTCCACCTGTATAAAGGGATCCATGAAAACATATCCCATGATGCATCACACCTTAGTTATTAACTTCAGATGCTCACATGGAGTACAATCGATATACTACAACCCAACAAGGATACATCATCAAATACTGGATCTATGACATTGCAAGTTCTGAATATGTTCTTCTAGTAATAACCCCGACTGTCCTGGTGTTTACATTCTCCAAGGAGACAACTTATGGCCTATCACAAAAAGCAGGGTATATCAGAGTCGCGGATCTGGCACACATGCCACAGATGGCCACCATACTAAATCTTTCCTGTATGATTGGATTGTGAGATTGTTCATAAGCAATTTTTTCTCCTTCCCCAAACAGGTATCCAATTAATATATAAAGTATAAATTGGAAACGTCATACAACTTGTTGCTGAACGTTATCTGATGTTTAGTGAGATATCTCAAATGTCTTGACCAATAGTAAAATACCATAATCCAGAAATAGATACTAGCAGCTCCCCTGTAAAGTATTGTTGGATAGTAATAAATCAGTGCAAAATAAGGACATTCCCACCAACATTAAGGCAGTTTGGTAGCATGCAATAATATGTTGCAATAGATCTAGACCAGACATTCGTTTAACCATTAAATGAATCTGCAACCAAGCAAAACACCTCAACATATGTATTCACATAGTACGTGTCAATAATCAACTAGGGGTATATAAACTGTAAATACTGAAATGAATATAAAGGTAAAAAAAAATTTACTTATAAATACAAGCACATAGAGCAAAATGTGTAGGTTTTCAAAAATAGAACTTGGCTTTAGACATCTTGTCTGAATGTCACACCGTGAAACATATACACATATATTCAGGCAGGAGGTTTCACTCAAGGGAATTTCCTGGAATCATTTTTCTTTTCTATATATAAAGGAGAAAAATACTTTTTTTGCAGTATAGGGAATAATTAATCCCTTCTCCGCTTGAGGGCTTTTAATGGGCTAAAAAGGTTACATTATGAAATCTGATTGGGAGGCAGTGATTCATTTTCTAATACGGAACAATCTCTCAGCTGAGATTTTGCATGCATTACTTGATCTATCAATGCTGAAAAAAAATAAAATGTCCAGAGGAGATGAATGCTTGCCATCAGCAGCATAGAGTAAAGTTATAAGAAGCTTTACCTTCAACATTCTAAGTGCGAACAATTTTCACTGATGTGTCAAACCTTCAGGCTATTAAGTAAATGGGAATTTTGGATAAAGAAGAGGACGAGGAGACTTAAACCGGGGCAGCATTTACTGCAATTTTAAACAATTACCACGAAAAGCTTACTCCAGAAAGCTGACACTTTTTTTGTGTTTTGTAAGAGGCATTCTCAAACTCTATGAAATATTTTGTTTTTATTTTGCTGCTAGTTATGTAAATTTCGGTTAAGTTCCAAACTGAAAACCATTGCATTATTGTTTTTTTTTTTTAAAGAGAAATGTACTAGATTCACTGTGACTGTTCCAAGATAGTCAATACATACTTTTTCTGAATATCTGTCAGATTTATGGACAGTTATATAGAGCACTAATAATAACAGTTTATAGTATATAAAGGCAGCATAAGTTCTGCAGGTAAGAGTTTGCCAAGATGCGTTTCTTATCACCTACAATGTACAGTTTAGCATATGTTAAATGCATACTTGTGTGATGCCATATATTATTGACGTCACTAAGCAGACAATTAAGCTAATTTTATGTAAACACTTCTGTATGTTGCTCTTCAGCAATAATTTATAGAAGTTTTAATTCTCAACCATGTCCACTGAAAAATTCACAAAATATAAAATACTTCAGATGTGCGCATCTGTTTGAGAAAATCTAGTCACAATTTGAGGAACTTACCATTAAGTGCTCTGTTATGATCACTCTGGATGCTCTCATTGGACTGATTACTTGAAAGTGATGACACACTGGAGCTTCTAACAAATCCAAACGCTGCTAGTTTTCCAGCCGGTAATCGGGAGTAACCAGGAGGACGAAGGCTAGGCTGGCAAGGCTTTGGAAGATTCGACTTGGCGCCATTTGTAATGGAATCTTTTTTTACATCCTCTGTGGAAAAAAAATAGATGCAATTTATGGCTAACATCATTTTATTTCTTTAAAAACTTAATTTTTAGAGTTACTTGACAACAAAGAAAGAAAAAAATTGACTGAGGACTGAGTAACATTTCACAACTTACTTATACCAACAGAAACACATAAGTAGAAAGAAAGGGGTAAGGCACAAGGTAGAAGAAAGCAGAGTGGTGTGTGGACTAATTTTTTAATTTAATTTTGTATTTTTGCTGCCATGTATGACTATTTTCCTTAATAAATTATCCAATTTCTTGAAAAACTTGAGGTGATATCTGGTCTAATGCTCTATTGGTGCAGTTCAAATTACTCTACTGTATAGCCCAAATTGTAGAACAGAGAAACCAGCACCACTGGTATCCATTTGAGCAGTTTGAAATGGAGTGAGTAACATGTTTATGCTTTTTGTGCTATCTCTGGGGTTAAGGCACATAATTTTACTTTGTATTTAGAAAAAAAAGCATAAACTGAGTAACATTTTGCAACATACTTATAACAACAGAAGCACGGAAGAAGACAGGAATGGGTAAAAGACAGTGTAGAAGAAGGCGGAAAATGGGGAAGAAAGGAGAGAAAATGGGGGAAGGTACCTTCCTTAAAACATAAATCACAAGATTGTATCATCATATTATGCGTTGCCCAGTGACTATCTCCATTAGGTTCATTGCCATCCAGGCACCTCTAGAAAAGAGCTCTCTGATTGCCTGACCAGTAGCTGGCACGTTCATGAATCAGGTGTGTCTAATTTTGCAAATCTCTGCTGCCCAGGGCAGGTCAACATTGTGGATTAGTTTGTGTTTATGAGTTCTAAGACTATTTTTCAACTTAGGTGGAAGGACAAGATGACATATCTATTGGCTTCTGCAACAATTCAGAAAGCACATTTTAATTATAATCCAGAATTGACACTTTTGGGCACACTCACCATGGGTTGAAAATTCTCAGACTCACCACAATCTCTATAACATGTCAGAGGTAATAAAAGCCAAGTGAGTTTAACAGGCCTCCTCCCAAATATACTCCCAGTTATCCTCATCAAAGGTTGCACTGATATCCCGATGTAGGGAAGGTGTGTGTTGTAGGTCCCTGAAGAACATAGTTGTCGGTATTAGCATGTAATGAGACCTTTTATCCTTTAAACTCATGGATTCTATCCAGGTCCATTTTAAATGGGCATCTTGTTAGAATCCATCTGGTTTAGTGGTTAGACAATGGATCTGAATATAATAAAAGTCGTTTCTTGGGGAGAGGGTGCCCTCTCCCAAAGAGAGATAAATGATACTACAATTCCATCAAGGTTCTGTTATCTTTAAATGTCCAGGTTACAGCCTTTTAACCTACACTGAGAGAGGTATTAGCATTCTTATGTTGCAGTAGGTGTTCATTCATGTTAGTTCCTTTTGGATTCTTCTTATGTGAATTCTGGCCATCAGCATTAAGAAGTGATGTGTGTCCATGAGAATATGGTGGAACTGGAAACTATTGGCTTATCCCTGTGGATAGCCAGTTCATGCACTAGGCCAGGCACAGGCAATCCAGATGTTTTGGACTACACCTCCCATGATGCTTTGCCAACATTATGGGTGTAAGAGCATTATGGGGGATGTAGCCCACAACATATGGTGTGCCGAAGGTTGCCTATCCCTGCACTGGGCAATACTTTATATTTATGCCTCAAAGCTACTGCATTCTCCATCTGTTGGATCCTCGGCTCCTCTTATTTTCATTCTTTAAAGCAGCTCAATTATTTTGCAAGGGACAGTTTATATTAGGCTGGAAGTGAAGTATATAAACTTCTACTTGTGTAGACAATTTAGCGTAGGTGTTTTATTTCTTTCAAAATCTCACAGTAGTTGTAATGTCACAATGCTTAGTTGGCCTCAATAGCTATTTAGCATGCAATATATGACTATAATGAGTACATATAATCTTCCTGCAATCTGTAGTCTCATCCTCCCTTATCATATCTCACACTCACGCACCTGCAAGACTTATCTTGACCTGTCTACAGTGACAACCTCAAAATTCAAGAAAACAAACACACAAAAACTGCAAACATATCCCCATAATATTCCACTGTTACCAATCCTCATATCTGCAGCTATGGCATAGACATTCTAGCCTGACTTTGTAATGGTTTGATTGTGGTTATGGTTTCTCTCTTGCCTTGATTGTAAGCTTATGATCAGAGTCCTCTTTACCATATTAATCAATCAGAATGAAACTGTAATATCTGTGAAGTATCATATCAAGTGTTGCATAAACTGCTTTCTCTATATATATGTTAATCAGAAAAGGGAGATGTATCCCTAGATGTATAGATCCCAAAGGAAGAAAATCAAATGATATTAGTTGTGTCTGTGATAAATCTTTCTCTGAGTATATTTTCGTTTGACTGGTGGGGTGCATTTACGGCTTTGAGTCTTTATTAAAATTACTAACTTAATCTACTTTTCGGGACATGCCATATCCATAGCCTATTGTAAAGCATAGAGTAACATTTTCAAATCTTTTTAGAACTAAACTTGATTGATTAGTTTATTGCAGAGTTCTGTCAAACCTTAACAGCCATGATGTGTATTGCAGTTAAATATTTTAGACAAAATATAAATGCTTAGAATAAAATGTGTCTTATTGAACTGCAGCTAGTGAAATAACTGTAATTGTGGGCTGTAAGACTTCCCCCTAACCTCCAGTCCCTTCATTAGTCCCTAAATCTCATCTATAAATAAAAATGTATCGACTTACAGTCATTTTTCTCTCACATTAGAGAGTCTGTGTGTCTTCTCACTGTCACGGTTACTCACTAACTCATCATGAAGGACTTAAAGAGACACTGTCACTTAGCAGGGATTTAATATTATGTTAGTTAGTGCGATATTTAATAAAAATGTAGTCAATGTATTAGCTAAGGTCACGAGTGCCAGAATATCAAGGAGGCAAGTCAGGCAAGGACCAGAAAGAAGATTCATCATATAACTAGCCAAATCTGTACGTAAAAATAAACAGAAACAAAATATAACAACACACGTAATGGCTACAAGATCCATGTGCGATTAATGATCCCTCAGTTATTTAGGGTCATAGAGCCCCCCAAAAAGCAACAAAATTTCAGCAATTCAGCTGCATGAGCGTCCTTAGTGTGCATAGCTGAAATGACATGGAACACAGTCCACTGTGAGGGAGTTACATTGAGTGAGAGGTAAGTGCCAAGACGGATAGTGATGCCCACATTATGTGTGCTGACACTCTCTATTTCCTCTCCCTGAATTCAGAGTAGGATTAAATATAAGGTGACCCAAGGCAGTTAACTAGGGTCCAGGGGTAGACAGGGGCCTCGAAATCATGAATTTGTTTGGCCTCATTAAACATCACTACATGAAGAATGGAGGGAGAACCAGACTGGTAACCTGCCTAGGGCTCTTTAGGATTGTAATCCTTCTCTGCCTGAAGGTAAGACAATGCCCAGACACTCTTGCCCCCATGACAACTTAAATGAGCTTAAATAGTTTTGAGGTGAGAGAGTTCTGTTAGAAACATAGAAACATAGAATGTGACGGCAGATAAGAACCATTCGGCCCATCTAGTCTGCCCAATTTTCTAAAAACTTTCATTAGTCCCTAGCCTTATCTTATAGTTAGGATAGCCTTATGCCTATCCCATGCATGCTTAAACTCCTTTACTGTGTTAACCTCTACCACTTCAGCTGGAAGGCTATTCCATGCATCCACTACCCTCTCAGTAAAGTAATACTTCCTGATATTATTTTTAAACCTTTGTCCCTCTAATTTAAGACTATGTCCTCTTGTTGTGGTAGTTTTTCTTCTTTTAAATATAGTCTCCTCCTTTACTGTGTTGATTCCCTTTATATATTTAAATGTTTCTATCATATCCCCCCTGTCTCGTCTTTCCTCCAAGCTATACATGTTAAGATCCTTTAACCTTTCCTGGTAAGTTTTATCCCGCAATCCATGAACCAGTTTAGTAGCCCTTCTCTGAACCCTCTCTAAGGTATCAATATCCTTCTGAAGATACGGTCTCCAGTACTGTGTACAATACTCTGTTAATACAGTTGTGCTCAAAAGTTTGCATACGATGGCAGAAATTGTAAAATTTTGGCTTTGATATTGAAAATAAGACTGATCATGCAAAAAAAATAAAATAATTTATATTTTATAAAGGATAGTGATCATATGAAGCCATTTATTAACACCTAGTTGATTGGCTCCTTTTGAAATCATAATGATGACAGAAATCACCCAAATGGCTTTGATCAAAAGTTTAAATACCCTTGAATGTTTGGCCTTGTTACAGACACACCAGGTGGCACACACAGGTTAAAATGGCAATTAAAGGTTCATTTCCCACACCTGTGGCTTTTTAAATTGCAATTAGTGTCTGTGTATACATAGTCAATGAGTTTGTTAGCTCTCATGGATGCACTGAGCAGGCTAGATACTGAGCAGGCTGGATACTGAGCCATGGGGAACAGAAAATAACTGTCAAAAGACCTGCATAACAAGGTAGTGGAACTTTATAAATATGGAAAAGGATATCCAAAGCCTTGAAAATGCCAGTCAGTACTGTTCAATCACTTATTAAGAAGTGGGAAATTTGGGGATCTCTTGATACCAAGCCAAGGTCAGGTAGACCAAGAAGGATTTTAGCCACTACTGCCAGAAAAATTGTTCTTGATACAAAGAAAAACCCACAGGTAACCTCGGGATAAATACAGGCTGCTCTGGTTGTTTCAAGGAGCATAATACAGCAATACTTTGACAAAAATGAGCTGCATGGTCGAGTTGCCAGAAAAAAGCCTTTACTATGCCAATGCCACAAAAAGCCTGGTAACAATATGTCTGACAACACCTTGACACGCCGCACAGCTTCTGGCCCATTGTTATTTAGAGTGACAAGACCAAAATAGAGCTTTATGGTAACAACCATTTGGCTATGTTTGGGGAGGGGTCAACAAAGCCTATAGTAAAAAGAATACCACCCTCACTGGGAAGCATGTTGGTGGCTCACTGCTGTTTTGGGGGGTGTGAGCTCTAAAGGCATAGGGAATCTTGTGAAAACTGATGGCAAAATGAATGCAGCATGTTATCAGAAAATACTGGCAGACAATTTGTATTCTTCTGCACGAAGGCTGCAGAAAAGGGACAATCTTGGACTTTCCAGCATGACAATGACTGTAAGCACAAGGCCAAGTTGACCCTCCAGTGGTTACAGCAGAAAAAGGTGAAGGTTCTGGAGTGGCAATCACAGTCAACTGACCTTAATCTCCTCGAGACACTCTGGGGAGATCTCAAATGTGCGGTTCATGCAAGATGACCAAAGACTTTGCATGACCTGGAGGTATTTAACCATGATGGATGGGCAGATATACCACCTGCCTTTCTGTTTTAAACTACATTTGAATATGAATCCTATAAGAAATAAAATAATTGTGTTTTGCCTACTCACCCATATTTTCTTTAAACCCTTAGTGACCAGACCATTTTTCAATTTTCTGACCATTAAGGACCAGAGCTCTTTTTACAATTCTGCTGTGTTTGTGTTAAACTGTAATTTTCCTCTTACTCATTTACTGTACCCACACATATTATATGGAGCGGGGGAGCGGTCGTGGCTATTGGTGAGGCTGTTGGTAGGGATCTCCTGAATGCCTGAAATTGAAGACGAGATAACTGGTCAGCAGCTGTATTATAAATGCCTGGTACATGGTAGCATACGAGATAAAATTGGTGACAGGCTGCCAACCACGTCAGTCTTCTGATAAATTTCATGATCATCAGGGATGAAGACCGGCCTTTGTTTATAACGTGGCAAATTGCCAGATTGACAGAGAAACATCGCACCAGTCTGCCTGCCCATAAATGTCCCCATGTCGCTGCTGCGGCTACAATAGGGTATACCTCTGGTATAGAACCCTTCAATCTGGCTTACTTCTTTCGCCCACCTACCCCACAGCCAATTGTCCCCAAATATGGCCGCAAACCCAGTGGATGCCGCTGCATCAGTCCAAATGGTGGGGGAATCTACTGATACCTGTGGGAAGAACATGCTTCTGCCATTCCAACTTGCGAGGAACAAGTTCCACATGTGTAAATCTGCAGTGGCTTGTTGGTCAAGAGGGGTACGGTTGTGGTCATCTGGGAGTGTAGGGAGAAGACACAGGAGCCTTGAAATAAACTATCTGCCTTGAGGTATGATACGCATTGCAAAATTCAGAGAGCCAATCAGTGACTGCAGCTCTCCTCTGTTACATGAGCCTATGCGTAAGTAATGTTCTATGGACTGTGTGATGTTGGTTATTTTGTCCAGTGGGAGGCTGGCTACCATTGCTACCAAGTCGAGTTGTATCCCCAGAAATTGTATGACTGTGTCCGGTACTTCTGTCTTTTTTTGGAGATACTGGTACCCCTATTGAGTTGAACAAATTTACTGCTTTGTTAAGACTGCTTGGGGGGATGTATTGCTCTCTACAAACAAAAAATCATCCCGGTAATGAATGACACTATGGCACCTGCTAGTGTTCAGAAGCAGCCAACACAAAGTCTCCGCAAAAGTATCGAAGATCTTTGGACTGCTCTTGGATCCGAAAGTGAGCCTCGTAAAAAAGTAATAGAGGCCCCTCCATCTGATACCATGCAAGTGCCATAGTGATGGATGGATGGGAAGTAGTTTGAAGGCATTCACAATTCTTGCTTAGCCAGGCGCCTACACCCGCATATATGATGGTGGCTATTGCGTCATCTATGGTGGTGTGTTGTAGCGAGAATTCTTCTGATGGGATAAGAGAATAAAGGCTGGGTATTACTGAAGAATGTGGTGCTGATAGGTCTATAATTAGTCTCTGTTTATATGAGGTTTTCCCTGTGACCAAACCAATGGGGTTGGTTCCCCAGCTAGAGAAAGGGGGTTCAGTAAATGGTCCTAGTACAAACCATTGTTCTTGTTCAATGTGTAACAATGTGTCTACTGCATCTGTGTCAGTCAGGGCAGACTGAATGTTGTTGGATTCCCATGTACCCCCCAACATGTAGATGAGGCCAGTATGGAAACCTTGGAAGAAACCAGAGACCATATACTCCACCAAATGTTTGGATGGGTGTTTGGACAGTAGCCCTTCCAGAACATCAATATTAATAGAAGTTAAATACGGCTTCACGTGCATTTTATTAGGGCACATTGCTTTCGCGTGTGGCCTGAAACAATGTGAGCATACATGCAGCAGTCGGCAAGCACTATAGGCACAAGCCCCAACATTGAAATTATTACAAATTTGAGACTTTCCTAGGTACACAATTGGGCGACCCAGTTTATCCCTGCAAGTTTCTCAACCCTTGTATGTGCTTGGGGTGACCGGGTTAATGACTTGCGACCGTAAGGTGGTGGGTATATTATTACTGGGTTGGGAATGGGAAGGGCCCGGAATATCGGCTGAGGGAGGCTCTGGTGTTGCAACTGGTCAGTTTAGGCAGTCCCCCTGCTGGCAGCACTATGGCAGCACTCTTTCAGAGCAGTCACATGGCCCCTGGGGGTCCTTTTTTGCATGGGGGGACTGTCTGGGCCCCATAAAAGAAGAAGACCGATCGATGGCTATCGATGCTCTGCACTACACTGCCGGGCACCACATGAGGCAACCTGGAAGTGGTCACTCCAGAGAAGCCATCACTCGGGGTCCCAGCAGTGAGGGAGGGTATTGTGAGATGCCTCAATCTTCCAGATTCATATTTTATTATCTACAAATTAAAAGCTTGATACTCGACCAGGTAGACACTACGGGTTAGGCATGTGCATGGGAAAATGTTTCGCTTCAGTTCGGCATTCCGAAATTCGGCACTTCGGAACTTCGGGACCTCGCCAATTCGGCACTTTGGAACTTTGGCAACTTCGGCACTTCTCTTTCACAATCAATCTCAAAAGGATTTATAAATGGCAGGTACTACATAAAACAATGCAGTAATTATGTCATGCTTTCTCAAAACAAAGATCAACATTTTGCAATAAAATAAACAGTCGGATCATGAAGTCAGCACATTATGAGCGGTTTATATGTGGAGCGTTATGTTTACACCATGGTAAGAAAAATACCGATGAGCATTTAGAAATAAATAAAAATCTTATTCTTCAAAAAACTAAAAACAGCAAAGAATGTGAAGAGTTAATAAGCATTGCCAGAGGGTATTTGCAGGAGTTGGCTCACAGCTGACAGCAGCAGCTGTTCAAATGTCTGCTAAACAACTGCTCAGTGTGTGTGTCGGTTCTAATGCTGGGTTTTGCACCTAAACCAAAAAGCAAATAGACGGTAAGTGTGACCCTCAGCAGCCAGGCATGTTTGTCTGGGGGGCTGACTTTATAGACATAACAAGCTACTTTACGGTCTTATGTGTTAGTGCTTTGATATAGAAATGAGTTCTATACCATTCCAGAACTTTGCAGGGCAAGTATGAAAACATTAAGAATGGAGCAGTCTCCATGGAAACCAATGGAATATGGTAACAGATTGATGCATTACAAAAACAGAACTGCTCTTTATTATTATCGCCATTTATATAGCGCCAACAGATTCCGTAGCGCGTAGCCACTTGGTAGATAACTATTAGGAAGTACCCGAATGTCCGAATTGCCCGAAATTTGTCCAAATTCATATTCGGCCCGAAACAAATTGCACATGTCTGCTACGGGTGATCGGCCAGATGAGGGAGATAAATACGGGCTATTATCTACATGCTGGACCACTCCGCTTAAGCCAAAACCCTATGCTACAACTCCATACACAACCACTCAGAATCCCAACCGCTGCCATTCATGTCGCATTGGGAGAAAGAAAGTGGGAAGACTATAGGCCCAGACAAATGGATTACATTAGTGAATGCCTTGACAGGACTGACTACATGTTTCTCTCACATTGAAGCCCATAGGAAACTAATGTACCAATGGTACTTGACTCCAGACAGGCTTAATAAGATATACCCTGGTGCCTCAGACAGATGCTGGAGGTGTCAGACACACAAAGGTTCGATTATCCACATTTGGTGGGGATGTGAACGCATACGACCACTGTGGATGACGGTCATAAGACTACTAAGAGATGTGTTGAATTGTCGAAGGGTAAGAGAGCACTGGTTTCACAGGTGATGTTGGCAACATGGGCCCTCATAGCCCTGAATTGGAAATCAATGGTGAGTCCCAATGAAACACAATTGTTAAAACATGGGCGCCCTTGTGCCGCCTGCATGCCTTCAAGCCCCCTTAAATATGCTAGATACTTAATTGACCAGAGGCCTTACACACTTGAGTTGAGAAGAAGAAAAAAAAAAGCCCATAGCTCTGGAAGGGGCTTGTTTCCCCTCTGTCCAACCTAACGCAGGTCCAGAACATGTCCTAGATCACTCTACGGAACTACCCACTACTTCCTACTTTACAATTTCCTAACTTTATCGCTAGTTTGTTGCCCTACCTCTTTGGACCATTACAGCTAAAGTGAGTAAGTTATGCAATGTCCTCAGAGGGTATAACTCCAGATGACAATACTTACTGCTCCAAAAAATAAGACCCACACCCCTGACTGACAGCCGGGGGAAATCACAGATCTTGACAGCCCAGACATGGAGTCTGATGCATCACCACACTGACATATAGCCGATATGCACAGTACGGAGCGAGAGCTACCATGGGTGGCCCACAACATAAAGATAGAAGTGCAACACTGTTCAGGGGGAAAAAAAATAATTTACTAAACAACATTTTTTAATTTTTAAACTTCGTAAAACAACCATAAATAATGTCTCATTAGTTGATGCAAGCAACAGACATACATTTGCATTATAATTTACCTTAGCACACATGAAAAACATCACATTTTCAAACAGAGTTATATTTTAGGACTGATATAGTGCACCGAGAAATATCTTTTATTTTACATCAAAGGAAGTCAGTTGTCCAGAGAATTCATCTTATAATGTATAATTCTTTTATTCTGGATTTTCAAAATCCTATTTCTTCTTCTTACTTATAAGTATGGCATACAAACTTGTTAGAAGGAATTTTCACCAGATGTTGTAAAACAACATATTCTGCTTAGCCTATGGGTAAGATTCCTACTGACAGCCAGTCTGCATATTTCATCCAAAAATTCTTATCTGTAGGCAAGTGAAGATGAGTCCAGCCAGGTTTGAAACTTGATGCCTTAATATGGAGGCTTAGACTAGCATGAAATTAATTTACAAAATCTTGAGAATAATTAACCTATAACGCTAATGGAATAGAAAACCCACTCAGACATGGAGAATGGTGGAAGAGTCAATTTGTGACAAAATTAATTTGGTACATTAATAATACACATTGGAACATGTCTAGCAAAGTAAAACTGAGTGATTCTGGACAAAAGTTATAAAAAGGGAGCAAACAGCGATTCCTTTTTTTTTGTTTTTTATAGTAATTGATCTAAAATGTATCACTTTACTGCAGAATCACTATAGTTTTCGCATAATAAAATTATGAAAGAAGAACCATGGAAACACAGCATAACATATTAGACACAAAATAGTTATGTCCCAGAAAGCATTCTCTTAAGCAAGATGAGAAGTGTATCAAGGCAAACAGACATGAAAAATATGGGGCAGGCCTGGTAATGGTTAGCAACGGATAACATTTTCTTTTAACTAGACATTTGCAATTCATTTCGTTCCGAATGTCAATTCGGACGAATTTCGGGCAATTCGAAGTTCCGAAATTGCTGAATTTCCGAAGTGTCGAAGTTGCTGAAGTTGCCGAAGTTCCGAAGTGTCGAAGTGCGGAAGTTCCAAGGCAAAGTATTGCCGAAGTACTAATATACCTATCCAGTGGAAGAATGAAGAATGTTACACTGTATACAAGTTTAGATAAAAAGTATACAAACATAGCCAGTTTTCAGCTGTAAGCATTTGCAACACTTACAACAATCAAGTAACACACATTCATATAACATGTAATTTACTTAGCCAGTCAATGGAATGACAGGAATGAATAAATAGATAACTCGATAGCTCGCTATACCGCGAGTAGGGGCATGTCTAGTAAACAGTGAGCAGCCTGTGGCCCCCACCCATGCCGCGCGAGTGGGGGCTTCTAACATCAAGGGGGGACCTACTGCCCCCCCGCCCCCACCCCTGACTGGAGGGTGGGGGCCCTAAAGTAAAATAAGGGGGGTGAACCTATTGTCCTCCCCCCCTCGGCCCCCACCCCTGAGCAGCAGGTGGGAGCCCGAAATTAGAATAAGGGGGGGACCTATTGTCCTAAAGGGGGGACCTATTGCCCCCCTGGCCCCCACTGAGAGGCTGGTGGGGGCCAGGAGGTGCAATAGGTGCCTCTTTAGTTTAAAAGCCCCCACTCACAGAATTTTTTGTGTGTTTTTAACAGCCTGTGGCTGCTCACTGTTTAATAGACATGCCCCTACTCGCGGTAAAGCGAGTAGGGGCAGATTATTTACTAATACTAAGTAATCTTTACTTAGTATTAGTAAATTTGGCTGAAATACCAATTTAGGTCTTTCAGCCTTTTGGTAGATAACTCCCTAATACCATGGGAATTAGGGAGTTATCTACTAAGCGGCTGCAAGAGAAGTCCCGAAGTACCGAAGTCCCGAAATTCCGAAATGCCAAAGTTCCAAAGTGTCAAAGTGCCGAAGTACCGAAGTTCCGAAGTGTCGCAGTGCCGAAGTACCGAAGTCCCCGATTTCGGAATGCCAAACCGAATATTTTCCCCATGCACATCCCTACTTTTAACGGATATGATGTAGATATTGATAATCTGTGCATGCACATATATTAGGATATATATTTTTCATTAAACTGGGAATTATGGAAGATAGATGCAAATTTTAGGTTTAACCTGCTGAGCTTCAAAAATAGCCAGGTCCTAAAACCCCTCACAAATAAATTGAATTTCTGTAGTTTGGGATTTAAATTTGTAATTCCTTGTCAATTCTTTACAATTACTTTTGCAAATAAATCAGTTACAGATGTAAATACCCAGATTCTATTATGTGGACCACCATGTAAATCTAAAGAGGGCTAAAATAAAAGTGTAAATTTCAATAGAGTACTTAAAGTTAATTAAAATTCCTTCTTATGAATGTAGTCTTTTAAAATTTTGGACCCTATTTGCCAAATTAATCCCTTCACTGACAAAATCATGAATGTATATTATTACCGCCTTGTAGAGTACCACCTTTCTCTGCCAGGAATACATTACACCTATTTAATGTCTGCAACTGTCCCAAAAATGACAGACTCCCCCTCCTTTCAAACACTAAAGGAAGCATTAAGATCATCTAATTTCTACAGTCAGGAAATGGGGAGGAATTAATGTTTTTGTTTTTTTCTAATATGCCTCTTATCATTACACGAGCATTACAAAGATTACTAAATAACGTTTTTAAATTCCTTTATTTTATAAACATATCATTTAACAGTACTAGTCTATTACTATTTTTAGTCAACTGTACTGGTAGTAATGCTGTCAGAGACTATGCAAATACCTATAACGAGCATTTTCTAGTTATCTATATTTCTCTCACCGACTGCATATAAGAAACATATTTTTCCTTTTATATTAATATTTCAAACCCTATCCAAATACTGCAAATAATGGATACTTTACACCGTCTTAAGCTTTTTATTCACCCGATAGTTCTAGAATGGACGAACGTATGAATTAAACATGAAAACTATGTAAATGAGCATAATTTTATTTTTGTATGTTTGTCTGAACAGCAATCTATACACAAAATTGCTGATTTATCACATATTTACGTGCTAGGTATAAATAAATGTTATGCTAATAATTTTCATCTCATATTACTTGTGAAGTACTATATATTGGGCAATTTAGAACAGAAATGTCAATTTTCATCTGCCCTGTGTTGTATTAAAGAACATAGCCTTGAGTTAGAGAAATATTTTGCTATCGAGTTCACATTAAGAAAAGTGAAATGCATTTACCAAAAGCAACAGTCCGAGAAAAGCTGAGATGGCAATTGATCTAACTTACCGTAAAATTTGAAAGATATATTTTGCACTTGTATATATTATTTAAGATACTACTTGAGACTTATGATTCCATGACGGTTTCATGGTTTTAATGGATCATGCAGCAATGTTGTTGTTTTTCTATATCTACTGTGTGACAGAAACAAGTATGTTTAAATGAATGTCTTCTCAAAATGTTTTTATACTCATCCAGTGAAACAGCATATCCTTGCACCTAAGATAAACTAGTAAACAATATACACCCGCGCACAGTGATAATTAGCAGAATTGTCTCAAACAGTCAAACACATTATAAATAGATCCTGGGGTAGGAACTAAACAATGAAATCTATTGAACTGCCAAGCGAGTAGCAAAGTTTAGTATAACATTTTGAGAATGTTTCCAGCTCAGCTATTTTGACCCAAATTTGGCATTTCGCTTGTCAGTTTACTACAGTTCACTATTTAATGACTAAATCCCTGCAGGCTATAAATTAGAATATGTAGAACCTTCCTTTAACCCTTTCCACCCATCGCAAAGGTGCTTTGCGCTGATTTGTAAAGCAATGGATGTCTTCCATGGATGGAACGAGTTAAACTATGCAGGGCAAATAAATATTCATTTATTAAGCAATTGTGTTTAATATTAGAAGATATGATAACCTGGTACCCTCAACCCCAAAAATATTAAAATAATAAAAATGCATAAAAGAATGTTATATTTAATTGGTCTGTATATATTATTAAAACAAAACCAATGCCACATGTTATACTTGACTGCTATGCACTGTCCTCATTTAAGTGTGAAGTTTCACTCTTTTAAAAAAACAAAACAAAAGACTTTCTATTTTCATTCTTGGGGTAGGTATATAACTCCCAAGGTTATGCATTTAAAGTATAACAATGCTGAAAAATATATATAACAAAGCTACATTCATAGGGACAAGGTAGCATGGCAGTGTTCTTAGCGGTAACAGCTTATAATGCTGTTGCTGTTGTAGTATGGTTACGGTAATGTTAGGGGTAGGAAATTAAAGCATGATTAGAGTTAGGGGTATGGTGTATTTATGGTTAGGTGAGACTTTGTGAAACCTGGATGAGAAACCAGGAGTTAGAGTCTACAGGTTCATAAAGCCAGATTATTCTTATCAGGTAATCCTAATAAGCATAACCATAATCATACATTCTCCATTATATCTAAGTTTCACTGAAACCCCAAATATACCCTTAAACCTACTGCACAGGATACATTACTGCACCCAGTGTCATTACATCAATGTGTACAGCAACATTTATAACTCCTCTATATCTTAATGCAGTGCTATTAAAGAAGCATTCTATATCAGATATAAAGAAGCCAAAAATGCATGAAATCAGATGGGCTAAACAAAAACATGAGAAAGTAGTAGCCAAAGAAAGTAAAACTGACCCTGACAACCCCAATTTCTTAATGTACATACATTTAAAAACAAACAAACATGAAAGCGTATGTACAGTGAAAATGAGAGCATGGTGTGATAGTTAATGAAGACCAGGAAAAGGCAGACATTTTAAATAACTATTTTCCTCAGTATATGTTAAGGAGGAACCTATGGCAAGAGATATGCAAATAATCGCTGCAAAAAAAACTTGCAGAAAATTTATGATTGGACAACACAAGACAAGATGCTGCAGCAACTAAAGAACGTTAATGTGAACAAAGCCCCGGGCCTGATGGCATTCATCCACAAGTACTTCAGGAGCTAAGTGTGGAAATAAGTGAACCTTTATTTTTTCTTTCAGGAATTGTACCGGAGGATTGGAGGAAGGATGTGGTTCCTATATTAAAAAAGGGGTTCAAATCGCTGCCTGGAAATTATAGACCTGTGGGATTAACTTCTGTGGATCTGAAAGTATTTGAAGGGTTATTAAAGGATAATATACAATTCATTGGGAAGAACATTGTTCTTAGCAAAAATCTGAATAGTTTTATGAAACATAGGTAATGCTAAACTAACTTAACTGCATTATTCAAAGAAGTAAGTAGAAGAATAGATCAGGATGTTGCAGTGGATGTGATCTACTTGGATTTTGTCAAGGCATTTGATATGGTTTCCCACAATAGGTTAGTGTCCAAACTAAAAGACAGTGGTGTAGATGAAAATTATTGACCAGGGTTAGAACATAGGTATAGTACAGATAAAGTACAGAGAGTTACCATTATTGGTTCAATTTTAAGCTGGATAAAAGTGGTAAGTGATGTCCCTCTTACTTTTGTTCTGAGACAGCATCTATTTAAAGAGACACTGTAGGCACCCAGACCACTTCAGCTCATTGAAGTGGCCTGGGTGCAATGTCCCATGTCTCTTAATCCTGCAATAGTAAGTATTGCAGTTATTGAGAAACTGCAATAATTACTATCTAGGTTAACTTCACCTCTCGTGGCTGTCTACAAGTAGCGTGGGCGGAAGCTGATCCAGCGCTAAGGGACATCGGTAGTGGATTCAGGTAAGTGACTGAAGAGGTTTTAACCCATTCAGAGCTGCAGGAAGGAGGGGAGCGAGGGAGAGAGGAAATTTGTTTTCCTGGCACTATAGAATCCCTTTAACATATTTATAAATGATCTTGAAACAGGAATTAAAAATCATGTTTCTTTGCCTGCAGATGACATAGAACTCTGTTAAGTAACACAATGTGAGCAGGATATTACATTGCCTCAGAAGGATTTAGATAGATTGGGGGACTGGGCACTCAAATGGCCAAAGGTATTTAACGTAGATAAATGCAAAGTTATGCACTTTGGGGTAAAGAATGCACAAGCAACTTACACCCTATACGATGAAGTGAATTAGGTATAAGAAGGATTTTGGAATTGTTATAGACATCAAACAAGGCAACAATGTGCAATGTCACTCAGTAGTTGCTAAGCCAGTAAGGTATTGTCATGTATAAAAATGGGCATTCATTCATGAGATGAAAATATTGTTTTGCCTCTTTATAAATCAATAAATTTGTTGAACGTGAATCTGTTGATTTATTTTGCCTTCTTTTGGATCAACAGCAAAAACAGCTTGGCAATGGCTGAACTTGATGGACGCATGTATCTTTTCTGCCATTGTAACTATAGAACTATCATAGGGTTGCTGTATTGTAGCAACAGAACTAAAGGTAATTCGCTCAGGCACTGAATATATCTATAGAATTTGTCTTTACACATATAAAATGAGGTGTTTTTTTGCTTGGAGTCATGACATGCTTCCTTCACCACTTTTTGTAACAAATGACCAAACAGAGAAGTTGGCAGGAAGCAATGTGCAAGCCAGTTATAAACAGCATACATACATTTCAATAATTTATAGTTTGTAATTTTCACTAAGATCGGAAGAGATTGAAGTATTGTTAGACCTTATGGGGCTGGACTACGCACAACTCCCAAAATTGGGAAATATTGAATTAACAGGTGGGCGGACCTTCAGGGGATGTCACTTATGACACCAAGCATGCCAGGCTGACAGACAGATTCCAGACCCCTACATAGAATGACCATCCAGACAGTGCTGTTGAATGACTTTCTGCATGATCCTAGTGCCTGCTGCACAGTGTCTAATGATGCACTAATGATGTCTAATAATACACTTGCACTATACTGCATGGAGAAGGTTCCCTGGCGTCCCAAGATGTGGGACACTAGAGAACTAAGTCAGGACTAGGAAACTAAATCAGGACCCGAAAAACCCAGATTGTCCCCATGAAAATGTGAAAGTGTGGGGATCTGCCTATGTAATAATTTAAACTACTCTTGTGAGTAAATTACTTATCCCAAAACATATCCCATAAAGCATTAAAGGATGTGTCTCTTCCTAATGTTTACTGCTTATGTAATGAAATATCCACAGATCAAGGTATATAAAAAGTTTGTTGTTTAGTTCAAAGTTCTAGCCTTAAATTGAGTGTGCTGTTATTTCAATCCCATTATGTTGTTATTCCAGGTCTTAAGTGAATATGCTAATTGTCAAATTCTAGCCACTAAGGGGTCCACAAGGGGTGTTTCTAACTTTTTGTGATAATATAATATCCTTTCTTTTTCATCTCATGCTTTACGACTAATTTGAAACCTAACCTCTAGATCACAGGTGTCAAACTCTGACCCCAACTATTGCTGCACTACAACACCCATAATCCTCTCTGCACCATTGGCAGGCAGGAAATTATAGGAATTATAGTCAACAAAAGGTGGAGGTTGCGGTTTCACACCCTGTGTCACTATTTCCTGTGTTTGCTAGATAAGAAGCATCCCAGTCATAAGTATGTAAGAAAACAGCAGATAGGCTGTCTACCGGAGGAGAGACAAAACCAAAAGTCGGCCACCTTATTGCCATATTCTATCATAGTTCAATGCTACCACATTTTCCAAAAAAAAAACAAAAAACTTTGGATACAGTGAAAACTAGTTCTGAATTCTAGTTTGAATAACCGTGTCTAATTGCAGGCACAGTGAAAGCAGAGAATTAAGGATCTTAATCTGCTAAAGAATAGAAAAATCATAAGCTGTAATGAGAATTCATCAGAGACACTTCAGTTTCAAAAACCAGGACATGGTGTGCATTGCCTGAAGGCAGAAAGCATCTCAAGCACGACGATAGTCCCCATGTGAACGCTATGAAAGAAAACAGAAAGCCGTTTCGATAGCTCTGGATTTATATATTATAATGCAAACCTAAGCTCAATCAGTCTTACAAGTGGATTGAAAAAAGAGACATATGTAAATGATATTTCTTGAATGATCATCACATTCTATTTGCACCCAAAATGAATTTATCATAGAAACAACAGGGAGAATGTGGCAAACCCAGAGACCAGGGGAAAAGCAATCCCAAACGTCACATGGGAGTTCTATAGTGCAAATCAGAGGGTGACTTTTTTAGACACCCGTTAGGCACAAGCAGTGAAGATATCCTCAAAAGTACGTTTGTATAAAAACTTAAAGGCCATGAATTTTTAATATTTTTCAACATTTTTTCATGTTAAGAAAACAACTTTTTTTCTCAAGAAAATAACTTTTCTCACGTTGTTTTCTGACCATAACAAGTTGAGCTTCCGTAACAATGTGATTTAACAAATGTATTATTTTAAAAACTGATAACACTGATGCATGTATTAGGGGTAAGTTATATCTCATGACCCACACTTAACAGTTATGCATCATCTACAGAATATATATATTTCATATTTGATATTAGCACAGACATGTTGGGTTTCCTTTTTTTTAAATATATAATATCAATATTCTTGTATATTTTGTTCTACAATAGAGCAAAGAATGTGACTCCAAAGATGTTTAGAATTAACAGGTTCCTTTATGGATGACTTTCTATGAATACAATTTCACTGTTACAGTGATACAAGTATGTCCTGGAAAGTAATAAAGAGTTCAATACTTTAGGCTTGTTTAATAAGCCGTTAGCAACTCACAGAAGTTGTCATGGTGATAGGGCAGGACCTTAAAAGGAATCTAATATTATTATGAATAATGTGCAGTGATGAGTGAAAGGGAATGTCAGACTGTGTTACACGTAATGAGCCGGGTTATTATTAAAAATTACCCTGAACGACAGATACAAGGTAAGTATATTATCACATTACTGCCCATTGGGTGAATGCACTAATAAAATGAAAATGTAATTTAAAAATCTGTATCTGACAAGGCATCTAGAAGTAAATAAAATAATTAAATAAATATTTTGTCCAAATAGCTAGCTAAAAGCAGAACTGTCATGTCTCTGTAAAAAAATAATAGCATTGAATAAAATCTGATCTGAGCGTCAAGTTCTCCAAATAGTGCCATGCAGTGTAGGGGAAATGCCACCATGTTAAAGTTCTGACTGGCCGCACACGTGGTCCTATGCCCAAAATAGTTCCAGGACATTTGGTGCTTTTGCCGGTCAACTTTCAGGAGCTCCTGGGTCCAAAATACAGGGTGGCTCTCAGATAGCGTTTGTTCCCCTTAGTCTCAGGCACCTTCCCTCTGAAAAGCACTCTCCAGGAGGGTTCAAGTGGTTCAAGACCAAGTTGTCCAGGAACTGCTCGGTCACCTCATACCGAAAACAGTTCCATAACAATCGTGGTTAAGTCCTGCTGAGGTGACTGGACACGAAGTCCTCATGCTGAAATTAGTTCCATAGCGGTCACAGCTAAGTACCGCTGAGGACCATTCGTGGTTCATGTGAACGGCAGCCAGGGACCTACTGGTCGGTTCCATTCGTGAGAAGAGAAAGTGCCGAACCAGGGGCACTCAGGGAAAGCTGCTAATGGCGGCTGGGCAGGCTAACTTCCGAATGGTGTTTTAAACCTGAACCATAGTCGGTCAGCAGGAGGCCGGCTTCCATACTCCTACAGGAGTCCGTGGAAAACTTTCATGAGAAGGAGCGTTTGTCACACTGGTGATGCCCTGTTTTCATGCACATGAGGAAATCAGAAAAGCTGATTTGGTTTCTCCTCTTCCATTAACTAGTTTCAATGACAGAAAATGCCCAAATGTGATTGACAGGAAGCCAAGATGGAGGCACCCAGTTCCAGAGTAGATGTGTTGTTTTTTACATTTAATTTAAAATGTTAGATATATTTGCTGAATATATGGGGGATAAGCAAACAGATTATTAAAAATCCTTGAAAGCAACAGTTTCCTGTGATCTAGTTATTATTATTATTATAATTATTATTCAAATTGCTTGTTTTGCATATTACGTTCAAATGATAGCTATTATGCAAATCGTGTTTTTTTACTATTTACCTCTCAATTAATAACACTATAATACAGCCGTCAAATTAAACATAGTCATACTTTGTACTAATTAACATTTTCTCTGTGGAAAATTAGTATTGAAAGGCATATTCTTCACTGGTTTTGTTTTCTTTGCTACTTCTTACCTGACTTTGTCAGATATATTTTTTACTGTCCTACAACTTTTTATGATTTAGAATAAAAAAATAATTTAAAAGATTTAGAATAAATAAATAATTTTACAGAAAAAGTCCTGAGGACAAAAGTGTTAACATGATGCAGTTGGTTGGATTTTTATATATTGGAGTGAAGATTATCGTTTTGGTGCTTAGAGTGTCTCTTCAACAGGACTACCAAAATGAACACTAGCCATTCAGTTGTGCAAAAGATCACTAGTCACTCTAGGCAACATCACTACTATAGTGAGCTATTTATCTATATGGAACATATTGTCATCCATAATGTTGCCATCAATCATGTGTGCAATATTCAGCAAATTGTCGCAAGATGCTCTGACAATGGACCCACCTCACAAGTACAATTCATTGCAAAACGCAGACTCACAAATTTGCTGTTAATTGCACACATGAGTGTGATAATGGTACTATGATTGTTCTGACTTAAAAGTTTCTACAACAGATGCAAGTTTATTTCACAATTTCTGCTCAATACTTTACCTTAGTAAGCATTGGAATAGTTCAAACATAAAAAAAGTTTAATCTTTCTAACCATAATTGTACAAGGTTGCAAGAGTAATTTCTGAACGGTATCCTAGGCTTGACAGAAAAATTAAATTCTCATTGTCACAAAAAAATGTGCCTAGGTGTTTCCAGTGATAAATCTTTGCGACAGAGATATTCTAAGAGAACAATCTGGCTGAGGTAGTCAGGGTGAAGCCCAGACCTTGAAGCCAAAATATTTATTTATGTGGTCAGCAAATACCATTTATAGCACATCATAAAATTACTTTAAACATCATCTAATCCTTCCAATTTATTTTTCTTGAATGCTCAGTGAATATGAAATGGGGTTTTTCAAGGACAAACTGTTGGGAACATTGGCTTTCTGACTTTCCTGTTCTGCAAATGTTGTTTTCTGTGTACTGTATCTCTTTCCCCATCTCTGTTTCTGAATAATGACAATTCATTTAGCAATATATTTATTCTGTGTGTCTGTCTGTGTGTTCCTGTGTGTGTACGTGTGTACCTATACATACCTACATATATATATATATATATATATATATATATACACTGGTGTTGGAACGTTTGTAAATCATTTCTAATGTAACATTTAATTAACCTAAAAATCGATTATAAAAAATGAAAACTCAGAGTAAAAAATAACAAAAAAATATATTCGCTTTCATGTTTCTATGGAAAGCTTTGATCCTGCGTTCCATGTCCTTAGCTGAACATGTGATTTTCACAATGCATTTCATTTGATTAATCTGATTATCTTTCTCTATAACTTTCACATTTTCATCGACATTAAAAACACTGTCACCACTGTATCTGTGTCAAGTTAATGGTTCTACCCAGTAAAACAATTCACAATTACAGTACACTTTTGGTGATACATCTCCTTTTTTTTTAAGCATCCCCATGGTGCAGATGTTATGGCTGGGACTAAGGTAAGAATTTGATGTCATGCAAAGATCATGTAGAAAAAAATGGCGTGCATATGATTAGCTCTGATAAACCAGTAGATTATATTAAAGGACCACTATAGGCACCCAGACCACTTCAGCTTAATGAAGTGGTCTGGGTGCCAGGTCCAGCTAGGTTTAACCCTTTTTGCAGTAAACATAGCAGTTTCAGAAAAACTGCTATGTTTACCTATGGGTTAATCCAGCCTCAGTGATTTTCACAGTGAGAAGACGCCAGCGTCCATAGGAAAGCATTGATAATGCTTTCCTATGAGACTGGCTGAACTCGCACGCGGCTCCTGCATTCAGCTGATGATGGAAGAAGAGGGAGGGGAGTACCAGCGCCGAGGAAGCCCGGCGCTGGAAAAAAGGTAAGGGATTAACCCCTTCCTCCCCCTTCAGTGCCACGGGAGTGGGACCCTGAGGGTGGGGGCACCCTCAGGGCACTATAGTGCCAGAAAAACGAGTATGTTTTCCTGGCACTATAGTGGTCCTTTAAACAGTTAAACAATTTTGTCAATAGAGAATATATAGGCAATATACACTGGAGTCAGAGGATCTGCTTGTTAGACACCTGCATATACTCTCTACACACCCTATACATTTATAACAAAATTAAAAATGATTGCTTTGTGACATATACAGACTAGGGTTGCACTGGAATCACGGGAGGATGAGCGAGATTTAGGTAAGTCACTGAAGCTGGCGGGAGGGGGCCTAATGCGCATGCAAGGCAATGGCCGTGCGCACGCATTAGACCTCCCCATAGGAAAGCATTATGCATAGCGTGAGGACTTTCAGAGTCATTTAAAACACTTTTCGTGTTATAAGAACCCGGAAGTCCCTCTAGAGGCTGTCTGATAGACAGCCAGTAGAGGAGGACATAATCCTGCAAGGTAATTATTGCAGTTTATAAAAACTGCAATAATTACACTTGCAGGGTTAAGGGTGATGGGAGTTGGCACCCAGACCACTCCAATGGGCAGAAGTGGTCTGGGTGCTTGGAGTGTCCCTTTAAATAAGCTATTAAAGGGTTACATTATATAAGGCATACTGAGTTGTTGTTTTGTTTTTTGAGTTGTTACCTTGATAAGAGAAAGCTCTAAATGTACTCTTGAAATAGAAGGTACTTATCTTGTAGTTCTTTACCTTGACAGTTTCACGTCATACAAATCAATTTGCAGCCATACAGAGCTTAAACTTAATATTATTACACTGTTCCCTGCTAATATCAGCATTTATGATAAAATCCTGATATGACATTTACACATTTTTTTTGTTCCTAATCACTATGGTCTTGTAATGCCGTCTGTCACTGTTTTTCCATTAACACTTATTAACTGTGCAGGAATGTTTGTGATACAAACTGTATGGTGTGCCGTGTTATAAGCATCAAAGTAGATACCTGTTTATACGTGTGTTATTTATTCGGATGTATTCTGGGAGTTAATGTGGGTTTCATAAGCTTGGAATTCTATCTGCTATATCTTTTAATAGAGGTGTAATACTTTAATCACACCGATATGTGGATATTGAATTAATTGTATGCATGATGATACAACTGCTATGATGCAGTGTTTGATGTGCTTGGTAAGAAATTACCAATTCATTAAATTATTAAATGCAGTTATTGCTTTTGTAATGATAATCACCTCTACCACCACCTATACAAGATTAGATACAGGGGAAATACGATGTTGAACCAATTAGCATCATCTTACATCCTTTGAGGGATATTTATAACATATTTTTCCCTCTCTTCACTACTTCCACTATTAAGTATCATCACAAAGTACAATATGTTAAGAACTAAATGTTGGCTGTCTCAAAATAATGTGAGATAGCATTTTGCTTTTTATATCTTTTTCATGATATTTTGCTGTTATACATTAATTTATAGGTTTGCTTGTATCATCACATATATTACTGCTGAATACAGATACTCTTAAAATCCAATGGAGAGGTCTCATTAAGACAAGGGCCTCTATATCTACATCCTTCTACATATATCTATAATGTGGATTATATATTGGTGGGCACTATGGCTCCTACATGAGCACCAAATTGCTCTCATACATGTGAGTTTTCAAGTGCTACTATTCACTGTTATAGGCTATTTTTCCTGTGTATTATTATAATTATATATGATAACTCCAACAATTGGACCTAATAGACCAGGGGAAGGCAACCTTCGGCACTCCAGATGTTGCCGACTACATCTCCCTTGATGCTTTGCCAACATTATGGCTGTAAGAGCCTTATGGGAAATGTAGTCCAAAATATCTGGTGTGCCGAAGGTTGCCTATCCCACACTTTCTTATGTATCCTTGGTAACATCACTACGTTTAAACTCCCTCCCGCTCATTCCTTTTCCCCCTTTCTTTTGTTCTAGCACACCTACATTATTCTTTTGAGGAATTTATTCAGGTTTCAATCATAACTCTTATATTAAAAATGATTACTAGAAGTATGTATTCAATAACAGCATAGGTCTGCTATTCTATTCTAACCTCACGCGGGGAAATAAAGGCCTTTTTTAACATTTTATACATAAAAAAAGATATATTCAAATACACAAATGTACATGTTGCAGCAATATGATTACAATGTATAAGAACAAGTAATTTGGAATATATTTCTTAGGGAAACTTGATTGCACCTGATCCACATAAATGGATGTATTTGTCAGGTTTATGCTTTTACACCAAAGTCATCCTAATATATTTTTTAACCTTCATCGAAAATCCATGGGAAATAATGGAGCTTATTGAACCCCTGCTGTAATAATTGTGTTCTCTGTCTCTCTGGCTCAGTCTTGCTCTCTCACTCACTACATTTCGCACTAAAAGAAAGTGTAGCGAACTGGCATTCCTCCAATTGCTGAAAGACTAGAATTGTCCAGGCTTTTTGTCACCTGGTGCTCTCGAAAAGCATCATGGGAGTTTAAGTTCTACAACAGCTGGAGAGCTGTTTCCTGTCCCCAACGTAAAACACAAACAGATGTAGCAATAAGGGAGGGTGAATCTTTTTACACCACCTCCTTGATAGATACTACAAACGAGTATAACACGGTAAATGTTTAATAAAACGAAAGCTTTTCCAAATGAAGAATAAAATATATATGTAAATGTTTGCGAACAGCTACTTTGTTATTAAACAATCACATAAAATTCCAAATATATGTATTTTTTTATGTTTTCGCTTCATTAATTGCCTTGTATTTCTTGATAGTGCAGTGTAAAATCCATTACATGCAGCTAATGACTACTAAAAGGGCTTATGACATTAGAGTTACAACTACCTCTATAAACTCTGATTACTACATATAAATATATTGAAAGTAAATAAATTGGCTTCTCTAGGGATCTAACTAACCAAAGAGCAGCACAGATGGGATTTTCTTGGATTAGAGGGATGGAATATATAGCTCCAGAATGTTACATTATTTTTCCGAATTACGGCATTAAAGTAAAATTGTATTTTAAAGCTGTAAACTGTATTTCATATGGTTTCCAGACAAACTATATACAATAAAACCAGTTCCATAACTGTGAATATGTCCTGAACAAAAGTAAACAACAACAAATTAGTACACTTTAATTTAAACTATCTTAAAGGGACGCTATAGTCACCAGAACAACTATAACTTATTGTATTTGTTCTGGTGAGTACAATCATTCCCTTCAGGCCTTTTGCAGTAAACACTGTCTTTTCAGAGAAAATGCAGTTTTACAATACATTATAGGGATAACTCTACTGGCCACTCCTCAGATGGCTACTAGAGGTACTTCCTGGGGCAGTGCTGTGTCATTCAGTGTCTCCTCCCTCTGCATGCACACACTGAACTTTCCTCATAGAGATGCATTGATTCAATACATCTCTAGAGAAGATGCTGATTAGCTAGGGCTGTGTTTGACTTGTGCTGGCTCTGCCCCTGATCTACCACCTTGACAGTCTCATCCAATCATATGGGAAAGCATTGTAATAGGCTCAGAGAATCACTTCTGATGATGTCAGCCAAGCAGGAAGATTGGGGCAGAGCCAGCAGCTGCAGACTTGAACAAAAGTAAGATTTTACTATATTTAGGAGGGCAAGGGGAGACCAGGGAGCTAGATGGTATTTTTAACACTGTAGGGTCAGATCTTTGTTTGTGTTCCTGATCCTACAGTGTTCCTTTAAGTGTATCTGAAATGGACCACATCAGGTAAATATAAAATGTAGCTTATACACTTTGCTAATGAAGGTACCAATAAATATATACATTAAATCAGTATTTCTTCCTTTATGGAATAGGATCCAAATTATGTACATTATATTAGCTATAGGCCGACAATTAAAACGTCACATTTGCACTGGAGCGAAGTCTTTAAGTTTAATCTAATTACCATAAAATAATGTACCGTATATACTCGGGTATAAGCCGACCCGAATATAAGCCGAGGCCCCTAATTTTACCCCAAAAAACTGGGAAAACGTAATGACTCGAGTATAAGACTAGGGTGGGAAATGCAGCAGCTACTGGTAAATTTCTAAATAAAATTAGATCCTAAAAAAATTATATTAATTGAATATTTATTTACAGTGTGTGTATATGATGAATGCAGTGTGTGTGTATGAGTGCGCAGTGTGTGTATGAGTGCGCAGTGTGTGTGTATGACTGCAGTGTGTGAGTATGAGTGTGTGAGTATGAGTGTGCAGTGTGTGTGTATGAATGCAGTGTGTGTATATGAGTGCAGTGTGTGTGTGAATGCTGTGTGTGTATATGAGTGCAGTGTGTGTGTGAATGCAGTATGTGTATATGAGTGCAGTGTGTGTATATGAGTGCAGTGTGTGTGTGTGAGTGCAGTGTGTGTGTGAATGCAGTGTTTGTGTGAATGCTGTGTGTGTATATGAGTGCAGTGTGTGTGTGATGCAGTGTGTGTTTGTGTTGCAGAGCCTTGGTGGGGGGGTGGGCATTTTTATAAAAAAAAAATTTAATATTATTTTAATTTGTTTTGTTATATTATTATTTTTTTATTATTATTTTTATTATTATTTATATTATTTTTAATATTATTATTATTATTTATTTATTAATCATTTATTTATTTTGTTGTCCCCCCTCCCTGCTTGATACATGGCAGGGAGGGGGGCTCCCCTTCCCTGGTGGTCCAGTGGCATTGGCAGTTCAGTGGGGGGAGGAGGGGGGCTGGCAGAGCTG
The DNA here is from genome assembly GCA_933207985.1 of Pelobates cultripes. NCBI lineage: Eukaryota > Metazoa > Chordata > Amphibia > Anura > Pelobatidae > Pelobates > Pelobates cultripes. The sequence continues at coordinate 375,364,889 of OW240912.1, forward strand.
TTACTTACCTCTCCTGCAGCTCCTGTCAGCTCTCTCCTCCTCCGCGCCGGTCTGTGCAGCTCTTCTGTCAGCTCACACTGTAAGTCTCGCGAGAGCCGCACTATGACCCCGCGGCTCTCGCGAGACTTACACTGGGAGCTGATCGAGGTGCTGACCGGACCGGCGCGGAGGAGGAGGGAGCTGACAGGAGCTGCAGGAGAGGTAAGTAACAGCTCTGCCAGCCCCCAGTCTGTATTATGGCAATGTAAATTGCCATAATACAGACTGACTCGAGTATGAGCCGAGTTGGGGTTTTTCAGCACAAAAAATGTGCTGAAAAACTCGGCTTATACTCGAGTATATACGGTAGTTAAAAACGCCTTAATTAAACTCTTGCCCAAGTTATATTATCGGTGTATATACAAAAACAAAGAATAAGGCTGCGCCAAAAAAATAATTAAAACAAGTCCAAATAAAATGATTTCAGATAAAATAATAAAATGTTCTAATAAGAGAGTCCCAATAATAGGTGGTATTTCAACTGATATGGTGTCTTCCTTAGCAGTGGTCGTCCGTCTCACGATATGAAAGACACAATGGGAGAGAGCCAATTGTGCAGAGTGTATAAATAAATAGTATTTAAATAAAATATAAATTACACACTCACATTGCCATGAGCTAGGACCAGCTCTGGTATGATGGGCATACGGCGGATAACCCTCCGCTTATAGGGGTGCTTGTCCTCCTGGAGCGTACTGGTGTCCAAATTCTCAGGGAAAGAAAATAAAAACAGCCAATAGTGCTCTCTGGTGAGGTAGTTTGTAAAAAGGATAAAAAATAAATAAAATATACTCACAAGTGGAGTGCAGGTCAATCTGCACTCTAATATTCGCGTGGGTGGTATAATCCCCACCTTAGGATATGCCAGGAACAATAAATAAGGTTAAAAGTAATAATAATTATAAAATTATTTATTAGTACAATGTATTAAAACCAATAACGCGTTTCGCCGTAGAGGTTTTATCAAATTGGAATAGTATAGATACCTGGCACATTAGGAGTATATATAGCTAATACAAACATTTAAAATTGGAGCCAAAAAAAATGATCAACCAATAGAGATGATACAAAATATAAATAAAGAATATACATACAAAAGGTGAAAACTGATATAGATTATAAATGTTTATAAACATAGGATGATATGTATAAGAATAAAACTTTCGGTTTCGTGCGAGTCACGTGACCCAAGGTGCATTGCGGGTCACGTGACTCCCACGAAACCGAAAGTTTTATTCTTATTCTTTTTCCATGCTCGTTTTTTATATATTTATATATACACATCATCCTATGTTTATAAACATTTATAATCTATATCAGTTTTCACCTTTTGTATGTATATTCTTTATTTATATTTTGTATCATTTCTATTGGTTGATCATTTTTTTTGGCGCCAATTTTAAATGTTTGTATTAGCTATATATACTCCTAATGTGCCAGGTATCTATACTATTCCAATTTGATAAAGCCTCTACGGCGAAACGCGTTATTGGTTTTAATACGTTGTACTAATAAATAATTTTATAATTATTATTACTTTTAACCTTATTTATTGTTCCTGGCATATCCTAAGGTGGGGATTATACCACCCACGCGAATATTAGAGTGCAGATTGACCTGCACTCCACTTGTGAGTATATTTTATTTATTTTTTATCCTTTTTACAAACTACCTCACGAGAGAGCACTATTGGCTGTTTTTATTTTCTTTTCCTGAGAATTTGGACACCAGGACGCTCCAGGAGGACAAGCACCCCTATAAGCGGAGGGTTATACGCCGTATGCCCATCATACCAGAGCTGGTCCTAGCTCATGGCAATGTGAGTGTGTAATTTATATTTTATTTAAATACTATTTATTTATACACTCTGCACAATTGGCTCTCTCCCATTGTGTCTTTCATATCGTGAGACGGACGACCACTGCTAAGGAAGACACCATATCAGTTGAAATACCACCTATTATTGGGACTCTCTTATTAGAACATTTTATTATTTTATCTGAAATCATTTTATTTGGACTTGTTTTAATTATTTTTTTGGCGCAGCCTTATTCTTTGTTTTTGTATATATTCCTACTGTAGAGGGTTAGAGGGTGACCCTCTATAAGGCCGCTGCCTTTATTTTTATATACAGTTATTATTAGCGCTAACCTTTCTTTTCTTCTCTTTATATTATCGGTGTGCCTCTAATGCTCTAGAAGAGGCAAGTTCACTATAGGAAAACATGGCAGCATTAACTAATGGGTATCTTCTCAACTCGCAGCTGAAAGGACAGGAAACAGAACTCGGAAGTTAGCCGAGTTAGATCCACCCCTTACCTATCAGCCAGTCTTCTTTTATAGTTACTCCCAGCAGTAGGAAAGGAGACAGCTTTAACTGACCAGGATTTTATTTTATGGCAGTTACACATTAAATGTGACTTCTTGTTCTACCCAGTGGGGCCCAGTCATGTAGCATGGTAACTCAAATTTGTGGTACATTTTCTACTAACCTAAGTTTCAATCTGAGTGTCTGTTGTGGCCTGTGAGAGCATCTATACAATCATGCTGCTGACGCTCAATGAATGGTGATTTAACTTGAGCCTCAGACATGGCATGGAAGCAATTTCGAAATTCGAAATGTTGGCAAATAAATTTCATTTTATATATCCACTCACTGCATTGGCTCATACAATGTATAAATTAAAGTGTGTGCTCCATAGAAAGCCATCAGGCCAAAGTGGGTAAAATGTAATCTATGGGATAATGGGATTCTACACAATGCACAGAATTCTATCCCAGAATGCAATTCATACAGCTGCATTCTGGGGCCATGCTGAGTTCATTGGGTTTGCAGTTATAAAATGAATCACCTGTTTTTTGTTCTATATTTTCTTGGGTAATATTTAAACTTGAAAATATATTTATTTTCCATTTGTCATTATAATTTATTTGCAGTTATTGTTATTTTAAAGAAGAATGTATTCTCTAACAGCAGACCAATATACTTTACTTCAAGTACTACCCAGGCCCATTGACAAATATCTCAGTATAACTTACTTATGTAAGATATACAGTGGATTATGGGAAAATCCACTTGAATAATTGTATGAAAAGGATTAGAACACTGTCATGGCCAGCCATTTGATGGGCCTTGTTTTCCAACTGCTAGACAGTATTGGCTGCTTCTATGTGAGGCTAAATAGTCACAACCAGGAGACAATCTAACACCGAACACATGGAATTTCCCACTGAACGCCCTATATAAGCATCTCACTTCCCAATATACTTGCATAGTTATATGTCCTCTTACAGTTCCATACAATTCAACTGCTCTGAAAAAACTTGACAATTTGTTTGACTATTCCGAATACCAGTCCCCTGATTTTATGTTAGGATATTTTTCAGGTTAAATGTGCCATTGCAAACAATACTATAGATTTTACTTCAAGAGATGGAAGGAAGCACTTCCATTAGTCTGTTGTGGAGGTAGAACTCATAATTTACCTGAACATGTGTCTCCAGCTGAAGAAAATTAGGACCAGTTTCTCACTGGAACCATAATACCCAGCCATTATTCTCATTCTGGTATCTCAATTTCTTTTTGCTACCTTCAACGACAAGCACAATGACCTGAGTTTGTATCTTTCCTTCCAAATATGAACTCTCCACATCTTGGAGCATGAATAGGATCAAAGCACTGACTACAAATATGGATATTAAAATTAGATTGGCGTTGTTTATAATGATGACTGCCATTACACTGCCGCAATATAGGGACTTAGGGTTAAAAGGAACTTAAGTGTTTAAAATTATTGGGGACATTGTATTATAGGTGCCTGCCTTCAAAATGTAGAATGTAACTCCACAGATTATCAGCCAGGCTCCTATGTCATCTTAATGCTAAGTAGCCCATAACCTTCAACCCCTATCCCTAATCCTATGGCCGTAAATGAAACTTTGATTCTGTCAGTGTTATTTTAAACATCATCATTTTAAATGGAGATTTTACGAAACTTCAAGCATTTAAAAAGCAGTGTCTCTTATGACTGAAATTCATACCAGATCAGAGAAGTGGGCATATATACTTTTTTAGTTACTCACAGAGTTCAGAACCTGGTGAAGATGATATCTTCAAGACATTAGTCTAAACTGCCAGATAGCACGAAACCTGTTATCCTGTCTCAGTCACAAGCTGACAGATGGCTGGACACCTACATCAACATTAAAGATAATGCTATAACCTGCCACACAAAGAAAGAATCTGATATGACAGCAAAGGCTTGTTCTACTGTAACTCTAACGGGTAGAATTAACCTGCATAATATCTCATGGCCCAGCTATACATATACATTGAGTTTTCAGCTGGAGGGAACAGATTTCTTGATGTGTACAAGTGACACTAGTCTGAAACTAAGGGCAGGCAATATTTGTGGGCGGAGGTCAGATGAATGACTATATTGCCTTATATTGGGGTATTTTGTAATATTCATTAGCACTGTTAAAGTTGTTTTACATAGAAAGTTCTACTACATTACTATAGCTCATGATTAGGTTTTTAAACTGTTCCCTGTTTTGGGAGGAATGTTTTGGTAATAGTTTACCAAAACATTCCTTTCTTACACTTTGAGGTGAAGTTCCTAGTACTCTCACACGTTCAGAAGATCCTATTACTCTCTGACTCTTTGAGGAGTTCTTACTACTCTCTGACTCTTTGAGGAGCAGTTCCTATTACTCTCTGACTCTTTGAGGAGCAGTTCCTATTACTCTCTGACGTTGAGGAGCAGTTCCTATTACTCTCTGACTCTTTGAGGAGCAGTTCCTATTACTCTCTGACGTTGAGGAGCAGTTCCTATTACTCTCTGACTCTTTGAGGAGACGTTCCTATTACTCTCTGACTCTTTGAGGAGCAGTTCCTATTACTCTCTGACGTTGAGGAGCAGTTCCTATTACTCTCTGACGTTGAGGAGCAGTTCCTATTACTCTCTGACTCTTTGAGGAGCAGTTCCTATTACTCTCTGACTCTTTGAGGAGCAGTTCCTATTACTCTCTGACGTTGAGGAGCAGTTCCTATTACTCTCTGACGTTGAGGAGCAGTTCCTATTACTCTCTGACTCTTTGAGGAGACGTTCCTATTGTTCTCTTGCACTTTGAGGAGACGTTCTCAGCACTGTCTTTTGATTTGAAGAGAAGAACCTGGTTATTTATTGTGCTTTGGAGACAAGGAATTAATACTCTTTTGTATTTTGGGAAGATGGACCAAGTATAATTGTATGCGTTTGAAAGGAATACTTTCATATTAGGCTTTCCAGAATTACTCTTAATGCAGTGATTTTACCAAAAATCAGCCCAACACTATCTAAAAGTCCAAAACTATATTAGCTAAGTTATATTTTGAGTTTTGATGGAATGCTTTGTACATGAATGGTTTATCTGAACATAAAGCTGCATGTTTCTAAGATGGTTCTCTAAGTTGGTAAATAACATTTGCAATTTTGTAAAAAGCCTTTTGAATTTGAAAAAATTATTTTCCATTTGATATGTTCTACTCTATCTTTCTGTCTATTTTTTATTTTTAATCTATTATTTTTATTTATTTATTTTTACTTTACAGCGAAAAGACATGTTCTCAAAAAAGTATAAATTACGGTAAACTGTTAGTGCAACAAAAATATGTTACTCATTTTCCCATACTAATTTAATTTCCCGCCACTGACTGAATCTAATATACACAGAGCCGCTGGTGAACAATCCCTCATCGTTAAAAAAAGGAATTAAAGACTCCCTAAAAATATATTCACTATTGTGGCACTTCCGTGTTCAGCACAACATCATGGCCCATAACCGCACTCAGACATAAACAAATACAAGTACATATTAATGAGGGCAAACCTACTGAATGCATTCAAGTTGTCTTGCTGTCCACAGTATCCCTTTAATGTAATTTACATGGCAAGCCCAGGCAAATTTGTACGCTATTCGGATTTGAGCAAAAATCTCAGTAGTGACAATTCCACTTTAAAATGTAGCTCTCAAGCAACTTTAAAGGAAGTTTTCAGTTGATAAAAACAGTGCACTTGATTTATAGAAATGTTTTGTTTCTATACAGAGTACCATAAATTAACTATACACACTCCTAGGTTAATGTAAATGTGGCCTTGTTATTCCACCAGGGGGCTCTTCTCGCTGTCAGGTTTATTAGGCAAGTAGTATATATTGTCAGAAAGTTTAACTCAGTGCCTATTGAGGGCAACTTTTCTGGCAGAAAATTGAAATTTGACAGGTAGAAAATAATAGTTTTAACATTGCTTTTACACCTTTTTAAAATGGAATATTTGAACTACAAATGGAAAGGCAGATAAATGAATACACAATAAACAGACCACTAAATGCACATCAGTGATATCATGTAATGCAAGGCACCATGATTATTGAACAATATACAAAACATTAAACTAAATGTATCTGATAGAACTGTAACTGTACACTAGGGATGTGCATGGGCAAAAAATTCAGCTTGGTTCAGTTCGTTAATTCAGATACGTAAAAATATTTGTCTGCTTCGGCAATTCGGACCAATGCCATTCGGTTCGGTTCAGCACTTCCGAACTACCGAACTTCAGCACTTCGATGCATCCGAATGTCCGAATTGCATCAAATGAATTGCACATGTCTAGTAAGTGGTTGTGGTGGCAGTTCGGGCACTGGGAGCCCTACAGATGTGTAACTGGTTGTGGTGTCAGTCCTGGCACTGGGAGGCGGGAGCCCGGACTGCCACCACAACCACTTATCCATCTATAGGGCTCCCAGTGCCTGGACTGCCACCAAAACCACTTACACATCTATAGGACTCCCAGTGCAAGGATTGCCACCACAACCACTTACACATCTATAGGGCTTCCAGTTCACAGACTGCTACCACAACCACTTACACATCTATCGGGCTCCCAGTGCCAGAAATTAGCTTATTGGTCAAGAGTCCTGTCATCATTCACGTAATTTTCCCTCCCTCTCTCTTGTTTTGACACTTTTCAGAAACCCGTAGCACTTCGGTTCGGTTCAGTTCAGCACTTCCAAACTTCGGCACTTCAGCCATCTGTAAGCATCCGAATGTCTGAATTGAACGAAATTAATCCGAATGTACATTCGGAATGAAACAAATTGCATGTCTAATGTACACCCAGTGGCAGAACTACTGCCCGCAGACTGACAGGGTAATTGCACTAAGGGACTCCCAATGGGTATGCAATTGGATAATGGGAAATTGGAAAATACGGAGTAAAATGATACTACATAAACAATGCAAAATGCATGACTGAAAAGGCTTCATCAGTGTCCTGAATGTACCCCAATCTTAATGACCATGAAAAAGTTGAAAGAATGAGAAAGAATACACTGAACATGTGAAATATAAAGGGCACATTGGGGCTTGTGTATATATGATAAAGATATCATGAGTCAAAAAATATTTGTGGTCAGGTAGCAAATGATTAGATATGAAATGGTAACTTGTACAATGAGAATTTGCATAAACCATCATCGTATGGGAAGGAGGCAGAACTAAAAAAATTGTCTACATCCAAGATAGGGTAGGCAACCTTCGGCACTGCAGATGTTCTGAACTACATCTCCCTTGATGATTTGCCTGCACTATGGCTGTAAGAGCATTATGGGGAATGTAGTCAGGCCTGGACTGGCTATCGGGCACACCGGGTATATGCCTGGTTGGCCGCGAGAATGGCCATGGGCCGATGGCCGACAGGGGAGGTTCACAGGAACTACCTCCGGCCGGTCCATGCAGGGCACAGTATATGCTATCTTTGTTCCATGATGATGATGAAAGATCTCCCGCACCAGCCCACAGGCAATTTCATGCAGCCGCCGGCTGGGGAGAGGACGCGGGGAGCTCTGTCTTGGAGCTCCACCAGGTTCCTCTCACAAGATCTGGAGCATTGCCATGGCAACTCTCCGGGTCCCACGAGAGTGAACTCTAATCACACAGGCTAGAGTTCACTCACCACTAGGACCACCAGGGATGGCAGCACAGTCCCCCCTCCCATGCTAAAGGTAAGAAGGGAGGGAGGATACAATGCCTGTTTGTTTGTTTTTTTATAAAAAATAAATAAAATACATACCCCCCCAAAAAATACATATTATTAAAAAAACCTGCCTTCCCAGCACACAATCCCCTCCAAACACACACCACACACACACATAGCACCCTCACACAGCACCCTCACACACACAGCAACCTCATTTACACACACAGCACCCACACACACACACACACACAAACACACACAGCACTCTCACTCACACACACAGCACCGTCACACACACACACACACACAGCACCCCCTATCTGGCCCTGCCCCCTTTGCAGTGAGCAGCTGTAATTAGAAAATGCCCAGTCCAGCCCGGAATGTAGTCCATAACATCTGGGGGGCCAAAGGTTACATACCCCTGCGTCCAGAATGGAGAGGGATGGGTGAATTACAGTAAAACTAGGGGATTTGAGAATCTAAAATGAGGAAGAAAGCTTCTCAAAAAAAGTCTTGTTTATGTTGCATATATAGCTTAAAATGTCAGGATTTAGACTTCTATATATTCGCTCTTAATTTCAAACCAATATTTCTTTTAACAACAGCTGTGAAAGCAAAATCTGGCTTATGCTATTATTACAGTGAAAACTGCTTCAAGTAGCTAAGAGCTCATGTATAGTGGTAATCAAAGCTGAAGAGATTATTTTTAAATGCTAATGTACCATTGGTACCTAGAGATATGAGATATGATTATATAGTCATAAAGAAGAACATTGATTAGAAACGGAAAATTGACTTCGCAATATACCTGAAATATCTGTGTTGTTAACACTTCCAGTCGCCCTCAGATGGTCTTGCTGAGTTATTGAGCTGCTTGAAGAACGTTGACTTGCAATCAATATTCTGCTCTTAGCTGATGGCAATCTGGAAACAGCACCTAGACCAAGCTGCGGCTTCAGGATCATGGTGGATCTGTAGAAGCTAGGAGGGACTTCATAATGGGCAAACGGAGAGGAGAAGTCATCTTTCCTTGATCTGTCACCTGTCTGTGCCAATACGAAAAAAGAAAAAAAAAACAGTGTTATTTGAAACAATGATTTAAACTGACAGAGAGAATTACTGCAATAAAAACAGGTTCACTTTGTATTTTAAAGCTATTGATCCAGGGCACAGACAAAGTGCCTGGCCTCATGAACCCGTTTCCAGTGCGGACCCTCATTAAACTTTTCATTACAATAAAAGAATCTTTTATTATACATGATTGTTTAAACTGGATACCAAATTAATAAATAATAAATAGAGTAATTTGTTTCTTTTTGACACTCACTTTATATACTTTATATCCACAAGTATTTCATTCACTGCGTCCTTGTGTTCTAATTCCGTCTCTTAACCAACACACTACCCCACACAGCTCAATATGGACATATATGATCTGTCCGTTATTTCAAAGGGACAATTTTCAGCACCATAATGACTTAATCTCAATAAAGTCACTATGGGTTTTGGAGGTCCTGGGTGTTGTCCTACCATAAACTGTAACAGGATTTTTCACTAAAATTAGAATTGTTGGGAATTTGAAGTGAATATTAGACTTAAGGCCGAAATATCTAAACTGGAAAAAAATCTCTAAGTCAGCTATTCTTCCAGTTTGGATACTTTGGTCTTAGATTTGAAATTCCCAACAATTCTCACTTTATGTCATGGATTGCAGAATAAAACTTACAAGCAGGGCTCGAGTCCTCCAGGAACGCGTGGGAACGGCGTTCCTGCACTTTTTTCACAGCAGGAACGCCCTTCCCCCTGCAGGCACTCAGAGGGGAACAAAAAATGCCACTCCCAAATGCCCTGTGTTCCCCCTGTCATGGTGGACCACCTGATGGAGCCCCCCTCACCCCCAGCGGATGGCTCTCTCCCTGTCACACGCGGAGAAGGAACTGTGTCTTCTGTGCTCCCTCTCGCCGCGCGCTGTTTTCTGATGCAGGGAGCCAGAATATGACATCATATTCCGGCTCCCAGCATCAGCAGACATCCCATGCAGCGAGAGGGAGCAGAGAGAACACAGCTCCTTCTCCGCGTGTGACAGGGAGAGAGCCGCCCTCACTGCAGCCCCACTGGACCCCAGGGACCCATCCATGCCAGCTTTCCTAAAAGGTAGGGATGCTGGGTGGGTGTGAAATGTTAATTTTAATAATATTAATAATTTGTATATATGTATGTCTGTTAGTGTATGTTTGTATGTCTGTTTGTGTATGTATGTGTGTGTATGTCTGTTAGTTTGTTTGTTAGTGTATGTGTGTGTTTGTCTCAGTGTGTGTAGGAGTGTATTTACGTCTGTTAGCGTTTGTACGTGTGTGTATGTGCTTCTGTTAGTGTATGCATGTGTGTGTGTATGAGTGTATGTGGTTCTGTTAGTGTATGCATGTGTATGTTTGCGTGTATGTGCTTCTGTTAGTGTATGCATGTGTGTGTGTATGAGTGTATGTGCTTCTGTTACTGTATGCACGTGTGTATGTGTGTATGTGCTTCTGTTAGTGTATGCATGTTTATGTTTGCGTGTATGTGCTTCTGTTAGTGTATGCATGTGTGTGTATATGAGTGTATGTGCATATGTTATTGTAAGTTTCTGTCAAATCAGTGAGTCTGTATGCATGTGTGTGTGTATGAGTGTATGTGCTTCTGTTAGTGTATGCACATGTGTGTGTATGAGTGTATGTGCTTCTGTTAGTGTATGCATGTGTATGTTTGCGTGTATGTGCTTCTGTTAGTGTATGCATGTGTGTGTATATGAGTGTATGTGCTTCTGTTAGTGTATGCACGTGTGTGTATGAGTGCATGTGCTTCTGTTAGTGTATGCATGTTCATGTTTGCATGTATGTGCATATGTTATTGTAAGTTTGTCAAATCAGTGAGAGTCTGTTTGTCATTTACTGTGTGTGTGACTATTAGTGTGTGTCTGTCAGTGTGTTTGTGTGTGTCTCTCTGTCAATGAATGAGTGTGTGTCAGTGAATGTGTGTGAAATCAGTGACGTCTGTGTGTTTGTCATTGAATGTGTGTGTTACTGTCAGTGTGTATCTGCCAGTGCGGGTGTCTGTCAGAGAGTGTGCTTAAAGGGACACTATAGGCACCCAGAAAACTTCAGCTCCTTGAAGTGGTCTGGGTGCAGTGTCCCAGTCCCCTTAAACCTGCAAGTGTAATCACTGCAGTTTCTCAGAAACTGCAATAATTACCTGAGGGGTAACTCCAACTCTAGTGGCTCTCTATCAGACAGCCACTAGAGGGACTAGAGGGTGGTTAGGTGACCAGAAGTTGCCTAACTGATGCTGGACGTCCTCACCCTGTGCATGAGGACATCCATCATCTGCTAAATATCCATAGGATTTTAACCCCTTCAGTGTTGAGTGGGGGATGGGAGGACATGAGAGGAGGGGGGCACCATATGGAATTATAGTGCCAGGAAAACAGCTTTGAATTTCTTTAAAAGGAGCAGGAAAAGTTGGAGTCTAAAGAGGAAGGGGTGGGTTCTTAATCAGGAAGCGGTGCACCCTTGACATGAAGGGGTGGTAAATTTAGATTAGGGGGGTGCTCTACAGTCATGTCTAGGGCAGCACAAAATTAAAATACACCACTGTGTGAGTCTGAATGTGTGCATGCGTATATATATATATATATTTATATATATATATGCATACGAGTGTTTTGGGTTTTTTTTGGGAGGGGGGGGGGAGTTCCCACACTTTTTTTCCCAGGACTTGACCCCTACTTACAAGGAAAGGTTAAAGGCCTTACGCAATGGTCCAATCTAGCAACCCATACAGCAGGAAACACTCTTGATCTTGCCTTCACCAACCTCTGTATTGCCTCTAATCTCTCCAATATTCCCTTTCCTCTATCTGACCACCATCTGCTGACTTTTGACATTGGCATACCTAAGACCCAATTGACACCACCGTCTGAACATCATTCTCACAGAAACCTCCAATGTCTTGACCTAGAGCATTTCTCCACTAATCTCCATACTCTCCTTTTACCCATCTCAAACCTCACGTGTCCTAGTTCTGCAACCTCCTTATACAATTCCACCCTCTCCTCTCAACTAGACATCATGACACCTTGTACATTTAAACGCCGCAGGGCCCCCCAACAACAACCCTGGCACACCAAGCTCACTTGATACCTCCAAAAATGCTCCAGAACTGCTGAACGCTGTTGGAGAAAGTCTCACTGTGCATCTGACTTTCTTCACTATAAATTTATGCTGAGCTCATACAGCTTGGCTCTTTCCTCTGCAAAAGTTAATTACTTCAATACCCTCATAACCACACTCTCCCGCGAACCCAAACGACTATTTCACACATTTAACTCTCTTCTTTGTTCTGCTGTTCCTCCTCCACCTACTAACTTGACCGCCTCAGACTTTGCAACTCACTTCACTGACAAGATCTCTACAATCAAAGAAGAGATATCTCATCTTTCTTCTTCCTCTTACAATATTTCCCCTAACTTCACTCCCTCTGCTGTTCTATGTTCATTCGCACCCGCTACATTGGAAGAAGTTTCTGCTCTGCTCCAGTGCTCCCGCCCCACCACCTGCTCCCTAGATCCAATTCCCTCGCATCTCATCCATACTCTGTCTTCTTCTCTTTCTCCACCTCTCACTAAAATCCTCAATCTCTCTCTCTCCTCTGGTGTATTTCCATTGCCCTTCAAACATGAAACTGTAACCCCAATTCTAAAGAATCCCAATCTTGACCCTAACTCCCCATCCAACTATCGTCCTATCTCGCTACTGCCTTTTGCATCCAAGATCCTTGAAAAAATTGTGTATGCAAGATTGACAGACTTCCTCGAGTCCAACTCTCTGCTAGACCCGCTTCAGTCTGGTTTCCGAGCTAAGCACTCAGTGCTGAGAAGGGCTACTAAACAGCACTGACCAAAGTATCCAATGATCTACTCGCTGCAAAATCTCGTGGTCACTACTCTATCCTAATTCTCCTTGACCTGTCTGCGGCTTTTGACACTGTTGATCATCAACAGCTTCTTCTCATCCTCTGCAATATCGGTCTACAAGATACTGCTCTCTCCTGGTGCTCCTCCTACATCTCCCAGCGCTCTTTTAGTGTTTCTTTCTCTGGCTCTGCTTCTTCTCCCCAACTCCTCTCTGTTGGTGTCCCCCAAGGTTCAGTCCTTGGTCTCTTTCTGTTCTCCATCTATACTGCCTCCCTTGGTAAACTCATTAGCTCCTTTGGCTTCCAATATCATTTCTATGCAGATGACATGCAAATCTACCTGTCCTCTCCTGATCTCTCCCCGTCCCTCTTGACTAGTGTCTCTGACTGCCTCTCTGCTGTTTCTAACTGGATGGCTAATTGGGCAGACTAGATTGGCCGAATGGTTCTTATCTGCCGTCACATTCTATGTTTCTGTGTAACCCTGTTTATTTAAATATATGCTTGCTTAAAATGTCTGACAATGTATAACTCTCTGAGGATAATAGTAGTTAAAAAGGCAAACACATGATTCTACAATGATTTTTTTTAATGTAAAAAGAAACGTGCCAGAAGGAATGTGGAAAACAATGAAAACAATGGCTTAAGCTGTTTGCATTTTGAGGCAGCACAAATTTGTTTGGTTTGGTTTCAGCCAAGGCTAGAGAAAAGCTGAGATAATTTTTCATGTATTCTTCAATTTTCTAGATGGGCAATAATGTGTTGACTCATGCAAAACTAATAAATGCTGGAAAGAATGAATGAACCTAATTATACAATAATGGACAAAACCTTTTTGTGTAATAATATAAATACAATGAACATATTAATCATAAAAATGTTTAAAGGATCAATAAAGGCACCCAAACCACTTCACCTCAATGAAATGGTTTGGTTAGAGTGGCCATTTAGTTTTAACCCTGCAATCTAAAATATTGCAGTTTAGTAGATATGGCAATGTTTACATCGCAGAGCTAAACATACCTCATGTGGCCACTAGAGGTGCTTCCCACGTGAGAACTGTGTCAAACTTGCTTCTCAATTAAATGCTTGTTTTTTTGTTTTTTTTAAAGTGACCAAACATATAATTTTTCAATATATTATCTCTATTATATTCAGAATTGCTTCCCGCATGGTCTTTATTTTTGGATGTCACTAGTGGAGCAGCTATCGGCGATAGTGACACCCAATCCAAACTCCGCCCACCTCTTCCTATTTACAGATGGGGCATATTAGGGGGTATGTATCCATTTTAATAATATTATAAACTAAACTATGCTACAGCAAATTCTTTTCAACCTTCTTTTGTCTTGTCTCGTGTATTACCTTTTTCTTTAGGGCCTAGAGGGAACCCTATTTTAAGGTTGCTGCCTCCTACTTTACCTATTTATAGTATTGGTTTATTTTAGCGCTGTTCCCATTTTTTTTTTGTATATTCCTATTGGATGTTACAGCAAATCACTAGTTTCAGACTGGCTAATGAAGCCTCAATGATGCTGCTGGAGGTGGAGTAACATGTAGCATTTAATAACGCAATGCTGTAAAAACAGACTCTACGTGCCATGAAGTGGTCATGGTGCTTAGAGTAATACTTTAGCCATGAGTAAGGGTGAAGGGGAAAATATAAATATTTTGGGTGACATTTAGGTTACATAAATATCTCAATTACCCAAGTGTATAATCATTAACACAGTGCGTGGTATTTTAATTTAAAAGTGGTAGCTAACTAGCGGTGTATTTTGGTTTTGTGCTGCCCCAGGAATGACTAAACCTGGGCACCCCCTAATCTAAATTTTTCCCAACCCCTTCCTGTCAAGGCCACACCTCCTTATGATTAAGAACCCACCCTTTTTTTTTTAGACTCCACCTTTTAAAGGGATACTATTGTGCCAGGAAAACAAAGCTGGAAAGAATGAATTAACCTGATATATAAAATAATATATAAAACCCCTTCAGTCACTTACCTGAATCCAGCGCTGACGTCCCTCGGCGCTGGGTCAGGCTCCCCATAGAAAAGCATTGCATTACATTTTTGCTATGGGGATTTAGCAGACAGTGGATGTTCTCATGCAGAGCGTGAGGACGTCCAGCATCAGTTAGGTGACTTTTGGTTGCCTAACCATCCTGAAGTCTCCCTAGAGGCTGTCTGGTAGACAGTCACTTGAGATGGAGTTAACCCCTCATGTAATTATTGCAGTTTCTGAAAAACTTGCAGGGCTAAGGGGACTAAGACATTGCACCCTGACCACTTCAATGAGCTGAAGTGGTCTGGGTGCCCATAGTGTTCCTTTAAGCACACACTCTAACAGACACGCACACATTAACTGACAAACACACAGTGGCAGATACACAATGACAGTCACACACATACTCAATGACAAACACACAGACGTCACTGACAGACACAGACTCACTGATTTGACACACACACATTCACTGACACACTCATTCATTGACAGACACACACTCACACTGACAGACACTCATTGACAGACAACAGACACACACTGATAGTCACATACACACTCAATGACAAACAGACTCTCACTGATTTAACAGACACTCACAAACATACTCACAGACACACACATACACTCATACACACACACACTTATATTCAGAGACACACACATACACTCACAAACATATACTCACAGACACTCACACATAAACTGACAGACACATACACATAAACTGACAGACACACATACACTCACAAATTATTAATATTATTTTAATTTAAAAAATTTCACCCAGCCTTCGTACCTATTATTGGGGGTCCAGTGGGGCTGCTGTGAGGCGTGCGGCTGTATTGGCATCAGAGGCAGCGAGTGAGCTGTGATCTCCCTGTTCTGCTCCCTTGCTTCTCGTGGTCCGTCTACTGATGCCGGGAGTCAGCATGAAGTCATATTCCGGCTCCCGGCATTAGCGAGGGAGCAGAGCAGGGAGATCACAGCTCCTTCACCGCCTCGGATGCCAATACAGCCGCACACTGGGGGTTCCATAAGGTGACCAGCAGGCCAGCTCTTGGACCCTCCATGACAGGGGAGCACCGGATCATCCGAATGGGCGTTTGGGGGGCAGCATTTTTGCCGCCCCCTGGTTACTGCTGCCCAAGGCAAATGCCTAGTTTGTCTTCAGCTGAATAAAACTTTGTAGCTAACACCTACAATAATTGTATTACTTTGACGTGTGTGTTTCAAATCTATTGGCCATAAACGTCAGAAAGCACCACAAAGATCTGGCTTTTATTTCTGACCCTGACACTTCTTTAAAGGGTCACTATCGTGTCAGGAACACAAATGTGTATTTCTGACATTATAATTCTAAAAGCATCATTTAGGTGGCCGGTCCCCCTTACCTTGGGTTTGGAGCAGCTCCATGTGGGCCTCCTCGCGTCTTGCCCCAACCACAATCTGCCTCTTTGGCTGACGTAATCAGAATTGATGCTCTCAGCCAATCACAATGCTTTCCCATAGAAAAGAATAAGATTGGCTGAGATTGTCAATTCTGGTGATCTTAGCCAAGGAAGCGGGACGAGGGTGGAGCCAAATGCTGCTTTGGCCAACCAGCATCTCCTCATAGAGATGCAGTGAATCAATGCATCTCTTTAGGGAAAGTTCAGTGTCTCCATGCAGAGCTTGGAGACAATGCACCACTGACCCAGAAAGGTGTCCCTAGGCTGTAATGTAAACACTGCCTTTTCTCTGAAATACCTGCAGGGACTATCTATACTCACCAGAACAACTACATTAAGCTGTAGTTGTACTGGTGAATAAAGTGTCCCTGCACATGCAGAGCTTGAAGACGTGAAATGTCAATGCTGCACACCGTGCAGCACTGACCCAGGAAGCACCTCTAGTGGCCATCTGAGGAGTGGTCAGTGGAGGTGTCTCTAGGTTGTATTGTAAACACTGCCTGAAAATACAGTGTTTACTGCAAAAAAAAAAACTACAGGGAGACTATAGTCACCAGAACAACTACAGCATTTGTTCTGGTGAGTATAATTAGCCACTTCAGGCTTTTTGCTGTAAACTCTGTATTTTCAGAGAAAATGCAGTGTTTACTTTACAGCCTGGGGATACCACTCATCAGAAGGGTGCATCACTGACATTCAGTGTATCCACCTTCTGCATGGAGACACTGAACTTTCTTCATAGAGATGCATTGATTCAATGTATCTCTTTGAGGAGATGATGATTGACCATGGGATTTACTATGGGAAAGCATTGTGATTGGCTCAGATCACAACTTCTGATGATGTCAGTTAAGGAAGAAGATTCGGGGCAGAGCCAACCCCAGCAGACTGGAATAAAGGTAAGATTTTACTATATATTGGGTGCTAGACATTGTTTCTAACACTATAGGGTCAGGAATTCATGTTTGTGTTCCTGACCCATTAGTGTTCCTTTAGCAATATGATAAGGTTTATTGTACAATACCGTAATGCAGGCAAAGCGTTGGGGGAGATTTAGTCCACATCTGGAGTGCCGAAGGTTGTATTAAAGTATATCTTCTGTCTGACTAGACAGTGTGGATGGAAAACCAGTGAGATAACAATTATGGCACCTTTACAGCCCCTTAGAGACTGACAGCATATGCATAATGCAACTTCACATGCACAGAGTGATAGATGGCTTATGCACTTAGCAATGTAATTTAATACATGTACAAAGTTTCATTGTGCTTAACCATGTATGCACTGATGTGATAATTTAAGCTTTTCTGTTTTCACGTGGATATATGTGTAATGGTAAAAAAATAGGGCATTTTAGTCAGTTCTACTCCAGAATTCTACTTTCCACTTTCACACTTTTTCTCGTTCTCTCTAAAATCTCTAAGGGTAAAGAAAAAGAGAATGTTTGATTTGGGCTACGCTTTCCTGGAGATCAAGTGTGTTGTTATTGAAACTGCAGTTATGAAATGATCAAATTCTGAGTATTATGAAAGAGTGAATAAAGTAGATCAAATTCTGAGTTTTATGAAAGAGTGAATAAAGTAGGGCTTATTCTGTTAATGCAGCATGTAAAATATAGTGAAATAAATCAAACTGAAGGGAACCTCCAGCACCATAACAACTTCATTGGAAGTCACACATCTCTGGTGCCTGCTTACTTTTAGGGGTTAAGCCATTCACAAACTGTTTAACTCCAAAGTATTCTCTCCTGTGTGGTTTAGCTTTCAATCTGTCTTCACTCTTCACTCAGATTTTTCAAAGTTGAAGCCCCGGACTGCCTATTTAACATTTTTCATATAACATAATCCATAGGTGTATTCAATAAACTAACATATCTATGGAATTTGCTGGCACTATATAAATGATAAAATAATAATAATAATAATAATAATATACCCTTAAGATCTGGAGATATCGACACTGACCAAAGGAAACTTTGTGGAATCAAATTTGGAATAATTTTAAACATTTTGATCATTTTCTATCGCAAACAAACTGTTCCATCCTAATGTTATTTGTGAGTTTGGATTTATTTTCCCTTCGTAAATACGTATAAATAAAAATATGTCAGAGCGTCACCCAACATGACTGATAAAATGCAGCCTTGAAATCCTGAACACTTACAAAAATATCCGTCTTTTCTTTTAGCCAATAATGGTATCACTCATACATTTTTATATTTTTATTTTATTCTCATTTATATACCTTGAGCAAAAATGCTTATAGAATAAAGAGACACTCCAATCTCTGAAAGCCCTTCAGTTTTCTGAAGCACTTCAGGTATTACCTGCATAGCCCTGGAAGCTAATTTTATTTTTTTTAAATGCAGATTTTAAGAAATATAGGAACTTTCATAAATTTTCGGCTGTGAAGCAGACAGCCAGAAGGATTTATTGCTCACCCACTTTGATTTATAGTTCAAAGTAAAAGTGAGTGCTTCCCATAGAGAGGCATTGGTTTCGATGTTTCTTTATGAAAAGCATTCTTGGTGTGACCCATGTTTCTATGTGAAGCCTTTGATTGGACATAAGTCATCTCTCATAAGAAGGTGGATTAGAACTGCAGTGAGGAGTCATTCCAAGTCCTGGAATAAATGTGAGTTTGGTTGATTTTAAACCATTATTATTTTTAAAAGTACTGCACTTTTAACAATAAAATACAAATTTAAGCCACAATAGTTGAGCAGGAGAATTGCTTTGCAAAAAAAAAATTTTTTTCAAGTTTGGCTAATTTAGTCTAACATTTGCTTTCCACTTATCTATTCCACGCAGTTCCATAAACGATCTGGATTCATCTACATTTAAACATATTTTTTATTTCTATTAAAATTTCCTATTACACATTTAAACTACTGGTCTTTCAAAACATTTAGAAAATTCCATAAAATTACCACTCATGTAAGAGGTGTTAAATATTGGAGTTTTGGAGTTTTAGCAATGTCCAGCATAAATTAACAAACATTACAGTACATTTTAAGTGTAGATGGTTATGTAAATGTACTGCAAATAAAAACACTCTGATCACTGTCATCTATTTACTAAGCATAGGACTTGGAAAATACAAACACGCACGTACATATCCACATATTTATTTATTTATTGGGAAACTGCTGGCGACGTGTTAATACCATAACATATATAAATGCCAAGGACAAATTAACATAAATTTTCCCTTGATATTAGGTCAGAATACATGGGATTTCTGTATGAGATTGTTAAAATCGCTGTTTTGCTAACAGCATTTATGAGGCAACTTTAGATTCAGTGCGTTGACTCCGCTGTGCGTAACAAACTCTATGTACAATACATCAAAGCGTGTCTGGATGTGTGTTAGAAGAAAGAGAACATATGAATTGCCTTGAGTACTTCTTCAACTTAATCAGTGTCTATTACAATTATGTCTGATTCCCATTCGTGTTCACAATTTCCTAATAAATCTAGATCATTATTTGTCAGGAGCATTTTAGATCATGTTGACATGGAGGCTATGGAGCCTAGAGAAAATAGTATTTACGCCATGTTATTGGCTACTAAGAAAATGTGTTTAAAGTGCAATGGATTCCAAGTGCATGTCTAACTTGTAAACATCACTAAAAGTTATTTATGTGTAAATTAAATTACCGTATATACTCGTGTATAAGTCGATCTCATGTGTAAGTCGAGTGCAGTTTTGTGACCAACAATTGTGAAATATGCTATGCCTCGTGGATAAGTCGAGGGTAAAACTTGGGGCTATGAAATTCTGTGATTTTTATAATTATATACACACTCACTCATACAAACACACACTCTCTATTATATATACACACACTCATACAAACACACACTCTGCATTATATACACACACACACTCATACAAACACACACTCTGCATTATATACACACACTCATAATGCAGAGTGTGTATATAATGCAGAGTGTGTGTTTGTGTAATGTGTGTGAACTGGATGGGGGGAGGGCATTTTTATTATTTTTTATTTTTTATTTTAATATTATTTTTTTATTATTTTAATTTTTTTTTTGTCCCCCCTCCCTGCTTGTTAAGTGGTCAGGGAGGGTGGCTATCTTAATCCCTGGTGGTCCAGTAGCATGGGCTGTGAAGTGGGGGGGGCCGGCAGGAAGCATTTACTTACCTTTCCTGCAGCTCCTGTCAGCTCCCTTCTCCTCCGTTACGGTCAGCTCCACTGTAAGTCTCGCGGTCTGCTTGCCGCGCGGATCGTTGCCACGGCTCTGATGGCCGCGGCTCTCTAAGTTGTCATAATGGAGACAGTGACTCGAGTATAAGTCGAGTGGGGGTTTTTAAGCACAAAAAATGTGCTGAAAAACTAGACTTATACTCGAGTATATACTGTACTCAGCTAGCTAACTTAAAGGAACACTATAGCGTCAGGAATACAATCTGTCCCTGTAGTGTTATAAATAGTTTGGTTCCTTGCCCCCCTTAAATAAGTATTTTATATACATTTATTCAGCTGGCCCCTGCCGCCAAACCGCCTCCTTGACGATCTCAGCCAATCCAATGCTTTCCCATTGGAAAACATTGGATTGGCTGAGTTTGTAAATTCTGACGATCTCAGCCAAGGAGGCAGTGCGGGGGAGGAGCCAAACTAGGTCAGTACTGTTTTGACCATACCGAATGATGAGTGACATTTAACAGTTTGACTAAGCTACAGCAATGCGAAAGGGCTGCAAATGCAGGAATTTGTAAGATTTGCCAGTGTCTATTCTGTGCCAATTGTATGTGCAGCATGCACACACCGCATACACAATAGGCAGGTTCTGACTCCTCCTTCGATGCACAATCCAGAGTTCTAAAATACAGCCTGGCTTACTGAACAATGACCTAGGCTGTATAGAAACTAACAGCAACTGCGATATGGCCCTAATCGGTTAATTGTACAGTTCCAATCATCTTATGAGATGAATGTAACTGCTCTTTGTGGACAAAGCGACATGCTACTTATTCAAAATCTCGGATTATGGAAAAAGATCAGTCCTAATAGTCTAGAGCGAGAGGCTCCTGATTGGTGCCTCTAATCCTGAAGTGGGTGGCACACCAAGGGATACTTTGCAGCTAACGTTTTTGCCTTTTTTTCCTCCATTGTTGACACTATATTTTTTGTAATTAACATGTTTTATTGAACTCTGCATTTTGATACAAAAGGAGAATATAAACAATATAAATAGGAGATCAAGTTATCTAATAGGTGCCAGAGAAACAGGCCTCAGTAAGTAAACATCAGAAACGCAGTAAAATAACCATTGGCACTATGTTTTATAATGTGCTACCTGATAAATGAATTAAAATATACGGTCAAATTTGAAGTAGAAAATCCCTTTTCGCCCACCACTAATTATTACCAAAATGGGTGAGTCCTACACTAATTTTAAAAGGTGAAGAAGAACAACTACTAAATGTAGTTCTTATTTTTTAATCTGCTCCGAATTCATCTTCTTCTTTGGTCAACTGTATTGTAGAACCACCATATAATCAACGTGTTGGTGTTCTTGAGGTAATGTTCTTATATTTTATCTGCAATATTTTCCCTCTTGTTAAAAATGACACACAGTTATATTCAAGTGAGAATTCTAAATTAATTTAAAGTGAATTTCAATTTCAAGGTCAAATTAGCACAACTGAAAACGTTCTGCAAGCAAGCTATGCTTCCAGTTTGGCTACTCTGCCCTTGAATTGAATATTCACTTTGAATTTACCTTCAATTCTCACTTTACTGAATAGCACTACAAGTTATGGAAAAAGCTATCAACAAGTCAGAAAGTTCCAAGCCTACCCACATGATGGCGTCTTTCTTTACATGTTGGATTTACATTTTAACCTGTTTTTAACCATGTTTTGCTATAAGACACATATCAGCAAACCACCAAAGTATTTATATTTTGCGTTGGATAGTTCCTCTTTCATATCTAAATTCTTCTCTTTTCTAGAAGCTTAAAGGGACACTCCACTTCCCAAGCAAAAAAATAAATACATAAAAATCAAGGTTTAGTATATATACTCAAAATGAAAATATGCATGAATTTAATTATACAGCTTGTCATTGTAGGTATATCTAAAAACAGCTTGCAAAGGTTGCGGATCTCTTGTTCAAAGTCTTAGCAAGCCCTCCCTTTCTTCCCCAGACCAGATTTTCTCTGGCTGTCCAATCACAGATGCCTTTGCAAGATAGTTGCTCTGAACAATTGATGCCTCTTGAGTTTAGTTCCACTGAGCTAACCAAACCAGGAAGTAATGGAACTGATTGTCTGATTGACAGCCATGGGGGAATGTAATAATTTTAATTTATAAAAGTGCTAATTTCTTTTGAAATCTACACTTTTTGTAAAATGAAAAAAACACACTCTTCACAAATAAAGCAAGCAAAAGTTCTTTAGTTGTTTGGAGTGTCCCTTTAAGTAGGATATTTACTGTTTGAGTGAATAATTAATAATGACATAATGTCTACCACATTAATAATTTAAACTGCCCTAATTTTGTTAAGAAATCAGTTTATGTAAAGAGTATACTTCTTGTTTTAAATTATTCATATTATTATGTATAAAGTGCATTGCATTCTGCAGTGCTGCTTACATCACTATCAACAGGTTTAGAAGTAACTTTTAATTCGTGTTTTGCCTTTTAATCACATCTCTCCTAACGTGGAATAAAACAAAAGTTTCCTTTTCTGGCTATTGGGGGGGCATGGGTACTGTACTAAAATAATTCAACAGGCAAAGGCAATACACTTCAGCATTAAAACAATAAAACCTATATTTGTTTTTAGTGTCTATGAAAAGCAATACCATCCATTCTGTGCTGTAGCACAAAGCAATTTAGAAGAGTTAGGAGGGCACTACCTACCCAAGCACTCCATAAAAGTGCTGATTTCTCTTGCAATTCACTACTTTATAAAATGAGAAAGAGGGGGCACTCTATTAAGCCCTAAATCATTTCAGCAAGCTGAAGTACTTTAGGAGTTTGGAGTATTCCTTTAAAGGGACACTATAGATACCAAAACAACTTTAGCTTAATGAAGCTGTTTGGGTGACCAAAACTGCTTAAAGGGACACTCCATTGTGCAAATACAAAATAAATAAAAATCATTGCTTAGTAGGTATACCCCAAATGAAAACATGCACGCATTTAATTATGTATTTTGTCTTCATTGGAGTTATATCTAAAAACAGTTTGCAAAAACTGCAGATCTCCTGTCCGCTGGCTTTGCATGCCCTCCTCTTCTAACTCTGCCCGCAGGGCCGGACTGGCCCACCGGGATACCGTGAAATTTCAGGGTGGGCCGCGGCATCTGGGGGCTGCGCTGAGCATGTATGTGCCACCGGGTGGCAGCCTCACCGGTCCGGCGGCACTCCTGTCACTGTCACTAATGCTGAGGAGTAAAGGAGGAGCATGTCTCTCTACCATGCTCCCTCACGGTTCCACAGCATGTGCTGGGAATTGTGGGAACCGCGAGGGAGCATGGTAGAGAGACTAGAGAGACATGCTCCTCCCTCCTCCTTTACTCCGCAGCATTAGTGACAGTGACAGGAGTGTGTATGACGATGGCATTTTGAACATGCTGAAATACGCGTCGAGCGTTTTCTTTTTCTTTAATCTCTGCACTTGGTAGCGCTTTTTTATTTTTGTTACCACTATGGTTATTGATTTTTAGGTGTTTATTTACTTATTTATAACTTTAGTAGGGAGAGTTGGTTCAGGTAGACACTAGTGATTAGACCACGGTGTCGAGGTAACTTTTAGGGTGAATTGAGAGATTTATTTAATTATTTATTTTTGGTGTGAGGCTTTTCATCTGCGTTTAGACCTGATTACCCGGTCCCTTGTTCTCTGGGGACCCTGTGCCTCTTCTCTCTCCCTAACCTTGTTTACACTACCTTCCTGTCAGTCGGACACTAGGGGAACTGGAACTTAGAAGCTAGCTAGTACTCCAGACAATTGATCCCCTGGGCACCGTTTAGTAGATCTCCCCTTTTTTCAAGTTATACATTTTGTTTGCAGATCCCTTTTTATCCTTAGATTGATTAAAGGTAGGGCATCCCTTCCTCATTTCTTATACAGTGGAGCTCTCCTGATGTTTGTTTCCCCTTGTGGGACTCTACACATCACCCACTCCTGTTGTCTGCTTGAAAAGCCAAAAGGGTGTAACAGGTATAATTTATAAGAGACACTCTTCACACATAAGGCTTTTTACCAAGCTAAAGTGCTTTAGGTCTGGTCTGGTGTGTCCCTTTAATTAAGCTAAATCTGTTTGGGTGCTTGTAGTGTCCCTTTAAATATTAAATCCGCATGATGACAGACATGCCTGATAAAAAGTCAAGGAAAAAGTACATTTATATACATGAAACTGTCTTTACCTTTAAGTTTTAGAAGCTTAAACTTTAAAGTGCTTTTTCTGATGATGCTGTTTCTTAAAAAAAAAAAAAATCATCTGTTGCAGGAGTACTGCTGAAATGTCATGATTTTATCTTATTCATTACCGTGATAGAATTCTCAACCTAGCAATGTGTCAAGATGAGTCAACCCAGATGAAAAAACATGAATATCTTGAAAAGGATACAATTATTTAGGTCAGAAAGCAGAGGAATTACAGAGGTAACAGATTCACATTTGTTAAACTGAATGCAATGAAAATACCATGAACAAATGTCGTGTATGCTGAAGGACTGGTAAAAACCATTATATATGTTTTATGCACACTAATGGATTCTTACCTGAGAGTTCACCCAAACCTATTATTAATCATATGGGGCAGCTTAGCCAGGGTGGTTTGGAATACTGGTGGGATGGGTGTAATTAAAGGGACAGTTTAGCATGCTTAAGGCACCATATCAACTTATTCTAAAGGAAGTGGTTATGGTGCTAGGATGCCCCTGATTGCACTCTCACCTTTTTCGAACCGTTTTAACCAAAAAGTTGCCTCCAGGGCTGATCTCCACTCCCCCTCCCATGCGGCATTCAACTTCTGCAATTTCAGAAAGGTACATTTCTTTACAAGCCAGTTTTGTGAATGGATAGCAACTGATCTACTGAGAGGGTCAGCTGACCATTCTCAGCCAATCAACGCCACGCCTGCCTGGCGGCACTCTGCGCTTCCTGAAACTGAAATTTCCGATGCCAGATGCTGCCTGGAGGAGAGTGGAGATCGGCACTGGAGGTAACCCCTGAAGGTGAGAGTGCGCTGGGGGCATCCTGGCACCATAACAACTTAATTTAGATGATGTTGTTTTGGTGACTCGAGTGCCCCTTTAAGTGCGACATTTTATATTATATAGTGTTTTTAAAAGACAGAAAGGCCTTGCTTTTAATATCCTATATGTATTCTTAACACAACATTAAGCATGACTAAAATGTAAAAAATAAGAAAAAAATGCATTTTCCCACAATTTTGCTTATAATAATTTTTACACATCCAGTGCTACTAAATAAAAATCACTCAAAATAGCTTGTCCATCAGTCCTGACTATCAAATGCTTCATATGTCTAGAATCTAACTTTTGGTCATTAATGCTGACCCTATGCATACACTAACTGTGTATACCTGCCCTAACCTTAACCCTACACTATACCCACCCTAAAACAGTAATAATTCTCACACTAAACTACACAATCCCTAACCATGCAACTAACCCTACTTCTACCCAAACACTAACCCTACCACTAACCCTAAGGAAACCCTCAGTTAATATCAGTACTGATATCAGCAGATAACCTAATATATTACCGCCATCTACTGGCCGAACTTCAGCCCTATCCCTATAATGCTGAAAATCAGGAATGCCGCTTACACTGTGATTGGTGCTGGGAAGGGGGCAAAGCCCAACACCGATCACAATTGGCACGAGGCCATGCTGGTAGACCTTGTCAGAGTAAGTTCAGAATTTGGGGGTCTCCCTTGAGCACTGATCTGCCGCTTAATCACCTTGGATTAATTGATCTAAAGGGCTAAGTGCAGCATTCACTTTCAGCACTGCAAACAGCTCAATAGTCAGCCTGGGGCCAATAAGTCGGATCCCAACTGACAGAGGGGAGCCCCGGATATTGATATCTGGGTCTCACTGATGTGATTTAACCTTGCTCAATTCACATTGAAATAGGCATTCAAATGCCTATTTAAATGGCTGTAGGAGCAGTCATTTTGAGTGTTGCATACAGTGCATCAGCCAGTCTGGGGTCACTAAAAATGTCACCAACTCATAGAGGGGATAGATGGGAATTCCAGGAATTGCAGTCAATTGGGATTTAAATTCCATTTAATGGGCTGTATGCAGCACTCGTGTTCAGTGCTGCATACAGCTCACCTGGCAGTCTGGAGCCACTAAAAATTGCCCTAGCTAGCAGAGGAAAGCCCCAGGTATCAATTGATACTTGGTATTCCCATGTGAGCAGGGATTTTACTTTAGTAGTTCAGTAACCAATATAAAGCACGCTGCTCTAATAGAATTTCCACAACTTATGTTATTTTGGTTTGATTTGTTCAATATTCCCATAAAGAGATAGGATTTAATGGAGTCCTATCTAGCTTCTGTTAACACATTTAAGCTAGACATAACGATATGGCGAATCGCCAAATATTTGGATGAAGTTAAGAACAAACAGCGTGATGGCAATTCGTTCATGTGTTCAATTGTACGGTGCGTTCAAGGTTTGCATCACAAAAAGGGCAGGGAAGGGGGGAGCGAGCTGATTTTGTTTGGTAAATCAGCTTATTTCAGTGCCATGATGTAGAAAGGGTTTGGCCAATAATGTGTCCTGCAAAAATAAAAAAGGGCAAGGAAAGAATATATATACACAGAGCAGGGTTTTTTTCTCCACACTTTGGCTCAGCTATTGTGATAGAGAGACCCACTGAGACACTGTGTGACTGACGTATAGCCTCTGTCATTGATTCTGTGTGAGACTGGTAAAGCAAGCCACTTACACAGCGGGCTTTCCTTATTGCATTTAAATGAGAGAGACAGCAAACTTTTGATTTTTTTTTTCTATATTTACGCCAGTGCTGTGCACCGCTTTGTGGAATAGTTTTGCACATGGAACCTGCACTGCATCAAGCTATTGTGTAGATTGTTTTTATTTAAAATTAACACCTGAAGGACCAAAGTTTTAAGAACCCTGGCTAACAGTAATAAATGATGACTCCCAGCCAATGAGATTAGCCCTGCACCACTAGGCTTCACTCAATGGGGAGAGAGCTTCCAACTCTTATAGAAGAGTTGTCCAGTGCCCAGCGGACATAAATAAGTAGTGATGTCCCGAACGGTTCGCCGCGGACTCATCATTGAGTAAACTTTGACCCTGTACCTCACAGTCAGCAGACACATTCCAGCCAATCAGCAGCAGACCCTCCCTCCCAGACCCTCCCACCTCCTGGACAGCTCACTAAGAATGCAGCTTCACAATGAATGTAAAATGGATGATGTCCAGGAGGTGGGAGGGTCTGGGAGGGAGGGTCTGCTGCTGATTGGCTGGAATGTGTCTGCTGACTGTGAGGTACAGGGTCAAAGTTTACTCAATGATAAGTCCGTGGTGAACCGTTCGTGGCGAACCGTTCGCGAACCTTTCGGCGAACCGTTCGGGACATCACTATAAATAAGTTGTTTATCAAACCATTAGCAGTTTAACTATGCTTAACTATGACTACTCTACTACTTACAGTGTGGGTGTGTAAGGGAGAGAACTGCTTCTGGTACCATAACCACTAGAGCGGTCTGTAGTGGTTATGGTGTTTGGAATAGTGCATTTTGATTTTCTTCATTTAATACAAGTCAAATACAAAAAAAATTATGCATTTTACAACATGTAACGTGGCATTTATGAACTCGGCAAAATCCATAGCCACTAAAGACTGGCTGATCCCACTGTTCAAAATGGTTTGACAACTTGCCTGGGGTCTGCTCTCTGCTGGAAGCCAGTCATGCACAGTTTGTTAACTCCCCTGAGCTAGGACCTGCAGTGCAAGAGGTCAGGGCCAGCTCATTGGCTGAGAGAACATTAATGAGTGCTCACTATTTGCCAGACTAAGCTAAGAGCTGCAGATGAGGGGGTGATTGATTGGTGGACAGCAGATCTCTGGTAAGTTAAGGAACACGAACACTCCAAGCACCACAACCAGCCACTACTGCACGCTGGTTGAAGACTTGGTTTTGGTGCCAGAAGTACCCTAACTGGTGGCCTTGCAATAGGAGTCAAAACATATTACAATGCTAAACCTGGTCATTAGCTAGGTATAACTGAGCTAACACTCTTAGCTAATGAGTGAACCCTGCTCTGCAAAAATTAGCTTGCAAGAGCTAGCAGAATGCTCATGAGCATTTTAAGCACTGAGCAGGTGCATCTAGCTGTGTGGCGTTAGTGGAGGCAGTAAGCAGCGCCTGACGGACAGCAGGCTAAAATCAGGTCAAACAAGACTTAACAATGGAGAGGCAAAAGGGAAATCCTTTCTAGCACCATAAGTACTGCATTGATCTGTAGTACTTACGGTGTTATTTTGTCTGCATAAAAGCAGGACGATCAATCTTGAAAACATGTATTTTGATTAGTCTAAATCAAATAAATTAACCAATTTGTTTGCATGAAATTCGGACAAACTGAATTGCTTAGTAAACGAAATTTGGCAGATTTTTTTTTTTTTTAAATGTTAGGTTACTTGTAATAAATACTAAGGGATTATCTACCAAGTCAATTTCAATTAAACATTATTATAGGTAAACATTTTATATAATTTTTATTGCAGCCAATATTAGTAATTTATACAAAAATAAAAATAACCATCATGTTGGAACATTCACACACAAAAATATTAGTCTGAAAGTGTCCTTGATATTGTGATTGTATTTTATCACATCAGATTGCTAATGTATTCTGAATATTCTGTAAATTTCATGTGACTAAGAACTGCAAAGACCCGGGCTATTACATTTGGCAAAGCGTCTGATTTATTTATAAAGTATGACTAACAACCGAATATTAGCATAATGGATAGAAGTCTCTTACCTCCTCTAATGAATGATGTCCAGGTGGCTGTATTCCAGATACCATTAATCCAGCACTGAATAGCCTTGGTTTTTGTATATCAGCCTTGTATTTGTCGAGCAACGTACTAGATGTTTTACCATCACTACTCAAAATCTCATGTTCCTTTGGTATTGGAGTGGTACATGTCGGGGCCCCAAATGGTATACTCATTTGTCCAAATGGGATCCTGTCAACTGCCTGTGGGTTTCTTCTAATGTATGTAATAATTTTTGGCCGTACATGCTTGGGTTTTGGGACAATAAGGCTTGATTCAATTGGCAAAGAAAGTGTAAGACCAGTGTGACCAGCTTCGACTGGCTCTTCGGTTTTCTCATTACAATTGCTTTCCACATCCCCTTGGTTTGCGGTGGAAGTTTTGGAATGTATTAGTATTGGTTTGGGGATTCCACTGTTACAAAGTGTCTTGCTAGTAGCTTTAGGCGAAATGTTGAACAACTGCGTGCTCTCAGTAGGAGGTAGCACCGTAGAAGGTGACAACCTGTCAACATGAGCTGTGCTGAAATCCTTAATGTTGCTCGGCGAGGCAGTTCGTTGATCATTAATATTTACTGCTGTTACTGGGCTTGAGGGAGTGGGGGGACGTATAAAGTAATCAGCAGAGTCTTTGTGACATTCTTTCATATTGCCTTTTAAAACATCTGTCTGATGTTTTCGCCCAACAACTGTCTTTTTACTCTCAACCAAAGAGGTTTTGTCTTTCAGGGAAGTCATGTGGCTGCTTGAAAAAGTGTTAGTGTCCCCGCCCTGATAAATATAATCATCCGAAGCTCTATCTTTATTCAGATATGTTTTATTTTCCAAAGGTTCACTGAATGAAGTAATTTTACGTATAACAGGTTTGCTGAGAGACTCTTTATTTTTTAATGATCCCATTACATGAGAATTGGTGTCTGGGTGATCGCAGTCCTGAGAATATTGGATTTTCGGCTCATTATGCAATGTATCGCCTGCATTTTCATCATGTTTTATAGCGGACTTGTTAGAATCAGGTATTATAGGACTGCTACATAAAAATGTATCGCCCTGTTTTAAAGCTCGGTTCGATTGTGACCGACTCATCAAGCCACATGGAGGAGAAAATGGAGTCACTGACATATGTTCTCTTTTTGAGCCTGCCATATCAGTTGGTAGTATATGGTCTGCTCTGTGCAGACCAATACCTTTAGTCTGCGTATATTTTGCATCTATCAGTTCTGACGGTATATTTACTTGACCCTGATAAAATTGTGCTTCTGCTATGCTACTGATTTCCTGAGGTTTAAGAGTTAAACGTGAGTGATGATCAGTATTTGAGGGATGCTGTGATGTGCTTTGCTTGTTCATTTGAGATATGATTCTCTCGCCTGAAGGAAATTCTGAAAAGTTGGCATCTGAGGTAGGTGGCTTGGAATAAAATACAATCTTTTTTTCCTCTGAGGTATTGTTGAGTGTATGACTGAGTAGTCCATATAAACGATCAACTGGTGCAGATGCATCTGTGTTGGCCCTGATCCCGTAATTTGATGGCTCTATGGACTGAACATATTTGGAAGGTGAATCCAAAAGTGGAGAAGGAGATATATGGTCTTTTACAAAAGATTCCGATTTAGTTGAAGGAATACCTGATTTTGCTAAGGAAAGTCCTTTAAATCGTTCACTTGGTGATATGTTACCTGTATTATTACTATAAGTACCAAAGGAAGAATCACATGCTCTGTTTAATGGTATCAACAAGCTTCTATCATGACTGTTAGACTTTATGTTGAGTTGAGTCTGTACATGAGGAATGTGGGGTTTTAAACTCTCCTTGGTGTCATCTGTCATGTAACCTTTGTTTAAGTCCTTATTAGTGGGTGAATGTGGTCTTGAATCACTTAATGACAAACCCCTGCCTGGAGATTCGAGACCATAATGCAGTGATGTACTATGCAAGTTTTCAGTTTTCCAGTTACTAAATATTTCAGTTTTGACTACATTGCTAGATACCTCAACCTGGTCCCGAGTCCTTGTACCAGGAAATATTTGGTTGGCGTTGCTGTCACCTAAACTGGCCTCACTTTCGTTGTCATTTTGATCTTCGTTGCTGTTGTCCTGTTGTTTAGTGCAACATGATTTGTTTGGAACCAAAGAAGTACTCATTTTGCGATGTGAGTTTCATATGCACAAACTATTTATTTGAAACTGGCAAAGAGTCTTTATTTAAGTACGTAGGAAGTGCTCAAACTTTTGACATATTGCTACATCTGTTTCACTTCTCTGAATTCCATGCACTTCCTCTTCAGATGACGCCCATTCTCTGAAGACAGTTGGATGAGCTGTGCTGCACCTAGTGGTTTGATGGACTTAATCTAGGAGAAAGAAAAATATTTTTCATTAATGTAGCAGTGATTTTTATGAACAAAACATGCAAGGTACCTGAATAGAACATACTATTCTAAGCAAAGTATTACTTTCATCTGCTATCTATGAAACAGGTCCAGATCACATATGGGAGATACAAATCTTTTTAACACATATTTATTAATTGCAAAACATAAAGTGCAAGGCCTAAATACAAAGACATATCGAGCAAATACATTATCTGTTTAAAGTTTGCATAAGGCACTCCAAGAACCATAATATCATGTCACTGTGTTCCTTTAGACTTTTCCTCTGAAAAGCCCGTTTGTAGTAACCTCCCTCCTGGACTCACAAGGTAAGCTAAAAGAAGGGTGGCTGCAAATTTAAAAATGATGACATTTATGTGTATGTCAGATTGTGTATGTAGCTGTGTCAATGTGTGTGTGCATCTGTGTGTCAAGGTGTTTGCATGTGTCATTATGTGTGTGTGTGCATTTGTATGTCAGTGCGTGTGCAAATATCAAGGTGTGTGCATTTGTCAGTGTTTGTTTCTGAGTACGTGTGGGTGTGTGTGTATCTGTGTGTCAGTGTGTATCAGTGCGTGTGTGTATATATGTGCTAAATGTGTATGTATATCTGTGTAAGAATGTATGTATGTGGCAGTGTATGTGCATGTGCAGACATACAAGCAATTAAACACAAACACAGGTTGCAAACACACTCCTGAAATCTAACACAAATATTACATACAAGCACGCCCTTGCATTCAAAATTATACACAAACACAACCTTTGATTCAAACACCAATACTACACACAAATGTACATCCGCATTTAAAAGTCAACATTACATCCAAACCCACCCCTGCAATCAGACACAAACATACATACAAACACACCCGTGCATTCAGACACAAATATACATACAAACACACCCCTGTACTAAAACATTACAATTATATACAAGCACCCCATTCAATCAAACAAAAACACTAGGACACCTGCATTTAAAAGTCAACACAACATACAAACAAACCCCTGCACTAAAATGAAAACACTACACACAAGTACACCACTTGTCAATGGCAACAGTACATACAAATACACCCCTACATGCACACATATACTCTATACAACACACATGCTTACATTCAAATGCACAAACACTGCACACAAATACAGCCCTGCAAGGATGGGTGAATAACAGATCCTCACCTGGTATAGCACTTTTGGAGTTGTATGATAGATGAGGATCTGACTTTTGACCACTCTTGCACTAGAGCGGGGCCCAAAAAACTTTCTTGCACTAGGACCCTCACTAATTTAGTTCTGTCACCGGTAGTATTACTCTGTATATATTGGTAAACTATTGGTAAACTGACTGGGCAACTTTGCTCTTGACTACTAGACAACAATCGTGATCAACTCTGAAAAGCAAGTCCATGATTCCGATTTATGGTAATAATATGGTTTGCAGCAAAGGTTTCTGAAAAATAACTTTTTTTCTAAGATTAAATGAAAATAAGATGAAAGTAATTACCAACTGGTAAAATATCACTTTAAGCTTTTAAGAGTGTTAAGATTTCTGGTTCTCTGTGAGAACAGCCTCCAGTCTGACTGATGCTGGAATCAGTCCAACAAAGCCTTATTAATGCAATGTCATTCACAATTAAAGCTCCATTTGTATTTTACTAGTGATTCTGAGGCAATCTATTGTTATCTAAAATTGAAAGTGAATTCTAATGGGCTTAATTGCTACATAATTCCACATGAAAAAATGAGCTACCTGCATCTTATTAGAACAAAAATGAGAACAGGGAATATAGTAACTCAGATCTGTGTAAAATAATTTTAATTATGTTCATTACTGAAAAACAGGTTTTTAAGGATTGGAAATAATAACTCAACAAGTAGCAGTTTTCATCCTAACTGTCTCGTTTTACAGAGATATTGTCATAAAAAAGACATTTTCATTTTCGGTCTATAAACCATGAAGACAATCTATCTTTATTATCCCTCCCTTGTATGCACTCAAAAGGAAAGTAGTAATATGTTAGATATCTGTTCATTTGGGGAAAGTAAAATGTATGAATCAGTTCAGTTACTGAGGCCTATGGGTTTATCCAGAAAATACTAAATTTCAATGAATTGAAAATCAAATTGCGTAATTTTGATAAAAAGTTCTATTATGGAAAATGTCACAAACTCAGTTATAGCCACAACTTGGATTTTATAGTCTAAATGATGCAATTTAGTTTTTGATTTGTTATAATTCGGTGTTTAGTTAACCCCTAGACAAATGGGGAAGCATGACTGATTACAATGGATTTTGGGCTGGTATTAAAGTTGCCACAATGTTGCAGAAAATGGAGGAGTTTTATATGGAACAAAGGGGAGGGGACCTACCAGTCAGCAGGATCAGTTGAGGGCCCATGACTGAATTTCCCACCCTCCTTCCTTGTTTTTTTGGTGTGTTTGTGTGGTCTCTCTTTGTTTTTTCACTATTGTCTCAGCTGGCTGGTTCCCTGGACAGCGCAGTCGAAGAAAGGAGTATGGCGCAGTGTCACCTTGGGGAGACTGCAGTCAACACATGGCTGATGGCTAGTGATGGCTGTGTTGGGCTCTTGGAGAGTAGGATGGTGAACTGTCTGTTGGGCTCTCACCCAACAGCTGACAGAGTTTAAGAATATTGTGTTAAGGTTTAATAAAGCTGTGTCCAACACTTAAAAAGGTGTACAGCGTGTTATTAAGGACAACAGTGGGTTGGATATGAGTCAGCAGTCAAGTGAATAGCACACAGAACTATATAACTGCTGTCATGTTACAACTCTCAAACTGGAGGTTAATACGTTTAGGAGGAAATACCAGGTGGTGCAAGATGGTCAAACACATAGAATGTGTACCAGAAGCTCTAATGATTGATCATGAATTGGTTATCACTAATATAGCAATCGTCCTAGAACCATGAAATAGTTATATGGTTAGAGTTCCAGAAGAAATACAGATTCATATTCATCCGTAAATGAATGATACAGTAAAATGAATCATCAGTCATTACGTTGGTGATAATGATATTAAGTTAATGATAATTATATTGAGATCCCTTTACAATAGTACATATATTTAGAATTTATTTTAGAATTAACATCCACAAATGGTCAAGCGTGTTTATCACCATCGCAATTTCTTAATTGTCAGGTGTCTGAAGGAGCAGAATTCTAAGGTGCCCAAAAAAAGGCAAAATAATAATGAATTTATTAATTGGACATTATAGGCATAAAATATCTAAAAAACAACAACAAATATTTCATTTTACAACTGAACATGTATATATAATATTGCGTATGTGCATATTTCTACTTGTTATATATTGTGTGTGAATCTGTAAGTATAGTGAGTTTACATAAAAATTGCTTTAGTGCTTTATGTGTCTGGAGTTTGTCACATTTGTGACAGTTTATAAAAGTGTTGTATTCAATAGAAATGATCACTTTTATAATTGGGGGCAGCAATGATTCTCTGGCTGTCAATCAGAAAGCCAGGAAGGTTTTCTTCCACTTCCATTGACTTTACGGAGCGAATGGAAGTGGCAGTCACTATGTGCTGCAGTACAGCTCATTGAGATGCATTGTAAAGCTGCATTGTTGCCCACGCACTCACAGCTCCAGCACAGAGGCGTCTCACTGAGAAGCCTCTGATTGGAGTATTCTACGGCATAAACTGAAAGTCTGTGCTGAGCAAAAAGGGGAGGATTTCCAAAGGCTACAAACTGCAGATCTGCAGATTTTTCAAGCAGTCTTTAAATATATCTAAAATGTATGCATGTTTTCATTTGGGGTATATCCACTAAATAGTGTTTTTTCTAAAACAAAATGGTGGGCAATGGGGTGTTCCTTTAACAATAATGTCAGAAGTGGTTGGGGTAAAGGGATTTTTAAAGTTAAAGAGCGTATGATTATACAGTGAGTTGAGTGCTAAGAGTATTAAAAACTTGAGAGGAGTTTTGATTGTGGTATAAGGGGTCTTTAGAACTATTTGATTAGAGTTAGAGAAAGGCTAAATTAAAATTGGTGTATAGAGGGTGTTTAGTTTTTATGAGGAGTTAAACCTAGGATTTGGTATTAATGAAATGGATTGTTTAGGTTTGGTGAGAGGTTAAATTTAAGGTTAAGGGAAAAGGGGTGTTTAGGGTACAGGCATGTGGAGTTTGAAGGGTTATTTGCAAGGTAATCACCCTCCTCCCATTAATAACAGGAGCTGTTATAAAGTGTGCATCGCTCAGTGCTGTCCCTGCTCCTCCTGCAAGGCATTTTCTGTGTGAGAGGCTGTTAGTGGGCAGATGGGAAGTGATCCCTTCCACTTCCTGTCCAGCCTCAAACACCTAAACAATGGAGGAGATGGGACAGCACTGAATTTTATACCATCTAAAGCTGCAAGCATAGGATATTGGTTAAACGACATTGGACACAGGCCAAGTCTCCTGGCAGTATCTCCTTCAGCAGCCTACTTCAGCTCCAAAAATGCACATTATAAGTGATGTGAATAGGCAACCCCTATAATACAGGACCGGTTCCTAATTTGCCTAATGGGAAATTTAGCCAGACACACTGCTTGAATCCAATGCCTTTGGCACATTATGAAAAACTGTAGTTGATATCAAAAAAATATGGTACAGAGTAATAATTTGCTAGATACATGGGTAAGGTGCATGTAACTTATATTGTAAGTGTTTTTGAGTCTTGGCACTTATAAGGTTGCTGCTAATTGTTTGGCCTACTTTTCACAATAATTACTGCCTTTTATTCACTTATTTGCTGCATCACAATAATTTACCATGGCAAAGTAACTCAATTATCTTCCCTTCAAATTTTCTTGCACTGGATTTAAATCAAAAACTGATTTATCTATATAAATGGTAGCTTCTGCACACAGTCATAGGGGATGTTTGTGCAAAGGTCCATTATAATTACATCATTAGCTCTAATTACGATATGCTCACAGACAGAACATTGGCTGCAGACAACTTTACAGTGAAGGCCAGATTATTACTATAGATGCCCAGTAATGAAAGAACTGTGATACATTGCTGGAATGTTATATACACACACCAACTAATGGAAAACGAACTTGGATGTACCTTAAAAAATACAATTTAAACTGAAATTGCTGATGGTGCTTGCTCCAAGGCTAGTTTGCTTTTCACCATTAATCATTTGTGTGACCACATTTATTTGTTATGTTATAGAATTGTTTAATAATTAATATCCCGTGTATAAAATTAGGTTCATACCATTTAAAATGGGACACTTTGGCAAACTCTAGGAAAAAGCATGACAAGGTTTTATGGTGTACCTGAATCATCATACTTCTTATTTGAGATGGTTCTAAACAGTCCTATAATGACTGTAAAAATTATAGCTCTTTAAAGGGACACTATAGTCACCAGAACCACCACAGCTTAATGTAGTGATTCTGGTGTCTATAGCCTGTCCCTGCAGGCTTAAAAATGTAAACACTGCCTTTTCAGAGAAAAGGCAGTATTTACACTTCTGGCTATTAACACCTCTAGGTGCAGTCATTCAGACAGCCACTAGAGGTGCTTGCTATTTCAGCACTGTACTATGTGTAGCACCTATGGTCACCATATCCATTCTTTGCATGGAGACAATAAACACTTCCTATGAGGAGATGCTGATTGGTGCAACATGTTGGATTGCCTTGCGTGAGCAATAGCCTCCCAATGCTTTCCAATAGGAAAATATTGGATTGGATAATATCATCAAGATTGACGATCTCAGCTGCACAGGCAGGCCCAGCCACGGCGGGACCAGCACGGCGATGGAGAAAACGGGAGTAAAGCTACCTTTTTACTCCATTCTGTGGGGGTCAAGGGACCTAAATAGGTACTCCAGGTACTATAGTGCTAGGCATACATGTTTGGATTCCTAACACTACAGAGTGTTCCTTTAAGGAATAGTTCTGTTAATGATCTTCTATATTCTATATAATACTTTTGCTTTTTTCATCAAATTTGTGATAAACTCCCTTTTTCAAGTAAATTTGCCACGAGTTCCTGGAGGAGCCTGCTTGCAAGCCGCCTGCCTACAGACTATGGACCTATTAAAATGTGATATAAAAGTCTCCATTCGTGTATTTGGACTATATGGCTCGGGAACTGAACAGCTGCACGAACCGGACACCACCCTGGAGCTTGTTAAGCCTAATTGCTACTTTGTAACAATTTCCACCTCAGTGTTCTAAGTGTTCATCTGCATGGCCGCAATTCCTATGGACGACCACGAGGTGGTGGCCATCTTGGTCGCATGAATCAGGCAGCGGTATTTGGTCCTCGAGTTCATGGAACTATTTTTGGAAACTGAAACTCCCGAACCCCGCTGGACTTCCATGATCGCCTGCGTTCCTGATCCAATTATCTCCCAGGCACAAAGGAGGGATTATGTGATTATATATGGGAGTGTCCTGGAATCTGAGAGCCAATGTAATTGTGTATTTGTTTTTTACTGTGGTTTACTCTCAGGTCCAGATAGGAGTGCCCCTTGCATGGGGACATGCATATAAGGCCAGTTGTGGCTGCCATTAAAGGTATTCCAACTTGTACTCCCAGAACTATGTGTCGTCTGGTTACTGGGAGAGTAAAGGGGTATTCTTTAATCACTGTTCCAGTGTGGAGGATTCAACAGGGAAAGTCCTTGTACGTACTAGATCTCCCAGGTGCCTGGGCGTATCTAGAGCGAATTCCCCATTCGGCTCTAGGAGAGAGCAGTTCCAGGGCTCCAGTCTAGCCACGGTGGGCAGAAGTGCTGCGGTTTGTCCCCTGTTCCAGCTAGGAAGCGGTCCTTGGCGGAGGTACCCAGCCAGGGGTACAGGGAGCTCCATGACAAAAATGTTATTTAAAATATACACGTATCTTGAATAGAGCTTTTCATAGTGGGCCCCCTCTCCAGCTAGGTACAAATTGTTTTTAATACTGGATTTTATTTATCCATATTTCTATAATCCTGACCATGGCTGTTACTGACTGTGTCTCTATCTCTTTTAACATTAAATCTGTCCACTCAAACCAAAGACAACAGGACCCCAAAATTTTGAGAGTCCCACTGGATCCAGAACTGTTGAGAGATATGGTATTAAATTCCAGTAGATGTGTACCTGCAGATTCTACTTTCCGGGAGATAATACAATATACGTTCAAATATTTCTCAGCACATTTAACATGAAAACAAGTTATCTTGCAATTGTGAATTTGGAAGGTCTATAGAACAGATGGACTATGATATAGCTTGCATAATGCACAGCTGTTTATATTCTAATTTTCCTGAACACGCACATAAACACAAACACCCACACACTAGACATTATACAAGGTATCTTACTAAAAGCTTTAATATACATGAAAGGTGTCCAGAATCAAGGGGATTCCATTTAAGAACAGGGGAGATTTATCAAGGAAAACACAGGTGCTGGGTCGAGGAGATACACCAGGTTGAAGAAGAGGCTGCAATGCTAGGTGGGCGGCTGGAAAAATATGATGGGGTTTGGAGAACATGGAGCTTCTGTCTGAGTACAATAGAATAATGTCAGCGGCGACCCGGGGCCTCTCCCATTTCCAGCCGGTTGTTTTCAGTCCGCACTACACTACCCCTTAACCCCCTACCCCCCTCTATCCAAAGTGTGGGGTTCAACCATTCATTAATTACTTAACTTAGGTAAAAGAGTACCTGGGACTGTCTGGAACCAAAACAACTTTATTGTGATGATGCTGTCATTGTGGTCAGATCCTTTAAGAAATATGAAAGACAGGGGGTATATCCCTAAAAATAAAGCAAACAGTATATACATATAAGTATTTAAATAACCTTTCAACCAGGGATATTGGAAAGCTAAAGGAACACGCCAAGATCATAACCACTACAGCTTACTGGAGTGTTTATGATGACAGGCTGCCCTTGTTCTGTCCTACTGTCATTTGTCAAATCATTTTAGAATGGTGGCAACATACCTGGGTTCTACCAGAACACTTGGCATTCCCACCTTCTGGATTCTCGCATTCTAGTTTGCTAAGCAGGGCCACGCAGAACTGTGCTCATTGGCTAAGAGCATCAGCTGAGCAGTCTCAGCCAATGAGTATGTTCCTTTTTTCAAACCTGCTTGGCTGCTTGGCTCCCAGACAACGGGAGGAAATCAGTTAACTTGGCAAAACATTCTGAAATGTTTTGACACATTACACTGGAACAATGCCAGGGCACTCCCGGTGCAGGCTCTAGTGGTTATGGTGCTTGGAGTGTTCATTTTACCATATAACATGTTTATTTTTCTCGAATAAGAAAAAGGTGTCATTTTCATGTAACGATAACACTGTTGCTTACTTTGTTGAGCCAGTTAGGTGGACAGACAGACTACAATAGGAATTCAGGATAAATAAGCCTACCAGTCATGCTGTAACAGATGTTGCTAATGGGGCATGCTGCCAAATTACCAACTTTAAGCTCCATCTAACCATTAATGTCTTATTAATGCTCCTTTTTTACTGAATCAACACTGTACTTATCAGCAACATTAATTTAAGAAATAATTGTCCCTGCACAGTTCTAAAATATTCTATCTCCAGATGGACAGAATTTGCACTAAGCAAAAATGATGCTTGTTCATCAGTGGGGAAAACACATCGAGGTTACATCCAGCTTGTTCTACTTCCACATGATGGGTTTCTTCGCTGAATATAGTGTATACAATACCTTCCTCCTAAAGTTGTTCATGTAGTGTTTTATGTGGTTTATTATAAGCTTGTAGATTATGAATCACATCATGTGGATCGCTAACATCTGAACATTACTTTTTGTAAAATTGATTTCTAAAACTCTGCACTAAGTATGACTTAAAGGGCCACACACTTTTTGAGTTTTTCCTCATGTGATTAACAGTTGTTTAACCCTTTAAGGGCAAGCAACAGAATAATTATTTTATAACAAATAAGTCTTCGAGAGTCCTATATCTATTTCACCTCCCTCCCTATATTCTCACTACTTAATTGATAACTATTATATCTCCCATCCTGATCTTCTGTTATTTAAAGTTGGTGCACTCATAGCCTTGTTATTGTTTGTTCATTCTTTATGACTTTTTTGTTAATTGTTTGTTTAGTTAGTATTACTTCTTTCACGGATAGTCTTGTAAATTTATGTTCAGTGTTTATGACTTTCATCTATCTGATCCTTCATATCTTTTTATCCCAAATGTTATCTCCTCTAGTTTTTTTATTATCTCTAATTACCTCAATATCTCCATGTCTCCCCACCCATAATGGTGTTTATTTTCTTTTCTAACCCCAGACTTTATATTTCAGACTGGGCCCCAAATAACAGCATTGATTAGCAACTCCCAGTACTCAAAAACAACCAAGCCCTGCAGAAACGCCTAAACAGAGGTATCATCTCTGGAAGGCTACCCACCTTCCCCACCCCACCCCATGGTCATTACCATACTTATAGATCAGCAGAGCAGCTGGTTTTCAAAACACACCAATCAGGTTCCTAAACCTCTCCTCACCTGCAATCACTCTGTTAACAAACTGCATGCTTTAACCATAGTTTAAACACTCATAGGTATATGTCTATGATTATATATATGTGTATATGTATAATATTCATATCTATATTAAAAAAACACATTTTCTCTAAATAATGTTCCCCCTTCTATTTTTTTTTACTTTCACACTAACTTCTCTCATTACTTAAATATCCCTATCCTTCTGCTCACCTGTCCCTGTCGACACTATCTTGATTACTTCCACTTTACTCCTCTCCCCTCTATATTCATCCCAAGCACTCTACATGTACCTTTCCATCCTATCTTCACCAACTCCTCCCAAATCCTATATATATACCCTCTTACAAAACTTTCAAATACTACTCCCACCTTTACTTCCTTTTTATCCTTCTGTTCCGAGCAGCTGGTGATGTCTATCCAAACCCCAGTCCCATCTTGGCAAACCCACCACCTACTAACTCAAGGAACCACACCAATCTCATACCCATTTCATGTTACTCTTTCTTTAAATCCTCCTTCAATACTGCCCTCTGGAATGTACGCTCTGTTTGCAATATTACAAAATGTGCTGCTGTCCACGACCTCTTTTTCCCTAAATTTACTTGGGTTAGATTTACCAGCCTTAACAGAAACATGGCTCTTCCCCTCTGACACTGCTACCCTTGCATCTTTATCCTTTGGTGGTCTTCAACTTACCCAAAACCCAAGACACTCTGAATGTAAAGGTGGTGGTGTAGGAATTCTACTCCTACCTCACTGCTCCTTCAAACCTCTACCCACCCCACCTTCCCTCTCTTTGCAATCATTCTATTCACCTTTTAAAACCCTTCTCTGCCAACATTGCCATTATTTATCACTCCCCTGCTTTTCCTCTCCTCTTCCTTGACCACTTTGCTGCCTGGCTATCCTACTTCCTCTCTTCTAATATTCGATCCCTAATTCTCAGGGACTTCAATATTCCCATTAACCCACCTTCGACCTCAGCAGCCTCTAAACTACTTTCAGTTACTTCCTCCCTCGGGCTATCGCAGCGGGCTACTTTTCCCACCCATGTAGCTGGCAATACTCTCAACCTAATTTTCTCTTGTGCATGTACAGTATCTAATATCTGCAACACTCCATTTCTGCTCTTTGATCAACACCTTTTATCGTTTGCTCTCAAGTATCCGCTCACCCAACAACCTTAGCCTAATCCCCCTCAACTCAGGAGGAACCTTAATTCTAATGACCTCCAGCAGCTGTCAGCTGATATTGATTCACAACTGCTATCCATCCCTTCCCTCTCCTGCCCTTTACAGGCCATCTCCACATATAACACTACCTTCACCTCTGCCTTGAACACTGCAGCCCGGCTCCAAACATGCACCTCGGGGAGGACACGCCCCCAACCGTGTCATACTAAAACAACATGCTACCTGCAAAGATGCTCCCGTTGTGCTGAATGCTCCTGGAGGAAGTCTCGCACCCAGTCAGACTTTCTCCATTATAGATTCATATTGTGTTCATACAGCGCAGCCCTTGCCCTCGCCACAGTCATACATTTCCTCTCTCATTAGTACATGCTCCCGCAATCTCTTTGACACCTTTAACTCTATTCTTTGCCCTGCTGTAGCCACCCCCCAAACTAACCTTACAGCCAATAGCTACGCATGCTACTTTAAAGACAAGATTGAACAGCTAAGGAAATAATTCTCCCCACCTTGCCATTCTCTTTCTCAACCACATGTAGATCATGCCTTTCCTACCCTTCAGACTTTCTCCCCGGCTACTGAACAAGAGGTGGCAGCGCTTCTCCTTTCCTCTCGCCCCACCATTTGCCCGCTTGATATTGCCCCATCTAACCGTATCAGATCTCTCTCCCCTTGTCTTGTGCCTTCCTTAACACACATCTTCAACTGCTCTCTCTCTCTTCTGGTGTTGTCCCTGCTGACCTTAAACATGCCACTGTAGTATCTATCCTGAAAAAAACATCTCTCCACCCATCCTCCCCCTCTAACTATTGTCCTATATCCCTGCTCCCCTTTTAGCTTCTGGAAAGACTTGTCTTTATCCGTATGTCTTACTTCCTCAATTCCAACTCTCTGCTTGACCCTCTTCAATCTGGCTTCCACCCTCTCCCCTCTACTGAGACTGCTCTTAACAACGTTACTAACGACCTAATCGCAGCTAAATCCAAAGGCCACTACTCCATACTAATTCTTCTTGACCTCTCTGCTGCCTTTGACACCGTTGATCATGCTCTCCTTCTTCAAACTCTTCAATCACTCGGTCTCTGTGACTCTGTTCTCTCTCCGAACGCTCATTTAGTGTCTCCTTTTCTAATGATACCTCCTCTCTTCGTCCTGTCTCGGTTGGAGTCCCCCAATGCTCTGTCCTTGGTTCCCTTCTATTTTCTCCCACTAACACCCAGACATGATGACACCCAGACATATCTCTCCTCTCCGGACCTCTTCCTTGCCGTCTTGCAACTTGTCACTGCTTGCCTTTCTTTCATCTCTGACTGGATGTCCTCTCGCTTTCTGAAACTCTTTCTCTCTAAAACTGAGCTCCTTGTCTTTCCTCCTCCTAATACTGATCCTCCTCTTTCGCTCTCCCTTAAAGTTAGTGGTATCCACATAAGTCCATCCTTGCAAGCGCACTGTCTTGGCGTCATACTTGATTCTGGCCTCACCTTTTTTGAGCCTCACATCCAGTATGTGCCAAATCCTGTAGATTCCATCTAAAACATAGCCACATCCGCCCCTTTCTTACACAAGATGCTACTAAGGAGCTTGTCCATGCTGTAGTAATTTATTGTAACCCTCTCCTAATTGGTCTTCCCAAAAGCCGTATTGCCCCGCTACAGTCTGCAATGAATGCTGCCGCGAGACTGATTTTCCTCTCTAGTCGGTCCTCTTACACCTCACCCCTCTGTCAGTCCTTACATTGGCTTCCAGTATTCTATAAGAGTCAATTCAAAGTACTAACCCAGACCTATAAAGCATTTAACAATTCTAGCCCCTCTTATATCTCATCCCAGATCCATAGGTATGCTCCTTCTCGGTCCCTTGAGCAGGTGGGAGGGCTCAGGGATGAGCAGAGAGCTCTGTGATCTTCCTACCAGCTCATGGGGGGTCCCCTCACATCCAGAGCTGGAGCTCCAGGTACAGACATCCACCTTATGGGTAATCTGGCTCTGCTTGGCAGTATGCATGTG
The DNA here is from genome assembly GCA_933207985.1 of Pelobates cultripes. Taxonomy (NCBI): domain Eukaryota; kingdom Metazoa; phylum Chordata; class Amphibia; order Anura; family Pelobatidae; genus Pelobates; species Pelobates cultripes. Next base: position 375,409,522 of record OW240912.1, read on the forward strand.
TTTTTTAAAAACGCCATGTATAAATATGTAATAACCTCATCAGGATAGGACCAGTAAATGAATTTTAATATCTCCTCATCATCGATAATTATACTTCTTAACATAAATATAGGTTTCATCTTATAACTGTGCAAAATGCCTTGGCTTGTGTTCTATTCCTATACATCTACTGCAATCCTGGTTAAAAACTGTTCTAATGAAAAAATTGAGTGGGGGGGGGAGGGATCTGGGGGAATTACTGAACATTTAAAAACAAGTCAGCCTTATTAGTGTATGATATTGATGAAATTATGTGATCATACTGAGACTTAAATGGCTGAAATATGATTAAGTAAATCCTCTAAGTAGTATTTGCTATTCATGACTATGAATTGACTCGCAAACTGCACTATAATTACTGTAGGAATTATAGGAAACTATAATTGTACAAATTCTGTGACTCAAACTAACAAAAGTACAGTTATAAAAAATTCTTTACTTCAGTTTAAAAAAAAAAAAAAATTGTACATGTTTGCGGTGACTCATCAAGTACCAAGTACTAAGTCTGGTGGGATGTAATGATGAAAATATATACCACACCGCTTCTATACTTCTGATTTATCACACTAAGCTAGAATTCAAAAGTATATTCTGTTTCACCAGATGTCCACACGCCTACAAATCCACCATATTTGGCTTGTGAGTGCAAGCCTGTTGTCCAAGCCACGGAATTCTCCGGACCATTGCTTGTGACACCAATGTCTAACTCTCGTCATATAGGAATCTATAAATTGTATAGTTGCCCATTCTATAATCCAGAGTATTGATATAACCATTTTAATGGAGGGAGGTTAATTTATCTTAGATTATGCCATAGTAGGTGTGATGGCTGTGTGTGATATTTGTAATGGGTGTATTAACAGTGTGTGATATGCGTGTATTGGTTGTATGTGATATTTGTGCTGGGTTTATTGGCTGTGTGTGATGATTATTTAATTCAGATGAAAACATGCATTTAAGCATGTGTCTTGAATGCAGGTGTATATTTTTGCAGAGTTATGTGCACACAGTCAGATGCACACAGTTATACATATATACTGTCAAATCCACCACATGCACACAGTTGCAGGCAGATAGTCACATACACAGGATCAGGCAGAAACACACAGGTACAGGCAGTAACACACATACACAGTTACAGGTAGATAAACACACTCACACACAACTACAGGCAGACAGCCACACACACACAGGCAGCCACAATATAGTTTTACACACACTCACATACACACAGCCACACATACAGTCTTACACACTCATACTTACATGCAGACAGCCACACACAGGAAGACATCCACACACACAGAGACAGGCAGTCACACACACAGGCAGACAGCCAAACAAACACACACAGGCAGACAGTCACACACACACACAGGCAGACAGTCACGCACACACAGGCAGACAGTCAAGCACACGCACACACACACACACACACAGGCAGACAGTTATACATACACACAGACACACAGGCAGACAGTCATACACATACACAGGCAGACAGACACACACACACAGGCAGACAGTCACACACACAGACATACAGGCAGACAGTCACACTCACACTGACAATCACACTCACACTGACAATCACACAGTTACCTGTGGAGTTCATTGTGGAGGCAGTGCAGCTCCTGGAGACTGTTTGGTGGGGAAGCAGGGACTCTTCCCTGCTTCCCCTGCAGCAGTTATCCGGTGCTTTTAACTCTGCCCCGTCGCAGGGATGCTCCGCCCCGCCACACGGTAAGTGCTGCCCCGCCGCACACTAAGCTCTGCCCCCGCCACAATTTATTCTTTTTTAATTCTGGCCGGCCATGTGTGAGCTGTGTTGGCTGCAGGGCGCCCCTTGCTCCATGGCGCCCTGTGCAGCCACACAGCTCGCACACCCCTAAGGCCAGCCCTGCCAATGGCATTCCACTTGCTCATTCAAATAAACAGTTATAACAGTGTATGATAGGACTTGCACACATTTTTTTAAATAACAGTTACGGTTGCAGGCAATGATAGCATGGACCTCCATGTCCGCTTTTGTAGATGTGGGTGGGTTGCCGTTCCCATTGTGAACTCTTGCCGGTGCAGAATGGGTCCCCCTCGGGTAGGAGCCTGGGCTCTTCCAGGCTCTCGCAGCTAGCCGCACTTTGGTTACTTGCTTGGGTGAGGTTGGCCATTTCTTGTGCTGGATGGTATTCACTTTTAGGCGCAGCCTCGTGAGTGTCCCTGCCGGCAGGAGAGAGCTTCTTCTTCTGTGCCCTTTTATTTTGGCGTGTTTGGCTTGCCTGGGTGAGAAGTCTGGACAGGAGGGGCAGGGTGGCACCAGGGGTGAGATCGAGAACCGAGCCTGTGGGGCACCCAGTCGGTCTGAGAGTTTTGCTCAGAATGCTACAAATGTGGTATTTAGCCGCATCAGGATGTCGGGCTCCTGCTTTAGGCCCGTGTGTGGTCTCCGCCATTTTGGAGTCAGCTCAGTTCTGTTGGGGCTGCTGCCACAGCCTCTGGGGTGGCCCTGCTGGGATGATCCCCGCCGGTCCATGGGGGGGGATGTCTGTTGGAGGCGCTAGGGGAGCGGTCGTCTCCCCCGCGCTGACCATGCTTGCCAGCCTTTAGGTGTGCTTCAGTGGTTCCTTCTTGTTGAGCCACATGTTTGGTATCCGCCAGTAGCCCCCGGTGTCGCCTTTTCGTTATGTACCCATGTGAGGTGATTGCGATACTCTGTGGGCTTATAACCTGGGAGATTTGTCTAGAGAAGCAGGAGCAGCTCTTTTCTGCCTCCTCTCGGCTCTGCGGTCATGCCCCGCCCCCAGAAATACCCAATGGTAACATGTTCTTAGCCCTTTTTGCAAGTTATAGGGCTATAAGTACAAGTAGGACATTGCTGTTTCAAAATATATATTTTTAAAATGTATCAATAGTGACATTGTAACACTGTTACCTGTCATAAATCTCTGAATCACACCTCACATGTACATATTTTTTTTAAGTAGACAATCTAGGGTATTCAACAGTGGCGTACATACCAGGGTCGCAGGGGTCGCGGCTGCGACCGGGCCCGGCCCACCAGGGGGCCCGGCCGCCCCTGCGACCCGGTATGTACCCACAGGGCCAGCCTCTTCCCCTGGGGGACCCAGGAGCCAACCACCTCAGGGCCCCCCGAGGCTGGCCCTGCTGACCCCGGCGGGCGCGCGCGCAAGGGAGCACTCAGTGCTTCCTCTTCAGCTCCCTCGCGCACCGCACTGATACCGGAGCCGGAAGATAATGTAATCTTCCGGCGCCGGCATCCCTATGCGGCGCGCGAGGGAGGTGAAGAGGAAGCACTGAGTGCTCCCTCGCGCGCCGGCCACCGAGACAGCCAGCCCGCCCGCCCAGGAGCCCCAGGAGCCCAGCAGCACCACCACTGGACCCCAGGGAATCCCCCCAGCACTCCAAAAGGTAAGGAGGCTGGGGGGATTACATTTTTTTTTTTAAAATGTGTGTGTGTTAGTGTATGTAAGTGTGTATGTTAGTGTGTGTTTGTGTTAGTGTATGTATGTGTGTATGTTAGTGCTTGTTTGTGTTAGTGTATGTATGTGTGTATGTTAGTGTGTGTGTGTGTTAGTGTATGTATGTGAGTGATAGTGTATGTGTGTGTGTTAGTGAATGTGTGTGTGTGTTAGTGTGTGTTTTAGTGTTTGTGTTAGTGTGTGTGTCAGTGAGTGTGTCTGTTATTGGGTGTGTGTCTGCTAGTGAGTGTGTTACTGTGTGTGTCTGTTACTGAGTGTGTTTGATGTCTGTTAGTGAGTGTGTGTTTGTCAGTGAAAGTGTATGTTTTGTAAGTGAGTGTGTATGTATGTCTGTTGCTGAGTGTGTGTCTGTCAGTAAATGTGTGTGTCTGTTAGCTAGTGTGTATGCGTCTGTTCATGAGAGTGTGTGTGTGTGTGTCTTCAGCATTTACCTTTCTCCAGCGTCGGACTCCCTTGGCGCTGGGGATCCCTCCGCCTCTCAGCTCCGAATGCACATGCGCGGCAAGAGGCGCGCACGCATTTAAACCGCCCATAGGAAAGCATTACTCAATGCTTTCCTATGGACGTTCAGTGTCTTCTCACTGTGATTTTTCACAGTGAGAATCGCGGAAGCTCCTCTAGCAGCTGTCAATGAGACAGCCACCAGAGGCTGGATTAACCCTCAGTGAAACATAGCCGTTTCTCTGAAACGGCTATGTTTTCAGCTGCAGGGTTAAAACTAGAGGGACCTGGCACCCAGCCCACTTCAATGAGCTGATGTGATCAGGGTGTCTGTAGTGGTCCTTTAAGTGTGTGTGCATACCGCGGTCGCGGGGTTGCAGCCCTGCAACCCCTGCGACCAGGTGCCCGCCGCCATGTGTTGCGGCTCCGACCCGCGCCGAATAAGCGCGGGGGGGCCCACGGATCAATTTTCGCACCGGGGCCCCATGGATCATGTGTACGCCAGTGGTATTCAATATAGGGTATGTCCAGTCTTTTTTAGTAGCCACTTAGTCACAAACAATGGCCAAAGTTAGCATTTATATTTGTTTGTGTGTTAAAAATGCAAAAAAACATTATCGTGTGCATAAGGTCTCCCGTGCAGGCGGACGTCAGTGGGTGAGGAGAGTGGACGGTGCCTGACCCAGCACTGGATTCAGGTCAGTATCTTAAGGGGATTTAACCACTTCAAAAACATGGGATGGGGGGCAGAAGGGAGGGGGGCACTCCTGGATTCTACCGTGCCAGGAAAACAAGTTTGTTTTCCTGGCACTGAAGAATCCCTTTAATTTGAGCACTTCCTTCTCATGGTATTGCCTCTCCTATCTCTACCTACTTTTATCAAAACAAAACATCACTATATAAAAACATCATTGTGATATATAGTATGGAGCAGGGGTAGGCAACCTTCGACACTCCAGATGTTATGGGCTACAACACCCCTTGTGATTTGCCAACATTATGGCTATAAGTGCATTATGGGAGATGTAGTCCACAATATCTGGAGTGCAGAAAGTTGCCTACCCCTGATACAGATTATCTCCCATTCTACCACATTTAACATCCTATTTCTATTTTCCCAAATCAATCCTAGTTTAAAATTGTATGCAGCCACCCAGCCATCCACTTACCCACCCAAAAAATCAAAAACACCCATTTGGGTGGGATTGATAGAGTATGAGTACTGGGCTCCCCACTTCTAGCACACTCAGCTAATCACCACTGTCCAGACTGAAGAAATTGACATTGATAATACAAAAATATAAATCCCTATTTCCATTATGGCTGAGGTTGGGTGGACGAGTGACAAAGAGAACCTGTTTTGGTGTTTTTTTTTCTTTTGGCATCCTGCTCCTAAAATGTTATGACATAACACCAGGAACAATGGTGTTGCTTATTAGAGTGACATTTTAAATGCTGGTTACATTTTAATAGCTCAATCTAATAATCAATCCTATAATTGATAATCAACTGATTCCACAGAGAGGACACAGGTTCTAGTGATCTCAAAACATCGAATTCAGGAGTAATGCTTAAACGTGTTAAAAGAGCATTGCAAAAACATTTAATTAAAGGACCACTATAGTGCCAGGAAAACATACTCGTTTTCCTGGCACTATAGTGCCCTGAGGGTGCCCCCACCCTCAGGGACCCCCTCCCGCCCAGCTCTGAAAAGAGGAAAGGGGTTAAAACTTACCTTTTTCCAGCGCTGGGCGGGGAGCTCTCCTCCTCCGATCCTCCTCCTCTCCTCCCCGTCGGCTGAATGTGCATGCGCGGCAAGAGCTGTGCTCGCATTCAGCCGGTCGCATAGGAAAGCATTTACAATGCTTTCCTATGGACGCTTGCGTGCTCTCACTGTGATTTTCACAGTGAGAATCACGCAAGCGCCTCTAGCTGCTGTCAATGAGACAGCCGCTAGAGGCTTTGGGGGAAGGCTTAACCCATTCATAAACATAGCAGTTTCTCTGAAACTGCTATGTTTATAAAAAAAATGGGTTAACCCTAGCTGGACCAGGCACCCAGACCACTTCATTAAGCTGAAGTGGTCTGGGTGCCTAGAGTGGTCCTTTAAAGGGGAAGTATTATTCTATCTATCTACCTATCTATCTAGTGGCAAAGACATTTGTCGAAGAGAGAAAGCGCACTTTGCAGCTCTTTCAGATACATTGGAAACAACAAATTTGTGTATCAAAAAAAGAACCAAAATTGAATGGGGAAATAAAATGCTGTGACATGCATAGTAGGGAATATTGTCATGCAAATAAGTGAATAAATAGGAAAATCACCATATAAGTCCAATGTTTCTGCCTTTAACCTTTCAATGCACTGTTTGCTCTGACACTACATGGAGTTGAATTGACTGCAGGTCAGTTGCTAAATCTTTATAGGGATACTCCACTGCCCAAATGCAAAAATAAATAAAAAGTCATTGTTAAATGCATATACCCCCAATGAAAACATGCATGCATTTAATTGTGCGTTTTTTTTCATTAGGGGTAAGCTTGTAAAAGCTGCTGCAGATCTGCTGGGTGAATCCTTTACAAGACCTTTCCCAGGCTTCCTGTGGCTGTCCAACCACAGACTTCCCAATGCAGCTCAATGAGAAGTCTTTGCAAGGCAGGTACTCTGGGCAATTACTGCCTCTTGAGTTTAGTTCCACTAAGCTAACCAGAACAGGAAGTAACCGGACTGATTGTCTGATTGACAGCCAGGGGGTGTAAAAAGGTTAATATATAAAAGTGCCCGTTTCTATTGAAATCTACACTTTTTGTAAAATGAAAAAAAGAGGACAAACTCTTCACACATAATGCTTTTAAGCAAGATAAAGTGCTTTAGGGGTCTGGAGAGTCCCCTTAATATACATCGAAAATAATACTGAACATCATATGAAAAAAAATAAAGTCTTTTTTTTTTTTTTTAATTTTACTGTTTTATTATATATGGAATAATTTCTACTAAAATGGCGGTTACATTTTAATTCCCCATAGGGAAACATGGTACCTGCAAATATTTATACTCTCATTGAATTCATGTTGTGTTGACAGATTAGATATTTTGAAACAAGCAAGTTTATTATTAAAATATTCATTTAATACCTGATTTTCAAACACCTGGAACTTTCCCCGTCAACAAAACCTAAAACTAAAACAGTCCTTAATCCCTGTTCACCATGCAGTTTAGAATTCAGAATAACATTATAATCAGTTTGAATAAATATTAACCTGATGTCAACAGAAATACTTACAGCTTGAGTCAAGTCTGATTTATTCTAATTTATACAAAAATGAACCTCCAGCCTTTAATAGACCAGTTCTGTATGACGAGGGTCCCGTCAAACAGAACAAAAATGTAATAGACTGGTTCTGTTGGATGAGGGTTCTGGCACCATTTAATGTAGATGGACAAGTCACAGGACATATCATTATTGCTTAGCAAAGTGAATGTCACCATAGGCTCATAGAGGATACTGGCAGTGCTCCACCCTGGTATCTATTAAAGGGACACTCCAGGCACTGATACAACTTGTTAATATGCAGTATTTTTTCCCTGCTAAAATCTTTATAATTTTTTGCATTAAAAAAAATGAAGTCTGACTTTCTTAACTTGAACGACAGAGCGTTCTGACTGATAAGAGAAACTAATTTACTGTTGATGAAAAATAAATGCTTAGTTGTGAATTTCTGTAAAAATGACTCTAAAAGGGGGGCATATCCTAACCAGTGCAATTGAAAAAAATAAGAGGCAGAGCTTGCTCTCAACCTGTGCTCCGTTTCAGCCTCACAAAATGGCTCAAATAAGAGCTATTTCAAAAGCACTTCTGGCAACTTGGAAGCCTGAAAATACAAATTTATATATGGGAAGGAAGACAAAGAAACTAAAGACAGGGTTTCTGCTGATATTGGACAGTTGCTAAGGGGACCACATGGCAAAAATAGGCCAGACATGGCAGCTGAACTCAATGACTTCTTTGACACCTCTGATGACCTACCTCTACATAGAATGGAGGATTTTGGCTTTGAGGGACCCTCTGAGCTCTCTTAACCAGCTGCAGGAACCTCTCACCCTGTAACCACAGGTCTTCTGCAGGCCATTCGTCAATGCATTTCAGCAGAGACTTCAGAAGTATGGGAGCACATCAGGGGGTGTACAGAAGGATGAACTACTGTGGAGCAGACCACAGGCAATCATAACACACAAATCTCTGACCTATAGAAGCATCTCCAACTAAAATGCCAACTAGTAGCACTGGATGATAAAAGTATTTTAAGTGATCTCCTGATCAATTTTCAAAATGAGCAAGATAAAGCTACCTTCTTGAATGCAACCAACGCATCAAATTTGATGCGTTGATATTCACTTTATTCTCCGACTTCTCCTGCATAACCCTACAACGAATGAAATCACTCTGACCTCTAACGGCTATCTTAACTTTTCATGGCATGAAATACCGGTAGAGTACTCCCCATTCATTGGTCATCCAATAACACAGAGAACAGAGTGACAGAGGCCTCAGAGATGGACACTGTCCAGTCTTCACTGGGTCTAGACCCAACCTATAGCTTCGGGGAACACAGCAGTGGCTGCTACTGTATGGGTTCTTGCAAATAATGTCCAATTTACCCCTGCAACTAGAAGCGCTATGATGAGTATGGCAGTTACCTGAATGTCGTATCCTTTATTTTGGGAATTGCCCTATTTTTATCTTTACTTTCAGTTTTTACATTTGACAGTTGTTCAGACAATACACTTATCCACACCTTATAGCAGCCACGATTTTCAGGCCTATGTAGGCCTAGACCAGGTATGTCCTAGCTAAATAAGCCCCCAAATTATCACAATCTTCCCCGTCCCCCCCACTATCTAATTTTTTTCCACTTTAGTCTGGGGAACTGTCTATTATAACATTCTATGATATATTGCATATCCTCTATTTCTTTTCTAAAATAGTTTAAGTTCTGCAATTTTAATGAATCTATGATATTTGATGTCTGTTTTTGTTAATTTGTCATAGTCATTGTATACTACATTATACCAAAAATCCATAGTCGGAAAAATTATCATTTTATTGATACTGTGGCACTACTTATCTACCTATGTATACCTTTTATTGCATTATGCTATGCCTATCTTATCTGACTGTGGAATAAATAAAGAATTTAAAATAAAAAGTTACATTAATGGGGGTACTTCTAATTTTCCATTTCTGAATCATTACCGTAATGATTAATATTATTATAATTTTTTCTTTTTAAATGTGTCTGTTTATTTCGAAGATAGGCCAGAAATACCTCTGGAATTAATATGACTAGAATTTGGCTTAAAGGGAACCTAAACTGGCAGGCAATTAATATATAATTTGGCATACAGCCACACCGTCAATGTATATATAATTTACATAGAAATTTTGATCTTTTCTATAGTGCAGCCATGATCCAAAATCCATGTGTGTTAAATGCCCTTCCAACAATTCAAATACACAAAGAAGACACATTAAGTTTAGGGATGTAAACTGGGGGTGGTCAGGGGCGAGGAAATGAGGGACATTAGGATAGAAATGAGGGACAACGAGATTTGGTGCAAAATAGGGACCACTTGGGGAGTATGGTGTTGCACTAATGAAATATCCACCCATAGCTTCTGTTTAATACCCACTACAATTGGAAGTGTTCCCGAGTAAAGTAATCCTCATAAGGAAGGAAGGAAGTGAGAAAGAAAGGAATTATAATGAATATTATGGACGCAGTGATGGACGGCCACAGTTTGACAGCTTTTGTATTTGCTTTGATCCTTGCACTCAATGATTTGTGAACAGGGCAGAAAGTACAGAAAATCTGAGACATGCTAATATATGTCCTCTTTGGAAGATGTGGGTGGAATTCTCTGATTGAATAATCCCATTGCAACATTAATTGGCTCCCTAAAGAGCTAATTATCATACTTTATTTAATTTACTTATAGTAGCTAGTGTATGTAAGTCATATACACACATACATTTATCACTATACAATAAAAAAACAGCCAGAAAATCTGGTGTATATATAAAAATACAATTACACGTACTTAACTTCCTATTAATAGCTTTAAATGTAGTTACAGCTCTTCCTAAATGGATACAAATGTTATATTAGTGTAATATTGACAAGACGTATGTAAATAGTGTGGCTCAAAGCCTCTATGGAACACCCGAGGGTGCTGCCAGTACACCTCCTTTACGTGTTGGTCTCCACAGAAATACTCAGGAACACCGGGTGTGAACATAAAGGTATTTATTTATTCCATAAAAATTATAGTAAACAGAGTAGGCCAGTTTTGTCTTAAAACTTCCTTAGTCTTAGTCCCCTGTTTTGTACTTTAATTATATATTTTTATGTATGTGGTCCCTGAGGAAGTTTTAAGGCATAAGACAAAACATGTAAGACTTACTTAATATTATTTTTAAGGAAAAAATATATACTTGGTATCTGGTATGGTAATTATGTGTTCATGGAGTGTGTGGTAAGACTCTGGCACTCCACAACTTGATTAGGTACACTGCCATGTTTGCGCATTGATCTGGTTTGAAACATGAACACAACATCCATATGAGACACTAGGCCCAACAATCATATGCACAGCTATTTTGTGCTTTTTCTACCTCAATCTTGAGACACTCAAATGATTCTACCACTATGTGCTTCAAGGTCATCTGTAATTCCCACCCCAAAACACCACCCTTCTTCTCAATGTCCACTTCTTTTATGTTTCCCGTAGTTTACATGATTCTTGTGCATCCTTTATTTCCCTTTGTCCTTGTTTGAGTGTTTTGTTGCCAAGCTTCCTGTCCTATTGGCTCTGCACACCAACCAAGATTATACGCGACCAGCGCTGACTCTTCACAAAGAATACCAACTCTGCCTTCAACCCTGTCTCTCTCGTATCATACATTCCAGCTACTATTCACTGTCTAAAGGTCTGTCTCCATTTGTATTCTTCTAGACAGTATCCAAGATATGTGTGTGCACCTAGGTGGGTTTCATGTACTACGATGATATTCTTTCCGTGACACAAATTTTGAGGTTCCTCTGATATAGATATGATGCAAATTGTCAGTAATTTTCCTTCCTCTACACACACAGGCAAGAGTAAACACCAAGGTCTCTTTTAGTGGTTACACTGAACATACATGTGTGGCCTCCTGGCTCTGAATACGGCACTCCTTACTCAGTATATATATATATATTTCATGATTACATACTCTAACATGGATGATTAAGCATACTGTATTATATATCCATTCTAGCATTTAACCAATCACTGTTAAAAACAAACATGTTTACAAGTAACTAAAATCTGAAATCGCACTCCTATTATAACCTTATGATACTTTGATTGTGTCATTCTTGCATCTTGCACATATCTGTCTATTAATTCTAACAGACATTAGAACTTTCACAAATTCAGTTTTTAACATCTTCACCTCCGCCAAAGGCTCCATAGTCCATAATCCTTTCACAAGGTTATAATGGATTTTTTTTATATATATAAAGAAGCATATCTGGATATATATTAAATCTCATTATATTTTTATTACTTTTAACACACAATTATTGTTGGAATTGTCCTAACAAAATGTGTAACAACAAATGAAAAAGTCTATTTTTCACGCATGTCTAAATTAATTGGTCAATTACTCTACCTCTTTTAAAACCCTGTAGAATGCAATTGTCTAAGCAAACAATTCTTTGCTTTGGTTGATAAACTGTTTCTAATCCTTTTGGCTGGAAAAAGTGCCTGTGCACAGAAGATTATTTATACCCTTGACTAATTTACACTCTAAAGGTTTTAATTGAAGAGAGTATATTGTATTAATTTTCTTTCTCTGTCTTTGTATAAATGACACTGACTTTAATCAAATGTCGATGCAGGTTCAATGTAATACCTTAAAGTGCTTATAGCTTAGGAAGGACAGAATACAATATTGCTTGTCTATTCACAGCAATTTTCCTGGCTGATTTAACATATTGCTGAGTACACATTGGCAGGAATTACATGGGTTGTTTGAACCCCTTCTGTGCCAAAGGTGTATGCAGCATATTTCAATGCATTTCATGCATTCTTAGTAGCATAGATTGAGCTCATGCCTCCGTATGACCTGCTGTCTCCTTGACCAAGTATAGTCTCTGTAACGGATCGCCTGGCACCCTGACTGGGTACCTCCGTTGAAGGATGCTCCTAGCACTTCCTGAGGACTCCAAGCACTCTGGCAGACACTACAATCCCCGAACCGGAGAAACAAATAAATTCTCCCAAGCATTGGAATGCTGTAGACAGTTGAATAGGAACCATACGAATAGGTTTACTCTCATAGCAGTCAAACTGGAACAGCATACAATAAATCCTTCCCCCAATAATGAGACGACACTTCACTTTGAGGGTTAAGCAGGAACTCCCTGTACTGTCACATACAGTCTCTTTTATTCCCAATCCACAAACATAGTACAGCCCACAGGGCGTTACAAAACAACCAATCAATCCGTACAATACACCCAGACACTCCCACACAAGATCCTCCCCTCTGCCTGTGATATGATTACTGAACACAATGGGTAATCTCATTATCACCGGCAGAGGAATACAGTTTTTACACAATATTTATAACTTCTAAAATATACATGTCACAAACATAAAACATACATTTTCATAATCAATCCATTCAGGGGAACAACATATTAAAAAATGGCACAAATCAGACCAGGGGTTCAAAAGTTAAGGGAAAGTCCTTTGTGACTAAATGAAGCATGGCTTTCCGGCCCAAACCAGTTTCAGAGTCTTCTATCCTGGAGATTGAATTGAGAAGTAATTCAATTATCTCCCAGGACAGACACAAGACTCCATTATGTACATGGTGAGCACAAAGCATTAAAATATTATAAAATACACAAAGTCACATTTTATACATAAAACACAGACATGTCACATATCATCTGAGCGCACAAAACTACCGAATAGCGCTCAGATCCAATTCACACAGTTCAATTGCCATGGAGCCGAAGTCTTTAACTACACGAATGGGCTCCATGGCATAGCTATCTGGGTTAACACATTCACATAAAGTCTGGTCCATAGTCCAAAGGCAAGATGCGGGCAAGCAGCCCCCTCCAAGGACACGTGGCTAGGTCGGTTTCGCCACAGTCTCCCTTTTCCCTTCTGTTTCCTTGTCTTCTCCATCATTTCCCTAGATTGGATCTTATTTTCCAAGTTTCTCCTGTTTATATTACTTGAATCTAGACCTGCAGGATATCTCCTCTACTATACCTGCTCATCTTGGTGTATACTATTATCGGTTCTCAAGTATCTTGTCAGGGTCTGGTGCCCCTCCAACCCCTATTCCAACGTATTGTTTTTTCATTTGTGTTTAGCTCCATTTGGAGACCTGAGATATATTTCCTCCAGGTGGGGGCCCAGGATTGGAGCCGGGACAGGCAGGTCCTGGGAACCATCCCACTACAGTTCTAAATTAAGCTATGTAAGGAGATTCTCCTAACTGCGTTCATCTGGGATCGGTCTGTAACTTGTGCTGGCCACTCTCCTCCCCTACCTTCTGTTCCTCCCGTTCCTGGCTCCCTCCACTTGTGTCCGAGTAGAGGCGCCTGCCCCGTGTGCCCTGGTCCCATGAGCCGGCCGCCGCCAAACCCCCCACTTCTCCCCCATCTGTCTGATGAGCCCGTGGGGCCGCTATGAGAAACCTGGTTACGGTCTCCTAAACTTGATTCTTGGATTGCTATCTTAGGCTAGGGTAATCACGCATGTGAATACAGTCAGGTTTCATTTGCTGTCTGAAAATGTGCGACTAGTCCCTGTGTTGCTATGGCTCCTGTTGGTGAGTGTCATTAGGGGCCTGTCTTCGCTTCAGGGTGTCTCTATGGTCTCCGCTCAAGGACCAAGTATCACTCCTGTGTCTGCAGTTCGCAAAGTACTGTATTCTAGTGGTGTATCGTAAAGAGAGGAGAATCATTTCGGTGAGGAAGGAGTTGGCGCCTTTAGTCCAAATGCCGTGTACGTCCCCCCCCCCCTCCTCTACCCCCGGGTCCCCCCCAGGTCCCCTTCCCCGCAACATATTTAATCCATGGCTTCCACCTTTCGATGTTTATCACTTCTTACCATCAACAATGCCCTTATCGCCTCCGCTGAGTATATCTCCTCCATCTTTTCATACCATTGTGCGAGTGTTGGGGTTTGTGTTTGTTTCCACATAGCGGGTATGAGTGCATTTGCTGCATCACGCATGAGCCTCAGAATGGATTTTGTGAAATGCGAGATTGGCCCCGGTATGGAGTGTAACAGGAATTGATCCATCATCAGAGGTGTTGCAATACCTAGGATTTCCTTGATTTTGTTGTTGACCGAGGCCCAGGATGGTGCTATTCCAGGACAGTCCAACCATATGTTTCTCAGGGTCCCTTCTCCCTCTTGGCACCTCCAGCATGTTGCTGGGATAGATGGGAAAATCCTTTGCACGAGTGCTGGAGTTTTATACCATTGCAACAGGAGTTTATTATTGACTTCTTGGTACTGTGTACTTGGTACTGAGTATCTTTTCTCATTGGGTGGAGGTGAATGTAGCTCCCGTGATGTGTTCCCACTGCCGTTTGAACGTATGTATTTCTGAGCGGTCCCTTACAAGAGCAAATTGGTAGAGGTACGAAATCGCCTTATCGAGATTCGTCTTGTTCAGGTATAGGGTTTCGAATGGCAAAAGGGATCTATGGTTGGCTGTTTTGTTTTCGAGTGAATTCTAGAAGAATTGTAGTTGTTTGTAACAAAAAGAGTGCAATTGCGTCGGAGTTTGATTGTTAATCAATTCCAGTAAAGCCTTCAATCCTTTGTCATCTAAGATGTTGTGTATAGTAATGTAGTCCTGCGTGCCGAGGAAGCCCTAGGCCTTAGATGTGAGGCCCCCTCCGATCAAGCTGTTGTTGGTCAGCGGTGTCATTGGACTTGGGGCCGGGGAGAGGTGCGAGGACCCATATATGGTTTTCCATGTGCTTAGAGTGTGAGCTGCAGGGGACGACCGGTCTGAACTCCCCAGCGGAGGTATTCAAGTTGACCACACATCCTCGAGCGGGTACGCATCCCTGGTTGCGCTGTTGATCCATTGCTTGTGGCATGGGCTGGCATGCTACTCCAAGATGCATTGTAGTGTGGATGCATGGTCATATTTCCTGGACTTCCCAAGTGTCATGGCAGGCATAACATTTCATGTCTAAGGTGCGGTCAGGAGCCATCCACACATATTTTACGATTGCAGATGAAAATAATGTCGTGGGCAGTGTCATTGGCAGTGTTTGAAAGAAATAGTGAAGTCTAGGCAGGATGTTCATTTGTATAACCGCTATGTGCCCCATCCGCAAAATGTGTTGGTAGTTCCAGACGCGGAGATCTTGCAAAATCTTAGTAAGGAGTGCCATGAAATTAGTGTGGTAAACTTCGCTCGGGTCGATTGTGAGCCATAGTCTGAGATATTCATATTGGAATCGCACCATTGGAATCGGAACTGCGTACATAGTAAGTTGCATTCCCCGCTGGGGGTCGTAATGTTTAGGACCTAGCATTTTGATGGTTCAATTTGAGGCCCAAAAGACAGCCATAGGATGTAAATTCTTGCATCAAACACAGTAACAAAAATAGCACATCATCAGTCGGCATATGCCGCCATTTTATGCGTGATGCCGTTCGAAGTAAAGCCCCTGATGTCCCCATTGCGCCTTATTGCTTCCAGAATGGGTTCCAGCGTCAAGGCAAAGAGCAATGGGGAGAGAGTGCACCCCTGCCTGGTCCCATTCCAAATTGGGAAGGTATCAGTGTACATGTACACAAGCATTCGGGCGACTATAGATAGCATCTATCCATGCAAACAGCTTAGGTCCGAATCCCATCACTCTGAGTGCCTCCGTTAGGAAAGATCAGTCCACCTGGTCAAAAGCCTTTTCCGCGTCAGTAGAAAGCAGGAGCATGTGCTCTCCGAGTTTTTTCGGGCATGGTGTTGTATGGAGAGTACTCTAATCGTGCTGTCCCGTGCCTCTCTGCCTGAGAAAAATCCTGTTTTAGCAAGGTGGACTAGCTTCGGGAGTAGCGTGTTCAGTTGGCTCGCCAGGACCTTGGTGAACAGTTTGATGTCCACATTCAAGAGGGAAATTGGCCTGTAGCTGCTGCAAAGCTCTGGGTCTTTCCCGGGTTTGGGAAGAATGGTTTTCGTCGCTGCCAGTGTTTCATCATGAAACCTAGTTCCCGACGTGAGTGCATTCAGTGCTTTGACGAGTTTAGGGATGAGCATATCTCCAAATCTTTTGTAGTATTCCAGGGAGAATCCGCCCGGCCCTAGTGCCCTGCCTGTTTTTGCCGTCTTAATTGCCGCCTTCAGTTCCTCCTCCATGATTGGTGCTTTCATGAGATTTGCTTCATCTCAAGTCACTGTTTTGGAGAGGAAGTTTGAGAGATATTGCCGAATTGCCTCTGTCTGAGTGCGTGAGGGGTCTGCAGGGTTTTGCTGTCGTAGGTTGTATAGGTTTGAATAAAAAGTGCGGAATTCACTTGCTGTAAGTTCCGGGTGTTGCATCGTCTTGCCACCTGTTAGTTCCTGTTAGTTTCTCACAACGCTTTTATGAGCCTCCCAGATGGTGGCGTTGGAAGTCTCTCCCTGTACATTGTCTGAAAAGTAAGAATCCAGTGCCTGGGCGACCTGCTCCCTTATTTCTATATCCATCAGCAAGGATTTGTTAAGTCTTCAGCTCAGTGTTTTGGGTTGCGAGAGTGGTGAATCCATGTCCATTAGTACCGATCCGTGGTCGGACCAACTAGCAGCTTCGATGTCAGCTCCCTGTAACTTGGGCAGTCATGCCTGTTGAAGGAACAGGAAATCAATCCTCCAGTATCTTGCGTGGACCCCCGAATAGTGCGTATAGTCCTTCACCGTGGGATGCAGTACTCTCCAGCAATCCACAAGTCTTAAAGGCTACCATGGCAAGTAATTCAGTGTGGGGTCCAGAGGAACGTTAAGATCGCCTCACAAGATTAGTGTGCCTTCTGTGTTGAATACTCTGCGAATGTAGGTTTCGGTTGGGGACACAAGCATTCGGGCGACTATAGATAGCATCTATCCATGCAAACATGCTAGTGTCAGGGCATGACAACCATAATGGTTGTCATGGGCCCGACGGTCCTGGGGGGCCCGGATTGCTCAGGTTGTCCCGGGCCCCACATTAGTTATGTGCACACATATATAGCGATTAACGCTAAATATGTGTGCACTGCGGGCCCCCGCTACCTGTGTTCTGCAGGGGGCCCAGCACACTTGAAATAAACTGCCCAGATGCTCTGCTCTGTCGAAGTCTCGCAAGCGACGCGATCGTCAGAGCGTTGCCACGGGTAATCATGGCAACGCTCCGCACGGCTCGCGAGAGCTGCACCATGCCTCAGGACCTCCGGCTCCAGTTAATGTGATCTCCCTCCTCCATGGCCAGATTAAGAGCCCAGTGGGCCTGGTGCTGACAATTATGACGGGCCTAATTACAGAATCATATCGACCAAAAACAGTAAAACACTCCCAAGCATCATGTATCTGATGGAGATGGTGCTGGAGAGCAAGAAAACAGCAGCTATAAGAAAACATATACCCAAGGCTAATATCTCTCTAATTTATGTTTTCATCTTTTAAGTAAATCCATAACCCCTAACAGCAGTGTCCAGTCAAGCAGGAAGTCAATGGGCATGGTAAAAGGGTGTGCCACTGACACAAATCACGTAACCTGCCAAAAGGGGCGAACATGCCCAAAAAGAGGACATGTCTGCTCAAAGAATTAGAAGGCCAGGCTGGCATGAATGCATGTCAGGCTGCCTGCCAATCATGCAGCTGGCCAACTAAGGGCACTATGCAGACAGCACCCTGAGCTTGGCATAAATGCATCTAATGATGCGCTCACTCAACGCTTTCTAAGGACTGTCCCCTAGCACTCGCTGGTCCACTTGTCTCCTTACCTTCTTACTAGCAGGCAGAAGCTCCTGGTATATGGTCTGGGACAGAGAAAAGCTGTATGTAGTGAGTGTAGAAGAAAGGGAACATGCCACAGTGTTAGAGAGACCAAAGTCAGAATTACCTTAAAGGATCACTATAGGGTCAGGAACACAAACATGAATTCATTACCCTATAGTGTTAACACCACCATCAAGCCCCCCTGGGCCCCTCATGCCTCCATACATATAGCAAAATCCTACTATATTCAAGCCTGAAGCTGTAACTCTGCATGCTGTTAGACTCATAAAAACAAGCAGTCTGCTGATATCATTAGAAGTGGTGGCCTGATCCAATCACAGTGCTTCCCCATAGGATTGGCTGAGACTGACAAAGCAGCAGATCAGGGTCAGAGCCAGCATGATTCAAACACAGCCCTGGCCAATCAGCATCTCCTCATATAGATGAATTTAATTAATGAATCTCTATGAGGAAAGTTCAGTGTCTGCATGCAGAGGGAGGAGACACTGAATGTTTGGATGCATTTTAGGCAGCCATGACCCAGGAAGGATCTCTAACAGTCATCTAAGGAGTGGCCAGTGAAGTTATCACTAGGATGTAATGTAAACACAGCATTTTCTCTGAAAAGACCGTGCTTACAGCAAAAAGCCTGATGGTAATGATTCTACTCACCAGAACAAATTCAATAAGCTGTAGTTGTTCTGGTGACTATAGTGTCCCTTTAACTATATTTATGGTCAGCCAGTCCACACAAGTTTTGTTCCCATACATCCCTCTAAAGTTTCCATACTTAAGTAAGAGTATGTGAAAAGTAGTTAGGGTTGCCACCTTTCTTGGAAAACCATACCGGCCTAACTAATTTGCATAATTAAATATGTGTGCGGGACATCACATGATGTAAATCACAAGGAGTGACATATGACAAAATGCTGTAAAATCACCAAAAAACTACTTAGTTTAAATCTGCTGTATAGATGGATTCCTCCCAGTGCCCCCATGTCTCCCAGTGCCCTCATGACTCAGTGCCCCCATGTGTCGATTACTCCAGGTCTCAGTGTTCCTATGTATCAGTGTCTCAGTGCCCCATGTCTCCCAGTGTCCCCTAGTGTCGTGTCCCCAGGTCTCCCAGTGATCCTATGTATCAGTGTCTCAATGCCCCATTTCTCCCTGTGTCCCCATGTATCCCAGGGTTCCCATGTCACTAGGACACTAGGAAGACGGGGAGACCTGGGGACACGGAGACACCAGTGACACTGGGAGACTAGGGGACTCTGGCTGGGACACATGGGGACAATGGGAAAATAGGGGACACTTGAAGACATGGGGACACAGACACCAGGGACAAAGATACTAGAGACACTGTGTCCCCATGTGTCTGTGCCATAATGTCTCCCAATGTCCCTTAGTGTCTCAGTGTCTGCTATAATGTCTCCCAATGTCCCTTAGTGTCTCAGTGTATGTCTCCTTGCAGCCTTTCCCCCATCCCTTACTTCCCTGAGCTGTAGGCTGTCTCTGCAGTGTGGGAGTTGTTGTCTGGACTCTGTGTAGCTGCACCCCTGCAGATCAGTGAGTATAGATAGGCAGGGAGGGATATGCTGGAACTTCCTATCCCTGCCTGTCTCCACATACAGCGACCCCTACTGGCCAGTGCTGGTATTGCAGAGTAATCTCCATTTATACTGAGAAAAATACCAACATTTGTATTGCCAGTATCACTGCAATATTGGCACCAGCCAGGCAGCCTCAAATACTGGTTGTGCCAATAAAATAAAAGCCAGGTGGATTCCCTAAGAGTAGTATGTGAAACAAAATATATAAAAAAAATATTTTATTTTTTTTATTTTTTTTAAATCAATGGGCCTATTCCATGGGCCTGGAGCTGCAGCTCCATCAGCCCCTATGTTAATCCGGCCCTGCCCTCCTCCATGGCCACAGGTGAGATGCAGGATGGGGGGAATAAAACAATACCATTAATGGAAGGAAACAAAAATACTGTAGGCTTTTCCCCCTACATTTTGCAGCCCCATACATTTACACACACTATTCACTGACATTTACACACACTATATACTAACATTTACATACACTAAAATTTGCACACACTCTACACTAACATTTACACAAACTATGCACTAACATATACACACACTATACACTAACATATACACACACTATACACTAACATTTAGACACACTATGCACTAACATATACACACACTATACACTAACATTTACACACACTATACACTAACATATACACACACTATACACTAACATTTACACACACTATGCACTAACATATATACACACTATTTACTAAAATTTACACACACTACATTCTTACACAAACACACACTCTGGAGTCACTACACAAACACACACACACACACTCTGCAGTCACTACGCACAAACTACATCCACTACACAAACACACACTCTGCAGTCACTACACACACTACATGCAACACACAGACATACACTCTGCAGTCACTACACACACTACATCATTACACAAACACACACTCTGCAGTACCTACACAAACACATGCACACTACATCCACTACACAAACACAGTCTGCAGTCACTATACACACATTAAATACTTACACACACACACACTATGTAGTCACTATATACACACACTACATTGACTACACAAAGACACACTCTGCATTCACTACACACACACACTACATCCACACACTATATTCACTAAACACTACATCCACTACACACACTCTGCATTCACTACACAAACACACAATCTGCATTCACTATACACATCGCATTTAATACACACAAACACTACATCCACTACATAAACACACACTCTACATCTACATAATATACACCTCATACATTACACAAATGTACAATCTGCATCCACTATACACACTGCATCCTTTAAACACACACCGCATCCACTTTACACACAAACTCTGCATTAACTACACACATTCTACATCCACTATACACACACCAGAATCAGTACAGACACTGCATCCCTGTGGGTGGACTCAGGGGGGGCAGCCCAGACCTTGAGCTGTGTCACGGGCCCCAAAATGTCTGATGGCAGCCCTGGCTAGCGTGTAAGTGTGATTTGCGATAGTGCCTTTGAGAAAGATATGTCTGCCCTTTGGGTCAGTCACCCTGTCCATTTCAGTAAAGTCTAACCTCGTGGCCAGTAGAATGGCGACACCTGCCTTCAGGGCAGGGGCTGATCCTTCCAGAAAATGTGTCTCCTGTAGGAATGCGATTGAGATTCCCTTTTGTCGTAGCCTTCTGAGAAGGTGCGTCCTGGGTTACGGGATGTTTAGTCCCCTGCAGTTTTGGGTAAGGATACTCAGTGGGCGAGGGCAGCATGACATTGCTGCTGTCTGGGCGACAATGGGGAGAACAAGCCACGGGGCCCTGTGGTGGACGCTTTCGCCGTCTGAGCTAAGGACCCGATAGAGCCAGCTAGGTCACAACTGGCTCTGAGGCCTTATGTGGAACCCAGTGCTGGCACTCTGGGTGGGCAAACCTGTGCAGCGTAGGCTGTTTTCAAGTGTTTGGCTAAGGGGGACGACCCCAGCACAAGTATTAGTACACAATGAGGGGGTCAAAGGGTGAGGAGGCACACTGAAAGCCTTGGCCCTCTTGCTCCCATTATGAAGGGTGTGCTGTCTTTGAGTAATCTTTGTAAGTGCGTGTAGGTTTTCCCTGGTGTTGATAAGACCCCGAGTGGGATCCAGGACCGGGTGATATTGATGTTCCAGCAAATCAGGAGAGGAGGGGATAGAGGGACCAGCACAAGGGGATAATAAGTAACTACAATAGCAACAATAACTCTGTGTTAACGAGGGGATCCGTGTGACTACGGGAGGAGGGAGCCCAACGCCAAGCCTCGGTATACCCAAGCGAGCGCAACGCCCTCTCTCCGCAGTAACAATTGTTCACACAGACAGGATTAGTTGGGCGCCTGAACCAGGCGGATGGCCGTCAGTGAAATATGTTAACTAATTACAGAACTACGAAGTAAACTACGTTTCAAACAAGAAAGTAACATTTAGGTAGGTCCCCACCACCTTGTGAGGTCTTGGATGTATCTGAGCCCGACCACCGAGGACACCTGACCCTCGTGTGGGAGATGTATGTAAGTTAAAGGATGTAAGCATATGTATGCTCACTCATAAACTAAGAGAGCGCAAAGCTGCCAATTTAGCCTATGACATGCCAGCCCTCCCAGGTGCTGCCCACCCAACAAATGCCCATCCGTACGGAGGAGACCAGTGCCTCCTTGGATTTTGGGGAGCTCTAATGGTGTCCTCCGTTTTTGTGCTGCTCTTCTGTGCCATACAAACTGCACATTCTTTTTTTTAAGAATAATAATTTACTTCTTATAAAAATTTGTCAAAGTAAAAATACACCATGAAAAATCTAAAATAATACAATGTATGTAATGAAAACTTGAGACTATAATGAATATTACTGTTACATTATTTTGCTGTTCAAGTTACTTATTTTCATTTGGCAGGTCACCGCAAGTCCCAGATTTCAGGTTTTTTTGCCCACACTGTTTGACTATACTTCCTTCTGGCGTCTACAGTTTGAGATGCCAAGCCCTGCAGCTGTCATCTGTCAGGTACTATGTGAAAGATTATCATTCATTTATTAAGTGGCAATACATTAACAGCTAGACATACCAATACAAAATGAACGGGAGAATTCAGGCTGTGATCCTACAATACAGCCAATGCTACACTTTTACACAGAAGTGATTAGTGAGGTCGGCCCCAAGTTTAGATATATAAAATAGCCACATATTTACTGTGTCAACTTCAATTCTTTCACACCGACAGGGCAAACATTTTGTACACACAAATTAAGAAAACAATCTGAGTTATCCTCTTATCAGACAGTGAGATTTACATACCTCCCAGCTTTGGCAACTGTGAAGTGGGACACCCAAAGGGGTAAGTGCCATCCAGAAAGGGGGTGAGTCTGCATATAGAATTGACAGGTCAGCCTCCGGTGAATGTATGCCTGGCTATGCTTGTTAGGGACAGTTCCCTTGTGCCCCCAAAAGCGGGAGACCAGGGAACAAAGTCGGAATGGAGGAACAGGACCTAAAAAAACAGGGACATTTGGGAGGCCTGGATATGTTTGGCCTAGCATAAAAAAAATAATCTAAGCCTAGGGTAAAACTGTGGCATAACATTTATTTGAAAATTATTCTTTTAGAACTGGGTGGCAGCTTTAAAGGAACACTATATTGTTAGGAATGCAAACCTGTATTCCTAATGTTATAGTGTTCTCATCTACATCTAGTTTCAGCCCCCCCCCCAAATCTAAATAAAAATGAAAGAAAGGGTATTTCTCTTTTTTACCCAGTGCTGCAACCCAGTCCCTGCAGCCAATTGATCAGCCTCCTGCAACAAAACATTCATTCTCATCCAATGTTCCTCACTGGAGGTGTATTTAGCCCTGCAGTATAAGCATTTCCATACTTACTAAACAGGATTGTTTTATATTGTAGGATAAAACACGCATAGCACTTCATTGGTCTTGGTGCCTTTACTGATCCTTTAATAAAGTGAATTTGATTGAATACAGCCACATTAACCAGAGTGAGAGGCAGAGAAACCTCTGAAGCATCTATCTTTGGTACCAAATCTCGGGAAAAGTATGAATCTGAAAAGGGGAAATTGTTGGCCAACTTAGATGGAAGTTTAAATGTCAACTGTAGCAGAACATCA
This sequence comes from Pelobates cultripes, assembly GCA_933207985.1. NCBI lineage: Eukaryota > Metazoa > Chordata > Amphibia > Anura > Pelobatidae > Pelobates > Pelobates cultripes. The sequence goes on from OW240912.1 coordinate 375,433,285, forward strand.
CGTGAATGGACTGTGTAAGAACCAGCTGCCTGGGTCAAACTTGTTTCACTTATCCTTTGAACTTACAGAAATCTGTCAATCGTGCTTTGAATCAATCTTTATTACATTTCTTTTTATCAAAAACTCCTGATGATGATTGAGTTGGTTTGCTAATAACTATACACTCCTTTGAATTCAGGCAAATTGCTCATTGCTCCAAGACAGGCTATGAAATTATAGAGATAAGAAGTAAGAACCGAACGAGATCTACAGGAAAAATGTATTGCAATTACGTGTGCACCCATTTATACAGGGCTGATTGCCATGAGCATACAAATCATAACTAAAATATCTACTAAAAATTTACTACAGTTTTGGTCAATGTGTAAATCAAATGACACTGGCTAATGAGCATATTTGTGAATGTAATTTACACTCAACACTCACACGTTAGATCGCTTGATCATAACTTTAGAAAATAAACACATAAACACACGTTAAATATATAACATATAAGATTGTGATGGATTGCATTTAGTGGAGCAGTTAGTCATGCAGGTTAGGTAAAAGAAAAACACTGCCAATAACGTGCCTGAACCGGTACATCTTCAGTGTCCGAGACACCAGGGCCATAGCGTCACAAAAATATTTTATGATTAAAGAGACTGGGTAACAGTAGCCTAATTTATAAACCATATACTGAGTAAACACATGTACCATTTAAAGTTACTGCTAATAAAACTAAAATAAAGTTATAAGTACTAATTATGAAACATGGCCTACTTAATAAGCATGTAAGGACAATTATTTAGCATTTATTCGTATTGCACTTTTTACTTTTTGCAGTGTTGGAACTAAATAAAACAATAATTTTTACACAAACTTCAATGCCATGAATTTTGTATTTCAAACAAAAATATGTTAAAAGGATAATTCCACTTGCTTGTTGTTTATGCAGTGTTTTTCTCTTTTGTTGCTCGTATCTAATTCCACCAGCAATATTCGGGCATTAAATAATTTTTTGGGTTTCTGTCCTCAACTCTGTCCCATGGTGTGTAATACCAGTAAATCTGCCTTTGGCTCTCATGTAATCGCGTGCCGCTCTGTATTCTTATGCTGAATTTCTCTCCAAATCGTACCTAACGCGAAAGTATTGGGAGCCTACTTACTGTGCAGATCTGTTCGCTAATCGGCATAAACTTGCTATAAATGAGATTTGCAGCAGGAAGGATTTAAGTATTATTTCTTTTTATTTAGATAATTCCTTGTGGTAAAAGACTTTAAAATCAAAGTGACTTTTGCTTTATCCTTTAAATCCCATTTCCAGAAATATTGATTTAATAGGTCATTTTTTGTTTACCAGACAAACACTAAATCCGAGATTATATATTTGTCCTAAATCTTTTTTCTCCTACAGCCAATTATTGAATTTTATCCATTATATCTACTACAAAGGAGCTATAGAAACAACTAATTTGGTAAATGTTCTAACCAAAAGTTCTGATGAACTTTCGGAGTCAGTAAGTCTAATTCCCAGCAAAAGGTCAATAAAACAAGTTAATTTAAGTTGGGAGACCATAATGATTCAGTGACATCCAAGAGTACTAAAAGCGCTGAACACATTTAAGAAGGATTCCTATCACATATAATAGACAGAATACAGTCTTAATCTGTTTAAAAACTCTAGCCCCAGTTGGCCAAACAAATGTTATGTGCGTAGAAGACTCAGTATCGTTTGCAGTTGTTCTTGGACTGCTGTGTATATTATGCATGACAAAATCACTTTCATATTAAGCTTGTGGAGTGCATATATTCTGTGTATGATTCTGTTCCAACAATGTTTCATTCCTGATCACCAGAGATGGGATTAGCGAAGAACATCATACAAGTTGCACTAGTTTCAAGAAACTAAAAATAAAAAAGTAATCTGCTTATTCTACTTCAAGGCTACACTTTAATAGTATGCAGAAAAAACAGCAAAGGATGGGAAAAGCCTGCAAATTAATATGTTTATAAATGATGTAAAGAATAGACGTTACGCATATTAAGTATAAACAGAATGTGTACTATATATAAACACGAAAGCAAAATACGTCCAGGCACCCTACCAAAAGTGTACCTCACAAACACTTGCAAATAGAATATATGTTAAAAAAAATAGTATAGGGTGGAGGGTGATGGGATAATAAATAGTATACAGAGGATACAACCTGGGAATCAGGATGAAATAATAGTGGAAATCTAGGAATAAAAAAACTACATACGGTGAAGTACGTAGGACTAATAAAATAGCTCCAGGAGGTAGAAACCTTAGAAAACAAAAAGATGGAAGTTGTACGCCTGTCTGCCCTCAGGGGTATCTGTAAGTGATGGAAATCTTCCCAGCAGGATGGACCTTCAAAAGGACAAAAAAAAAGTGCAGATAGTGTAAACTATTTATTTTCAAGGTTGCACTTACATCAAAGGTAAAAACAGCAGACTTTTCTCCACTAATCAGTGGATCAAAATTAAGAATCCTCCAGTCTTGTAAGATATAGTAGTTTGCTCATAGTAGCCCAAAATACAAACAAAATACAAATAAGATAAAATAAAATAGGACATGAAAACAAAATGTATACAGGTCCAAAAGTATCCAACGCATTTCGTCAAAAAAATGCGAAAATGACTTCCTCAGGGATATAAATTTCATAGAAACCTCCTGGTTTTTATAGCAGCCCGTGCGGTGCTTATAGGTGTTTCCTATTAGTCATTTGCGTTCCACCGTGGAACGCAGTATCCGGATCCGGCGTGTAAGCATTTCCGGTTTCCTACATGTGCTGTACGACGGGACTTTCTGTCCCGGTATTGGTGCCATAGAAAGTGTTCTTGCGTTCCTATGCAAAATTGGAATATGATCTTCCGGCTTTGGAATGTGGCAAGAATACTGTTATTTTTATAGAGGGTGCAACATGGAAATTTATACACAGGAACAGTGGCACAAATCCAAGGTTCCTGAGTGATATGTGAACAAATGATGCCTCCGGTCTCATAGGCAAAACGATTGTATGTCTGATCTATAAAAATGAAAACATCTTATAGAAATCCCAAAAGGGGGAATGTAATAAACTGAGGTATAAACAAATGTGACTAAAAAATATACGAAATTTAACATATATTGTTATGCATATTAAAGTCCATAGTAAATCCTAGAAATCTTATATTGCTGAATGGAAATTCCTTTTTCCGTATAAACAATTAAAAAACAATTAAAAAACATATTTCATATATAAGCAAATCTGGCAACTAGAACATCCATAAACAATCCAAATCCATAAATATTGTATGTCAGCTGAATAGGTAATGCATTGGCAAAGAAGAGACGCTAGGAGAACTGTGTAATGTCCCAAGATGCCTACTTTGAAGGGGACTGAGGCGTCATTGTCCTATGTACAATGTTTCTTGTACCTTCTTCAATAAATATTTTTCATATTACATGGCTGGATACTTCCTGAACAGACCTCGTATGTGTGAAAACATAAATTTACTCAATACAAAAAGAAATCAGTGCCATATTATATTTGTTTGGCTTTTTAATTGGAAATACAAAGGGCTGGTTCCCTCCCTCACCCATCCTTTTTATTGAAAATGTAGCCATATACAATTTCTATTTCTCTAATAAAGAATAAATGAGGGGATTCAAGATCGATGACTTTAAGATTCAACAACAATAAGCCCCTTCTCGGATGTTGAGAACCCACAGCACATTCCAGAAAGAGATTAATTGCTGAAGGTCATCTTATATGAAGAAAAGAATGAAAGCCAAGATTGGATTGTGCACTAAATAAGCAGACAGAAAGAGTAGCTTGAATTCAAGGGACATCATACAAATGTGATTTACTTGGAATTATGAGCTACCATCAGTATATAAAAAAACATTTTACTCATTAGTGATCATAAAATGTTTAGAATAATTTAGTTTCTTCTCAACGATAACAATATTCAGTTTAGTTATTTTGACTTTAACCTCATTTTCTGATCAAAGTTTGCTTGAGGCACAAGCTATCTTCCTGTGACCTAATCTCATGGGATAATCTAATTAGGTCAAATGAATTCATGTAAAATATATTCATCAAGGAAAATAAATTATAATTGATTTTGTATTTTCTTTCTTCTTTAAGTTTGAGGACAGTACTGCAGTATAGTCGCTTTGATTATTTCCATTTATATATAAAAAGCTCAGAAAAAGGCATTTACACAGTATAAATTATCAAATGGAGTTCTTTAATATATTTCTCCATAAGTAACAAAAAATATCTTACAAGAATGTTTATACAGTTTTAATGTACAAAAAGATATGTTATATATCCATTTTTAAAACAAATTTTTAAACCAAAAAGTAATTAATTAGACTTTGGTCACAGAGCTAAGATTTTATTACCAGTGCGGGCAATTAAATGGCTCTCTAATGTTTGTAATTCTAAAAATATGAAGAAAAAAAACCTAAAATGGCTGCTACAAGCATTTCATGTATAATAGCTCTGTAATGGCGTTTCATTAGTTTTGTTTAATGTATTTCTTATTCAAAATGGCCATCAATTTATATGTTTGTTTTTATTCCATATGTCATATGGCTTTAATGAGCTACAAAATTGTAAGATAATTCAAAAGTGAAATAAAAGTGAGTGACACCTGGAAGGTCACTGGCTTGCTGTGACAAGTTTGGAATGGCTTGGATAGGAGAATGGCTGGGTTTAGCCATCCCCTTTCAATCTAAACATTCACCTGGTAAGGTGGGCTGCTTCAAAAGTAAACACACTCTACAGAGTTTATCAAAAGTCAAAATAGTATTTTGATTTGCACTGTTTATTGATTAGGTCAATATTTTGAAAGATGGTTAACACATTAAATATCTAGAACAGTAATCTTTAAAGTTAACAGGGCCCTTGGAAGACATCAGATCGTTAGCTGCTCTGACCAGTTCCACAAGTTACTCTATCTTCAGCCTCCTTTACTCAATGCTTCTCCCCTTAGTATCCTTACACGAATCCCCATTATTCACCCTCCTTCTATGGTTGTCACACTTATTCCCCCATCATCTGTATTTTAGATTTTTTTTATCGTTCCCTGCATGCATGCTAGTCTCCACTATCATCCACCATTTGCTTGCCAGACCTCGTTATTTCCCCTGCATGCCTTCCTACATGTCAGGCCCCTGTTTCTTACCCCTTTGCATGCCAGATTCTCCCACGCATTTCAGATTTCATATTCTCCACCACCTCTATGCCAGTGCCCATTATTCTCCACCACCTCTATGCCAGTGCCCATTATTCTCCACCACCTCTATGACAGTGCCCATTTTATTGCCCACCATCTCAATGCCAATGCCAATTATTTTTCATTAACTGCCTGCCAGTGCCCATTATTTTCCATCACCTGGATGCCACTGCCCATTGTTCTCTCTTACCTCATTGTGGGGTATTGTCTAGCCCATGCATCATTTTTATTCCTCTTTCCGTCTTTGTTAGTCCTTCCTATGCTACCACTTTAATTCTCATATTACCTTCTCTCTATTTACTACACTTAATGTTGTCTGCCTTCCCTTCATACCAAGTCTACCTCTATCTTTATGCTAGTGTCCCTGCGTTATAGTTTTATTATTTTCCATGCAATCCACATTTGGTCAACTAAACTCTCCATTCCATCTCCTTTAACCTCTTCTTCCTCTATCCCTGATTCTCCTTCAAACACCACTGTTCCCCTTTACCTTCATGCCTAATCCCCCCCTCTTTATGCCAGTGCTCAGTTTTACTTCCTATCTTAATTTAAATATGATTCCTTATATGTAATTGTTAGACTTGCGCACAGCCCCAAAAAATTTGGCTCACCCAAAATATATTGTTTCATATTGTTTCAGGCAGTTCAGGATTTGTCCTTGCGGTATTTCCATTTGGATGTATTTCGTCCTTGTGATCATTTCAGGAAAAACTATTGGGATGAACCAGTGAAAATTGGCCAACCAGTGTAATAAAAATATTACATATACTTTGCAGTACACTGCCATTGGATCACTTATCAAGTGACAAGGAGTATGGCGACGCTGAATGTTCCTCGAAATAATTAGCAGTTACATTGATAGCTGTTGTCATTTCACTTAAAGTTTTAGTTGTTTGATTATGACTGGCCTGAATGTTCTTTACAAAAATACATTTACCAAACCATTTTTCTGCAAAATCATCCCATACTTATTGTTTAAGGATAATTTCAAAGCTTCCTCCAATACAGAGAATACTACTCTATCGAGATTCTCAGGGGGCCCACATATATCCCTGACTCCTTAAAGTGACTATGTAGTCACCAGAACAACTACATCTTAATGTAGTTGTTCTGGTAAATATAGCCTGTCCCTGCAGACTTTTTAATGTAAACACTGCAGTTTCAGGGAAAATGCAGTGTTTACATTACAGCATTGGAACACCTCAAGTGGCCACTCCTCATATGGTCCCTAGTGGTGCTTCCTGGGGCAGTGCGACATAGTGTGCAGTACTGATGTTCAGCGTCTCCACGCTCTGCGTGGAAATGCTGAACTTTCCCCATAGAGATGCATTCATTCAATGCATCTCTATGAAGAGATGCTGATTGACCAGGGTGGTGTTTGGCTCCGCCTCCTTTGCTGAGATCATCAGAAATGACAATTTCAGGCAATCCAATGCTTTCCTATGGGAAACCATTGCTATTGGCTGAGATAATCAATTCTGATGATGTCAGCCAAGGAGGCAGGTTGGTGCGGTGTCAGACGCGAGGGATCTTTCTAACAAGGTTTTAGAACTATAGTATCAGAAATACAAATTTATGCTCCAGACACTATAATGCCCCTTTAAACTGCCTGGTTTCATTAAAAAACTTGTGAATCCATGAGTGAACTCTTTACCTTGGTGGTATGGCAAACCAAGGGTACCTGTGAATACTTGTATCGTCACATTCTTTTATGCCTGAGTATATCAGATATTTTGATTCCATTGTATCTGGCTACATTCTAAATACATCCTTCACATGCATACTGATCATACATTGCTACAAACGGTATCTTGGGCTGTCTAAAAATATATTTTCAAAAAATACATTTGATATTTCCATTCCATAAACTTAAATGTTAGAATTAGGGCATTATTATAAAATGGGCTTTATTATTTCTCCTGCTTCATTTTTTTTATCCTGATAAAGATGAAAATGATCAAGAATGAGAATTTTTGAAGTTTTTAAATCCAGACAAAGTCATTGAAATGCCAAAACCGGTGATATCTTTATGTTAATGGTGCAGTCACATCCTCTTTGGGTCTCTCGTCTTTTATTTTTGGATTTATAAAAGAGCTTGTTATCTTCTGTCCCTGTTATTAAAATATTCTAGTCATTTATTACAGTTGCATGAGTTTGTCTAAGGACAATATCTACTTCGCCAATACTAAACCTTGATTTGGATTTTATGGAGTGTTTTATGTAAGGTATAACACAGTCTACCCCCTTTTCTTCATATCGGTTTGCTTTATAGATATATAGAGATATGAGATGAATTTGAAAAATTAAAATACTAAAACAGTGACTTACATATCAGCAGAATATTTAGGAACAAGATTTCTATTTAATACTTTTAGTCCTTTTATTTTACTGTACTCCATTTTACTGTGCTTCTTACTTATCCTCATCTTATTTACTAATTTAGTTAATACTAATCTCCCTAATAGCGCAGTACTATTGGTTTTAGTACAGCTAATATAAAAGTGTATTTCTTCGGCAGGAGAAAATCATGATATACTAAGGATAATTAACTGATGGTGACCCTTAAAGGGACACTATAGCCACCTAGACTACTTCATCTCATTGTCCTCCTTAGTTCTGCAATGTAAATCACTGTGATTTTAGAGAAACCGCAATGATTACCTTGCAGGACTAAGACTGCCTCTAGTGGCTGTCAATCAGACAGCCACAAAAGGAACTTCATGCTTTCTAGACAACTTTTGGTTGCCTAACATTTGACGTCCTCACTCTCTGCACGAGGACATCCAGCGTTAGCTAAATTCCCATAGGATTTCCTTTCCGGAGGGCCTAATGCCCTCCCCAAAGGGGGAGCATTAGCTCCACCTGTCGGATGGTGTCGGAGGAGGCTGATCGCTGACCCATCACTGAGGAAGATTGGCTCTGGAATAGGGTGAGTGCAGTAAGGGTTTATTAACCCTTACAGTGTCTGAGTGGGTGGGCGTGAGGGAGGGGGCCAGAGGGAAGAATAGTGTAAGGAATATACCTCCCAACATTGGCTTGAGGGTTGGCATGGCAGCAATGTAAATCACATCAAAGAGATACATGGTGTCTATAGGAAGTGTATCAATTTAATATGGCTAGTTTGACTGGCAGCCATTTGAGTGGCTGGATATGCCTTTCAGTGGCTTTGCCGTATGCCATCTTATTGAATGATTGGCTTAGGATGCAGTTTTTAGGAATATAAATGTGGATTTTTAAAGTTATATTGCCCTGTTTGGAGCTTAGGTGCCTGCTCCCTCCCCCCAGTCTCCATGATGCCATCTTGCCTCCAAAGCTGAAATCTTCAAGACTGATCTCAGCCAATCCAGTGCTTTGGGTAGAGGGGTCATTCACAGGATACAAATAGCTGAGTTTTACTCAGAAGAGCAGCCAGACTGACAGCCAGGAGGAAAAGGAGCTCGGCCACACTACAGGGAAGGGGAGGTGATGAGAGAGGAGTGCTTCAGCTGCCTGAGGCTCTCTATAGAGCGCTCAGGCAGCTGCAGCGTTATAGGAAGCACCGGCTCTGCTTGGGCCCCAAGCAATTGCTTGGTTTGCCTGCCCGGTAGCAACGGGCCTGGACAGGGACATGACCCCAGACCACTTCATTGAGATGAGGTGGGTTCCATAGACAAACATCAGAATTGTTCCCGTCAGGTAAGCTGGGAGACACAATCTATGGTCAAAACGTTAAGTATTTCATATGTTATTTCAGATAATAATAAGACTGCACTGATGCCTCACATTGTCCAAAATCAAAATGGTTTATTTGCTCTTTTCTGGATAAAAAATAGAGTATGAAACTAACTGAATTTGATGAACTTGTGTTATTGTTTTGAAACCACCAACCATGCAATATTGCATTTAAGTAAATATGCACAAATGCTGAAGTATAATAACCAGTGGCATTGCTCATGATATGGATAATTAAATTGTAGTTGTTATTTGCTAAAAATTCATAAGCAGAGCCATCTTAAAGCGGCTCTGTCACCTTTTGGGGTCTTTTGCATATTTTGCAAAGACCCCAGATGGTGACTGTTCCGCTTGCATTCCTTTGGTTGCTGGAGGTAGGTGAAGGTAGTTTTTACCATCTTCTACCATGAGGTCCTCTTCAGCTCCTGGCTCTTCATCTGCCAGGAGCTCATGTGCACATGCTAGAGTACAACATTGATATCTATAGAGCATCCTGCAACACTGCAGGTCCCTCCATAGAAAATGCAATTTTCAGCTCTTCCTTTTGTCAAGCATAGGAAAAATACATAGGACAAAGTAGTCCCAATTTTGTCTTAGGATAACTTTTGACTGGGTTGGAATTTCCAACACAGTTTTATGAGCACTAATAATTAAAGATATATGCATTTTTAGTAAAGAAGGTGGGATGCCACGTTAATATAAGTATCCAAATTTCATCTCTATGGTCAGCTCGTGAAATTGCTTAGATGACATTTTTATCAATATTAGAGCGGCACTTTAAGCATCAGAAGGGAGTTTTTGGAAACACATCCTTAAGTTTTTGTCAAACCATTTTGAATGACTCCTTGCAAAATAACCATTACAATTAGCAATTATTGCTTAGCATGTCTTTTTGATGTAAAATTCTGAAACATAATTTGTCCTCTTCCAATATGGCCACAGCAGATACAAGTTCAAGATGTGATCATAAAATACCTTACAAATAGGGGCGGGGCCTGACCGTGGAGCCGAGAGGACGTTAGCCTCAACAGCTTCAGCCAAAGGCAGCACTACGCGACTAAAACGGCAACCAAATGGCAAATAAAGGCTACCAGGTAAAAGGGGACACCAGGACTCACTGAAAGATACCCTCCAAGCGACTATTGCTCCGGCATACATCCGATACCCTGGCGAGGCCTCCCAGAATGGCGGGCGCGGGAGAGACGGCTGCTCTCCTGCCACCGGGAATGGCTGGAAATTTGCCACAGAGCCCTCGTTCCCCCCCCCCCTCTGGACCGGTGGGGGTTATCCCGGACCACCCCCACACGATCCCCCTGACAAGAGGAAATCCAACAAACCGAACAGGCAATATGGAAGGTCGCTGGTGAGGCCTAAAAATAGCGGATGGCACATACAATGCAGTCCTAAGCAAAGCCTGGAGGGACACAGAGCTCCGACTAAATGGCATATTCTGCTCCTTCTGGGAGAAGCTGGAGATGCTCACATGGCCCCCCAAATCAAAGAACCTGGCTGATGGCACACCACAAGGCCGTCACGGAAAGCCCAACGGCACACTCAGACTCCCACCACAGGCTAAGCAAGCACCTGAAAAGGGCCACCCTGGCAACAGATGCCCAGAGCCATGCTGGCAGCAGATGCAACCAGAAAAGGGTGAGGAAAAACAATGAGATTCCCACAATGCAGCGCCAAAAACCGCCTTGCTTACCAGCAGCGTCCCAGCACAAGAGGGGCAAAGGCCAACACAACCGAACAAGAATGAGGCGGTCGACGAGGCCCAAAATGGCGACAGCGGCAGACCGACTACACCGTTACAGCTGCAGCCGATGACCACACCAAAAGGTGGGATCCACAACCGGGACTATACTTTACCTGCCAAGAGGGCCACCTCACCGCACAGAGACACTCCTCTCCCACAATACCAGACCACAGGCATCAAAGCGTGCACCAGCACAAGAGGCCCACAAGACCCCGCAGGGCAGCATCGTCTGACGGACTCAATAAAGGGGCAGCCACATGAACTCTGGGACCACTGCCTCCATCACGGATGCATACTATACACACTCTTACAGGTCCACCACACATATCCCTGCAGACCTACAGCAGAGTGGAGGCTTACCTCACGCAGCTATACCCACCAGGCCTCAACAATTAGACACATACACCCACTACACTAGGGATCAGTGGGGGGTATAACCCTTACATTATACATATGACCCCCAACACGAGATAAAACATATCTGGATGCTTAATATTACTGTCAGCTAATGTGTACAATTACTACATATCATAATCCTCCCAAATGTCAGTATGCTCAACCTGAGATATTGCCAAAAGGGCTTTACACTGAAGCGGACATACTAGTCCAACTCAGCTGTACTCGGCCAGATAAATGTTAAATGTTGACCGTAACATGTTATATTGTAATGTTGATCAATAAGTGTAGAAATCCTACCATTTTCTCTTCACTTAAATGCATGCACACACGTTATAATTACTATGCAAAATGTTTTACTTCATTTAACTCGCTATCGTATTGTACACATGTCTCGCCAATACGAATAACCAGGCTTTTTACATCTGAGACATGTCAGACCAGTTAAAATGATCATATAACACAAAAATGTGCAAATTTTAGATGCCGCTGTACAGCCTCAATATCTGTGTTTCTGTATAAGTGTACGCTGTTGTGGCATTTTGATTTTGCCTTGTACTCACCTGCACAACAAAAGAAAAAATAAAATAAAATAAAAATACCCTACAAATAGGAACGCACAGAAAACAGATTATCTTCCCTGCTAAGTCAACAGCATATGGCAAAATATATAAGTCAAATGTATTGCACAACATAGGGAAAAAACTGTACTGAACATTGTTTAGTTTTTGCATACTATTGTTTCGACAGGGTTCTTAAGCATCGTTAGGTGATTGCATTGAGTTACGCTGCTTTACATGACGTTTAATTTGTTGTATTTTACTGGTTATAGAACAGGCCTAAATGAAGTGTTAAGATTTTTTTCTTATTCTTTTTCTAATGGCCACTCTGCATCATTTAGCACATATTCACGGAGTAATTCCAGTCTGAATGAGCCAGGAATATGTAAAAGATCCAATCCAATCATAATATCAACTGACCTGACACTTATACACGAGCTAAACGGTTGATTACAATGATATATAACTGCCTCTATGTATGTTATTCCAAGGTACTTCACAAAATTAAAATGTAGTAAAATATACATTTACATTTCTGTTATGGTAACAATAATCATTTATTAAATATATTCTTAAACATTACTGTATCTATAATTGGCACTTTAATACGTTCATTTCAATGTGAAGTAGAGAAATAAGATCTACAATACAACTTTTAAATATAACAAGTCTAAAACCAATTTTATTGAAGCAATCACCTTGAGTATATGGAAATGTACAAAACTAGTATTGAAGGTGCTAAGCTATCAGGGTGGTGGGCCTTTCTATTAGAGCACAGTACCACACAGTTCTGGACATGCTAGAGAATAATTTGCTGGTTCTGCAGAATTGTGACCATTTGGAGTTTGTATTTGTTTTGATAGTGGACACTTGGTCTACATAAAATATATGTTTTGACACTATGTGGGATAGGCAGGATTGGAAACCACCACACGTTACAGGATACTGACAAGGACCAGTGCAAATACATGTTTTTTTTGTTTTTAAGAAATAGAGGCATTATTTATTATTAGTGATGTCCCGAATGGTTTGTCGAACGGTTTGCCACGGACTCATCATTGAGTAAACTTTGACCCTGTACCTCACAGTCAGCAGACACATTCCAGCCAATCAGCAGCAGACCCTCCCTCCCAGACCTTCCCACCTCCTGGACAGCATCCATTTTACATTCTTTGTGAAGCTGCATTCTTAGTGAGCTGTCCAGGAGGTGGGAAGGTCTGGGAGGGAGGGTCTGCTGCTGAGGGTCAAAGTTTACTCAATGATGAGTCCGTGGCGAACCGTTCGTGGCGAACCGTTCGGGACATCACTATTTATTATCTTTTATCCTGCCATCCCATTAAAGGTTTATAGTGGGTGGTATAAGTTAAATCAGTGGTTCCAAACCAGTCCTCAAGGCACGCCTACCAGTCCAGGATTTATGGACTACTCCGTTGTAGAAAGAAAAAACACATTGACACAACTGGGTAATCCCTAAATCCTAGACTGGTAGGCGTGCTTTAATGACTGGTTTGGAAACCACTGAGTTAAACTGTTGCTTAAAGACACGTGTCCTTAAAACCTCAAAAATAGAACAATATCATAATATCAGTGTTGGAATGTATTGCTGGTGAGTTCTGAGATTTGTTTGCTTCTCAAACTTATTTCAAATTATTGATATGAATTATATATTGTCTGTAAATGTTAATAGTCTTTTTCTGTAATGATACCAGAAACCCACTTAATGCAGTTGATTGAATAAATAATCAATTATAGAGAACCTGTAACTAAATGTCTTCTAGCATTTCAAAGTACACCACTTTCACACAAGCACTAGGGTTTATCATGCCACCTGATCACAAACTTAATAAAAGAAAATAACATTGTTCTAATCACATTCTACTTCAGTAATAATTCTCCTTTAATGAGTAACCTTTAATGCCTTGTCCGGACTAGTCAAACATATAGCCCCTAGATGAGCTATCAACATCTATACACGTTCCTTTATTTAAATGTGTTAATTGAATACTAACAATATATAAGGCCAGATTCTAATCCAAGAGATAGATTTAAAGGGACACCGTAGTCACCAGAACAACTACAGCTTATTGTATTGGTTCTGGTGAGCATAATCATGTCTGCTGACTAAAACCAACAACCCACACCCGTTGCCCCTAATAAAAGACGTGAGACCTTAGTATGTTGGGTAAGGGCAATGGCCACAGCTTTATTTATTAGCAAATCCCAGCAACTTCTTAACCTTGTCGGCTGTTGGGATGCTTCACCAACAGACAGATCTATCCCATTAAACCATGAGTCCGGAGAAGCCTGCCCCCGCCAGATGTTCCTGAGCCTACAGTGTTCCTTTAACGTTGGTTACTGAAAAGCAGTTCTCCTATACCTGCAGAATAGTAATATCTACAGGAAAATGCATATTTATTTGTGCTTATCTCTTAGAAAAGAAACTAGCTCTTATATTGCAAATGTTTATTTAGTAGCATGCACTGTGTATACATTTCCTTAGTATTAATGACTGTAAAATCATGCTTAGCATTTAAGACATTTATTTTTATTAGATCAGTTTTAACTTATATAAACTCATATCCAGTCTTCCAAATGCTAAGCACCAATCTTCATATGAAGGTATAAATCTATATTTATATTTGTAACAAAAGGGGGAAGCCTAACCTGCATATGGAGACTTTGGATTGCTATTCAGTTTCGGGACATTTGAAGCATTCCCCATTCGAATGCTTGCTACCGAACAATGGGCCACCTTGATTCTTAATTATGGCTCATTTACCTCCCTGCTCTATGGGGATTTTCGTATAAAGAAACACACGAATGCTATACGAAATGTATGGGTGGCCACCATTTCGTGACTTCAACGTGTTCGCGGCCATTTTAATTCCCGAACAGCGGTGTTTTGCCGTCGAGTGACTGGAACTAAAATCGGACACTCGAGTAGGTGAACACCGCTGAGACCTCTATAACATCGGGAAATTGTGCTACAACTACCAAACGACCGGGTGTTCGGTAGAAAGACTTAACAGCTTATGGGGATTCCAGCGAACGTAAGGTTATATACGGATGGCAAGCCGTTCGCGACTTTTTACACACGAACTAAGACCGACCGCAGGGCCAGAATTCATGGAACTGTTTTCGGCTACTTTGCCCGTGCGGTCGTTCAAAACTTTCAAGCCCCATATCTCCCGAACAGCTGAACCGAATGGGCTGAATTTTGACTATGTTGGTCCCCCAGAACAGAGCTATCTGGGGATTTATGCCTGTACCCCAAGTCTTTGGGACTTACTTCAGATGTACTCCAAGTCTTTGGGGTACATCTGAACTTTGGGGAAAAATGTGTTAGTTTTAATTATGTTATTTGGTTATCTGAGGGGAGGAGATGTGTGGAATGTATATTATGTTTATTGGTTGTTCTGCTAATTATGTGGGTGTCTCCCTTGCATGGGCAGAATCACATAAAAGAGAGTGTCTGTCATTAAAGGCCAGTTCTTCTTGACCCTTCAAAACATAGCCTTGTCTTGTTATTGAAAGGGGAATTTTGCAGCATAATCACTAAGCTCTTTTCAGAGCTGTACCTGACTTCTACATTGGATCCAGCAGAGGGGAATAAGCAACTTCATCATTGTACAGCGACTTGTCGGGAAGAAAAGGATGTCCCTAACGGCTGATACCCTCACTCTAACTGGGTAGCCGTTACAATATTAAACTGATTTCATTTTTTTTTCCAGATCCATGCAAACAACTGTACCTTGTTTATTATAAATGTAAATAATGAGTTGTCTTAGAGTATTAGGGGAAGGGTCCATAAAAGCATTGTGCCCCCAGTAGATATTTTTGTTATGGTGTTTCCCTATTACAGGTACCCTTGTAATTTTCTCTTAAAATGTGCATTTTTTTTAAAGAACAGTATAATGTTGTCATATATATTTAATTGTAATATTTTGCAATGGGTTTGTATTGCTCCAGTGCAGGGCCAGCCCGTCCATAGGACGGACTGGAGCCATGGCTCCAGGACCCTGCCTGCTTTTAGATATGGACTGCTGGTGGACTTCCTGGTGGTCCAGTGTGTTGTTAGAGCAGCCGCACTCCCTCGCGGTTCCGGCGCACTGTTAGTGTCAGAGCACAGGCGCCGGTTCCAGCCTACACTCAGATGTCATCACAGAGTGCCGGACCCACGAGGGAGTGCGGCTGCTCTAACAACACACTGGACCACCAGGGAGTCCATCAGCAGCCCACCGGGTCACCAGGGACCTACTGAACCACAGGAGGAAAGCAGGAGGGGGTAAATAAATATAGAGGGGTGGTGAGTGACTAAGTGGAAAGACTAAAAATGCATTTAGTATATGTAAATATTTTTATATATATATATATATATATATATATATATATACACACACACACTGAAGTATTTATATACTAAATGAATTTTTAGTCAGTGTGGGGAGACTGACTAACACAGCCTCTCCACATACTGTCATTCTCTCCACTTAGTCACTCACTACCCTCTCTCTGCCACACACCCTATAACATTCTCCTAACGCCCCTACCCTGTCACACTAACCCCCCTAACCTTGCCACACTAACCTCCTCTATCCCCCCACACTAACCCCTCTATCCCCGTCACCCTAACCCTGTCACACTAACCCCCTCTAACCCTGCCATACTAACCACCTCTAACCCTGTCACACTAACCCCCTCTAACCCTTCATACTAACCCCCCAAACCTTCACACTAACCACCCTAACCCTGTCACTCTAACCATTACACTAACCCCCTATAATCCTGTCACACTAACCACCCCTAACCCTGTCACACTAACCTCCCCTTACCATGTCACACTAACCCCCATCTAATGTTGTCTCACTAGCTCCCCTAACACTGTCACAGTAACCCCCTCTCATCCTGTCACACTAACACCCCTTATGCTGTCACGCAAACCCTGTCACCCCTACCGTCACCCAAACCCCCCTTACCCTAACATGCCCCACTAACTCTGTAACCCTAACCCTGTCACTCTAACCTGTCACCCTAACCCTGTCACTCCAACACCCTCCCACAGTCACTTAGCAATTTTCACGCTGTCACACATACCCATTATGTCCCTGTCAGATGATGTCGGTGAGGCGGAGCGCTGACCGGGGTTGGGGGGGCAGCATTTCATTTGTGCTCCAGGCAGCACAATGTCTTTGGCTGGCCCTGCTCCAGTGTAGAAAATATCTGTGTCTCCCCAGCAAACATATGTTCTTCTAATGCTCCCAAAAGGTAAAACTCTTTAGAAAAGAATTGTTAATTGACCTTCCTGAAATATTCCTTGATCCTTACTGATCAAACAGTGCATTTTCTTTCTTCTAAAACAAAATCAATTAATTCCAATCCAGCATTTCCAAACACGTATCAGTTTACCTTTCCTTTTCTTAAGTGATTTAAAGTATACTAAAACAGAAAAGGTATGTGTTGCACACCTTCACACTATACTACCTCACAACAACATTAATGTATTCAACCACTGAAGTTTCTCTGTGATTGAATTGATTACTTGTTATTATCCTACCGATTTATCCTGTTTGCTAAGTGATTGTTAAAATAATGGGAAGTATGATTTTGGTACTGGTGATGGAGCTGAGATGAAAGATGTAGTGGAGATAGACAGGTAAGGGAATGGAGAGCCTGGGCAGAGAAACAGCGGTGGTGAGGACATTCGAAGAGAGACATGGAGTAGACGGTAGACATGTTGGCAGACACAGGGAGCAGTGGTGAGAATATGAGAAAGACACGGGTAATGGAATGGAGTATCAAAGAGACACAGGGTTGGGTGGTATGGCCCATGTAGGCATTAGTATTGGCTGGTAAGGGCATTAGTAGAGACACAGGAATGGTGATGAAGGCATAGAGAGAGATATGTGAAGGGAATGTAGGCATGGTTGAAGATGAAGGAATGAGTGGTAAATGCATGATAAAATACCCAGACATTGGTACTTAAAACTTCTTGGACTTTACCCTTGTTCCTTCAAACCAGAAATATTTGAGATGCCAATGCTTCCAGTTTGCTTTTTTGGAAAACAAATTTCATTTTATTCTGCCAACAATTATGGAAGGCCATGGTGTTACATCGTGGTGTTTATATTCATAATCTAGAATTTTATCTAATAT
This sequence comes from Pelobates cultripes, assembly GCA_933207985.1. Classification (NCBI taxonomy): domain Eukaryota; kingdom Metazoa; phylum Chordata; class Amphibia; order Anura; family Pelobatidae; genus Pelobates; species Pelobates cultripes. Next base: position 375,451,093 of record OW240912.1, read on the forward strand.
ATGATAATAGTATCATATACAATATTATTATATACACATGCTATTCTTATTTGACACTTGTTTTTTCACGTGTTAGACTGGTTTGTGACTTGTTAGATCAGTTAATAGTTATTGAAATTCATTACTTGGTTTGTCAGTGTTGGAAATTGTGAATAAAGAATATAAAATAAATTGGTAGAGACATGTCAAACAAGGCTTCCAGCAAAATGCGGCCTTTGTGTATATATACATATATTTCACTCAGATGGCTAATATGAGATACATCATGGCCAGTCTGATCTGATGTAATTGGATTGCTATTTTACAAAGTAACAGACACTTGAATCAAATTCTCTGTCGGTAATCTCAAACAATTTTATGAAAATGTTAATAATTTCTACTTCTCTGTCAGCAATCTTTACCTTTCCCAAGTGAAAATTAAAATCAGTTATATTATAAAAGCTATTTCCTTCAGTAATGACACATACTTTGAAATATAACAAGCACATTATGTTAGTATAAGTTTTTGTGTTTGTGCAATGTTATATAACAGAGGAAAGTGGATTGTGGAACATAAGTGAGAGATGGGGGAGTGCAAAGACCACATATATATATCTCGTATGCATTCTAATAATAGTGAAAGCCAATAAAATCTGTCATAAGTTCAGGTCTAGCTAGAATAAACATCAGGCTTTATTTGTGGGAAATACATCTGTAGTCTACGTACAAGATATAAATGTACAGTCCTCCAGGATGTGCAATGTTCCAGGTTTAAGCTGCAATTTTAATGTCGGAATCAGGAAGAGGATGGTGGTGTCTGCAGTGTGGTCCAGAGTTTTGTAATACTTCAGTGAGCTATTTGTCTAGGCAAAACCCCACTGGTCTGCTGAGAAGCCCTTACCAGACCATTTAAGAACCATTGGACGAAGTATCTCTGTATAAAATGATTGGTGTTAAAGGACCACTATAGTGCCAGGAAAACATACTCGTTTTCCGGGCACTATAGTGCCCTGAGGGTGCCCCCACCCTCAGGGTCCCCCGCCCGCCGGGCTGGATGGCGAGGAAAGGGGTTAAACTTACCTTTATTCCAGCGCCGGGCGGGGAGCTCTCCTCCTCTCCGCCTCCGATTCTCCTCTTCGGCTGAATGCGCAAGCGTGGCAAGAGCTGCGCGCGCATTCAGCCAGTCTCATAGGAAAGCACGCAAGCGCCTCTAGCGGCTGTCAATGAGACAGCCACTAGAGGATTTAGAGGCTGGATTAACCCATTTATAAACATAGCAGTTTCTCTGAAACTGCTATGTTTATGAAAAAAAGGGTTAATCCTAGAGGGACCTGGCACCCAGACCACTTCATTAAGCTGAAGTGGTCTGGGTGCCTAGAGTGGTCCTTTAAACTGCATATATTCTGTGCTATTTTTCCACCAAACAGCAGGATTGTATTCAATTTTGTTTGTATCTAAGACACTCTTATGTATACATAGTATAGTTCAATGCAGAGTGTTAAATATGGTTTCCTGAGACCCACAGCAAAAGCAACAATTAAGGAACTATTCTGTAGTTCCTGTCCTAAATTTAACAAAGAATTGCAACACATATTTTTACACAAAATACTCTATAGTGTTTAACACTTTAATAATTCTCTATCACACTTGTTTAGATCTCTTCCCTCAATCTTCTCCTATTGTCCTCCCCTGGCTTCCACCCATGGGCGATGGGTGGGGGCCCTAAATTAAAATGGGGGGGACTTATTGTCCTCCCCACCCCAGCCCCCACCCATGAGTGAAGGGTGGGGGTTAAATGTCAAAGCCCCCCTCCCCCCAGATGACTAGGGGTCCCCAAGCTCTTAGTTCCAACACCCCAAAAAATATTAAAGTCCTACCTACCCCTCTCACCCTAAAAATAGTGAGGAGGGAGACAATAAAAAGGCCTAATAAAAAAACATAATACCCGTTAAACTTAGCAAATACAATAAAAAGGCAGAGCACAAAAAAAGAAAGAAAATCAGCCGGAAAAAAGAAATCCGGACGCTAAAAAAAGAATCCATCTTCACCCAGCAAGGGCACGGCACAGACTGAGCTCCACAGGGCGGGGAAAGGCTTATAAAGCCTTCCCACGCCCTACAATTTGGCTCAGAAGGCTCTGATCAGTTGGTTTAAGCCAACCAATGAGAATGCTCTGACAGGTAAATGAAGAGACTGACAGGTAAGGCTTGGAATGTGGGGCCTGGGGGGGAGGACAAAAGGTCCCCACCCATTTTCATTTAGGGCCCCCATCTGCCGCTCAGGGGTGGGGGCCAGGGGGAAGGACAATAGGCCCCTCTATTTACATTTAGGGACCCCACCCACCACTCAGTGGTAGGGGCTGGGGGGGAGGACAATAGGTCCCCCCCCCATTTTCATTTAGAACCCCCACCTGCCGCTCAGGGGTGGGGGACGGGGGGGGAGAACACCCCCCATTTTCATTTAGGGCTCTCACCCGCCGCTCATGGGTAGGAGCTCAGTCTTTAAATTTTGAGTTCATCAACTAATAAAATAATTCTCATATTTCACCTCCCTGTTAACCAGTACTTCACATTAAGGGTCTCAGCTAATCCCTAGGCACAGGAGGCATGTTAACAATACATTTTACTAATGCATTGCACCATTAAACAGTAATTATAATCTAATCAGGTTATAATCTAATCACATGTAATTAAAACTGATAAAACAGGAATGTATGAATGAAGAGGTAATAGAATGGTCATGACAACCTTGAATAAACTGAAGATCTATAATTGTCCTATTACTGTCCATATAGTTGAGAGATGTTTAAGATTTTACAATGCATTAAACGTTTCTAATTGGTGGCATATGGCACTTCCTCAGTTAGAAGATGAACTGAGCATTGCTAATGATTTCAACACACAGAGAGAAAAAAAGTGTAAGATTTCCCTTTGCCCCTCTGGTCTTAAGCGCTTATGACACAGGTTGCCAAGGAAACGGTTTGTTTACAAAATATGAGAGATCAGATTCCCTTTCTAGAGCTGTAATCCTGCATTCGGAGGTTCCACGTCCACGTCAATTATCTTGACTAACACACATTTCAAAGTTCCTTTAATCATACCTAATTCTAAATGCAACATGTAAAGGATAGATTTAGCTGACATTTTGCATTCTTCTCTTGTTCATGAGACCCACTGCGAGTGAATCTCTAATGAGAATGATATCATTTTCGAACAGGACATCAGGGGGTGGTACAGACAGCGAATGAGCTGATGCAGATTGTCAAATACTGTCATTTTCATTCGGATAAGCATGTATTCTGACATGCACTGGGCTAGCATGCTGCGTCTCCTAAATGAAAAGAGAAATATCTGACTCTTCCATTCAATAATACAGGGTATCAATGGTGGTCGAAGTGAGGAATTACTTTTCAATTACTGCTGGCTAGGTATCACACACTGGGATAATACCACCAGGTGTTTATCCATGGTTTGCAATTAGGATACATGTTTACACTAAATTGGTGACCTACGGCAGTCCAAAGTAACTTTAATGGAAAAACTGATTAGAAGACTAGGAGCTGGTATATTAAATATATTAAAATAAATGTTCAAATAAAATTAATACAATAAATGAAAAGCAATACATAATAAAATAAAGAAAATGTCAAATCAAGACGAACAGACCAGTAAAAAAAAAAAAACTGATTAAAAAAACAGGAACTTATATAAGTGTTATATAATAAAATAGATCGATAAGTATATAAGATATTAGTAATAAATAAAATATAAAAATCACATATCACAGAATCAAATCCATGACTTATTAGTCCTTTTAATTTGGTATAAAATATCAAATATAAAAAAACACAGTGGTAAACAGCGCTTAATGATAAAAAGGAGAAATTACTTGTAGCTAAAATCAAAGCACACTTTGCTGCATATTATAGTACCCTGCAAGGGAAAAAAGAAATACTGGTACATAAATATCCACAATAAGAAGGTTCACTTCAAACCATAAGCTGCAGTGAAGTACTTTTTTTTCATACATCTTATTTGAATATGATGACCTAGGGCAGTCGCTTAGTGCTTGAGGCTCAGACAGGAATCTTATAGCACTAATTTAATTTACCCCTCTATATCACTGTGGGCAGGGGTGTATTTTGGTTTTGTGATGCCCTTGGCTAAAACCCCTTCAGTCACTTACCTGAATCCAGCACCGATGTCCCTCGGCTCTTGGTCAAGCTCCTCCTCTGCGCTTGCATTAGGCTTCCCCATAGGAAAGCATTGTATGAATTCTTTCCTATGGGGATTTAGCAGACGCTGGATGTCCTCATGCACAGCGTGAGGACATCCAGCATCAGTTAGGCGACTTTTGGTCGCCTAACCTCCCGAAAGTCCCTCTGGTTGACTAGAGGTGGAGTTAACCCGTCAAGTTAATTACTGCCGTTCCTGGGACACTGCACCCAGACCACTGCAATGAGCTGAAGTGGTCTGGGTGTCTATAGTGTCCCTTTTAAGCCCACACTCTGACAGACACATACACATTCACCGACAGACACACAGGCAGATACACACTGACAGTCACAAACACACAGGCATCACCGACAGACACAAACTCACTGATTTGATACACACACATTCACTGACACACTCACTCATTAACAGACACACACACACTGACAGAAACACAAACACTGACAGTCACACACACACAGTTAAGGACAGACTCTCACTGATTTGACACTCACAAACACACACACACACACACACACACTGATACACATATGTACACACTCACAGAGGCACACACGCGTACAGTTAGACACTTACATACACATTTGCAGACACACACACACACAAATTATTACTATTATTATAATTTAACATTTTCCACCAAGCCTCCCTACCTGGAGAGCTGGCATGGATCTGTCGTTGGAGGTCCAGTGGGGCTGCTGGGAGGCATGCAGCTGTATTGGCATCAGAGGTGGCGAGCAAGCGATGATCTCCCTGCTCTGCTCCCTTGTGCCGTCTACAGATTCTGGAGCGGGAATGACGTCCTATTCTGTCTCCAGAGGCATCAGCAAATGGAGCGCGAGGGAGCAGAGCAGGGAGATCACAGCTCCCTCACCGCCTCTCATGCCAATACAGTCACACGCTGGGGGGGTCCATAAGGTGGCCAGCAGGCCAGCTCTTGGAACCCCCCCCGACAGGGGAAACACTGGGAAAGCTTGAGTGAGGGCTTGGGGGTGGCAAAAAATACCTGGTTAGTGCTGCCTAAGGCAAATGCCTAGTTTGCCTTGGGCTAAATACACCACTGACTGTGGGGGAGGGTGGTAAATAGTCCAGAAATCTTAATTTAGCTCTGAAATTGAAAATAAATATATTACTACATATTGCCATTGTACACAATAAGCATTTTGTCATCTTCGGCAAAGTTGTACTTTTTTTAAATATTAATCAAATGAATTCATTTTCACTAAATAATAGGCAATACAATTAATAACAATGTACAGTAAACTGTGATACTAGTAGTCAGCTGTAAAATAACCGGCATTTTATTAGTAATATTTCACTGACACTTTTAGAGCCCTCTCCTTACTGACACATCATCTATCTGGAAAATAACATTCACAACCTCACAGAACAAATCCCCCAGCCCTACCACCTACAATATTCAACAGCCAAGGTGAGAGTGAGTCACAGACACGACAAGGGAACTTTATAAGAATATGAAGTAGGCAGAAGTTGTTTTACAATATCCATTTCTGCGTTTTACTTTAATGTGTGGTTCCATCTTTTATAAATAAAAGAGATATATATATATATATAAATATATATATATCACACACAAATAGTCCAATCCTTTGCACCCCAACTCTATTTCAATACACAGTGCTTAGCAACTTTAAATAGAAAAATATGAAAAATACCAGCATTCTAGGAGTTCCACAGCTTTTCTTCTTTATTGTTAAGTCTCCATCTAGGTTGACGTTTAAGTTCCCCAGGGGAGGGCTGCCAGCCTTAGGCCTGGGGGACAAAACCAGTCAAGTGGCCCATTGCACCACCAAATCAGTTCACCATCCATGCCCACCTGGTTTTATAACGGATATTGATGTTATGCTAAGCAGTAGCTCTTTGCCATACCCGCTCCTTCACGGCTCTGACTTTCAATGTTGTCAGAGCGCAGGCTGAGAATCTCTGAGCCTGTGCTCTGACTTACTAACTGAGCGCCAGAACCATGAGGGAGAGGCTATAATCCGACTGCACCTACTGCTGGTGAGCACCAGTGGACCACCAGCGAATCATTTAAATTGAATATGCTGGGGTCTCCAACTTGTGAGCTATGTTGGCCGCCGGGCGCCTCTGTTGTCATGGCACCCTGCGTGACCACACAGCTTGCACACCCCAACGGCTGGCCCTGCTGACACATACTGATGTTACTACTTAGAAATCCCTCAATATTAATACAGACATCAGAGTAAACACCAATAAACTGTGCAAACAGAGCTGATCCCCCCAAAGATTAGCTTAATGGATTTGTTGTAAGATTAAATCATGCCTCCTCCTCTCCCATGTGCTGCGCTGTAGGCTGGGAGGAAGTGAAGAGTAATCACATTCTCTCAGCACAGCACCACCTGTGGCTGCATGGGGAACAGCTGTTTAATGTAATGCTTGCAGGACGGCCACCTGCCGCAGAACCTCTTAGTTCCCATCGCTGCAAAGGGCTCCAGGCACTGCTTGCTGTGAGTGTGAGCCACTGTAACTTAGGGGCAGAGGGCACTTTCACTGCGGTAAAGACAGGTCTGGGCAGGAGGAGAGTGCAGTGCAATCCCCTCCTGTGGGTCACCAGTAGACTGGTGCACCTGCCCAGGATCAGAGCCGGTGCAAGGATTTTTGCTGCCCTAGGCAAAGGAAAAATAAGCTGCCCCATGTGACATCACAATGCCCCACCTATATAATCTGCCATATGAACTAATGCCAAAGCTGCACACAGTGTGTGTTTACATTAAAAAGCCTGCAGGGACCGGCTATAGACACCAGAACTACTTCATTAAGCTATAGTGTCCCTTTAATGTGAGGTAAATGATAGATTAGTGTCACTAATAATATACTAGATTGCCTACTTACAACCAGGTGAGGATGATGATGGGCTGCGGTTTGGCTCCACTGGTCTGGTGTAGAAGAGGATCTCTGAAGGCTGTTTGTAACTGTGGTCACAAAATTCAAAGTTCTAGTAGAATGGGAAGCAGCTCCATTTTTTGGGGCCCCTTAAACAGCTCAAGGTCTGGGTCCCAGGGCCTGACGGTGAGTATGCCTATAAGGCCCACCTAAAAGTCCACCTAGATGTTCCACCCATGAGTTCGCTCACAGGGAGTGGAGTGTGTAGGGGATGTGTTATTGTAGAGGATCTAATGTGTGTACTTATGGTATGTAGTGTATAGGGATACCAGTTTGTGTAGGTGATGCAGTGTATTTGTAGTGGAGGCAGTGTGTGTTTGTGTATAAGTGATGTATTGTGTGAATCTGTGTTTGTATGCATAAGGGAAGCAAGGTGTGTGTCTGTAGTGTGCATTGAGTGTGTGTATGAAATGCATTGTGTTTCTGTGTATATGTAAGAGAAGCAGTGTGTGTGTTTGCATATGTGTGTAAGGGTTTGCATTGTGTGTTTCTGTGTATGTGTGCAAATGATGCATTGTCTTTGTGTGTAATGGGTGCACTGTGTGTTTCTCTGTGTGTGTGTAGGGATGCATTGTGTGTTTGTGTATGTATAGGGATGCATTGTGTGTGTGCGCGTAGTGTGAAAGAGCTCCCTGTCCTGCCCCCTGTCCTATAGAGCTCTCCTCTGCCCCTTAGTGGTCTCTCCCCCCCCTTCCCTAGCAGTCACTTCTCACTATGCTTTCCGTAAAAAAATACTGTTATCATTAGGAGGTTTGTTCAATAAATTTTGAATTGTACTCTTAATAGTTGATAACATGAGAATTATGCTGACTGTTATTTACATCAAATATTTAGGTAAATGAGAAAAATATCATTTGCATAATAATTTGGAACAGGGTGTATTATGCAACTTGCTTCTACATTTTCAGGGTTATTCACAAAACACAAGATTTTGTCCGGATTAAAAAAAAAATCTAGTAAAAATTGACAAATTCTCTAAGTTACTGAAGCCAATCCTGTTGGAATTTGGTTGGCCCAACCTGGCGGCATGGCATAGGGAGGTGTAAAACCTGAATGTAGAGATTAAATCTTATATTCTTTCAAAATAGCATAAGAAAAAGAAGCAGTTCAAGTATCCTTTGGGCAATTGCCATTGGTTACTATGGAACATTTCTGTTGTAGGCACCCAGAAGAGGTCTGGATGCAGTGATCCTGTCCTTTTTGTCCAGCAGTGTAAAACATTGCCATTTTGGAGAAATGACAATGTTTTCATTGCTGAGATAAACATACATCTATTGCAGTGGTAGGCAACCTTTGGCACTCCAGATGTTTTGGACTACATTTGCTATAATGCTTTTACAGCCATCATGCTGGCAAAGCCTCAGGGGAGATGTAGTCCACAACATTCTGAGTGGCAAAAGTTGCCTATCCCAGCTCTAGTGACTATCTTTCTGACAGCCACTTCTATGTGCTTCTGCTCCTACAACCAAGTCAGACTCAGTTATGTGGCATTCTATGCCACATCATAGGATATACCCATCATAGACGAGCATTGGATCTATTGCATCTCTTGCTGCGCATGCACTTCTGTATGAGAGGAATTGGATTGAATGAGAAGACAAAGAGGAGATGCCTGCAGGGAAATGACACATGGAGCTACATGGAGTGAGTCTCTGCACTGAAAAAGAGTACATATAATTTTTATTTGGGGGGCCCAGAAATCTAAATAGTGAGTAGATCACTATGTTGTTTGTATTGTTAACACTATAGGGTTCTGCTAACTATTCCAGATGTAACATTTTGCCCTAGAATTGCTCTATTATTCCTTGCTAAATTCCAATGATGTTTGTATGAAAGGGGACATGGACTCTGTGGCTATTAACAGAGTGTGTTAAGACAGTGCTGTCATGAAAAAACACTTTGAGATTGCTTACTCAACTGAAAACCACCCAGACCATACAGTTAACCTAATGCACTGCATGTACACATACCTTCATACATTAGTAAGTAGCTGAAATGTTAATTCACCTTGTTCATCACTTAAAAATAATTCAAACACCAGACCCCACTCTGCACCCGCCACAATCTCAGATGCTACTAAAAATGTACCTATATTAGAAAGCAATAGGGGTAAAGAAATCTATTTTACATTTGTTTACATTTTTTTTAACATTATTTTAAAAATGTCCACATAATATCAAAAATTTTATGTGTGTATCATATGTTTAAAAAAATAAAATACTACTACAAATTTCACAGGCAATACTTTGATATATAATAATAATCACTATTATTTTATGTAAAAAAAAAAAAAGAGAGAGGCACAAATAATGAATGTATAGTTTAGAGTGGGCCTACTATGGAGAGAAGGGAGAGGGGGAATGTCAAATAAAATAATGCTCAAACTGGACCAGAGTTCACCAATCCCTGAACAGAAAGCATTTAGTAAAGTTAACTAGTTGACTCTTCTAGCTTCTAGTTGACTTTAATAATAATTTTATATTATAATGTATGTAGTAATTTCTCACATCATATTGTGGTAGCACGGCATTTTGCTGTTCATGACACTACCCTCTCAATGCCTTCCTATGGGAAAGCATTGGATTGACGGAGATCATCAAGATTGATGATCACAGCCAAGGAGGAGGGGCGGCCACCGATAAGTGAGGGCGAAAAGGTGAGTAAATGTACTTTGTACTCCATTCTGGTTTGTAGGGGTCAGTAACCTAAACATGTAGTCAAGCACTGTAGCATTCTGAATACATGTTTGTATTACTACCGCTATAGTGTTCTTTTAAGCAGTCTGTGTTAACGGTCATCATTGCTCAAGCAGTGTTAGGAAAGTGACTCATCGAGTTTGCTTTGCAACCCAATAATAAACTCCAGAGTAGCCTTAGATGGTGCCTGTGGTGGTTTGCGCAGCATGAATTAACCACCTAGTTGCGTTGCCTTCACACACTTGAGTGAAAAACAGCACAAATGGCAGCCAGTAGAACAGGTGAGGAGGTTCTGCTAGTTCAGTGTTATCAGTTACACAGAGAGTTTTGACATATTTCCTTCTGCCTTTTATCCTCATATTATTGAAACATAAGGACATTAATTTTTGTATGCAATTTATGTGTCCAGTGGTGCAATTTCTTATGTTTGTCTCAAAAGGTATTGTGGTAATCTGTCCAGGAGGTCCAGAAAGTTCTTACCAGAATTGTGGCATATATTGTGTTCTACATCAGCTGGGTGTACCCAAAGGTCCATTCTAGAGGCTGGGAGGAAGCCATCTCAGGCAGGTTTTTAGTAGGTAAGTTGGCTTGTATGTCTTGTTGTCTACCAGTGTGTTCAGGAACTTCTCCTTCGAGGAGACAAAGGATGCTTCCTTCATTTATGCTTTATATGGTGCTATAATATCTCAGGGGTGCTCAAAGTCCTATCAAGGGAAGCAGGTGATCTCTCTGGCCTTCCATTTTTAACATTAGGTGTTCCAATGTTAAAAATTCAAGTCAGTTTTCACCTGGTTTCTAGGGGGGTGAAAAATGGAACCACCCCCTTTGTCAGGCTGGTCTGCCCTGTATGGGCAATATCAGGGACACGAATTACATCACTGATCTGCCCACTTTTACCATGTCCACAGCATACCGTTTCACAGGATACTGAAATTGGGGGGGGGGGGTATGTCATTGAATATGTCTAAAGAAAGATGGGTATACTCTTCATTTATTGGCTCCTCATATGAAGAGTTAATTCCTAATTTTAGCAGATCATTTCTATGTGATACTACACGGTGTCAGAAGATGGGCCAAACTGGTAACATATACACATCACATAGGGAAAATCATGCCTATATCACACACGTGCGACCATAAGCAGATATCTTGGCATGAGATACACCTAGGCCAGTCTGTACCAGTCTTTCAGTGGTCACAAGAAAAGGTTTTTTTCTGTTTATCATTTTATTTAAATTTTTGCTAGAAGGAAGTAATCTACCCATAAATTTCCACTAATAGTAAGAAGATCGAAGATGAGTGCACCAAATTCAATCGAAAACCCTTGAACCAGCATTCCTATTTATAGATATTGTAGTAAGTTTTGAGCACTCTGAATTCATACAAGTGCTCTTTATGTCACAGTATGCCCTCTGATCTTCAGTTTGACATTAACTTTGAAAAACGCGTTGACGGACCTCATAACAGATTTTCATATATTGGAGTCAGCACAAAAACTGCACTTTAGCTGAAAGCAATTAGACATTGCCACGATTGGGTTCATATTGATTAAAAGTCGATAGTATAGTATAGTATAGCATAGTATAAGGGTACAATTTACTGTTTAACCTCTCTAGGTCTATTGTACAAAAGGCATATATATATATATATATATATATATATTATTTTTTAAATTTTCAATTGATAAAATTGAAACCACTTCATGTTGAAGAAGAATATTTATCACACTGAGAACAAATCAGCAATTCATGTTCTACCCAAGTAAAGCATTAATAGTAAAATGATGAGACAAAAGGCACTTTGATGATACTCTGATGGAAAGGAGACATATACATTCTCGTGAAAATTACCCAGACTAATAGGTTTTGAGAGAAATAGAAACTTCTTTAATGAGGGAAGAATGAAAGTACTAAAATGTACCTGTTGTGTGTGTCGGAAATCCTCTTCTATAAAAGATATATGTAGCCTTATATTACTTCTTCTTAATTTATAACTTCACAAAAACCTGACAAATCTGTTCACGGGAGTGTGTGTGTGGAAGGGGGGGGGTATGTTGCAGTGTTTGGATGATGTAACTGAATACATATTATAACACCTGTTCACTGGCACATTCCCTGTGCTCAATTCCCAGCAGTATAATATGCGAGAAGTTAAACAGAAAGCAAACAAAGCATTGTTATAGCATGCATCGCGCTACATACTAAGGTCAAGTCAGAGCAATGCTCTCATACAATCTAATAAAAATAAACGAAAGAACAAATAAATAAAAACAAACAAGATTAAAGGAAAATGTGAAAAAAAAAATCCAACAAAGAGAGGAGTACACACCAAGAGTAAATAATAGAAAGAAGAAGTTGTTGTCCATCGTCTAACAAAAAGAAAGTCAACACAGTAGAAAAAAAATACTTTAAAAAAAGCATACATTACATTTTTGTAGTAGAAAGTATGACCTGAATTCCAAATTAATCACAGTATTGTTAAGAAAAAAACAGAAAAGGGAACCTATAATCCCAAAAAGAACAATTATTTTATTTCTGGACTATAGGTTGCTATATTTCAACCCCCCTTTGCTAGTAATAATTAAAGTTTAAAAGAGATTACTAGGCATGTGCATGGGGAAAATTTTCGGTTCGGCATTCCGCATTAGTAGATAACTCCCTAATTCCCACGGTATTAGGGAGTTATCTACCAAAAGGCTGAAAGACCTAAATTGGTCCTTCAGCCAAATTTACTAATACTAAGTAAAGATTACCTAGTATTAGTAAATTTTGCCCCTACTCGCGGTATAGTGTGTCTAGTAAACAGTGAGCAGCCTATGGTTGCTCACTGTTAAAAAAATAAAAATAAAAATAGGGTCCCCCCTCCCGAGCCCCCACCCGCGACCTAATGCCACCCCGGCCCCCACCCCTGAGTGGCAGGTGGGGGTCCTAAATACTAATAAGGGGGGGACCTAAGGTCCTCCCGCCCGGCCCCCACCCCTGAGCAGCAGGTGGGAGCCAAAAAAAAATGTTACCCCCCCCAGGTGACTAGGGGTCCCCAAACCTCTAGTCACCCCCTCCCCCCCCAAAAAAATTTACCCCCTACCTACCTCCCTCACCCTAAAAATAATGAGGGGGCGACCTTTAACTAAGTACCTGTAAATAAAATAAAACTTACCATTCAATGTTTTCTTTCTTCTAAAATCTTTTTTCAGCCCCCAAAAATGCCAAATAAAAATCCATAATAACCAACGCAATAAAAAAAAAAAAAAACGAGCGCAAAAAAACTAATCCATCCTCACTCATGGAGGGCTCCGCGCAGACTGAGCTCTGCAAGGTGGGGGAAGGCTTATAAACCCACCAATCAGAGTGCTCTGAGCCTAATTGCAGGGTGGGGCAAGGCTTTATAAGCCTACCCCCGCCCTGCAGAGCTCAATCTGCGCGGAGCCCTCCATGGGTGAAGATGGTTTAATTTTTTTTGCGCTCGTTTTTTTCTTCTTTTTTTTTGCGTCGGTTATTATGGATTTTTATTTGGCCTTTTTTGGAAAGAAAACATTGAATGGTAAGTTTTATTTTATTTACAGGTACTTAGCTAAAGGTCCCCCCCTCATTATTTTTAGAGTGAGGGGAGTAGGTAGGGGGTTAATTTTTTTTGGGGGGAAGGGGTGACTACAGGTTTGGGGACCCCTAGTCACCTGGGGGGGGAAGTAAAAAATTTGGGTGGGGGCCAGCGGGGAGGACATTAGGTCCCCCCCTTATTCCAATTTAGGGCCCCCACCCGCCACTCAGGGGTGGGGGCCTGGGGGAAGGACAATAGGTCCCCCCCATTATTTTACATTAGGGCCCCCACCCCGCGTTGCGGGTGGGGGCTTGGTAGGGGGGACCTTTTTTTTTTTTTTAACAGTGAGCAGCCACAGGCTGCTCACTGTTTAATAGACATGCCCCTACACACGGTATAGTGAGTAGGGGCATAATTTACTAATACTAAGTAATCTTTACTTAGTATTAGTAAATTTGTCTCAAAGACCAATTTAGGGCTTTCAGCCTTTTAGTAGATAACCGTGGGAATTAGGGAGTTATCTACTTATTCATTCCTGTCATTACATTGACAGGCTAAGTAACTTACATTTTATATGAATGTGTGTTATTTGATTGTTGTAAATGTTGCAAATGCGTACAGCTAAATCCTGGCTATGTTTGTATACTTTTTATTTAAAATTGTATACAATGTAACATTCTTCTTCTTTCGCTGGGTAAGTTTATTAGTACTTAGGCAATACTGTGCTTCGGAACTTCATCAACTTCGGCACTTCGACACTTCGGAAATTCTGAAATTTTGGAACTTCAGGATCTTGGCACTTCGGGAATTTGGCACTTTGGCAATTCGGACATTTGGAAGTACCCGAATGTCCGAATTGCCTGAAATTTGTCCGAATTCATATTCGGACCGAAACGAATTGCACATGTCTAGAGATTACTTAACTCCTCTACAGCGCCAGGACTCCTCTGTTGCAGCCTATGGTTCTACCTCCTGTGATGTCAGCATCCAAGCTGATATCCTCCAATCCATTGCTTCTTAGAATTATGGATTCTTACAGAGAAGCTATAGATTGGAGATGGGTTTATATGTCTGGGCTTATTTGTCATGTGTCTGTAGGCACAGAATTCTAAGACGTCCCCTGCTCCCACCCTCACCCCACCCCTTCACAAAAAAAGGAAAATAAAGTGCATATCATTATTTAATTAACTGATCATTGCAGGCATACAACAAAAAATCTACAAAAAAAAAAATTCAAAGTTGACAACTGCATATGTATGTATGGACTCTATGTGTGTACTTCTACATTTTGTGTATTGTGGTGTATGAATATGTGAGTGTAGTGAATGTATGCAGCTATATAAATACGTGCATGTTTAAAATTACTAGGTAGCCAATATCTAGTGATATATTCTTCACCTAGCTCAAATCACGTGCACGAACATTGCATCTCAAAAAATATTCTTTGAGTTTGTTTCAACTGTTCATTGTGCATGGACGTCAGTCCAATAAATGGTGATTCAGACCAAAAAGTGGAGATGCATTACAAACAAGCATTTCATTATATACATGCATTACAAAATATTACGCAGACACTCTACTACATGGAAGCCTTGATTTTCTAATTAATAATGAAAACCGACCATACTTTTACAACTTTGCACTACTTTTAGATGATGACACTTTGATAAATCCCTCCCTGTTTGTCTGCTAAACCAAATTAATTTTTACAACAATTACATTTTACATTCCAAAGTACAACTGATATTACATTTTTCTAAGCTGCAATAAAACAAGGAGAATATGCTCCTTGCTATTTAAATTTTGGATATATTTTGGAAATTACATTTATAGACAATTGCACAATCAGAACTCCGTACTAACACTAATATATATGAATATGGGCTAAATGTTAATATTTAATAAGAATATTTTCTTAACAATTCTTAAGCCATTAGACAAATTAAAACACAAGATTAATTCAACAGTTAATGACAATCTAAACCAAATAATTTGTAAGACTTAAATTTTTATGTAAATATTAAATAAAAGTACAGTTTTTAGGTACAATGTCCAATTTTATAATCCTATAATACTTTGCAGTTCTTATTAATCTTGGTCATTTAACATGCTACACATTTTTAAACATATAGGATAAAATGCAAATTTTATTTCTATCCTATTGACTAAAACACAATTCTTCTTTATGGAATGGCATGGGTCTCTTATCATATAGACTAAAATACAATTTTTATTTCTAATCCTATAAACGAAAACAACATTTTTATATACTATGCTGAATAGGGCAGTTATCAAGCTACATCCTATTTTAATATATATGAACAATCTGATTTATTGGCAATGAATAATGCATGATATGGACAAATTCAGGGAAATTTCTGCTGGGTGTAGATTATATATCTGGAGCGATGTGAACGAACATGATAAGAGATTTGTTAAAAATACTTTATCTTCAGGCAAAACTTGCACAGCTTAGAATATTATTTACAGATATAGGAAGGATTTTCCATATAATAACTGTAGGAGACCAATGTACAGAACTAACGAGGTGCCAGGAACAGAAAATTAAACACTTAGATTTGTTAACCTCTTGTAATATAGCCACGCATTCTAATAGCCTTACCTCTTTGAGAACCAGAACTATTAGCAGTGTATGGAATGAAGCAGATTTATAATCTAATTTTAAAAAATGAACACCTTTTCCATCAGAAATATTATAATTTTTTTAAATTTTAAAGTATGAATAAAAAGAAATGTGGAAAATTAAAGAAGTGGGTGGGGGGGAAATGCTGGTGCAGAACAGACCAAAACTAGAAAAGTGAAAGAGAACACATAATCCAATCCAAAATATGCACTCACATTCGTCAGAGCTTACAATCCTGCTCGAAATATAAAATTAATTCACTAGCAAAAAACAAGTCGAGAAACACATTAAAAGAGGGAAAAATGTTCTTACATTAAATATTTAATATTAATAATAATTAGAATAATTTAGAAATGGATGTGGTTAGAAAGGAGTAATGTATGAACATTAGTATAACTTATGCACACTGCATGTAAAAAAGAGTTACCACTCATTTGGTATAGAGATCCCTCCCTCGTGTATGACATTAGCGCATTTCAGATAACCTGTGTTTTCTGCTCTCCGGTATACACTGCTTTCTCAACAACATCTCAAGCAGGTGGCTGATTTTAATTAACAGTATTTTCCAATTTGCCAGAATTCTCTTATTCTGTCTCTCTCCTCCTAGTAATTACCAAAGTTTTGGTAACTGATATTTCCGTCCAAGGTAGGTGACGCCTTATCGTATATAAAAAGAACATACAGAAAGCTGAGTTACTGCACATGCTCTATAAATAAACACCCATTGTAAACTTGTTTATTTATTTATATTATTACATCGGTGTAAATAGCTAACAGCTTTGTGCGCTTAATGTATCTCAGTGATGGACAAGCATTAGTTATAGCTAATCTGTGCCAAATGGTTTGAGTGTCTCACGTAAGTTAAATAATGGTTCCGGCCTGGGAAGCCTTGGCAAATTAATGGATTTTGTCCTATAGATTTCAATTATGAATGCTTACTGATGCATCTCTGGAAAGGCAAAGTGACATTTTGATCTTCGCAAACTACAACAAGCTCTACCGTGGGAAAGAACAATCTCAGACCACCTTTAGTTAGACTCCACATACTTTTAAGATGGTCTGTAGCCAGAGCCGGACTAGGAAAAAAATTTGGCCCGGGCATTTTTTGATATCACAGCGGCCTACTAAGAAGAGGACAGGGCAGAGAGGGTGTGTTTTGTCATCACCAATGACAAACACGCCCCCTCTCAAAGTGTGCATGTTGGTTCAATGCTCTTCTAGGGCAGACCATGCGCAGAGCCCTGCTGAAGAGCTCTAGCATGAGAAAAAGGCCATGTATTTGTTCTGCACAGTGCAAGCAAATTTAATAACATGCTTGCTCTGTGCTTCCTTGCATCTTGTCCCTGGTGTCTCCAAAAGACAAAAGGGCCAGGACAGAGTATTGTGCATGTGTTTGGAGCCTGCTTGTGGGATTGCGTGTGTATAGAACGAGCTGATTGTGGTGTGGTATTGTGTAAAAAAGTCGGTTTTAGTCGTGTTGTGTTTGTGGTATAATGTAATGCATATGTGGCTAGGGGCTGCAGAGAGTGTGTGTATAGGGGATGTAGCAAGTGTGTGCATACGGGTTATAGTGTGTGTGTGTGTGTGTGTGTGTGTGTGTATAGGTGATGTAGTGTTTGTAGGAGTTGTAGAGTGTGTGTGTGTTTAGAGAATGTAGTATGTGTTTCCTTACAAGGAATCTAGTGTGTGTATAGTGTATCCAGAGTGTGTATGTTAGGAATGTAGTGTGTGTGTCTGTGTGTGTATAGGGGTCTAGTGTGTGTTTGAAGCACCCAGAATGATTATAGGAGATCTAGTTATTCAGAGTGTATATAGGGATCAAGTGTGTGTATGTGTTGAGATGATCCAGAGTTGAGTAAGGGATCTAGTGTGTGTCTGGAATGTAATGTGTTTGAGAGGTGCAGTGTGTGTGAGGGGTGCTGTAGTATATGTATATAAAATAAATATGTTTGGAAGGGGATGTGTGTGAGAATGCTGTGTGTGAGGGTAAGGTGTGTGAGAGTGCTGTACATGAGGGTGATGTGTGTGAGAGTGCTGTGTGTGAGAGTGCTGTGTTTGAGGGTGCTGTGTGTGAGGGTGGTGTGTGTGAGAGTGCTGTGTGTGAGGGTAAGGTGTGTGAGAGTGCTGTGTGTGAGAGTGTTGTGTGCGAGAGTGCTGTGTGTGAGGGTGCTGTGTGTAAGGGTGCTGTGTGTGAGAGTGATGTGTGAGGGTGCTGTGTGTGAGGGTGGTGTGTGTGAGAGTGCTGTGTGTGAGGGTGCTGTGTGTGAGAGTGCTGTGTGTGAGGGTGATGTGTGTGAGAGTGCTGTGTGTGAGACTGCTGTGTGTGAGAGTGCTGGGTGTGAGGTTGGTGTGTGTGAGGGTGGTGTGTGTGAGGGTGCTGTGTGTGAGGGTGCTGTGTGTGAGAGTGCTATGTGGGAGGGTGCTATGTGGGAGGGTGCTGTGTGTGAGAGTGCTGTGTGTGAGGGTGATGTGTGTGAGAGTTCTGTGTGTGAGAGTTCTGTGTGTGAAGGTGATGTGTGTGAGAGTTCTGTGTGTGAGAGTGCTGTGTGTGAGGGTGATGTGTATGTGTATTCTGTGTGTGATGTGTAGGTTCTGTGTGTGAGGGATGATGTGTATGTGTATATGTTAGGAGGGATTGTGTGTTGGGGGGGTAAAAAATCAAAACAAAAAAACAAGCATTATATCCTTCACCCTTCCTTCTTACCTTATCTTTGATCTCCCAACCGGCCCGTCATGGAATGCAGCAGGGTCGGTGCTCGTATAGCGCGGGCCCTGCTTGGACCAGCTGGGGAGAACTGTGACCTCCCCTGCCAGCCTCGCCCCATGGATATCGCCACCCAGTGTGCCGGATGGCCAGTGCGGGCCTGCCTTTAGCCCTTTAGTCTACATAACTTCTTCTTTCCTGGAAATGCCACTTACTAGATTTGTGCATTTTGTTTTAACTGAATTGTGATTTGCCCGAATTTTGGGTGACTTGCAATTCGTCTGAATTCCACAACATATGGCCAAATCACAAAACACACTAAATGGGTAATGGATAAGTTTTGTTTGCTTTGTGAATAATTGCTTTGTAAAAAGCCTTCTTCCCGTGCCCACTGAGCACTGGAAGAAGGCTTTTTATAGCCAAAACTCGTTTGCTGCATATGTATAGACTTTTTTTATTACATTATCTTTGTTTGCTTTCTTATCCTGGGTTACTACTAGGTGGTGAATGGTAATTTTATTCGATTGTCTGCTTTATATTTACACCACCATTCTTGTATAGTACCCAGAGATCCTTTTATGTATATTTGTAAAATAAACTGAAAATTTGTCAAATATTTTCCTGAAATTAGTTGATTTTCCTGCTTTTTAATCTTTGGAATTGAACCGTATAGCCAGTAATTGGCACCTTTCGGCCTTTTATACAGCACCTGGTACAGTTCTGAAGCATGTGAGTGATATTCCACCCTACCTCTTAATTATATATGTTTTACAGTTCACACAATGTATTATTTTTTTGCTTTTTAGGTGTCTTTTAATTGCGCTGTAGTCGATAATCTGACTAAGTATAAGTTTGCATATATTCTTTTCACTGAAGCACTAAAGGACTACTGGTATATATATTTATTTTTTTCTGTATTATCTTTGAGTGTTGGGAAGCACTTTATATATCAGTTTAGTATATATATATATGTTAACTTCTGGAAGCGCCTTGCACACTTTCTTTTTTGTTATACCTAATTTCATTGTCAGCTAGTCCACACACGGTTTGCTCCCCTACACCCCCTTTTAAGTTTCCATACATAATTCCCTTTTTTATTGAGCCTATTCTGTGGGCATTGGCCTATAGTTTCAGCTCCATCAACCCCTATGTTAATCCAGCCCTGATCATACCCAACATTCACAAACGGAGGCTTAAAACTCCTATTGGATTAGTTTCATTTAATGTAGTTATTTGTAAAATATTTTATACCTGTTTTTTAAGGTAATAATAAAGGAATTAATTCCTTGTTATTTTCCCTAATTTAACTGCTTTTTCATTACAGATTGGACACACAAAGAGAGGCTTCTTTCCCCTATCCTGGTCTAAGCCCCTGGCTCTTATCTGACTAGGATTCCTAACTCTCTGTCACTCATGGTTGCGGCTGTCACAGCGATAGTGCTGTTTTTCTGCTTTCTCTCTGGGTTCTGTGTCTAGATTGGGAGGTCCTGCGGGTAGAGGGGAGTCTGGGGCTTCCGGCATACTACCTCTGGCAGCTGTGAAATCGGTCCACACCGACAGATTTGTGCGCGGATTGCGACCATCTTGAATCTCGCAAGACCCGGAAGATTCACGTCGCCCATTTTGCATCACCCAGATCGTAATTTACACGATCTGGGCTACACTGCAGAGTCAAGTAATATATATATATATAGATTTGTTGATAGCCTGTTAACATGTAACATAAAGTATTCCATCAGATTACATGACATCGTAGGAAACATAAAGTTTAACTAACAGACCACTGTTGTACAACTGCTGCAACAACTGTACTGTTCAGATGTTACATGCAGAGTCTTGATACTAAAACAATATACAGTTTATATTAACTACTAGGGTGACCCCCTTGTCCAACTGCTCAAGATCTATATATTCTAGAGGCAATATTCATAAGGGTGACCCCTTACTACTGGGGTAACCCCCCCACTGGCACATGTACATCCTCCAATTAAGACTTATGCACATTTTAATAGGGGTGAACCCCCTTCAGCTGGGTGAACTCCAAGCCCTGTTTACAAGCCCAAGCCCTATTTACCTCACATGCATTATACGCCCACAGAGGCTGTCTCATAGGGGTGACCCTCCCTTATTGGTGCCGGATTTGTACCACGTGCTATATATATATATACACCTCCAGGGTGACACTGGGGCGAACCATTCCCATTTGGAAAACATAGCATACCCAGAGAGTGACCCCCTCCAAAGATACCGACCTCACACGCTTGGGGCTTCCTGCGGAACGATCATTCCCGCAAATTACTGAGACTTATTATGTCTCCAAATTTCAGGGAAAAGAACCCCCTGCCAAATTGACCACTAACCTGATCACCTAGAGGGTGAACTTCTCTACTGGATAACCTCCAGAACTGCCTCAATAACATTGGCACTTGATTAATAAACAAATACCCTGGGTGAACCCCTTTTGTACTTGGAGACTCTTATTGTGTTCAATTAGTGTACTACTGTACATGAACTTACTCTGTCTTCTACAGACTGGAAGATACAGATATTCTCTCATAATGACTGACTCACCTCAACCTCCCACTCAAGAGTTTCAGTCAATGATCAACGCTGCAGTAGCAGCCTCCATGGAAACAGCAATCTCAAAGATTCTAGTACAAGGCCCACCAAAAGGCACGGGTCCTGATACCCCACTGGCTACAGACACCACTGGTATCTTAACAACACTGAAAGGGCTCCAACACGGGCCCCTGAAAGGCTAAAGGCAAAGCCCCGCTAAAACAAAGCCGTCAAGTGGAGATTCAGGATCTGACACCTCCTTCATTGTCGTCCTCGGACAACGAAGGCTCTCTAGCTCCTCCCTCTCTAGCGGTAGTTGATGAATGGAGGGCAGAAGATTCTCCCTACGAGGAGGAAGAATGGCAAGATGTGCCTCTTTCAGACTCTCGTTATGTCCAAGAAATGTACTCAAGACTGCGGACAAAGATGGGGACGGTACTTTCCTTGACCCACATAGGGTGCCAATGTTTGATCCATGCACAATCAGACACCCAAGATCTTAAGAGTGGGGACTTCCAGACCATCTGGCACAATTTTTTCATTTCTGGTTGTGAAACTGAGGGAGAAGGAGGTGCGCACTCGACTCAGAGCTGAATGCCATCACACTCTGCTGCCCAACAAGATTGCGGACACTTCAGAATTTGACACCACGGTGGTGATTTTTATGTCCCGTTCAGGTAGGGACCCCTGGAAGGGAATTGAAAAATGCCTCAAAGCAGCCCAGGATAAGCTGCACGACATGCTCGGACCACTGGCAAAAATGCTATACTTTGCAGACTTGGCACTCACACAAGGCTCTCCACTGGACGCCAATAATATATGAGAAGGGGGCGCAACGAGCCATCTGCATATTGGGCAATACAAATGTGGCCATATGTGCCGAACGTCGCAAAGCTGCCCTACTCAAAATGGACACCAAGCTCCTTCGAGGACCTACTCCTCGCAGACGTTTGGTTCACTCATCTGGATTTGAGGGACGCATACCTGTCCGTGCCAATCACACTGGAGAGTCGCCCTTTCCTTCAATTTATTTGTCACAGGGGGCCCATGGTCAGGGGAAGAGACAAACCTCCACGTAAATTGTTTGGAACTGATTGTGAGTTCATTTGCAATCTGCAGCTTCATCAATAAAATGTCCGATTGCTGTATTCTCCTTCACATGGACAATATCTCCTCAGTTCAATACATAAACCGTCTGGTCAGAGCCCAATCGCGTGCGCTGACAGAAGCAACAAGGGACATTTTTCAATTCTGCCTTCTCTGCAACATCACTCTCTGAGCAGACTATCTTCTGGGGATCACCAACGTCACGGCAGACTGGTTCTCTCACCACTAGGGTGACAGCAGCGACTGGACCCTGAACTCCTCGGTGTTTGCCATGTTGCAAAGTATCAGGGGTCCACTACACGTGGATCTCTTCGCCTCAAGTATAAACACACAACTGGCTTTCAGATCCACAATGCGAAGCAGTGGACGCATTTCTCCAACCTTGGATAACGCTAGGGGCATATGCGTTCCCACCTTTCTCGATGTTGGCAAGAGTACTTAAACGTCTTCGAGTAACAGGGATTTCCATTATACTCATCACACCACTGTGGCAGAGTCAAGCATGATTCCCGGACCTATTGGCGCTATCTCAGGACCACCCGATACTTCTGCCATCATTCCCCCTCCTCCTTATGAACTCACAGGGAGAACGTCACCCACTGATCCTACAGGAACACCTGGAATTGGTGGCTTGGAGTCTTTCAGGAGAGCCTGGTCCGTCGAGGGCCTATCGTAATTGACTAGGGAACTCTTTTGGGACTCATGGTAACCAGGAACTAGACGTAGCTACTTATTAGCATGGAACACTTGGAGTAGTTGGTGTTTGGAGAGGGATTGCGATCCCTTTATAGCTCCTATCACGCTAGTGTTGAATATTTTATCTCACCTTTTCGAGTCGGGTGGCTCATACCGCTCCAACGTGGTAGGTTCAGCGTTCTTGGCGGCGCACATCCCGCTCCAGGGCATTCCAGTCGGGCAGGATCCTTTAATATGTCACCTATTGCGAGGTATCAAGCTATTCAAACCCCCAGCCCTGAAGTATAATTGATTATGGAACGTAGATATTGTTCTTCGTTTCCTTCTAAACTGGTTGGATAGCTCAGACCTTTCACTTCGTCAACTTTCGGCCAAACTCACTCTACTTTTATGTCTCGTTTCGTTCCGTCAGGTTTCGGACGTACAAGCTTTTGACGTGGATGGGTTTTCAATATCCCCGGAAGGAGTTTGCTTTACGGTCTCACTGCGCCTCGGGCCTTCACGGCAGGAGCCTCCCTGCCGTGAACCATGCCGCAGACTGGACACGGGAAGAGACTTTCAGGATATTTTATTTCCATCAAACTTCACACATCCTTTGCTTTTCTACCACAGCGTTAAAATTGCTAAATACGAAGCCTCCTGTCATGTAGTAAAATTGTAGATTATACTAACGTAGTGTACCTATACCTATATTTCCCTCCCTGGGATTCCCACCTGTATCTCTCTATTGTACTAATCGGAAGGCATTCTGTTTTGTTTTATCATATTATTGTGATTTATACTGATAGTCTTATTCTAGATACATAGAGTGTTAGATTATTACTCAGGATTATTGCAGACTTCATAGCCTTTATATGTGATGTGATCATTTCTATACTAGTATGTTTAATTATATATTTTCCTATTTGGATTTAATTTAATGTAAGGATGATATGTGGACAAGAGTTTTTTACCACCACCTTTCACTTGTTTCTGCTCTTTTAAGTTTGACCTCCATATGTGGTCTCAGGAGTGGACAAACTGGATTACTTCACTCTTGAGATCGATCGGCGGCTGCCAAAATTCTTCAGGTTTTTCGTTATGGTTCCTGATGTTATTTTTAGACTGTTAATTTGCATCAAAGAAAGAGGAGGAGTTATCCCTGTCAGGGCATTATACGGATATGTTACTTGTTTTTAATTGGTTAAAGTTTTATGATTGACTTGTGCTGCTGGAGGCATAAGTAAAGAAAGTTATGCAAAATACTCACCTCCTGTCATTATTGAAATTAAGATTATAGGTACACTACGTTAGCATAATCTACAATTAGATCACAAAAACAACCAAGTAATTTTTGGATGTCAAACTAATGAAGTCAAGTTGAAAATGAAAAGTAACACAGAAAACAAATAGTTCTTTACCAATTAGGTGAATTTAAAAATAGCCACATTTAATTATGTGGTCCACACTGGTGGGGAGAGTAGATTTCGAAAGCTTTCAACACAACAAAGAAAAGGAAAGGAAAGCTGAGAAGGACTGTTGTTTATTTTGTATTGCTTTTCACCATAACTGAATTATTGAACAGGAAAGTCCAAAGAATAAGGCAGTTTTCATGTGTAATGACACACTTGTCACAGAAATTACGTGAATAAACGATGCCTTTGACTGCTCCTCTTTAAGGGGAATTGTCTCTGGTTATCCACTAAACTCGTAGTTTTCATTTATTATAACTGAATGGAAAGTCCAGTCTAGACAAGCTATAACCTAGGCGAACACTGTTGATAAGGAGGTGAAAGAAATTAAATTTTTAGTTTCTCTGCATTCATTATCGGTGTGACTGCAAGGTGCAAAGGGAAGAGTTTATAACAATGATTGACAGAAAGACAGAGGTGCCCAGCTACATGATAAAGAAGTGTGGATTTCTATGTTTAATTTTATTTTTCACAAATTTAAAAATACATATTTGTACAATATAGGGAATAAATAAACATAATATTAAAAACCTTGGGAAATGACAGTACCTCTTTAACACTTTAAGCAAAATATGTTGTTTTCACTTTCCTCCCTCAATATATATTTATTGGGAGGAAAGGGCCCGAGAATTAACAGGTGGGGGTATAGTCCCCCCCCCCCAGCACCCATTAAAGGGCATTGGGTGTGGACTGCTATTAATATTCATGAGGAAGGACCTATTATCCCCTCTCCTGGCCCCACCCATGGGTAGTGAGTGGGGGGGGTCTAATTTATTATAAAATTGGGGGTGGACATGCCATTGTCCACTCCCCAAGCCTGGATGGCTAGGGGTGACCAATCCCCAATACCACCCCCAGAATGTAAAATTCCCTTCTTACCCCTTCACCTTAACAATTGTTAAGGGATATCAATAGATCTAAAACCTGTTAAAATATATATATTTGCCCTCAAAAGTTTCTTTTTATCTTTTTATTCTTCTCTACTTCAGCCTCCAAAAAATCTGCCACTAATAAATATATTAAAAAAAGGCTGATTGCACACCTCCCCCTCATTCCTCCCTCCCTCCCCCCTGAAAAAAACCCAAATACCCACTGCAATTAAAAAATGCTCCGCAAAAATAATCTATCTTCACCCATGGAGGGCTTGCTGCACGCTATGCTATGACAGCTATCACTTTGCAATATGACCAAGAGCTTTTTGAATGGTTGGCTCGTAAGCCAACCAAACAGAGCATTCTGACAGCCAAGTCTCAAGACCATTGGGGCCATATTGAGGTAATATACAGGGTGTTTTCATACTCCTCATTGGGCTCCACACACTAAAGTAATGATGATTTATTTATGTTTTACTTTTTCTGCCAAACAATGAACCCTTGTGTCTCTGAGGGTTTTTTTTTAAAATGATCATTTGTGAATGGGATTCCTGCTGGGTGCATTCGGTTTATGATTGGCTGCCATGTGGTCGTTGATTCATCTCTGATTCCAATGCTGTAAATTGGTTCAGATGCACAAATCACTGATTTTCCAAATGCATTCAAACAAATATTACAGATTTGGTTGGTCTAACTGAATCAGAATTTGGTCATTTGTACCACATTTTGTCTATTTGGGCAATATCCAGTGTTTTGTGAATAACCTTGTTAGGTTCAAATTTTTAGGTTTGAAAAATCCTCCAACTCAGCTATAGTTACAGCTTGGGTAGTTGAGACTAGATTTATGGAATTTAATAAAAAAAAATCCTATTGCCAGGTAGCATGTTTTTACTTACTGAACCCACATTTCTGACTGGTAAATTAATATTGATTTTAAAATATGCTACATTATTATAAGGATAAAAATGTTTCCTGTGGATGAGAATGTAATTCTATATATAATGTAACCCTATATATAAGGTATTCAACCCTATATATAAGGTATTCAACCTTGAGTTTTCTCTATTTTCGTTAAAATGTTTGAATTGCAGATATTCCACGAGTTGTTGAATACTGCATTGTATGTAAAAAAACAACAGAGTGTAGTATGAGACCTCAGAGAGACCAAAAGCTCCGCAGTAAGCAAACATTTTGGAGAGGGACTATAAATTCACATACTGTCAACATCAAGGGCGTACCACACATAGAAAGTATGAGCATAAGGTTAGACAGAGAAAAACAGTGGTACCCTGATCCAACATCCTGTGAAGCCAACTAGGACCATCAATTATTCTGCAATGATGGACGATGGCGGCACAGGTACAACAGCACAATCATCCTCTAATATAACAGCCTCTTTGGCAAATGCAGATATTATGGATGGTGATGCTACCAAAAGACCCTGTTTGATGTGTACCTTGCTATGGTGAAAGCGGAGTTGCAGGTGGTCACAAATAGGGTTAAAGCAACCAAGGAAGATATACTAGTATTTTGTTAAAATTGATCCCTAAGCATGTAACATTGGCACATCACCAATCCCAAACCAAAAATACTGCATTGCAATTGGACTTATTTGAGGATAAGATAAGGGAAGGAGGACAAATATAAAAATCAGTGGTATATTGGAGGAGGTGGTCCCAGAGGAACTCTCTCACTTCTTAAGAAGCATACTCATCATGCCCCTTTATGGGTCTTATTGCATCAGTAGATCTTCTTCACTACCTAACTTAGTCCCTAGGGAGATAATTGTTTAAAACACATTTGGACAAAAGTTGTATTTTGTCTGAATTGTATGGGAAGAAATGGGGATTGCCTGGACTCGTCCATATTCCTTTAAATCTCATCAACCCACCTTCTGCAATGACCTAACTAGGTCCACCTTGCTGTGGAGGTAACCTATGCACCCCATCACAATTTTAATCTGAGGAGTGGAGTATTGTTGGTCTGCTCCATTAGAGTTAATAGTCTCATGGGATACTTGATCAGATACTTTTTAAATTCACTCCACCTATGGAAGCAATCACAAGCATGCCTTAAGATCCTAGAGGCTGTACTCACCGATGGTGAGTAGTGATGTCCCGAATGGTTCGCCGAACGGTTCGCCACGGACGGCGAACATATGCGCTGTTCGGTCCGCCCCCTATTCGTCATCATTGAGTAAACTTTGACCCTGTACCTCACAGTCAGCAGACAAATTCCAGCCAATCAGCAGACCCTCCCTCCCAGACCCTCCCACCTCCTGGACAGCTCACTAAGAATGCAGCTTCACAATGACTGTAAAATGGATGCTGTCCAGGAGGTGGGAGGGTCTGGGAGGGTCTGCTGCTGATTGGCTGGAATGTGTCTGCTAACTGTGAGGTACACGGTCAAAGTTTACTCAATGATGACATAGGGGGCGGACCGAACAGCGCATATGTTCGCCATCCGTGGCGAACCGTTCGGGACATCACTAATGGTGAGTGGTGCCTTTTGTTCTTCAAGCAGAGGAGGACACTGGCTGATGGCGTTCTATTTTTTTCTCTAAAAGTGCTGCTTAGGTTAATGCAGGATATAGGTTTATTAATCTATGTCCCCCTTCCCCTCATTGCCTCCTATGGTCAGGGGCTATTTTATCTTGTGGAGCCTTCCTCCTGCCTCCCTTTATTTCATTTACTATTAACATTCAAGGGTATTTACATTGCATGCTCATTCTCCTTATCGGGCACCACACAAAAAATTGTACTTTTGATTTTCAAGATTTAAAAATAGGGTGACTGCCTTCTAAATGAAAATGTGATGTTGCACCTTATTGCGAGATACAATTTACTCTGCATACTGTATGGTATCATTACACCCTGCTTAAAGGAAGAATAAAAATAAAAAGAAGAAAATCTATTTCTTTTATTTGAAAAAAAGCAACTTTGTAAGCAGTGATAGAATTGTTTTAACTCTGCAGAGTTAAATACAATAAACTGTCATGCTAGTTTCCAATGTAGCTGTAACAGCTCCCAAAGCAGCAACTATATCATAAAGATAAATTATGTATCTAATTGCTTTAAGAACTGTTGTAGACTTCCTGACCTTCTACCCCTCGCGCCAGCTCCTCCATTCTCTGTGGTCCATGGCGGTCATAGTATTGTAATCTGCTAGGTGACAGGCCTTCTTGTCCCCTTCCTCAAATACGACAATCTTCTCTAATGACGCTGACATAGCCTGACTGCTAGCACATCGACATTTGAATGAAGTGACATTAATTACTCCATTCATATACACATCAGCACCGGCAAGACAATTTCCTGAGGCAATAGCTCTGTTAGAAATTGCAGATTCTATGAGTGATTTGAAGCTCTTTTAACAGAGCGTACAACTGCATACTCACAAAAGGTAACTTTTATGCTACAATTTGGGGAAACCAGAGATAATATCAGCATATACTGTTCCTTGAGAGGTTAAGTCTCCATTAATTTCAATAGAAATGTATGAGTTATGTAAATGACCCTGATGTGAATGCACAGAGAAACCTTTAACTGGCATTGGCAATGGTCTCAGGTGCCACGTGATCCACCACTGCACAGTTTACTAGCGCAACAAAAGTTTTACAACAATGAATACTGGTGGTGAAGATTGTTGCTTTATCATCTTGTACAAAAAGCACAGTTAACATGGGGCTTAGCGAACAGAAAATTGTCCACCAATTCCTCCCATTAATCTGTGTTAATCTATTGCTGATACATTCATAAAAACAGATCATAAAGTTTATAGCAAATAAGCATCCTGACTTTTAAAGCTTTTAGGTACAGTTACTCACCCTGCCTCACAACAATGGTGATTGACTTGTGAAGGTAGAGTCACCGGCCCATGCCCTCTTATTGCACAATTGACACAACTGAAGATAGTATTCGCTTAAGGCAGAAAAAAATATATAATTTTGCTGCTACCAGGTGCCCTCTCTCCCACTCAGTGCTCATATAAATACATAAAGAAGTACATTCATCCAATCAGCCTGTTCTGTGCAGGCACGCATGCCACCGACCAGGTTGCCACGCTCAAGAGGAACACTTAGCCTCTTGCTCAGTCATGATCCTTTGGTAACCCCAGTATTGGTTTGGAATGGTCTATGAAACGTACGTACAAAATTGTTAAAAATGATTATACTCCCTGCCTTGAAACCAAGCAGATTGCAAATATATAGACGAACTGCCTTGAAGAATTACTCATAATCAAGCATGAAATGAGAACTGGACATTAACTAGAAATAAATATACCTAATAAAATTTATATTTCCATTCTAGAGTTTTGAAGGATGAAAAAAGAGAAAAAACATAAAAGAAGAACTCCCACAATTCAAAATTTGTCAGCTCAAAACATCAAACAGAGAGAGAGAACCACACCTCACTAGACTTCAGATGTTGCCTCACAGTGGAGGAGCAGTAGAATCTATGATTAAACAAGTGCCACAAATGCAGAAAAGTCAATAAACAGGAATCATAACATAAACAGTCATACCAAGTCCAGGCTGGGAAAAACAAATGTGCTACGAGTATTAAAAATAAAAATGGCACAGTAGGGAGTAGTTGGCACAGAGAGGGGGCATGTTGTGTTGTCACTGATGACTTGCAAACCACCCTCCTAAAGTGTCTCAATGCTGTTCCATGGTGGCCCATACACAAAGTCCTGTGCCACTGGCTCCTGGAGAGGCTTGGAGGCCAGTACCCTGCCCACAGACTATGGACAAGGTCCCAAGAGCCCCTGAAAGGGACTGTTTTTTTATTGATTTAGATGCCCTAGATTCTTATTCTGCTTCTTATTGGAGACCTCTGGAGATTGCCTGGCCTCCGCCTGTGCATTTAGCGCCTGACCAGGAGATACCCTAAATTGCTCTGAAACTGTTCACCCATCAGGACTGTGCCGTGATCCTGTGAATCTTTATATGGTATCACTCAGTCCCCTGACCACCAAAAAGGCCGCTATTTAGAGGGGATGTAGGGGAGGCAATGAGGCTTAGGAAAATACCTGGGACTTAAGAGAGCTCCCCTCTCCAGAGTCCCAGAAACCCCTTTTGTGAGACTTGGACTAAACCACTGCATGCTTGGAATGGCTTGCTGGATGGGAGAATATTCGCGACCCTGTAAAACATCAACATGATGTAGCTTAGGCATGGATTCTCCGATCAGGGAGCTATTTGGAAAGTAAAAGGGCTCCATGATGAGCTATTCAGGGATATATAATGTATGGGGCTGCTGACCAGGAAAAGTGGATTCTCTGGGACATTTTGTCTATTATGTATCTGAGTCTCTAAGGGCACAGCAGTGAGCCTGTATTAGCTGGGGCTAGCTTAATTAAGTCCCCAGACAGAGTTGTGCCATGGAATCACTATTGTATTGTGCAATGATTGCATTGTATGAAGAAATCCCTGCAAAGGGAAATCCACACCTCTCTGTTTAAATAGCTGTGTTGTGTGCAATAAAGATTATTCTGCCCTCTACATTCAGTCTCGACTAATGTGTGGAGGAAAAGCTATAATCACAGGAGAGAAGGTCTCCTGAGGAAAGAAAGCTATAACTGCTGCAGCCTGGTCCGGTGAAGAGGTCCACAGAGACCCCAATCAAGCTTCTTTGACTGTGTCTGAAGTACTGCAGAGATCCTTGTAGAAGTGAGGAAGCTGACCAGGCAGAGATACTCAGTCTGTGTACAGGAGCTCTGTCATTTAAAAAAGGCTCTGTTATGATACTTCATGTGCAGGTTACTTGTCCTCATAAGTGGGATAGTGTCCCCATAAGTGGGATACCAGAGGACAAAAGGGCCAGGAAAGAGCATTGTGCTAGTGGGGTTGAGCATGTGTAGAATGAGCTGTTTGTGGTATGGTGTGTTATGTAAATATGTTGTTTCAGTTGTGTTGTGTTTGTAGTGTAGTATGTTTGGCTAGGGGTTGTATTGTGCATACATAGGGTCTGCAGAGAGAGAGTGTATGTGGGTGTATAAGGGCTGTAGTGTATGCGTTTGTACAGGGCATGTAATGTGTGTGTTGGAGCTACAGAGGTCTAGTGTGTGTAGGTGATTCAGAGTGTGTCGTAGGTGCAGACTAGAGACTCCTGGCTCATCCACTCTCACTGCTTTAAGGTGCCCTAGGTCAGTGAGGGAGATCTTTGATATTCCCACTGACTCGTGGAGGCACACAACAAGACTGGTGCTTGGAAGTGCCGTCTCTGTATGGACTAGCAGGGGAGATCCTTTGATCTAACCTTTCGGCCTCGGACCATGGCCATTGAGGCTGTGAAATTCTCCTCTCTGCAGTTGCTGTGCTCATCATGAGGTCATCAGGATTAATGATTTATAATCCAATCCAATACTTCTTTGAGTATTGCCCCATTCTACCAATCTGATGATTCTCCTAGAATAGCAATGCATCAAATGCTTCTCTAGAAGAAGCATTCGTGTCATGTTGCCTCATCATGTTGTGTTTGATGAATCTGAATAGGGAGAACCTTGGAACTCAAAGGTCTTAAAGAGGAAGTGGATCTAAAGGCTGGTTGTCTGGCAAGCACTAGAAGTGTGTTCTCTGTGAAGTGAAGGCTTGCATTCTTCGAGTAAGTGGACATCTATACACCAGAACCACTACATTAAGTTATAGTGATTTTGGAGTGTCCCTCTTACTATCAAGTATTGCACTCAATAAATTAGATGTGTTATTCAGAATGTAATTAAGTGAAGATAAATTGCATTTTGCAACCAATTAATTCATAAAGCATTATTCCATTTTACCAGCACTCTCGCCAGCCACATGACTTGCTTTAAGAAACCCGTCTGAGATCAGCTAAATGAGCAGAGGAAACCTGCACCATCAAAACCACATGTAATCTGAGTCCGCATTGCTGACCTAACGACTATGAAAGCCAAGAATCCATTACACACAACTCAAGCAGTCATGTTTCACTGTACTATGTAAAATATACATCTCTGTTTATATTTATTGGATCTTTACACATTCTTATAAATATATACAATTTTGTGATCAAGTAATTATAAAAGTGAAGGAAAGGTAAGTAAA
Source organism: Pelobates cultripes (assembly GCA_933207985.1). Lineage (NCBI taxonomy): Eukaryota > Metazoa > Chordata > Amphibia > Anura > Pelobatidae > Pelobates > Pelobates cultripes. Next base: position 375,483,564 of record OW240912.1, read on the forward strand.
GTAAAGGTAAAACCATTAATGGTATATTTGGAGAATAATACATATATTTATAGAATACATCTCTCTCTCTCGCTTTAGTTCATTTAGAGCCTTTTTTTGAACTTTGTTGTTTCTTTTTATTAGGCCCTCATTACCTGGTTACTGTGTTTTGCTGAATTGCCTTTTCTATATGGAGTCAGGGATTTGTCGTATCCTTTTCAATTTTCAAAGTTTGGGATATGTTATTATAACCTAACATGGATTAGTACTTCCTTAGAATTCTCTGTGACTTGTTTTACTAGCACATATGTCTTCAAGATACGGTTTGTGTTTATTTTGATAAGTGAGACACCGCATCATTTCAACCCCTGAAAAGGTCTTCGTCAAGCTTGCCAAAGACCCTTCTAGGGGTTGAAACGTTGCGGTGTCTCACTTATCCAAATAAATACAATTTAAGATACTTGGAGTGCCTGGATCTTTTTTCTACCACTCATATCTACTCCCTGGGACTGGTGCTGGCTCTTGGTCCAGTTTAACACCCGGATCTCCACGTAATTGGAGTGCAGATATTTTTTTCTCTCTTATTTTTCTCTTTTTTCAAGATGCTATTTGTCAGGCTTGCCACCCCGCTCACCTCTCTGGTAAGCTGCCCGCTTACTGGCTTCCTCTGGTGCTCTGTCCGATGCAGCACGCTTGCGTGCAGCGTGCTTATATATGCGATCGAATGCGGTCCTGAATGCAGAATTTGGCAAACAGAATTTGGTGCACAGAGATGACATCAGAGGTCAGAAATACATACATACATACTGTATGTCAATCTCTCTTTTCCATCTAACAGCCCAATCTATCTATCAATCTTAGAAGCTCCACAGTGCTCATCTTCTCTCTCTTTCACTTATCACAACTCTGGAGCGGACACCCAAAGCCTGTACCAGGGCAAATCCAGAAGCGGGGTCAGGTCAGACCAGGGGACAGAGACAAGAGAAGCAACAGACCAGGTACACTAAGAGCACTAAGAACAATACAATAGCAGGGTCAGGTGTCAGGTCAGGCCAGGGGTCAGAGACTAGAGAATTATATATTTAACACAATCGTATTGTAGCAACATGCTGAAAATCTATGCTTAGAGCAGAAAACGACTGAGCAACCTGCCCAGTTTGTTCTGGGCTTTAAAGAGGTGGTGCCTGACAGGGCACACACCCGCTGATCCACCTGCATAGTGCTCATTTGTCTTCTGATTGGATACTGCAGAAAACCGCTGCTAGGTAGCCAATCTAAGCATGGGAACTGGTTGTGCCCCCATACTAGGGCCCAGATCTGCTGGACACTGTCTTCAACCACAGGAAATGTGTCTCCAACTTGGAAGAAGACCACAAAAGACCAGGGACTCTTGGAGGCGCTTTGCACTTCAACATGCCATTGTGGACACGTGGGAGCCTGGACAATGTCAGTGAAGACCTGACAGAGATTAACTTCCCTTTTTTTTTTCTTCCCTACTTACTAGCAGGCAGAAGTTTGACCCTGGTGTACAGCCTATGACAGATAAAGAGGTGGATACAGCAAGTGTAGCAGAAAGGGAAAATACCACACTGTCACACAAAGACAAGAGGATGTTGAGTTGTTAGAGAGAGAATCTGCACAGAGCACAAAGTAATCTTTAAATTCATTATTTCATAGTCAGACAGTCCACAAAAGTTTTGTTACCCTGTATCCCTCCTAAGTTCCCATTGCCTATTCACCCTGCACAACATTTTCTCGCAAGAGTACGTGAGTAGTCTGGATTTTTTTTAAGAACAGGGGGACAAAGAGAGCAATCTGATGCTGGACATCAACTTTGTTCGTGAATGGTTACCCCCCTAATGGTGAGCCAGCAACAGGGATCTCCAGGAATCATAACTTAATTTCAATAAAGTAGTTATGGTGCCATGAGTGTTCCTTTAACTGCATTATGTTTGGATGCATACACAGTAGCACGACCACCATCTCTGGGCAAGTGTAAACCAGAAAAAGCACTTAAAAGCACTTAAAAAAAAGATATTTACTTATATGTAGGCATTACAAAAAATAATGCATAAATGCAATCTTTTATTTGCAATAACAATACAATTATTTTGGTTTTCCTTTAAGGCACAAGTCTTGTTCTACTTTTGTTGCAGGTTATAATGTATATGTTATTGAAAACTGGGAATATCAGTATGGAAATTACAGTTGTACGCAATTTAAATTAATTTATTTTTAGTGGTGAAGCAAAAAAAAAGTACAAAAAAGTACATTCCTCACACTTTTTGTTTACACATAAGTCACTTTAACAGTTGCAGATTTGTTAATAATACATAATTAATGGATCATCGCTACGCTGATCCTCTTAATAAAACATCTGTGACACCCAATGGGATTAAATATAGGAAGTGTACATATTCCCCTTAATTTAATCCAGTGAGCATTTCAGCTAAATCATATTTTGCCAAAAACAAAAGTAAAATACTTTGTAATCATTTCCTAAACCTGCCTTTGATGCTGAGTGATTCCTGACGACATTAAAACGTTGACTATAAAATTGATTTATCAACTGGATTAGAACAGAGCCATAACCTTCAAGTGATTATTAAAAGTAAAATCAGAAGCCTTCATAAACTTAAAATTATATTAATGCACTACCTTGTCTCCTTCGACTAATCCTAATTAATATTCGTTTTACATTTTTTAAAAAGTACTAAACTTACAACACTGTCATTAATCTTTTGCCACAAGGTTTGTAATTATTATAAGTTAAATTATTGAAAAAATATGTATACTGAACATTAAAAAGCAACTTTCCATTCAAACTGTGCAACAGTGGGGCCAGATGTTGTAGAACTACAATTCCCATGATGCTTTGCATGTCGTTTAAATGCCTTTAGAATGACAAAGGATCATGGAAGTTGTAGGTTTAAAACATCTGGGGATCTACCTTTTGGGCAGCACAACACTACGACCATATGTCAAATAATCCAATACCTATTCTATGATGTCACTATAAATCAATATATAATGTTAAACACTAACTTTCTTAAATAATTGAATACATATATTAATAAGGATAATAATATTAATAGGATAATATTATGTAATACAGGTAATAACATATAGGGTTAATCATTTCTTTCCAAGGTATGCAAGTTCTCAAGTGCATGTAAGGCGAATCCCACTTACCGGTAGATATTGGTATAAAAATATAATAAAACACACAGATAACAAGAACAGCCCTTTCCCAATTATTATTTAGACCAGTCTTAACCATTTCCTTTTATATTGTTTATATTTCCTGCCTGGTAAAAAGGGGGGGGAAAGTACTCCACTTTGCCTTAAAAAAATGTGACACTTAATTTTTTCACGTAATAGACAAAGAAAAAAGCCTATTTCTCTGGCACGTAAAGCGTTAAACAGTTTTTTAAAAAGGCCCCTGGTTTACATAAAGGAAGAGGCAGCATGTAACAATGCTTTTAAACAGAACCTTCAGAATTCTGTTCCAGGAGAGCAGATGATGGACAGGCAATGTTCCTCATGTCTCCCCCACTGGCATGGACAGAAGAAAAATGAATTATTTGCATGCCAAAAAAAACAAACCCTGGCATGCACTAGGGTGATATCACTGCTTACCTATTATTATGACTCCAGGTTTTTGTTTCAGCCAGACTGAAGTGATACTTGTGTTATTATGAAGCAATACTCTAACGCCTTGCACACAATAGACATAGACATTCCCTCGGCAGCAGAAACAAGCAATACAGCAGGCGGTAAACAAACCCACTCTACTGTCCCCGGTTGTTTAATTGAAGCATAAAGCACCGTGCACGTGTGCCCTGTGCAGGAAAAAACATTTTCTTTCTAATTAACATCAGGGCCACCTACCTAGGGAGGCACTAAACTGCAACGCTCATGAAATTTTTATGTCTAACAATTGAGACAGAAGCATTGCTTCGACGGACAAGATTTGACACTGCCAAAAGGTGAATCATCAGAGACCCAAAAGCCCTGATCAATCAACGAGATAATGCCCAATCTGCAAAAGAATGGACCACAACAAACTGCGCTAGATGATGATTTTTTTTTGTAACAATGGTAAAGAAACAAATTATTTTTTCCCCTCCTCAGCTCTGCTTGAGGGAAGCATTTTAGTTCACTGAGAAAGCAAGTCACGGGAGAATTGCAATTACAAAGATCTGCGGCAGCTGAGCCTTTCATGCTAACTCACGAGCAGTGCAGCTCGTCTTCACGTTCGTACTATGGGGAAAACCTGAAATCCCCTACCTACGAAATAAATAAATAAAACACTTCTGTTTGGGCCGCTTCCAGCACAGCAAGACTCCTAACTGAAGACATAATGAAAAAATCTGATTTAATATTTGATGCCGCCTAATAACACGTTTCCTAGTACAAGACCACAGATGCAGCAAGCCTATTACTGTACGCCGTGGTTAGGTATTATGTCTAAGTACAGCTATACATCTCATATCCTATTCTTGCTGGGATACAGGAATATGCATAAGGGAGTACGGCTCATTTTCGTGAATAAACAGCTTCCTATCTTCTACCAGCGACAAACCAAAACTCACATCATGCTCAGCTTGTGCACTTGACCTGCTGTGACCTTGCATGATGCTGGGTGATGCTCGCACAGTCTAGCTGATGTGATTTATTACTTTAATACATTCATCCACCGAAATAATATAGACCGCGTTTACTAAAGTGCGGGTTACCAAATATCACCTTTTTCCTATAGCCATTTTTATCAAAAATGTATGCTGCAGAGCTACATAAAAACACAATATATATGGATATATCTGGTCAGTGGCAGTAAGTCCAAATCATTGGAATGAGAAATTTGTTTCAGGTGTTGTACCGGAGGATTGGAGGAAGGCAGATGTTGTTCCTATATTTAAAAAGGGTTCAAAATCCTTGCCTGGAAATTATAGACCTGTGAGCTTAACTTCAGTAACTGGGAAAATATTTGAAGGGCTATTAAGGGATAATATTCAGGAATTCATTGGGAAGAACTTTGTTATTAGCAATAATCAGCATGGTTTTATGAAACATAGGTCATGTCAAACTAACCTAATTGCATTCTACGAAGAAGTAAGTAGAAGTATAGATCAGGGTGTTGCAGTGGATGTGATCTACTTGGACTTTGCCAAGGCATTTGATACGGTTCCTCACAATAGGTTAGTCTTCAAACTAAAAGAAATTGGTCTAGATGAATATTCCTGTTCTTGGGTAGAACATTGGCTTAAGGACAGAGTACAACGAGTTGTCATTAATGGTAAATTTTCAGGCTGGACAAAAGTGGTAAGTGGTGTCCCTCAGGGTTCTGTTTTGGGACCACTTCTATTTAACATATTTATAAATGATCTTGAAATAGGCATTGAAAGCCATGTATCAGTGTTTGCAGATGACACAAAACTTTGTAAAGTAATAAAATGTGAGCAGGATATTGCTTTGTTGCAGAGAGATTTGGATAGATTGGGGGACTGGGCACTAAAATGGCAGATGAAATTTAACATAGAGAAATGCAAAGTTATGCACTTCGGGGTTAAGAATGCACAAGCAACTTACACACTAAATGGTAGTGAATTAGGGATAACCACACACGAGAAGGATTTGGGCATTGTTATAGACAACAAATTAGGCAGCAATATGCAATGTCAATCTGCAGTTGCTAAGGCCAGTAAGATTTTGTCATGTATAAATAGGGGCATAAATTCTCGGGATGAAAATATAATTCTGCCTCTTTATAAATCGCTGGTAAGACCACACCTTGAATATGCTGTGCAATTTTGGGCGCCTGTTCTAAAGAAGGATATCATGGCACTGGAGAGGGTCCAGAGACGAGCTACAAAATTGATAAAAGGAATGGAGCATTTTAGTTATGAAGAAAGGTTACAAAAATTAAATCTGTTTAGTTTGGAAAAACGGCGCCTGAGAGGGGATATGATAACTTTATACAAATATATTCGGGGCCAGTACAAACCTTTATCTGGAAATCTATTCATAAACAGGGTTATACATAGGACACGAGGTCACACATTTAGGCTGGAAGAAAGGAGATTTCATCTAAGGCAAAGAAAAGGTTTTTTTACAGTAAGAACAATAAGGATATGGAATTCTCTGCCTGAAGAGGTGGTTTTGTCAGAGTCCATACAGATGTTTAAACTGAAATTGGATAAATACTTACAAAAACGTAACATACAGGGATATAATTTCTAATTAGTGGGGTAATAGCTGATTGATCCAAGGAGACATCTGACTGCTATTTTGGGGTCAAGAAGGAATTTTTTCCTAGTTTGTGGCAAAATTGGAAGTGCTTCAGACCAGGTTTTTTGCCTTCTTTTGGATCAACAGCAACAACATTTCTGAGGAAGGCTGAACTTGATGGACGCAAGTCTCTTTTCAGCTATGTAACTATGTAACTATGTAATTTAAAGTTTGATTAGAAGGTCTCAGCAATCCAAACTGTGAATAGTGTTTAGCTACAAATACCACGACCACATGATCCTACAAATTTCAAACACAACAAAGTCCCTTTCCTGTCCAGCAGTGTGAGAATATTGTGGACCACTTAGAGTAGAATGGTGCTTGGCTGCATTCATAATAGCAGCAGATTCTGCACAATTTAAGCATGCAACAGTCCATTACAGCCAACTCCATCACATTCATAGAGGCCATTGTCCTCATTTCACTGGGGCTTGCCCCTTTCTTGGATTATGGACATTGGCAGATATCAGTAAGCCCTTATATCCCAATCCCCACCATAGATGCATTTTGTGTCGATCATTTTTGCATTGAATATAAGATATAGTGATATGAGCATAATTTAGTTCAATTCACACGATATAATGACTGAGGACCTATTAGCAATGACTGCCATGGAAATTATATCCAGAATGTTTAATGTTTAGAAGCAATGAATTAATGAAAACTTTATAGTGAAATGTTGAAAGGCTTCAACCGTTACATGAAAAAAATGTCAGGAAACTAAACATGTGACGAGATGGATCTACTATAGTGAACTGCCACTGACCTGTAATAAGTCTAATTCAGGACTGAAATTCCAGTAGAGAGAGGATAATAAGAACAGAAGAGAAGGAGGTTAGGGACTTTTGTGATGCCAGTTGACTGGCTGGAGATAGCTCGACATGAATTTTCATAGGGTCATCGAAGACTGGTTGAAAGGGACACTGTAGGCACCATAACCACTTCAGCTGCATCCTACATGAGTGTTAAATGGTTTATTTACTGTTTAGAAGAGATGCCCGTTCCTCGGCAGACTGTGGCACAGCCAAACAGCCCTGAGAAGCGGTCAGAGTGTCTCTGTTGCACTGTGGAATTCAATGCTTGCATTGTAAGAAGTTTATTGTGGGCCCTTGTCTGGGTCACAATGGATGCAATGCACTTTTTCCAACCATTGGGGACCCAGAGAAACATCTTAAAAACAAAAGTTTGATTCTGATTCGTAGGTTATGAATCTCTGCTACAGGTCATGATGATTGGAATCTGCGAAAGGGAAAAATAAAAATCACATCTATACATCACATCTGTATAAGATTAATTACTTGTACAGATATGATATAAAACAAATAATCTCCCTATGTTCTTGAATATGGTAGTTACTAAATGATAAAAAATAGACCAATAATACATAGAGAATGACCATAATTGTATTTTATTTACAAACTAACAGCACCAGACTGTATGAAAACAAATGGGTATTAAATATAAACATAACCACCTCATTATTTTTAATAACGTTATCAAATATTTATTACAATTAGAAAAATGATAGTTATAAATTAGTAACAAACACACCAGTAAAGGGAGCCAAAACATATGTCATGTAGCTTACCAGTGAAGCTCTAACAAGCCATTGTACACAAATCAGATGTATGGACTATTCCCAGAGCGTCATTCTAAAGAGACTGCATATTGAAAAATGGCAGGGAGTCAGGGACTAGCAAACAGAGGAAAACAACGTCAGCATCTTTGATATGAAAAAATGACATAGTTTAGAAATGGTTCAAAGAAAAAACACTGAACTACTGAATGAGACATCCATCCATATTTACACCCAGTGCTAAACCGGTCACTTGGGTCTAGATCCAATTACCATCTATACAAAACGATTACCCTCCGGTTCATATATTATAATATTATTATAATATGAAAAGTACTTATTTTCTACTCTTTGAGAAAGAATCTCTGCTATGGTGAAATGTAACCTTAGTCAGCTGTATCAAGGTACAGCGTGTTCTCTACAGAATAAATAGCGAGAATGCAGCTCTCAGCACTCTGTACCCTCCTGTGACTAACTTTGTGTTCCTTGAAGTGAATGGAACCATGGGGCGATAAATACAGTAGCCAATTTGAAGAGGATGGAAAAGAATGTTGCAATCATCTACTCTGCTCCTTAGCATTAGAAATGACTGTATAACGTTTTAAAAAGATTTACAGGCATATTACATAACGGTGAATCTACAGATATACTGGAAACAAAGTAGAAGTCACTGTAAATTTCAAAGTGGGTATGATATTATCCATGTTTTTATACATACTCAATACAGCATACGATATTATTTAATATGATACTATAGTATGTCTATCATTTTTATCTACCAGGTATTTAATGCCATCTTTTAATTACAAAGACCATGTAGAAGATACAGAAGATACAGGAGGACTGGTCCCAGGCTTGGGGCTCAGATCTATTCCACCCAGAATTCCTCTCTTCTTCTATGGTGAAATATAGCAGAGAGCCAGCGGTTCCTTCCAGCACTACCCAAACAGTAATACCAAGGAACTTACAGAGAGAGAGGGCTTCAGCTGAAGTTCCCCAACAAATATCAGCCAGACATTAGATAAAGTGGGGAACAGCAATGTACACCTTATTAATTAATGATATAGTGACGGGGCAGCCAGTTTGAAGTGGTCTGAAAGTGTTCCTGGAACAATGTGACAATACCATGCTGGGAAAACAACAAGACAGGAAAGGGGGGGGGCATAAAACATGGACAATCAATACATTTAACTTAATTAAAACTGCACAATATAGAAAATGACAATTTTAAATCGGATTATAAGCAATTGAAAGGTGGGGAAGCATCCGTTTTAGACCACATCTAAAGAGACTCAGTGAAATGTGAATGAGATGCCTAATTATGTTCTCACAACTGATTTCCATCTAGTATGCACTTCAAACACAATCTAGCAAAGTCTTCCAGAATTTCAATAAATCTACTCTATAGACTAGGAGATGATACCAAACAACTTTTTTCATATCTATTATTATTAACATTTATATAGCATCAACATACACTTGTCAGCCACAACTTTAAAACCACTAACAGATGAAGTGAATAACATGATTTTGTTGAAATGGTACCTGTCAAGGGTTGGGATGTATTAGACAGCAAGGGAACAGTCAGTTCTTAAATTTCATGGCTTGTTAGCAGGAAAAATGGGCAAGTCAAAAAGATGAGTGACTTGTGACAAGGGGCATACAACCGGGTCAGAAAATCCCCTAAACAGCAAGTAGTTTGGAGTGTTTCCAGTATACAATGGTTAATACCAACCAAAAGTGGTGCAAGAAAGGATAACCAGTGAACCGTCATCAAGGTCATGGGCGCCCAAGGGTCATTGATGCACATGGGGAGTGAGGGCTAGCCCTTCTGGTCCGATTACACAGAATAGCTACTGTAGCTCAAATTGCTGAAAAACTTAAAGCTGGTCATAAAAGAAAGGTGTCAGAACACACAGTGCGGGCTGAAGACCACTGTCTACCATTGAAAACTCCTTCACTGGGGATGTGAGTGTTGGAACTGGGACATGAAGAAATGGAAGACGGTTGCCTGGTCTAATAAATTCAATTTTCTTTTAGATCAGGTGGATGGCCATATACATTGAATACCTGGGGAAGAAATGGAAGTAGGATGCACTATAGAAAGGAGGCAGGCCAGCAGAGGCGATGTTATGCTCTGGGCAATATTTTGCTGTGAAAACTTGGGTCCTGGCATTCATGCCACCTACCTAGAGATTCTTGCAGACCACATACACCCTTTCATTGCAATGATGTTCCCTGAGAGCAGTGACCACTTTCAGAAGGATAATATACTCTGATACACTGCAAATTTGTTTAGGAATGGTTTGAGGAACATGACAAAGAGTACAAGAGGTTGCCTCGGCCTCCATATTTCCAAGATTCAAATTTAATTGAGCATCTGTGGGATGTGCTGGAACAACAAATCCGATGCATGGAGGCTCCACCTCACAACTTGTGGATTTTATACCTCATTGCACAGGAGATGTTTGGGCAGTACAAGGGGAACCTATGCGATATTAGGCAGGTGGTTTTAATGTTGTTGCTCATCAGTGTATTCTGCAACACTTTATAATTATAGAAAGGGAAAGAGCAAGACCTTGTTCAAATGAGCTTAAAATCTATAAAGACTCAAGGCAAGCAGATATATCATTAGATATCTTGCCCAGCGGCACTTATTGGTGAGGTGGTCTGACAACCAGAGCCAGGTGGTCTGCGCATATCTTTCTTAATTTTCATATAACCATGAGTTTTGTGTTTACAGCTTTTGTAAATATTTAAACCAAAATAACAACATTTTTAAATGTTCTTAATTCGAAGACAAGTGAAAAGGAAACGTTAAACATTATTGTTATTTAATGAGTAAGATTGTAATACTTCATGTTTTAAATTCATCTAATTCAAGATTATCCCACAAAGATTTGCTAAATTCTTTGACCTGTTTGCCACATTAATAAAGTTATTTGATCTGCTTGGATTTGACTGAATCATTATCTGCTAAATTAATCGTGCAAAGTTCGCGACTTCAGGAAAATTTTCTTGGTTCTTTAAAGTTAAACATAACATTTCCTCAGAAAATATACAGCTTTTAAGAGAAATAAAAGTATTCATTTTTATAATGTTAATTTATGTAAATAATTTAATTTTTACAGACCAGTTCCCTAAAGACAATCTGACATGCTTTAATCTTCTTAGTTGAAACAGAGTAACTTCTTATATATTCATAAAAGCTACCAGATTGTTTTTTAAATAAGACACATTTTTTAGCCATGAAAAGGTTCATATAATGTATCCACAGGCTTTATGTCAGTATGGATACATTATAAGCCACAGGCTTTTTTGCCAGTATGTCATAATAAACTGACAGGAATAATACTGAAACTAAGCCAAACACCTTCATAGTTCTATATAATTTAAAATAATTTAAAATTAGGCTACCAGAATCATGCTCTACGACATAGTGAGATGCATTTGTTGTTACTCCATGTCACTGTTCTTATATGCACACAGTGCTGCTGCCGGGTAGAGACAACATGTTTTGTGAATGGAAAACCATGCATGGGAATAATTGTTTATATACAGGAAGTGAAAAAGATGGACTGGTGGATGGACAAAAGTGGGGTTGATGGGGGATAAATGTGGGTCCAGATGGAACAGAAACACTAGAGTGTAATTGGAGAGAGACACTGAGATCTACTGAGATAAGAGGTGGGTCAGACACAAGTGAGGGTAATGGGAAAGATACATGTGAGAGAAGGCCCGGACATAATGAGCAATGGACATAATGAGAGACAGTTTGGGTGAGATGGGACAGAGACAGTTGGAGAATAAATAGGGAAATAAAAAGTTTGTGATTAGGAAATACGCTAGGAGTATGACTGGGAGAGCTGAAGGTTGGGGAAGTTGTTGATACACTTATAATTTTAAACACATCAATGCATTCATACACACTAACATTCCACACAAGTACATTCCTACATTAACATACACACTGAAATGCTTCACAAATACTTCTTTGCATTCACACACAAACATACACACAAAAATGCTTGTCTGAATTCACATAGATACCTTACAATCAAATACACACCTGCATTCACACACGCATTAACATTACCTTGCATTTACACACACTGGCACAACACATGGACATACCTTTTAATTTACACACACATGGAATATGCAAATATACATATGCCCCTTGACATGAACACTGATACTTCACATTAATACAGTGCTACATTCACATACACTAATACGCTGCTCATATACACACACACACACAGACACAAAATGCAAGCACACCCCAGCAGTCATGCACATTTCTTTCACACAAATACACCCCTGCATTCACACACAGCAGTGGGGCAGTGAAACAGGAGGAAATTCACCCATAGGGACCATGTAACTTGATTATACCAATAAACGAGCGATTCTGGTGCGTGGAGTATCGTTTAACACCTGGAATGTAAACATTCAGGAGGGATGCTACCAATTGACGAATCTGACACAGGTGCCAAATGCCTTAGATACACTTCTGGTTCTATCTTCAACATATTGTGTATTCTAGAGTGTCTATACAATTAAATTAAGAAGTAGAGGTTTTGGCAATTAGATTTTATGCTTGTCTGGTGTCACACTAGGTTATGTCAGTGTAACTAATCTTCTGCATTCAGGGAACCTGTTTAATAGATGCCATGATTTAGCACAGTGGCTCTTAACCCCTGGGTTGTGTCCCCATGTTATCTCAATGGTTTTCCTATGGTTGGAGCAGACACAGCATAGTCATCAGGCTGCACAAATCTATCCATGACAAACCATTTACTGCAACAGTCCTGCTTTTCACAGTGCAATGGAGACTCATTCTCATTCAAACACATGGAAGAGTCTATTCAAGATGATAATCTGAATTTATTTGTTACATATTATACTATAAGTAAAAAATAGGCCACCAATTTAATTGTCATGTACATAATTTGGGTCCCTATCAAAAAAAGGTTAAAGGACCACTCTAGGCACCCAGACCACTTCAGCTTGAATGAAGTGGTCTGGGTGCCAGGTCCCTCTAGGATTAACCCTTTTTTTTTTTTTATAAACATAGCAGTTTCAGAGAAACTGCTATGTTTATAAATGGGTTAATCCAGCCTCTAAAGCCTCTAGTGGCTGTCTCATTGACAGCCACTAGAGGCGTTTACGTGCTTCTCACTGCGAAAATCACAGTGAGAAGACGCCAGCGTCCATAGGAAAGCCTTGTGAATACTTTCCTATGAGACTGGCTGAATGCGCGCGCAGCTCCTGCAGCGCATGCGCATTCAGCCGAAGAGGAGGATCGGAGGCGGAGAGGAGGAGGAGAGCTCCCCGCCCGGCGCTGGAAAAAAGGTAAGTTTAACCCCTTTCCTTGCCATCCAGCCCGGCGGGAGGGGGTCCCTGAGGGTGGGGGCACCCTCAGGGCACTATAGTGCCAGGAAAATGAGTATGTTTTCCTGGCACTATAGTGGTCCTTTAAGAATTACAAATGTTTATAAATTCATTTTTTTTTATTTGAAATTTAATTAGCTGCAAAGAAAGGGGATTAAACGCAAATGCGGTGACTTAAACAGGAGTGGCGTTTATTTTTTATTTAAAATTTTTCCCATTTTGCAAATATCTTTCAATGCATGACCTATATAATGCATGGATAAAAACTCTCACCTTAAAAACTCTTAAAGGAACACTATACAGTTAGGAATGCAAACATGTTTTCCTGACCCTATAGTGTTAAAACCACCATTTAGGTGGCTTGCTGCCCCCATAGCCCCCTTAAAAGGTAAGAAAACATACCTTATTTCCAGTGCTGTGCGGGTCTGCCGACACTGGCCCCGCCCCGATCTGCCTCTTTGCTGACATCATCAGAATGTATTATTCGTAGTCAATCCAATGGGAAAGAATTGGATTGGCGTAAATCGGCAAGGAGGCGGAACAGGGGCAGTGCCAAATGTCAGCTTGGCCAATCAGCACCTCTGCATAGAAATGATTCAGCATTTTCATGCAGAGCGTGGAGATGCTGAACGGCAGCACTGCCCCAGGAAAAACCTCCAGTGGCCATCTGAATAGTGGCCACTGGAGAGGTAACCTAGGGTACAATGTAAACACTCAGAAAAAGGCAGTGTTTACATGAAAATTCCTGCAGGGAAAGACTATACTGACCAGAACAACTACATTAAGCTGTAGTTGTTCTGGTGACTACAGTGTCCCTTTAGATGATCACCAAGGGCATTTTGCTTGTTTTTGTATAGCTTGGATTAAATATAAACCCATGTCTCATCTGTGCCACAGCAAGTTGTCTGTGTATGATTCTCATTATATTGTTTTGTTGAACATACACAGTATGTCAATATATTTATAACCTGTTATCTTACATATTTCTGCTAAACATGTTGTGCTGAATTAATAATAAAAATAATATCCCATAACTGTGAATTTATTCCTAGCAGTAGTATAAATAAATATGTATATAGTCAAGTTGTTGAGATTTATATTCCCATAACTCAGAATTTGCTGCAATACCTTAGTACCCATTCACTACACCAAACTTGCTCTGTTTGACAGGAGAACCACTTAGCTGTGTCAATTCTACATATTTATTGTTTCTGGTAGTCCCTTCCAATTTTGAGCCAGGATAGTTCTCTTTTCTATTAATTTCAGTCCCTTAGCACTGATTCTGCTAGTTTGTGCTTGTCCTTCCTTCCTTTGTAAAAAGAAGAACATTAAGTGTCTAGGCAGTAACCCAACAGGGCTCACAAATATTTAGTCAATTAGATTTTCACTAGATTGTGCCATACTGGTTCTAGGAGTACACATATAGAGTGAGCGTCACACACCTTCATGTGTGGAACTTATAGTGAATGTTTAGGTAACAGGACATAAGATCACATTCCTGCCATAGATCTTCCACTGAACACCTGGCCTGTAATGCAATCTTTAGTTGGATGTTAGAGAGGTGAATTATGGGAGTGGGGCAGGTGATCATGCACTTTGGAATTGAGAAAACATAGGAATGGAGCATACCTGACAACTTATAACAGGCTTTGCTGGTTCAGGTAATTTATGTCATGATATATGTTAACACTTAACAAGTAGCATATGTAGGCGATGGAGGTGCACTCAATCCTTTGTCGTTGAATTCAGAGTGCTCTAGTGGATATGTCCCAGTACCAAAAGGACCAGATACAGAATTTAAATATAAAGAAATCCAGGCACTCCAGGGAATTCCAGTAAAGGCAATTTTTATTGGAACAAGGAACTCAAAAGCAATGTTTAACCCCTTAGGCCCTTTGTCAAGCTTGTCAAGCCCTAAGGGGTCGAAATGTTGCTTTTGAGTTCCTTGTTCCAATAAAAATTGCCTTTACTGGAATTCCCTGGAGTGCCTGGATTTCTTTATATTTAAACACTTAACAAGTAGTGACACTGTTCAAGTGACTGGATTATTTCTTTGACTTGAAAACCATGCCAATGGAAAATGGAGAAATGCTTAAGTGGTCAAGCACATATTTTAGCAATATTTCCACCACAGAGTAGACAATACATTTACTTGCCCAATATGCAAGTCAAAAGCATGTGATTTTTATTTATTATTAACTCTTCTGCTATGTTACTACCAGGATAAAGCTTCCTTAAAACAACACAGAATAATGCCTCTGCTAATCACAAATCTTGTATCTGATGAAGGCGGGATCCCTGAGCTGGGAGATGTGCCGATCTAGAATCCTGGAACGTGCCATGGCACTACTTTCATTTGTCTTGGATAAACTTCACTATGCAGACTAGGGACTGCCTTCGGTTTCAACATTTGTGAATATTTTGGATTCTGATTGGTTAGAAAAAAAGCAAGCAGCCAATTAGAATACATCTTTGTTTTCAAGTAGATAGCTAGTTTTTGTCCTGTTGCTTCCTACAGATTCTTTTAAAAGCAGAATTTCCACCACCTTTGAAAAACGGTCAACCCCATAAGTGATACATGAAGTTTGCACTTGTTTTAGTATGCACTTTTAGATGGAAAACATTTATTTATAGCCATTACTGACATAACACAGTTGGTACTTGGGTAGAAC
The DNA here is from genome assembly GCA_933207985.1 of Pelobates cultripes. Classification (NCBI taxonomy): domain Eukaryota; kingdom Metazoa; phylum Chordata; class Amphibia; order Anura; family Pelobatidae; genus Pelobates; species Pelobates cultripes. The sequence continues at coordinate 375,499,479 of OW240912.1, forward strand.
CTGCAAATATTTCTCTAGCATAGATAGATGTCTCCTCTACATCAGCCTACAAAAACAAGTCTATAATACAAAATATAACCCATTATCCACCCTATTATAAGCCAAACATGTTTTTTGAATGCAAGGACATTTTGTTCGCAAAACACCTGGAAAGTTACTCATCATGCAGAGAGTAACAGGGTATGATACAACTAACAGTCAAATTACTCTAGTTTCTTCTCCATGCAACACTACATGGTTGTAATGGATATCACTAGTTAAAACTAGAAAAGGATACACAACATTAACTGTATGTGTAGTACAGCAACATCCAATTGTTGTTAGAGGCTGCGGTAGGTTATAGGGATATGTCCTTTGATCTCCAAGGTCTAGCTACATATCAAAAACATATGGGGACCCAGCTTAATTTCTACTGCTGCTCAAGTAAGTCACTATTTGTTTTGTAATTCCAACTAAGTGCATTAATTGAATGGTACCCAGAACAGACAAATTGGTCTAACTGGTCAGAAGTCTTGAGTCTTGAGTTTAGTGTAGTCCCAGATGGTTTCATTTAGCAACTGAGCAAGAGCAAAGAAAAGTATTAACCACTGTCAGAGTATTTGGCTTTATTCTAGATTTATCAAATAAGTCCCTGACTTAAGCTTTCAATTCCTTATATTTATTAACAGGCGTCTACAAAGAAATGTATTGTAAGTATATAATATGTTGTCATAAGATAAATCAATTATTATAACAATAATGATGCTGATAATATTCATACTAATACAAACAGAAGGTTAATCTCATTTCAATATTTTGGACTGTCATTAGTCATGAGAATTTTGTGATGTAGGGGCTTAAAGTCAGTAAAACTAGTTCAGACTATATTTTATTAAATTTAAGAAGTGTCTAAGGTATTGATAAAATAAAAATAGGAGAAAAACATAACGGTCCGCCTTGATTCGTAGCTCAGAATCAGAGCAACACAAGAGCTGGGAGACACACAGATCAGTCAACACAAAGGACTTTTTGCAAGTCTAGTAAGATCAAAGAAAGCTGTAAGAGTAACGTGTAAGAGCATCTGCCTGACATGCTCTAGGGCAAAACAACAAGGTATTATAAGAACAAAAAGACTGGGTGGATTGATGACAGTTTAAGGTCAGTGATAACTGAAATACATTCTACATTATGTAAGGTCAACCTTGAATGAACCCTGCACCAATAATTCATGATTATTTAATTCAAGTAAGTCTAACCACGATAAGAATATTTATTCTAAGAAAGACTAAGGAAAACCACTTGGGAATTTAAAAATGAAATTTAGCTTTTTAATCTTTTTTAAAATAGATATATTTTTGGGGCTGGTGAATAACAGATGTAATATGGGTAAAAGAGTTAAAGATGAATATTGACTAGGAAGACCTTGTAATAACCCTCGATGAGTATTCAAGAAAAAGTGTTTGCACGCTGAGTTTCTATAAACAGTACATTTGGTTATGTGTGTATGCTAAAATGCAGGTTTTCTAGAATGTATTCATGCTTGGAATCTTTTGAGAATTGACACAAAGCTTTGAGTATGGCAACTGCTTGCAAGATATTAAAGAATAGACCACTACATAGTTACATAGCTGAAAAGAGACTTGCGTCCATCAAGTTCAGCCTTTCTCACATTTGTTTTTTTGCGGTTGATCCAAAAGAAGGCAAAAAAACCCAGTTTGAAGCACTTTAAATTTTGCAACAAACTAGGTAAAAGAAAAATCCTTCTTGACCCCAGAATGGCAGTCAGATTTATCCTTGGATCAAGCAGTTATTACCCTACATTGAAAGATTATATCCTTGAATATTCTGTTTTTGCAAGTATGCATCTAGTTGCTGTTTGAACATCTGTATGGACTCTGATAAAACCACTTCTTCAGGCAGAGAATTCCACATCCTTATTGTTCTTACAGTAAAAAAAAAACCTTTTCTTTGCCTTAGACGAAATCTTCTTTCTTCCGGTCTAAACGCATGACCTCGTGTCCTATGTAAAGTCCGGTTTGTGAATAGATTTCCACACTGTGGTTTGTTATGCTCCCGAATATAATTGTATGCCCTGAATATATTTGGAATAGAATACTTCTAACCACTATTGGTCCAATAATGAATTTTGTGCTGCTTTTCTGACTACTTTCATGCTTACCTCTGCCACCGTTGTAAAAGAAAAAGTGGTCATACCCCAGAATATACTCCAGAAATACTCTATTTCAGAGTCCCTTCCTTCCATGTGAAGGGTGAAAACTTATGTGATAATACTTAGCAATGTGTTTAAAAATTAACTGTGATAACAGTACAAACAACTAAAATCAAATTCAAATGGGTTGGTTGACTAAATTTCAATGAATTGATATAGAGGTCCATAAAACAGCATACAGAACTACCAACTGAGACAAACTCAACCAGCCAAGCTACTAAGCCATTATCACCTAAAGTATATTTTGCCAACGTTTCTTCAAGAGTACTGTTTAGTGTGTACTCTATATAACTCTTTAGAAAATATTACATGGTTCGTGTATGTGCTATCTCTCTGAGCCCAAATGAAATTTTTTCTTTGTTCTAATCTACAATTTCATTAAAAGTAGCAAAACATTATTTAATATAAGTACATTAAAAGATTTGTGCTTTTTTAGGTCCAGAAAATGTTTAAATATTTTGGAAATATGGCAAAAATATTAATTTGGTAGGAAATCATGCTTTCCAAGCTTTTTAAAGAAAAACGAAGATCAAGAGGTCTTCCACTGGACTCGCTGTGTGACATATGCTAATTCTGTTGACGATTCCCAGATGGCTGCTCCAGCACATTAGCTTGAAATCTAATTTATGGAAATATATGCCTAATATGCAAATGAATGTGTGGCCCAGCTTACTTTACATAAATCTTACTCATTTTCACTTTAGAAGGGTTAGTGCCAGAAAATATTATTTAGAATTTTCCTTGATAATTGATGAGGCATAAAACATCTGAAAAAACAAGGATTTTACAATTCCAGCCACATTTACAGTGAAGAAGAAACCACCTAGGGAGGTCCAATAGATAAAGAAGAAGATCTCAGATCCATTTGTCTTTAATAGGGTGTGAAGGAGGTTTTTTGATGAGAAAAAGTACAGGAAATTTTGATGAAAACGTTGAACAGCTTTCATCTATTATATCTTTTTAAAATCAAGATTTTATTTATCCCACTAACTTGTTTTCAAGACAATTACAACATATTTGGATCAAGGAAATTAACTGCTAATTAATAGCTTTCATGGAGGAAATACTCTTACATTTTATTTTATAAATAAGGATTTTGTAAAAGAAAGACAGATGCCTAACAAATATACAAAAACAGAATCTTTACAAATATACAACTACTATTCTTCACGAGAAAAGCTTTCCCCAAGAGGCAATGCGGACAGTTTCCGAGAGAGTGTTTTATTTCCAGAGAGGACACTGGAGGCAAAAGTGGTAAAACAAACATTTTGCTTTAATGTCTTTGGACAAAAACACCAATTTGTGTTGCAAACTCTGAGAATCTCTAGACAACCCCTTCCTACATTTTATTAAATACAGTCTTATTTCCATTCATGCCAAACATGCTTGTTACCCATGCCGTAACCATAAAGCCTTCAAATAAATTTATTTTTACAGATTTTAGGTTGGTGGAAGTGGAAGGTATTTGTAGTAGTACAGTCAGTCCTCTCTGGGTTTACATATCATTGCAATTTATAAGAGAGTATGCATGAGGCTGTATTCATACACGTTATCTAACAGAAGTAAATTACGCACATCATCTGAATAGGAATTATAAATTGCCAAGATCTATGGAATTCAAGATTAACAAAAAAAATGGAAAATTTTCAAAGTTATCCCCAAACTATATGTATAATATGTATCAAGAAAACCACCATAAAACTATAATAAGCCTCATAGAGGTAAACATCTTTCAAATGTAACACCTTCAAGTAGAGTGTGTCTTTAATTACCATGAGTCCCATGTCAATCAATATGTTAGTTTCATTCCTTGGCTACTCCTAAGATTAACAGAGTTATTTACTAAAGTAAGAATTTGAAATTAAGCGAATTTCAAATTTAAAGTCAAAGTTAATTTGTCCCTAACGGACAACTGTCACCTCAAAAACTAATTTTAATATAATAATCCTTCAATCATGTTTTGAAAGGAAATAAATTCTTTGTTAAATGAAGTATATGTAAAAATACAAAAAGAGGAAAACTCATAACCTACCTTTGGCATATCACAGGATGGACCACATACATGGACCTTTGGTCAGACAGTGTTTGAATTTGACAGTTAGTCTCTTTGGTTTTTCCCAGCTTCACTCCCTTCACAGACACACGGAAGACCATAGAGACTAACTGTCGGTTTTCAAACACTGTGACCTCAATCTCTATTCAATAAAGATTAAGAGGTTGCTTGCAGGCTCAAAGTATTGGAAAATATTTTGGGCAGTTTAAGGGATTTCAGGCTTTCAATATACCCATAAATGGCCTCCATATTGCAATACAAACTCCATTTATGTTTAGCGGATAACTAAGTTAAAAAAGTATTATTTTTTAAAATGCACCTCAGTCCCATCTCTTATACAACTTCTTTTCAAATTCAGCAAGTATTTTTTAGGCACTAAGGCATTCGCATGGTTTCCTGAAACTCTTTCTCCCTGCATGTGATCCCTAAATTCAGGAAGCGTTTCTGTACGCCAAATGGCCTCAGTATCAGCTCCCTAAACCATGTTTCTAGTGTCTTTCAAATTATCCTCACAGTCAAGTATTTTTCTACCTTGAAAAAAAAAGGCTCCACATTGGCTTCCCAAATCCAATTTCTTCTGATCTACAAGTTTAGCATGCCAACTTAATTGTACTAAGCACCCCATCTCTACACCACACCATCTAGAATACCACCAACCATTGTGTCCTATGAAAAGCTCTCATGCTACACTTTTGGGGACTGGCTATTATGTATCCAAAAGTGGAACAGCTAGGACAGTAGTAGTAAGATCCAAAAACAAACATCTCATCGGATCTGGGACTGCTAGATGGAGCTGCCCTGTACAACAAAACCTTTACATGCACCAGCTATAGTGGACTGTATTTAAATTAATATGAATAAGAGAAAAGAATAGCAAACCAGGTAGCTAGCGATAAATATCATGGCTGATGCTGTTGAGTTAATGAAGTACAAGCTGGAATTTTGTAATGTTATGTTTTATAAACCACACAACACGTCAACAGATGCTTAAATTTGCTCTCTTATACAGTAAACCTTGAGCAGTGTATGTCAAGCAAACTGCGCAACGAAACATTCCATTCGCCTTCAGACATATCACAGTGTGATCAGCTTCTGCTGGGCTTTTTGCAATTAAACATATTTATAGTTTGCAAAATAATATACTTAGTATATTCCGGTATGATTAAATAGTCACGCATGCTGTGTTCAAGTTACGAAACAACATTCTACAATACCGCGCTGAATATCTCATCTGGCTTTTTGCGTGCTCCAGTGAAATAGCAGTGCTTTAGAAAAAGCTAAATAACAAAAAAAATTGCCTGGCAGGCAATTTATTTAAAAATCCAAACTACAGGTGGCATATTATTTCTGACTGTAAAACAATAAATATACATATGTTCATAGGATCTTGTATTCTAAAGTACAAATTACAAACTTCAAAAGCGTTCGCCCTCTCCCTTTGATGATCTGCAATGTTGAGGATACAAGTCTGTTGTTTAATTAAATGTAAATCTCCAAAACATCTTTCCCACACATAATGTTTGATGTGTTGTAAAATATTTCCAAAGGGTTGATTTAGAAACGTTCACGACTGCATGCATACGATAATTGGGATCAGACGAAATATGAAGAGGCAGAAAAAATTAATATGAAGTAAGATTACTAAATCCTACGATGTCCTGCGGCAATCGATAGATCACTTAACCCTTAAAGTGTTAAAAGTGTTAAGAGTCTATAAAGAAACTTAGAAATGCACCACAAGGGGTTTAGACTGTCTGGTTTTGTAACAGGATACAAATCTGCCCAAAGGTACCGCAACGAGGCCGGATTTGAAGAGAGAGGCTGGTAGGTGTTGATTAGATATACTGGATATTTGGCCATGTAAGGATATTAAACACTTTCTGACCTAGGGTCTTCAGAGTTAAATTAAACCCCTATTTCAAAGGGGAATATGTGACATTTAAGTGTATCCCCAAATCAAATCACAGACGGTGAAAACTGTAACAGAAAAGGGAATAAATAGTGAGATCCTATGATGATAGTAGCCATTAAAAACATGTGATTTTGGCTCATAAAAGCTCAGCTATTCCTTCTTGCAAACACCAAACACTCACAATCACTCACATCAATTGCACCTATCATACACACAAAAGCTCATTATAATGATTCAAAGACATACAAATCGGACACTTGATAACAACAAGACATGGTGAGTACCATCAGAAGTGAGTATGCAAAATGGATATAATTATACAAAAGTTTTAATGTAAAACGCATTCTATTCAACGTTAAAATTAATTGAAAGGTATAACATAACAATGTGACGCATCATTAAATAGCATAGAAAGTTATTTTTTTAGATAAGACGGTGAAGCTGGGTTGATTAAAATAAAGGGGAAGGTGAGATAGGGTTAACTGGTTAGCCTTCCGAAAACAAGTTGTTTCTTTTCACCCACCACGTATATCAGTCACAAGAACTAGAGTGCTCGGATCCATGTAAATAATCACAGTAGAGATTTATTTTAATTCTATTTGTCGCTGCAGGGCTCTTTTTGCTGGGAGAAGATACAGGATGTATCCCAGTTGGGTTATAGTGTTTTGTCTTCTGTTTTTCTATTATGCGGAGAGATCGTATCATTGGAATTATGGACACAGCTCACTAATGCACTCTCATACTACCTGAAGATGGTAGTTAAAATACATTGAAAATAGAGGCACAACAGATCACTTGAGAAATGCAGACCGTCATTAGAACCTAATAGCTTGGAAAAATAATGGCTTTTTTTCTTTTTAAAACCATATTTTAAGAAAGTGCCATAGCTTGTCTTTCGCGAATGTTCCATTTGCACTCTAAATTCAGCAGAGAGGGGAGGTAAATACGGAGTGTTGAGTATCACCAGTCCCAGAGAGCCAGATGTGTGATGTTTGACAACTCTTACATGCCAAATGCTCAGGTCAGAACATGAAATGTCAAAAGAAATGCATACTTGGTATTAAATATTATTAGTGTAAACTATGTTCAAAATAACCGATCACGATGCAAAAAAAAAACAAAAACGCACTACTCACTTACTACTAGATATTTTCAAACTTTTGTTTGTTATTTTAACCCCTTGAGGACGGAGTCAATAGTGCACATTCTGATCAAAACAAAACGTAAACAAAAACTGGAATTTGCGCTATATGTCTGTTCAACCGTAATTCACCGCTGTCACGTTAAGTGCACCCACACTTATATATCATTTTGTTCAGGAGAAAAAGGGCTTTAATTTATCATTAACTATTTATATATGGAACATAATTTATTATGAATAAAATTTAAAAAAATGTGAGAAAATAAGATTTTTTTTTAAATTTGTATTTCCATCTGACATTTTAGATGTGAATGTCATAATACTGTTTTTACTGCAAAAAAATGCACATATTTTTAATCAGCGATGTCTCACGAGTACAACAGTACCCCCCATTAACAGGTTTTATGGTGTTTTGCAAAGTTACAGGGTCAAATATAGAATGTTACATTTTCACATTGAAATTTGCCAGATTAGTAATGTTACATTTGAGATGGTGTGGTAGTCCAGGAATGAGAATTACCCCCATAATGGCATACCATTTGAAAAAGTAGACAACCCAAGGTATTGAAAGTGGGGTATGTTTAGTCTTTTTTAGTAGCCACTTAGTCACAAACACTGGCCAAAGTTAGCGTTCATATTTGTTTTTGTGTGAAAAAAGCAAAAAACTAATATTTGGCCAGTGTTTGTGACTAAGTGGCTACTCAGAAAGACTGGACATACCCCACTTGCAATACCTTGGGTTGTCTACTTTTGCAAATGGTATGCCATCATGGGGGTAATTCTCATGCCTGGGCTACCATACGCTCTCAAAGGCAACATAACCAATCTGGCAAGTTTCAATGTCAAAAAAATGAAATGCAAGCCTTATATGTGACTCTCTAACTTTCCAAAACACTATAAAACCTGTACATGGGGGTACTGTTATTATCTGGAGACTTCACTAAACACAAATATTAGTGTTTTAAAACAGTAAAACATATTACAACAATAATATAGTCCATAAAACTGCTGTTTGTTTGTAAAAAAAATGCAAAAAACGTCACTTTTACTTAGAATATCATAGTTGTAATACAATTTACCAGTTTGAAACACTAATATTTGAGTTCAGCCAAGTCTCCCGAGTAAAACAGTACCCCCTATGTACAGTATTTATGGTGTCTTGGAGAGTTACAGGGTCAAATATAGTGCTTGCAAATTAAATTCTCTGCACTTTCTCCCTGTGTTGTCAGGCATATCAATCAAATTTTAATTAATCAAATCACATAATTATGTTAAAAGATTACTTAAATATACACGTAGAATTTTAATATATATGCATTTATAGGTATTTAAATTCTACGTGTATACTAATGTAATCTTTTATGCAATTATATGTATTTATCTATATATATATATATATATATATTTGCGGTTATTTGTATTTTATATATAGATATATATATATATATATATAGAATGTCATTCTAAGTGTATTTTGTTACCAATATATATGTATTAATAACAAAATACAGTTAGAATGAAATTACATATGAATATATCATTTATATAAAATTTTGTTTCATTATTTTATTTATTTATTTTATTATTTTATTTATTTATTATTGTAATTATACGTATATATATATATAATATAAGTGTATATATCTATTATATATATAATATATATACATATATATATGTAACATCATTTTAAGTGTATTTTAATACTAATATATGTATTTATATTAATATTAAAATACACTTTGTATGACGTTATTATATATATAAATAAATTTCTATTTAAATTTTACACATGTTGAATTCTTTGTTTTATTTTTTACTTTCCCACCAGCAGGGGGACTGTCTGACATTTCAGACAGTCCCGCTGCTGGCAGATCCATAGCCAGCTATAGGGGGCCATGTGATCGCTCTTTGAGAGCGATCACATGGCCGCCGGGGGACTAATTTGCAGGGGGAGGGCTGCCTGGGCTGTCAGGCAGCCCTCCAGAAGAGGATCGCGGTGGAGGTAAGTCCACCGAACCTCCTGGGGCTCTAAGCCGTTACGGCGTTCTATGCCGCCGCAACGGCTTTAAAGCCCTTTTAATGCGGGACGGCATAGAACGCTGTAACAGCGTTAAGGGGTTAAATAAGCAATATATGGCACATTTTATAGATATACATGTATTAAAGTTTTTGTAGGTTCCCCAGAACTGGCATGTTTGCTTGAATGTTGGTGCCTGGGCAACAGTGGGATGGAAGTTGCACTTTTCTATATTTTAGTATATATTTTAGTTCCCAGGAGAAGAAATCTTCAGGGACCTCATTATTTTTGTGCTCTTGTGTATACGTGAAAAGCGTAGAGCCCCTTAGGTTGATTTCACTGTCCAATGAGATGTGATACGAGATGTAAGTTCACATCAGCCCCAAAAATGGAGAAGGCTAATGAAAAATAGCAAAGAGAGGCGAGCGCGCATTGAAATTCCATCTTTGCAAAAAACAAAAACGGCATTTACTTAAAGGACAACAGTCACCTCAAAACTATTTTAATATAATAATCCTATCATCAAGTTTTGAAAGAATATATATATACACATTTTAAATGAAGTATATGCAAAAAAATATGAGAGGATCCTTCAGCCATATACATACACCTTAGGCTGGACAGTGTTTGAAAATGGATAGTTAGTCTTTATGGTCTTCTCTGTTCCACTTCCTACACAGAAGCAGAGAAGACCATAGAGACTGTCAGTTTTCAAACACTGTTTGGACCAAGGTGTATGTATATGGCTGAAGGATCCTGTCACATACTAAAGGTAGGGATGAGTGTTTCTCTTTGAATTACATATACTTCATTTTTTCTTTAGGAGAAAGTAGACCCTACTAACGGAGTTATTCACTAAACTGAGAATTGAAAGTGAATTGAAAGCGAATTTCTAATTTAGAGTCAAAAATAGCCAAACTGATAAATACATTTCTAAGTCAGATATGCTTTCAGTTCATCTACTCTTAAATTTCAACTCACTTTAGTTTGTCGTATAATACCTCGATTCCATTGTAATTTAAATGATATTCCAAAGGAATATATTAGTTCTTCAGAAAGATTTTAGAAGTGACAGCACTCAGCTTCAATAGTGGCTAACAGGACTCCTAGCAGACAATCCCAGGGCCCTAGAAGTGTTACCGGTTTGGGCCCCCCTTATTGTCCACATAGGGATGATGAGTGGTGCCAAGCAACTTGATGGTTCTGAAGCTTCAGTCCTGGGCCTTAGACGGCAGCCTATGGTCACCGTATCATTAAAGGACCACTATAGTGCCAGGAAAACATACTCGTTGGATGGCGAGGTAGGGGTTAAACTTACCTCTTTCTCCAGCGCCGGGCGGGGAGCTCTCCTCCTCCTCTCTGCCTCCGATCCTCCTCTTTGGCTGAATGCGCATGCGCGGCAAGAGCTGCGCGCGCATTCAGCTGGTCTCATAGGAAAGCATTTACAATGCTTTCCTATGGATGCTTGCGTGTTCTCACTGTGATTTTCACAGTGAGAAGCACGCAAGCGCCTCTAGCGGCTGTCAATGAGACAGCCACTAGAGGATTTGGGGGAAGGATTAACCCATTTTCTCTGAAACTGCTATGTTTATAAAAAAAAGTGGTTAATCCAAGAGGGACCTGGCACCCAGACCACTTCATGAAGCTGAAGTGGTCTGGGTGCCTAGAGTGGTCCTTTAATCTTGCTCAGACTCTAATTCGTCAATACCCAAAATACCTACTAAACATCTGGCAGACAAATTCGGTCTGAGAACTTTGGTAGTTTTCTATCAGTTCAAACTGGATACAGATAAAAATTATAGTAGAAGATAAATTTGTCTGCTGATTCTAATGTCCCAACCATTTTACTGCTATTTTAATGATAATGTTTAAGAGGCAGGTAAGTACTGGGGAAGAGTACTAGGTCAATCCTCGCATCATTGCCACTACGGCGGGCTGTAGTGACTATGACGTTTGGAGTAACACCTTTAATTTCAACAAGCTTGAAAAGGTGAATTTTGTTAGCATATCTTTAATGTCGTGTAATACATTTTACTACGTAGTATGGAATTCCAAACTTCCTAGTAATGTTATTATCGACTGTGTTTTGGTACTTAGGTTGCTGAGAGCACAAACTCCGTCCACTGGAGAGTTGAATGAGTTGTTTCTTTAATATGAAGAAGCACGTCTAATTAGCAAACATGAATTTTGTAAGAAATTTGCCAAAAGATTCAGTGCAAATATATGTATAGTACGACATAAAGTGCAACTTGAGACCAGCATTCTCCAAGCTATTCAAACGTTTATTGCATTAAATAAATAAATCTGACGCACATGAAAATAAATGCTTTAAAAAGGCGTTTTAGAAAGATACACAGAAAATAGTAATAAAAAGAAAGTGCACTCAGGAGCTCAGAAAGTACAATGCTTAACATCAGTAAACTGGTGAACTTTTTCTATTTTTATGTACCATGGAATGTATAACATTTTTTTTTACACATATGTTTCAGTTACAACTATGTAATACTAGATGAATTAAATAAAACTTTATATTAAGCAAATACATTCCTAGCACTTTAGTGTTCCTCGGCCCCCAGCAGCAAATAAAAGGTTAATAGTGTTGATGTCCCTTGTTGCTGAATTAAACTCCTCCTCTGCCGACGTCAGTGATTTTGAAACCTAATGCACAAATGCAGTGAGCGCTGAACGCGTATTAGGCCTTCCCCATAGGAAAGCATTGAATCAATGTTTTCCTAATTGGGTTTTCAAGAAACAGGATTTCCTCCTGCAAAGCGTGTATCTCTAGTGGCTCTTTGATAGACAGCCTGAAGAGGAGGAGTTAACCCTGCAATATAATATTTCCAGTTTCTCAGAAACTGGAACAATTAACAGTGCAGAGTTAAGGGGACAGGGACACTGCAACCAGACCACTTTATTAAGATGAAGAGGTCTGGGTACCTGTAGGGTCCCTTTAAGGCCCTTTAAGGCACAGGTTAGTAAAACCATAACCTCCTCAACTAAACCATTAATACAATCTAAGGAATCATTTAAAAAAAAAAAAAAAGAGAGATAAAATTATTATATAAAATATGGCAAATATTGTGGCTATTTACCCTCTTGTTACAAAAAACATTTGGATTCGGAGTTGCCTTTGTTTTATAAACCACTACCATTTCACTTCCCTGTATGCAATTAAAATGCCTTTTTTCAAAGTTCCACAGCTCATGCAATTACATTAAAAATGGGTGATGTATGATTTTAATTAGCCAATCTCAAACCTGAATAATTATCGTGAGGAAGAATGCTTTATTGAATATCATTGTTATAATGTCCACTTTGTTTGAATAGATGATATCATTCACTGTTTTTTAAACTCTCCCCCCCCCAAAAAAAAACCCTGTCATTATATTCACTTTGGCAGTGATAATATATAATGTTACAATTATTAATATATGCAAATATAAACTGTAAAGGAAAATTCTTTATCATGTGTTTTGCAGTAGCCTATCGATTTATCTATAACTCAATTAAGTCAGCATTATTATCATATCCCTGAGACCACATGACATTAGCATATCACACCATTTTTCACGTAATGACATGCCTTTGTTGTGATATGAACATTCACACTGAATCCAAGAATAAAACTGATCTCTAATGAGACAGAACTGGGCTGTTATCATGCAGCTATTTATGTAACGTACACATTTATCCCGGGGTCTCACTGATGCAGTCTCTAGAAACCACTGTATCATCAGCAAAGAGGATAAGTATTATTTTGATAGATTACTCTGCGTATCAACATGCACAAGTAAGACACGGCATGACTCACAATTTTAACTGATGGCATAAAAAAGTTTTAATCTCTTAATTGTGGATTTCTATCAAGGGATTAAACAAAGTGAAACTTCATTTAATGTTTAAGAGAGGTATTGATCAAATGGCAGCTGTATTATGCATACTGATAATATATTATCCTCAACATCATTAAACAGTACTAACAAAGCATATATTTGTATACGTCTATACCCAGACAAAACAACTCCTGTGTCTTTTTATCTTTTATAAACCTTCCTTAAATACATTCAGGATCCTAGACAGCAGATTATTCTGAGAAATATCGTAAAAAGCATTAATGTCAGGTTCCTATCCTGACTAACAAGACCTTTTCCGTTTCCCTAGCCACTAGTCACCTCCAACTCTCACCTGTAGAACATGAAATCAAGTTCTGCTATAAAAGGCCACACCCGACAAAGCAAGTGGCCTTGACATTGAAGTTTGATGATTACCTGAAAATACTTCATATCCTGGCTCCTGAGTTTACCTGTGGGATTTCCTTATTGGTGACTTATCCTGCAATACTCACCAACCTGCTCCAAACTTACCTGTACAACTCTTCTTCCCTACAGCAAACCTACCTGGACTTCCTATCTCCCTGCAGAACATCCAACTTACTTAAATCAACACTGGACTTTCATTTACTTTGTGGAGCTCTGTTTACTATTTCCTGGGATTTACTTATATTCCAATCTACTTTGCATCCATCCCAAAGGACCTACTTCTACTATATAATTCAAACCCCAAAAAGAGACTGAACTGCAAACCTATTTAGGTATTTATATTTATTTATGTCTAGTTCTATTTAGTTTTTTTATCCTGTTCTGTGGCATATTGCATACATCCTGTTTTCCCAGTTCTCCTGTATATAGAACCTATAATCTCTTAAAGGTTCATCTTCTGTTATACTTCCTATATCTACAATTATAGGATATCCTGTGTTTACAAGTATGTCTACGATATCAAATAAAGACCCTGCAAATAACCCCAGTTTATGTCTCATCCCTGACCTGCACAAGATCCTGACAATTAAACAAGTTACGTACATGAAATGACCTATTTCTCTGTATCTGGCAAATTACTGTTTCAACCGCTAGACTCACTCACACCTCTGACAGCCACAAAGAACGTAACGTATGCAACATCCAATTGATGAACAAATGAGGAGCTAACTAATTTTCCCGATCCATGGTAATACTCAGGGCTTGTAGGAATGCTCTAGAGTTTGCTACATCTATCAGTTTATAAAGAGACCCATCTTTGGTGACTGGGGGGGTTTCCCCAGCAATATTAGATGCCTGTTTCACAGAGGACGATATCAACTAAGCAAAATGGTTGTCACCATACTAAGCTGGCCCAAGTCAAGTCCACTAAGGAAGTGCAAAGAGTAGGGTTCAGATATATGTGATGGAACCTCTGACAACCAATAGGATAGCCATCTTATCTAGATAGGGGACAACATGAACAATAAGGTTCTCTGGTGACAAACGGGTAACCAGAGATAAGAGGTACGCGGGTAATTTGTGTGTTCATGGTGATTGCAGAAGCATGTAAATATGGAATATAATGCAGACTTGGAATATCAAAGTAACATAATCCTAAAATTATATGGATTTTCAACATTGCAAAAGTGTGAATTACAGATATATGCAATATGCAAGATAATTCTATTGGAAACTTTGTATAACACTATCCAGTGTGGTCCAATTAAGCAAATTCAGATCTTCTTTTGGATTCAGCTAGATTTGACTATCTCATTATTGCCTTCAGTCACTTCTAATGCATTATACTCTCCGCTTTACTCATTCTCTCTATACAAATCTGTCTGTCTATTATCTGTCTATCAATAATATATCACCTGTCTATTACTCATCTGTCATCTGTCTGTCTAGCATCTGTCTATGTTTTATTATTTAATTGTAAGGAGGATGGGCAAATATATTTGTCTTAACCCTTTAAGGACACATGACATGTGTGACATGTCATGATTTCCTTTTATTCCAGAAGTTTTGGTCCTTAAGGGGTTAAAGTCACAAAGATGCCCAGATACATTTGTATTGTGTCTCCTTTGCATAAGGCACCTTACAAACACCAGCTCTACACTGAATACAAATTAGTTGCTAATTGTAATTCTCTCTGAAGCATAGTCATTGTGCAATGTTCTACGCCATATATTTTCACTGTGTTTGGTTTGTAACCAATTATTGACTGTATTTATTCCCAAGGTAAACAGACACAGAGGCTTCAATGTATCATCGGCTCTGCATGTTATTTAATGCCCAGCTATACTGCAATAGTATGGACATAGCATATAAATATGTTCTGGGGACGTTAACCTTCATGCTAGCATTTCTAAAGTTTAATAGAGTTGACACAGTAACTCCAAGGAGGTACTGATAAGACATTACGGATTTACAGTTTTTTAGTGGTTCGGCTTTGATACCATTAAAAATACATTAACACAAGAATATAGTGACATTTTCTAGCAGATTGCAATGACATCCTCTAGCAGTCATAAAGTGATTTGCAAATTTAGCTAAAGCAATCACTTGATCACATCCCATGATTATCTTCTTGTGTCCTCCCTATAGCATGCACCTGCAACAACAGAATCTGTCTGTGGCTGCACTTGTAGCTTTGCAAAAGTATAATTTAAGAGTCGCAGGAACATTTTTCTTTGTGGTATTAAACATTCATGCTACAGAGCATTGCACTAAACTGCTACTTGTACGAGGTTTCCAACCCATAGTTCTAATATTGCTTGAGTAGTAAATAATTCCTTGATACCACTTGATGAAATTTCAGTTTATGTGTTAACTTAAAAAGTATCTGTCTGTGGGGGCTTGGCCTGACCAGCATGACAGCAAGACATCCGATCTCCTGGCCTGGACCTACATCCCCTGTAGCAAGTGCCCTTCCCACCCCGGACCAGTAGGGGTTATCCTGGTTCCCACTGGGGTAGACTACAATTGGGCTTTACCAAAAGCCTGCCAAAAAGACAACAATGTGCTCAAAATGGCTGCCGTGCTGAAGCTCATGCATGACCAAGCAGAATCAACAAGTCTGATGTGGAGAGATACCGTCGCAGAAAAATTTGAGGCTATTTGCCAAGCATTTTGAAGCCGCATAGAGTGCCGAAATCGCATCTATACAGAAGCTGTGGTCGTTCAGAGGCCTACAATTTCCCAATATGCCGAGGTGGAGCAAGCTGCAGAAGATGCCTCGACTCCAGAGACATGGCACAGGGATGAGCCATCACTTACCTGGGCCTCAGTCCAAATGAGGGAGGTCCCTGAGCACAACTCACGCACTCGGGATGCACGTATCCAGCGTAGAAGTCAGAACCCCACAACTAGAACCCGAGAACTCGTCCGGACCACCAAGGGAGATCGGACCAGTGAGGATCAAGTGCTGGACTGTGTCAGAGCCTGGGGCTGGTGGGGCAGTTCCAAGGAGTACCAGAGGCATTGGCTAACGGGTATAAGCTGAGCTCCCTCCTCACCACAGGGCCAGGGTCCCCATGCCTCTTTAGGCCTCATAGCTCCTATAGGGCAAAACATACACCCTCGTGTCCACTCGCTTTAGGCTTTAAGTTTCTGCTTGTACTTCGAGGCTGCCAGCAGTGGATTTACTCTCTAAAACAGTATTAGCCAAGCACACTTTACCTTTAATCAGCTTTACTCCCTGCATTCAGTGCTCTTGCCTTACATTGTATTTTGTAGTTACTCATTATTAGCACTGTGTACTACTAAAATAATTACGTTTCCTACCCTTCTATGTCTAATTGATGGTTTCAGCTTGACAATCTTGTAGTAATCCAACATTTTAGACATAAGCCTTGCTTGATTTATTATTTTCTCTTTTTTATAAAATTGTGCCATTTATTTGTATGCCATGACATTGTTTTACTATGATTGTTCCTGAAATACTTAGCAATGCTGTTGTGGCATCGCAAGCTCATTTGTTATCATTTGAAATAAAGATTGTTGCAATGTAGATGAAGCAGGTCTGCTGAGGAGCAATGAATAAAAAAAACTATGTGTAGTCTCATAGGCCAGTAAAAGCTAAACATAATGCATAATGATTCATGCACCCAACAGTCGTGGCTGATAAGGTTCTAAGCCAGTGGGATATTAGATTCCATGACTCAGCCCTCTGACTTGCTGGATTCAGCTTATTTAACCCCAAGTTCTTAACCATGACTCAATGGGGCATTGTGTCTGTCCAACAACACAGATACATAAATTGATGAAACAGTAACCACTACAAAGAGGGAAAAGATGCAGACCTGTCTGTTAGGACATCCGGGATATGAGAGTCCAGAGCCTGAGAATAGAGCATTTGTTTTAAAAAAAATCCCATATTTTGCCATGATTAGATGCTCAGCCTCTGAGC
Source organism: Pelobates cultripes (assembly GCA_933207985.1). Taxonomy (NCBI): domain Eukaryota; kingdom Metazoa; phylum Chordata; class Amphibia; order Anura; family Pelobatidae; genus Pelobates; species Pelobates cultripes. The sequence continues at coordinate 375,517,025 of OW240912.1, forward strand.
TGCATCCCAGCTATTAACAAATTGGGTGGATTAGACAGAGAACCGCAGAATTAATGATGGCAGACACAACATGTATCATTAGTTCTTACCATGGCAATATCATTTGTTTTATCCCTACAGTCCAACCTCCACTGGTACCAAATTCACAACCTTAAAAATAATAAAAAGTCTTCCTAGGTCCAAATGAACAAGTTTGATGGGCCTTCAGATATTGTCAGTGGCAGTATCCACACACAATGAGTTCAGCAATATGTTCACGGGTTTGTTTGTTTTTAAACTTCATATTGATGCTTTGCAGAGGTAAATAAATAGGATTGTAAAAAAAGAAATAAAACCAAAAAAATATCACAAACAAAATCTAACTGTTTCCTAAGCTATACTATGGCCATATTTGACAATACTGATATGTAATATGTATGCTGTTTGATGATATCTATGGATATATATTTATTATAAAGAAGTAGTCTGGCACTTTACCTATAATCTACAACAATGCAAAAGTGGTCTACAACCCGAGTGTCTCCTAACGTTAAATATAATAATATGAAAAACAAGATGTGTATGAGTCTGTGTGTGTGTGTGTGTGTGTGTGTGTATGTATGGGTCTGTGTATGTATCAATCTGTGTATGTATTGGTCAGCATGTGTCTGTGCCAGCATGTATCAGTGTGTGTATATATGGGTCTGTTTGTGTGTGCATGGGTCAGTGTGTGTATGTATGGGTCTGTTTGTGTATATGGGTCTCTGTGTGTATAGGTCAGCATGTGTCTGCATGGGTCAGTGTGTGTGTCTTTATGAGTCAGTGTGTGTGTCTGTATGTATAGGTCAGTGTGTGTGTGGAGGGGGGTTAGTATGAGTGTATGCGTATGTGTGTGTGTCTGTATGCTGTATGGGTAAGCATGTGTGTGTATTGGTCAGTTTATGTAAGTCAGCATGGGTCGGTGGAACAAATGGGGCTGCGGCAAAAATCCTTGCACCGGCCCTGGTACAAAGATACTGAAAACACACACTGCACATGAGTAAAGGTTCTACGAGGCACTGTGCTAAGGAAAATGAATGTACAATTTTCAGCACCCTGGACAGCAGCTCAACGTCCCCATTGCATTGTGCTTGATTCTTATTTCCAGGTTATTTTCACGCTCACATGAAATCAAACAAACCTTGGCTCTACTTTTTGATTTTATTATTAATTACTGGCATTTATTAAGCGCCAACATATTCCGCAGCACTGTACAATTAGGGTAAAATGTACAATATGCACAGACTAAAACAAAAGGCAAAGAAGACCCTGCAAGTGAGCCAAGATCTAGCTATTGAAGCTCTTTTATACAATGTGTTTAGATAGACAGCCCGTGAGCTTACAATCTAAAGGTTAGACCAGATACTAGTTTTTACTTGTTACTATGCCTGCCGCTAATTGCAACATTTCTCTAGTAGAGACAGGAAGTCACCAGCTGATAATATTGAAAGCCAGTAACAAAGTAGCAACTAGTGGCTCCTATTATTCTCTATGCTATAAGTAGCTGGTTTCCAGCCTGCAGCAAATCATTACCAGTTGCCACTCAAAGCTTAAAGGGCCACTCCACTGCCCAAGTGCAAAATAATTTTTTTTTTTTAAATCACAGTTTTGAAGATATACCCCAAATGAAAACTTTTTTTTCATTGGGGTATATCTAAAAACAGCTTGCAAACACTGCAGATCTCTTGTCTGGTGCCATTGCAAGCCCTCCCCTTCTAGCCCCGCCCAGACTTTCTGTGGTTGTCCAATCACAGACTTTCCAATGCAGCTCAATGAGAAGTCTTTTCAAGGCAGGTGCTCTGGGTAATTGCTGCCTCTTGAGTTCAGTGCAAATAAGAAAAGTGCAAATCCAGGAAGTAAGAGACCTGTTAGGGGAGGGAGGTGAAACCAGTATAATTTAATAAAGTGTCAATTTCTATTGAAATCTGAACTTTTTCCAAAATGAAAAAAAAGCAGACACACTATTTACACATAAGGCTTTTCAGTAAGCTACTCTAGTGTCCTTTTAATACTAGCCTCAGGCCTGACGCAAAGAAGTTAATAACAACTTACTCCTTATACATCCTACAGGGAAAATACTTGTTAATGGCAAACAGTAATGTTTGTGGACTAGCACAAAATCACATTTTAATAAAATCACATTTTAATACATTGCACATACTGTTGCCATCTCCTGCTATGGCCATGTATGCATGCCCAGCGTGGGCCTTTCTTAGTGGCAAGGTATGTTTCTATCAAGTGAGAATTCAATGTGAATTTCAAATGTTAGATCGAAATAGTTGAACTGAACAAATTCTCAGCTATGATTCAGTTTGCCTATTTTGGCCTTAAATGTAAAATTTACTTTGTCTTTAACTTAAATTCTCAGTTTAGTGAATAACCCAGTACGTTTTATAAAAAAATGGCTCAACTTTTGAGTGAATGGTCAGAATTTGTTCCTAACAATTGTTAAGAGAAGAAGATGGAAGAGGAGAGATGACATGAGGGGAGACGTGGCAGGAGGAGACGAGAATGGAAGAGATGTGGAGAGGGCTACGACATAAAAAGGGACGAAAGGAGAAATGGCATGAGGAAGAACGGAAAATAGATGGTAAAATGGAGTAGAGTACGGACACCGAGCAATGTTTGGAGAAACTGTATAAAGTACTTAACTGTGATCACTCACGTGAAATAATTATTCATTAACATTTTATGAAGAATTAATAAAATGCAACCACTTGCAGGCTTACTTCAATATAATTTATTTAGCTATAATGCATGCAATTATATTCTCTATGTGTGAAGGGGAGCATATATGTTAATTATTATTGGAGATCTGTTGAACTGATTGATGGACCATATTCGCAGAGATTTTAGGAAGTTAACAATTCCATGACTGCGGAACAACATTTAACAGCTGTCCTTGCAACGAGATAGAAAAGCAGGTTTTACCTGCTAAAATACAGTTGCAAGAACTATCAGAAAAGGTACATGTGCATAAAATAACAATGTAATTTGTCTCAATGAGTAGATATGTAACATGCTTTTTTTTTTTTTTAAAGAACATTTAATTTTTTTAATTCTATCGCTTCAGAAATGTATGTGCAAAGGATTTTTTTAAATCCAATTTTGAATCGGTACTTGTGAGTTAAGTGATGACCGGAATTCTGTTTTTAGCTGAAATTGTCTTTCTGTTTAATATACAACAAATCCGGCATCTGAAGACTGTGTGTGTTTGAACATTCTGCTGTAGGTGATGTACAGTATCAAAGAGTCTGCCATAGCTAAAACCTTTTAATATGACACTCCAGGCATGGAATGTCCCTCATGTATCAGTCACATCATTAACCAAAACATGACAGATAATGTGCCGGGTCTTTCATGACATCATAGGCTTTTCTAACTATTTGGCCTGACAGGGTCAGGGTTTCAAACTAATTAAAAAAGCATATATTATAAGACACTCTGTGAATTTATGGGTCTAGATTTATAGGCATCAGTGCTTTCATGAAAAAGTATAAAAATGCAATAAAACTTGACATACTACATTATATTGCTGTCCCTGTTCTGTTTTTATTGTGTGTAAGAACTACTACCTCAAGGGATCAAGACTTCAAGTCACCACAACTGGAGCTAATTTATAGTTCCAAATACTGTATGTGTATTTTTCCATATCACAAGCACTAACGTACCACAGCATATTTCTGCTGTTTTGTCCTTTTTTTCCTTTTATTTCATATCGCCTTCAATCTGAGGACTCTATTAAGGCACTGCTCCCTGATAACTTCTTCAATTCCAAATTATTGTTCACTTGCCTTTTTGCAAGTGAATGATAACTTTATGTATTATTTGATCCCCTGGCAGTGCTCGAAGCCAGTGAGCAAATAGTTGAGGGTTAGTTATGTGGTAGCTGGCCAGCGCTTGCTAACCAGCCGCCACATTAAATAAGTAAAGAATTATTAAATAAAATCCCTATGGAGGGGGCCAATGGTACTACAATAGAGGGTTAAAACCTCGCTATGTCTCCATCTGTCAACTTCGTGCCGCTGATGTTTTTTAACTATTTGCTCGCTGTCAAATATTGTTACCAATGGGTAAATAGTTTGGATGTTTTTTTTAAATCCAGGCCTGGATTTGGTCTGGATTTCAGCCAATCCCGCAGTGTTCAGTCAAGTTAGATAGCATAAATAGCCGTCTGAATGGCTGTGTATGCAGCAGAATGGTTTTGTCCTATTTGGCACAGGGCCATTCGGACTTTATGAATAATCACGCCAGTGTCCGGCAACAACATACTTTGCATGCTGATAATGGAAGTGAAATTATTTCTGTTTTACTAGTAGAGTAGTAGACATTTGATTGACAGCCACTAGAGATGTGGGAAGTGCCCCAAGATAAAGTGATTTTGGTGCTTAGACTGTCCATCTAAGCAAGCCATCTGAATAGGAGCAGGATTTCTATGCTGTTGTACTGTATATGTTACTCTTTTATTTTATTAAATGGAATTTTAGATTTATCCATTAAACTCACCCTTTTGTGTTTTTTCTCTTTCAAAGATGATAACCAAACTGAAACTTCCAAAAACCACTGCTCTTTGCAGAACGAAGGGTGATCACATAAAGCTTTGATTTCTGGAATTCAGTTTGTCCCGTCACAGTTTAACCATCGCAGTAGCGCGTTAAACATGCTCAACATTCCGGCTCGATAGCAGGGACAAATCAGAACCCAAACCCAGGAAAGGCACCGCTGGATTTTGTTTTAAATTCTAACAGGTAGACTCATATATCTACACAAATAAAGAAAAACATACAGCGAATAAGACTGCTGTAATCATACTGACACTGTTTGTTTGAGTCCTGTCCGACAAATAAATTAAATACCTCCTTTCCCTGTATGTATAGCAGGTAAGTGGCATTTTTTTTAACAACTAGCATGCAGTCTTTTGGGCTTAGTTTCTAGCCAAACATAAATTCCCATGGATTCTTAGGGGGGAGAATTAGTAGGGGGAGCTTTTGCACCCCCACCCCCACCACCATCACCAGATCCACAAATGGTCCATAAACCAGAATTAGAAATTATTGGTCAAGTTAAAATTTGTTAGTGGTAAAAAACACAAAGCTGTAAAATGCAAGTATTTGCACAAGATTAAGGAAAATTTAAAAGACAGTATCTCTTTATGTGTTATTATTGGATTGACTGTTCGTGCATATTTTGTTAATGCTTAATTTATATAAAAAATTAGAACAGAATGGATTATTTGCAACCTTGCCTGCCCCTTTAAGCTATAAAGAGCATGTACAGTAATAGATAATATTATTTGCTTAATCATCAGACACAAAGGGAAGTATATTGAGGTTGGTTGTATGAATAGGAAAGGACATTCTATGAACTATTACACTGCTAATAAACAGCCTTTTAATTCAGTCAATTACAGCATCCGTGTAACCTGAAAAATCTTTACATAAATCAATAGAGCGTAAAAACAATAAAGTGTTGTATAAAGGCATTATATGGAAAAAGCAATAAACATTTGTATAAAAATCTACCTCTGGATGTCTCTCTTTTTGCATAAATAACAAAAAGACGGTACGTTGTAAATGTCTCTCCACTAGTGATGTCCAAAAACTCAGGAGAAAGAGAGAACCTCAAGTCAATATCTTGTTACCATTAATCCAGTTGAAGAGTTCTACATACACAACATGAGACATGTCTCTCACTGAAGTCAATATACCCAATTCCCCATTATGAATATGTTTATAGTTTTCCTAACTGATGCAAAAAAAAAACGAATGACAACAGCTAAGTTGCAAAACAATTCCAATTCAGCTATAATTCTAACTCGGACTTTTGGCCTATACATTGAAAATGTGTTTTTTAGTTGTGTGACACACCGCCTGGTCACCTAGGACTGGTACATGTCTACCCAGCCGTCATCTCTCTCTTAAAAGATTATAATCACTATTATGTTCCTCTCCAGCCTGTGCCACCCAGCCCAGAGCTTCTTCCTAGGATCCAGGAATCCTCCTAAACCGGCCAGTGGTCCGCTGAGGCACGGCGCAACTGATCGGAGGCAACCCCAAAACTCTCTGAAACACTGGAGTGGATCACAGAGTCAACCCGCTAAAACTTCAATGAGGGCATGCTCGGCCCCAGGACCAGCAAAAACGGCGCTTTTTACAAGGGTGCTATAGGGGGTGGCAAGGCATCAAAGCACACCAATGACCAAGGTACTCATGAAAAGCGCTGTCATTTTAGGTGACTTCTACCCAGCACTCTGGAACTCTACGCCAGATCGTAAACTTCACCTTCCAGCTATCTTGGACACCTCCAGACACCTCCAATCCGAGTGCTTTTGGGACAGAATGGGTGCCTCAGAGAGATCTTTCCAGGAATAGCCCTGTTGTAGGGATGTGGGCATGGGAACCATATGTTTTAAATGTTTTTGTTAACCAGGTGCCAAGGTGTCTGGCAGCTAATTAAATTACCAGCTCAGGCACAGACACCAAGGCACTAGTTATGTCACAATTCCATTGTTCTCTAGGGGACCTCCTGTTGAAACCCCAGGTGTAAAGGTGTTACCTGAATTTAAAACAATTCTTATTCACCCTTCACTAATTTTCGCCTAGTGTTCGGCTAGAGACAATGCAGAAGAGAGCTTAATCACTCTGGAGGCTATAAACATCAGGGAAAGGGAGACCTTGGTGGTGACAACCCAGCTACTCATGGGTATACCACCGTGGGTTCACCACAATCTCACTCTTTACTGATTACTACAATAGAGAAAAGATTGGCATATATCACTGATATTTAAGACTGGTTTTCTACTAGTTAGAAGTAGCATTAGCATTAGAAACAGGGCCAGATTAACATAGGGGCTGATGGAGCTTCAGCTCCAGGCCCATGGAATAGGCCCATTTAAAGAAAAAATAAAAATTATTTTTTTTAAATATTTTTTTTCACACTACTCTTGTTTGCCACCTGACTGGTATTTTACCAGTATTTGAGGCTGCCTGGCCGTGCCGGTATTGCAGTAATACCTGCAATACAAATGCAGTTATTTTTCTCAGTATAAACGTAGATTACTCTGCAATATCAGCACTGGCCAGTAGGGGTTTGTGTGTGTGGAAAGAGGCAGGGGTGGGAAGTTACAGCATATCCCTGCCTCTCTCTACTCACTGATCCGCGGGGGAGCAGCTACACAGCACAGAATACAGACAGCAGCTCCCATCCTGCAGAGACAGACTACAGCTTAGGTAAGTGAGGGATGGGGGAAAAGGCAGCAGGGAGACATGGGGACACTGGGTCACTAGGGGACACATGGGGACACTGAGACACTAGGGGACACTGGGAGACCTGGGGGCACTGAGACACTTGGGGACACTGGGAAACATGGGGACACTGAGACACTAGGGGACACTGTGAGATATGGGGACGCTATTAGACATAGAGACATTAAGATACACATTGGGACACATTGGGATATGGAGACACTAGGGACACAGTGTCTCCATGTCTCCCAGTATCCCCATGTCTCCCAGCCAGTTTCCCTACTGTTTCAGTGTCCCCATGTCCCCAGTGTCCCTAGTGTCTCAGTGTCGCCATGGCTCTCTGTGTCCTCTAGTCTCCCAATGTCTGTGTCCCCATGTCTCTCAGTGTCCCCATGTCTCCCAGTGTCCCCATTTCTCCCAGTGTCCCAAAATGTCTCAGTGTCCCCATGTCTCCCAGTTTTCCATGTCTCCCAGCCAGTGTCCCTAGTGTCTGTGTCCCCATGTCTGCCAGTGTCCCTATGTCTCCCAGCCAGTGTCCCTAGTGTCTCAATGTCTCCCAGTGTCCCCAGGTCTCCCAGTGTCTGTGTCCCCATGTCTCTCTGTGTCCCTAGTGTCCCCATGTCTATGTCCACAAGTGCCCCATGTCTCCCAGTGTCCCCATGTCTCCCAGCCAGTGTCCCTAGTATCCCCATGTCTCCCAGTGTCCCCTAGTCTCTCAGTGTCCCTAGTGTCCCCATGTCTCCCAGTGAGCCCTAGTGTCTTAGTGTCCCAAATGTCTCAGTGTACCCATGTCTCCCAGTGTCTGTGTCCCCATGTTTATGTGCCCTAGTGTCTCAGTGTCCCCATTTCTCCCAGTGTCCCCAAATGTCTGTGTCCCCATGTCTGTATCCACAAATACCCCCATGTCTCCAAGTGTCCCCAAGTGTCTCAGTGCCCCCATGTCTCCCAATGCCCCAAATGTCTCAGTGTCCCCGGGTCTCTGTGTCCCAATGTCTCAATGTGACCCATGTCTCTCAGTGTCCCCTAGTATCCTAATGACACAGGGACACACTGAGACATGGGGCCACGGGTAGAAATGGGGACACTGGGAGACTAGGGGACTGTGCGTGGAAAGTGTGGAGTAGGCGCATCATTTGATGCATTTATGTCAGCTCAGGGTGCTGCCTTCACAATATGCCCTTAGTTGGACAGCCTGCATGATTGGCAGGCAGCCTTAAATGCATTCATGCCAGGCTGGCCTTCCAGTTCTTTAGACAAACATGCCCCCTTTTTGGGCATGTTCGCCCCTTTTGGCAGTTCTGGTCACGTGATTTGCGTCAGTGGCCCACCCTTTTACCCTGCCCATTGACTTCCTGCTTCACTGGACACTGCTGTTAGGGTGTATGGATTTACTTGAAAAATGAAAGCATACATTAGAGAGAGATTAGCATAGAGTATGTGTTTTCTTATAGCTGCATAGAGTATGTGTTTCCCTCCAACACCATCTCCATCAGGTACATGACGCTTGGGAGGTATGATTGTTTTAGTGTTTTTGGTCGATAAGATTCTGTAATTAGGCCCATCATAATTGTCAGCACCAGGCCCACTGGGCTCTTAATCTGGCCCTTAGTTAGAAAACACAGATGTACCAACACAGGCTCTGGTAAAAGATATAGTAGTCATAAAATGTCAGTATCTCCTTTTAAAATGTGTCAAAAGCACTTACTAATGATCAAGGACATAAATTTGTTCTAAAAGCTCAGACATTTATACTGTGTCTGCAAGCAGAATGGATTTGTCAACCAGGCCTGGTATAGCAGCTTCAGCACAATAAAAGGAGCGCCCACTACATTGCTAAAATGTTCTGCTTGTAGAGTAACTGTTTACATCTCTCATGGACAGTTAACATTCTTTTATCACCAGTATGATAGAAATGAGTGACTCGTCCAGCGCTATTTCTTGGCAACGACTACAGCAATGCTCTAATAGATAACATCTGCTACTTGTGAATCTTGATTTTGCTGCTGAGCTAAATGATTCCTGTCTATAGCAGAGACAATTATAGAGCTGAGATGTCATCGTCATCAATTTCTTTGTATTTTGTTCTTGTTTCCTCTTGTTAGGATATTTTTAAATCTCTGCTGATATCTGTCGTGTCTACTTTATGGTGCTTTACACCAAACTTAACAGACTATGACGGAACAGAACCATGGATATGGAACCGTAATGTCATGCAAGTTGCTGTGGAATAGAAGTCCCAGCATGCACAGTTTAGTCATGGTGATGCCAGGAAATTGCAATCACTAACACTCCAGCTGAAACAGACTACTGCTCCCAACGTGCCCAGTCACCCTATCGGAGGGTTGGTACGAGCATAGACAATGACTGGCACTCCAACTACTGCGGATACAAATGTCACCATTTTACCCTAAAATGTGCCCAGCATGCTCAGCAAGGGACAGGAAGTGTAGATGGAAAGTGAGAGGTTTTCTCTTCAGTTGCTGATCAATACAGAGAAAGCCTTTTACAATATATATATATATATATATATATATATATATATATCTGTAGAAAGGGCATACAAGCACAACATTGTTCATTAATTTCATAGAACTCCTGTGCTGTGTGACAAAAACACACAATTTAATACCATATAGTTTTTGTAATGTTACCTTACAGTGTTCTCCGATACAAATCTCATTTGTACACCATTATACAGTACCAAACATGTAGTCTCTTAGGGATCAAAGATATTCATTGCCTTTATCGAAAACTGCAGCCTGATAATCTAATTCCATTATTAGACATCCTGCTTATTTAGCACTGGGAAATCTACTCGGCACTAATGTCAAACGTCTGGGATGTAAGGGGTTAAAATAGTAATACTAAAAGAAATAACAAAAATAATAACCAATTTTTATACAATTATTTTCTCTGGAAAAATTCTGATCACTTTAACACACGTATAACCAGACCAGCATATGTATGACATCTATACATCTTAACAGGCCTCTCATGTCAATAAAACCTTGTCCAATTCTTTCCATACTGCTCTAAAACCCTATGTGTGGTCACAGAGCAATAATAGCTCACCTGGCGTTGCAGATATTTATATACTGCATTTTCTATCATGCTCAACCACCACTTAACATAGGAGCGTATGGCACAATAATGCATTTTAAATGCACAGCACACACATCATCAGCAGACAGAGAGGAGCAACAATCTAACCATTTAATGGAAAGTACCGAGGTTCTGCTTGCTGAGCACAGTGCAATGCTAATTTCAGCTACTACACCATGTGTCATTGTTTCTTTCTTGCTGCAGAACAGATGGAGAGATACTCTAATAAATACGAGTAAACATCTGAATATATATAAGACTATGGGTATTACACGGGGTTTATTCATTAAACGTAATCACAAAAATGGAACAAAGTGAAATCTAGCAAAATAAACACTAAAAAAACTATTTTGGAAACCGTTTTCCAACTTGGCTATAGCCACAGATTGGCTATTTTACTCTCAGTTTTCACATTTCCATTTTACAATATTTTTGTGAATAACACAGTTTATCTCCTACATCTGGGCTCCTGAAAACACGATTTTAGGGGAAAGAAAAATCCACCAAAAAACACAATTATTTTTGACTTGTGTTATATAGTTTTCATTCCACTGTAAATTGTGAGTTTAATGGGTGGGTTTCTAAAACCTCCTGTGTTACTTTGTTTCTGTCTATCTTTCTTATTGTTGAACTCATTTTTTATATGTCTATAACCAAGGATTTTGTTTTTGGCAACTGTAAGTGAATGAAAATCGAAGCTGATCACATCTCAGTGTGAATAAATATGTCTGGATGCCAAAGGGGCACGCAATGCATGTCCCTCCAATCAACACACCAAATAAAAAGTTTATGTAACATATTCCACCATACTGTGAGGAGAAGGTACTATAGGCATTAAGAAGTGATTCCCCAACTCTTAACCCATTATCGACCAATGATGATCTATGAAATCACAAAAATCTGTTCTGCCTATTCAAAACTGAAATAATCTATTCAGCTCCACGAAGTCGCTATATATAGACAGGTAACCTACGTTCTCTACAGGTAAGACTGTGGTGTGCAAAATATCGTTAAGGGCTTAATAATAACAACATTGATTATCGGGTAAGGAAGTCAATGTGTACGCACCAAGCCAAATAACATGTTGTGATTAAAAGTTCACAAAATATTTTACTTTTTTTTTTCGGATAAATTCAGAAATTGTAATTTCTACTATGAAAATAACATGGGCTCAAACAGACCACTCTCAATTAAAGAAGTAATAAATGCTATAAGAGGAACAGTCATTTATCAACATCAACACATTCCAGGACTGGCTAATCTTTAATACTTCAGTTGTTGCAAACTACATTACCCACAATGCTCAGCTAGAAATGATTGAACATCATGGAAAATTACATTTTAAACATGCCAAACTTTACCCATCACTAGCCTATCCTGTTTGCAAAAGCAAGACATTTTTATAATTTTCTATTTTATATATATATATATATATATATATATAAACAAAGTTACTTGGCACTCACCCTTACGATTTATAAATACTGCTTGCCTTGGTGCAATCCTGCGTTAATATGTAGATATGATAAAGAAGGGTACACTCACAGGTCTCTTCCGTGTATAAACAAATAGTGATTTATTCCAAAGTTTTTACATTGCCATATCGATCACATTTTTTTGGCAATGTAAAAACTTTGGCATAAATCACTATTTGTTTATACACGGAAGAGACCTGTGAGTGCACCCTTCTTTTATATATATATATATATATATATATTTAATATGAGCAATGCTTACTCGCCTAGCACAAGCTGTGCTCTGTACTAATCCCACAAGTACAAAATCCATCAACTCAGTGCAAGCATATAGTTGTAGCAATAGTTCCAGCATCAAAAAGGAACTTTTTTTAAATGTCATGCAGGACCAAAATGGACAATATGTATTTATTTCATTCCTTCTTTCTTAAAGCATACAAAGGACAACACAACACCCCTCTACACCCACCTTACACATTCTATATCTCAAAGCACTTAGTCAGAGGCTTATGATTAAGTACTCACAGGTACAACATGCAAGGTGGTTTTTAAGGGGTCTAGGCACCCTTGGGTAGAATATTTTGATTACTTTAAAGGGATTTTACCTACTTTGGCTCTCTGTACAGCACCTAACAAAGGACATTGAAGGCAAAACAACGCTGCAATGTACTATAACCAAAGAAACGGTCTCTTTTTTTATGTGATATTTATTAAATTAGTCAAAATATTGAATGTGCTAAAATAGCATAATTGAAGCCAATGAACAATTAACTTTGATTAATATACATATTCGTTAGATGAACAGTACTTTTCTTCATTCAAACTTGTATTTCTGTGTTAAAAACAAATGAAATGTTTACATTTAAATTCCCTTTGAATGTTGTTTGTATGCAGTAGTATCTTTTTAATTGCATGTTCTTTTTTCCTGTATGTCAACCTTGTCTTCCAAGTACAAGAGACAAGCAATATAAGAACAATGTTTAAAATCTATCTCCTGTCCCCACGAGCTTATTCCTAAGGCAATGGTTTTATACAGCTTGATAGTTTATTTTCCCTTTAGCATAAGCTTTAAATGGCCGCATGGCACAAGCTTTGGTGTTATTAAAAAGTTAAAAGTCAATATGGTTATGGTGCCTAAAGCATTCATTTAAATGTTAGCATTTTTGTTTTGACATATTTTATATTTACAATGAACATTATTAGCGCAGCAATATTATAGCAAGTTTTGAAATGGCCAGCAGTGAACTATGCACTGTGTTTCTGATCTGCAGGAACCTCCTAACCAAAAGTCCAACATAACCCTATCCAAGGATAGGCAACCTTTGGCACTCCAGATGTTGTGGACTACATCCCCCATAATGATCTTACATCCATAATGCTGGCAAAGCATCATGGGAGGTGTAGTTCCAAACATCTAGAGTGCAGAAGGTTGCCTACGCCTGCCCTATACGCAAGTAGTCTCTATTCTGTCCCTAAATTCCCCTGACACTAACTTTCTCTGATCTTAAATCCTGCCTCCTACCTTTGTACACTTTAACCTTAAATCCATTTGACTCTAAGCCCCAATATCCCCTAGCATCAGCAGTCAAATACAAAGATGGTCAAAATGTTACATGTGCTGTTTTAAATGTAAATATTTTTTTCTTATTCAAGTACTCAATCCACATCACAGAAAGTTTGAGAAACACACACTTAATGGAAAAATAAAATAAATTAAAGAACATCTCAAGTAATTAATGACAGTGACGTGCCTAGGTGCCAAATGACAACATGGGGAACATCTAGCACAGACAATGCAAATTCACAATCATTTTTGTTGACATGACAATCTGACATTGTATTCTCACTATTTATAAAAAATATATATATATTTTTTTAAAATGATAAAATGTATAACCGCCATATTATCTGTGATAGTTGCATTTATATAACTTTCCAAGTTTGCATGGAGATCAGTACCCATATAAATCCTGTATATAGAATTATTATTAGTAGCAGTATTAATATTATTAATATCATTATTACTGTTGTTATCATGCATTACTCATTGCGGCATTCCCAGCAGTAAACCTCCAATCCCTGGCCCCCACCCCAAGCTCTGCTTATTATCTCACCTTAACTCCAGGTGCACCCACGCAGCATCCTGCCAACACCCCCGTACAGCCAGCCCTGTGTGTGATAGGAGCACAGATAGAATGTATCCCTCCTGGATCTGTCACATTCCATCCACAAACAGCCAGAGACTGGGACCTCACTCAACATCTACACCACAGCTACACTCTGGACAGCCAGGGAGAGCTCCTCAGCACATCAACAGCAATCTGACGATTCCTCTGTCCAGCCGCCCAAAGGATGCAAGGAGAAGCAGCAGCTGCAACACACAGTGTTCTTATCCTAGAAGCTTGCAACATCCAGGGGCTGCATCAACACAGTGCAGAGATTATCACAAGCTAGAGCGCCCTCTGCTGAGCATGAGGAGAATTTCTTCAATAGATCTGGAGAAGTTGATGAGGATAAAAAGGGTATTATTTTATTCTAGTCTTCTATATAGTGTTCACTCTATGTTATTATTGCTTTTTTTTATTGTATCTAATTTATGTCATACATAAAGGGCATGGTGGGACCTTATAAACAAATATTCTGCTATTTATACATTATGAAAAATTAAAGAGACACTGCCCAAATACAATTAAAAAAAAAACAAAAAAAAAACTGAAAACCACTATTTAGTAGATATACCCCAAAGAAAAAATACATGCATATATACCACACCTTTTTTTTTTTCATGTTTAAATCTTTATTTCACTTTTTCAAATTACAGAAAAAACACAACAGACAAAAAAAAAAGTAAATAAAATAAATAAATGAATAATATTACCATCTTTTACTTTTATACATCTTACAATCTCTTATGACTTTTTTTTTATCTTTACATCACTGAATTCTTTTTTACATTAGGCATTTCTTTTTTATCCCTTTGATATACTTTATAAATATCCTGATTCTTGTATTAAATTAGGTTTTTATCCCTCCTTCTCTATAAAGAAGAAAAAAAAAATGTACATTTAATAATAGTAATTCTTTCTTTGAATCTGCATTTCCAATTTTATTTAATTTATAAAATTTAATATCAAACATCTATATCAATCTTATACTGCTGCTTGAATCTCAAACACTTTTTTTTTTCTGTTCTCGTTCTCTTTCCCTTGTCTCTCTTCCCTTCCCTCTTCCTTCGTTTGTTTTGTACCACCTAAATTTTATTAGCCATCTGTATTAATGAAGATATTTTACTTATTTCTTTCCCCTTATTTTCTCTTAATTTCCTCTCATTTCATTTCCACCTCACCCAAATTTTATCATAAATATCTTGTTTGCCTTTTAGCCTATAAGCCATCTCGACGTAGATTTTGGTAGTAGAGATCTTTTCCCTTATTATACTTAATGATGACACCTTTTTTGTTTTCCATAAATTGGCTATAGCATTTTTTGTAGCCATCAATATATGTATAATTAGCACTTTTTCTTGTAGCAATATTCTCTCTGGCATAATGTGTAGTAGGAATATTTCTGGTTGCAGGGGCATCAATGTGTTTGTAACTTTAAAAATGAATTGTTGAATGTATTTCCATACATCAATAATTTTTTTACACTGCCAAAATATATGGGTCATAGATCCTTCCATTTCCCCACATCTCCAGCATGTCCCCACGTTCTCTGGATATATTTGCACCAATTTTTGTGGTGTCATGTACCACCGTAGCCACATTTTGTATGTTGCTTCGATATGTTGTATATTATGTGTGACAGCCTTAGTTGATCTCATAGCCCTATGCCATCGAAAGGGATCCCACTCGTTCTTTAGCTCTTTCTCCCAATTTAACATAAAAGGCAGTTTCTCTGCTAGATTTAATATTCCTCTATAGTTTATTGATAGAGGCTTATCTTGGGGTCGTCTCTCCAAACATAGCCTCCCAAAATCATTATTCCCAGAATTTTCCACCTCCTTCACTTGAAGTTTCATTAAAATATGTTTCACTCTGAGATATGTATAAAGTTCCCTGTTATGAAGATCGTATTTAATTTGTATATCTGGGAATTGAATTATAGCTGAGCCTGCTATTAGATGTCGGGTTTTTGTTAATCCTTATTTTTTCCATGTTGTTTTGTTTAAATCTTTTGTATAATAAGTTAAACTTTGCAGAGTTCCATAGTAAAAATAATTGGCTTTCCCCAGAAGTTTAGGGGCCCAGTAACTCCACAACCTCAGAGATATTTGTGTTGTGGATAGGAAATTATAGTTTCTAAGATGAGCGTGATGTGTTATCCAAATGAGATCCAATATCTCATATTGTGGGACAATGGATTGTTCTAATAAATGCCATAGGGGTATACTAGATGTATCTATTAGTGCTGCTGTATGTGCCAGTATGGAAGCTATATAATATTTTTGAATGTGCAGTACTCCCATACCACCCTCTGTCATTTTGCAGCTCATTGTATTGAGTGATATTCTTGGGGGTTTGCAGTTCCAAATATGAGCATTTATTGTTTTCTGAAAATTTGTTATAATTGATTTAGGGATCATTATTGGTATGGATCTAAAAAGAAATAAAATCTGTGGTACGATGCACATTTTAACAGAATTGATCCGTCCCGCCCATGATCTGGTGCTCTTGTCCCAGTGTTTTAGTGTATCTTGTGCTTCTCTTAGTAATTTGCTATGATTATTTATTATCATTTCCTGTTTCGAAACTGAAAGATGAATACCAAAATATTTTATAGATTTATTTCTCCATTCGAATGGGTATTCATCTTTCAGCTTTCAAACTGTTGGCTCTTGCATATTAATAGGTAAGGCTTGGGTTTTAATAATATTATTTTTATAATACGACACTGTGCCATATTCCTTCAATAAATCCATCAGCGGCATTATTGTTTTGTCTGGATTTGTTAGTATTATCAGGACATCGTCCGCAAACAAGGCCACTTTTTGAGGTCCTATGTAAGTATTTAGCCCCGTTATTTGAACTTGTTCATTTATTTTATATACTAGGGGTTCAAGGGTCATAATAAAAATCAATGGAGAGAGGGGACAGCCCTGTCTTGTTCCATTAGAGAGGCACAATTTACGAGACACAAAACCTGAATTGATAACTCTAGCCGTTGGGTTTGTATATAATGAGAGCATACCTTGTTTAAATTTGTTTGGGAGGTGAAATTTATCTAGGACCTTCTCCATGTATTGCCAATGTAGGCGATCAAATGCCTTTTCCGCGTCAAGTGCCAACAATAATCCCTCAGTTTTCTGTCTTTTCATTATTTTCAGTATATCTATAAATCTACGGGTATTACCCCCCACCTGTCTACCTGGCACAAAGCCTGCTTGTTCTGTCCCTATCAATTTGGGCAGTAGTGGTTTCAGTCTTAGTGCCATTACTTTTGCAAACAATTTTATGTCTACATTAAGCAGAGATATAGGTCTTAGATTGACGCAGCTAGTTGGTGGCTTTCCTGTTTTTGGTAGTGTTATTATAATAGCTTCCAGCATTTCCAGGTGTACCTCACCTGAATCTAAAATACTGTTAAAAAGTATTGTTAGATTTGGGATCAATTCCTTTGCAAATTTAAAATAATAATAATTAGAAAACCCATCTGGGCCTGGTGCTTTATGTTTTGAGGTTGTTTTATAGCTTCCCAGACCTCTTCCTCTGTAAAAGGTTTGTTCAAGATCTCTGCCTCTTCCCGAGTCATGCATGGAAATCATATTTAATGTGGGTTGGTTTGTATTTGAATCCTCCCTTAAATTATATAGATATTCATAATATAATGCTAACTCATTAACAATTTGATTTGGATCTATCAATTTTGCACCTTTTGGGTTTTCCAAGTATGGAATTTTTGATTGTGTTGACTTCTGTTTAATTTGAGACGCCAATAATTTGCCCGTTTTATTACCCTCTGTAAAATATTTAAATTTTAATTTTCTCAAATTTCGTTCCGTTACCTTCAATTATAAATTTTCGAGTTGTTTTTTAATTTTAAAAAGTTTATTTCGTAGACAATTATTTAGAGTTTGTTTATATTGTTTCTCTATTTCTCCTATAGATTTGAGGAGTTTTTTCTTTTCCTCTCCAAATTTTCGTTTTGCCCTTGCGCCTTCTTTTATAAGTATTCGCCTCACTGTGGCCTTATGAGCTAACCATGTAACTGATATAGATGTATCCTGATTAGTGTTTTCTTTGAAAAGCTGATTAATTGTATTCCCTATCTGTTTCTCCCGTTTTATTATCTAATAATGCTTCGTTCAAACGCCATGAACCCTTGCCTCTTGCATGATATGAAGTGTCAAATATGGAACATACTGGGCCGTGGTCTAACCATGTTATTGGATCTATAGTTACCTTTACTAGAGATTGGAGTGTAGATGCATCTGTCAAACACATATCTATCCTCGAGTAATTTAACCCCTTAAGGACCAAACCTCTGGAAAAAAGGGAATCATGACATGTTTAGCCATGAAAGATCCTGTAGTTTAGTTTTAATCTTGTTTACATACATAAGTAAGAAATTACTTATATAGAAAAGTCTCATATGCTTGTAGGTACCTAAAGTAAAACTCAGTGAGCAAACTCTGTCAAAACGCTTCACTTCTGTGCTAGAGACTCGCCACTCCTACTCCAAATCTAAGCACCATAACCACCACAGCAAGCACTGCCAATTGTAAGTAGTCAAACCGTTATAAATCATCCGATGCTCTCAGCCAATGAGCTAGTTCTGCACTGTGAAGATTAGTTCAAGAGAAAGTTCGGAGCAGGAGGTAGTGCTCTGAAGTGTTTATGGTGCTTGGAGTGCCTTTAAGCAAAAGATTGGAACATAAGCAGTTTATAATTATGCAGAGAGTGTATAAAAATAGAGAAGTGTAGTGAAGTCGTCAATATAATATTCTCAAAAATATAATTATTGAGCAATCCTGGCAACAACATGAAAAGGCATTACTTTATGTTTAAAGCAATAATTATGATCTGCGTATAACTACCACAAAGTAAATAAACTGCAGCATTACGTAAATCCATTCTAGATATATTTGTCTCAGGTGTTCGCACGGTTTCAGAATTTAGATATACTGTATTTTTTTTTAACATTTGTAGTTTAGTTGTTTGTTTTATAATAGTAATATTTTTTTCTATATTTCAGATTGATTGTAATATTAAGATCCTGGCGTAGTGCCCAGGCGTTCAGCAGGAAAACTGAGTGAACCTGCTAGAATAAAGATGGATACAGTTTGAGTCATGTTTAAAGGATGTTACTTGCTGATCAAACCTGTCTTCTCCAATATTCACAAAACATGTTGTAGATACAGAGTACCTGCACGAAGGATGGGGGATGGCAAACCATCATAACCTCATAAGGTAAATACTGTCGTTCGGCAAAATTAGGATGCCTGGGAATTCAAAGTGAATATAGAATTTAAGGCCAAAATAGTCAAACCAAAAACAGAACTGACCTGGAGAATTTTTCAATTTACCTATTTTTGCCTAAATCATGAAATTCACTATGAATTCGCACCAATTATCTATTTATCTAGTTAATAACCCTGTGTGCTTGTCCATCCGAAACCACTGCTTTCTAATTGTCGCATCACTATTTCATTTGTTTGTTGCAAATCTGCAGCTTATGCAGCAATCAAAACTGGCTGAGATTTTTTTTAGCCAATCTTGGGCCCTTATTCCTTCCAGTGGGAGACCTGTGCACATCCAATCACTGCCCAGGACTAAGATATGTAATTCATTGGTGGGGGAGCAACTGCATGAATGAAACTACTTGGTACGCTAATAGAAGTATCAATGCAAAACAGATAACCATGTATTAGTTTGCAGAATAGCTTCCTTTATGTTTTTCATTAAGTAAGCAATTTATAGCTGCGCATACACACAGCTTCTGTAATGTGCACTGGTTCTCCGCTTTCTGAGTTCCTGACCTTGGCTTGTCTTACCGTTTTTCCTGTACTCTCCTACGTTTTCTTCTTGACTACTCTTTACGTTAAATCCGGCCAATCTAAGGCCCGGTAATGCATTATACCTCTCCTTTAGCAGATTAGGGTCTGTGTGTTTTGGGTTCTGCTACTTTAGCCGTGACAATTACAGTTATTCTACACTACTACTTCCATGTCAGAAATTTCCATTCAACCCATCAGGCTGTAAAATGAAAAACAGACATACAAGGCCAATGCTTCTGTCTGAGTAGCTTCATTCATTCTTATTTATTTATTTTTTAAAACCATCAATAATCGAATCTACTGCCTGTTGTATGGGTTCCAATCAGAAGAGGGTTTTTTGGACACATAAAGCACTACCATCACAAACATTGGTAGACCAGGATTATCTGAATGAACTAAGCCACATCTCGTCACTTGTAGCCATCAGTGCAGAAGGACCAGATCTTGGGAATGTCCTACAGATATTTAGTGAGCATGCCTGTGTATATGAACTATGTCGATTAAAATACAATTATCAATGGAGTAAAAAGGAATACAAATGTAATGTATAACTTGCAATGTCTGTATACCACCAATGAATGTCTTATACAGAGAGACATACCAAGCAGTAAATTGAGATAGGCTGAAAATTTGCCATGACTAGCATGACGTGACATCTCTTGATGAAAATCTGTTTTGTATTTTACTGTTTTGCCATCTGCATTGCAGTATAGACTGGATACTCAAGCTGGCTTACCACTAGAAATTATTTTGCCACACCTCACAGCTGACATTTCTGTGTATTGTTTCCTTGTTACAAATTTAATAAGCAAGTTTTGTTACTATTTTGAACATTGATTAAGGAAGCCATACAGTCTCTTGTCAAATCTTTTTAAAGGACCACAATAGGCACCCAGACCACTTCAGCTTAATGAAGTGGTCTGGGTGCCAGTTACATCTAGGATTAACTCTGCCTGCTGTAAACATAGCAGTTTCAGAGCGTCCCCAGCGCCGAGGGAGCCTGGCGCTGTAAAAAGGCAGGAATTTAACCCCTTCCTCCCCCTAGAGCCTATCGGGAGGGGGGCCCAGAGGGTGAGGGGAACACAAGGACTCTATAGAGCCAGGAAAACGAGTATGTTTTCCTGGCACTATAGTGGTCCTTTAATCGTACCCACAGTATTATGGGCCTCAAGGGGCTAAATTTGGTAAAGAATGTGCACTCATGAAATTATTTATAAGTAATTCTGGAAATAATTAAATCATGCAATAGACCAGTATTTAATATGGACTTATTTGCTATGAACCGTTGAATATTGGAGAACCTAAATATCATAAAAACATCTGAATGGCTCTTGAATCACTACATGGCCTCATGAAAACAGGAATCTTATAACACATCCCTAGCTTTACAAAATATCTTCATAAAACAGTGTTTCTTCACTCCTGGGTCAGGACCCAAAACTAGATACTTTGGCTATTGTCAAAACTGGGACTGGGTACTTATATAGGCAAAAACAATAGGGTCAATCCAACTATAGGGAAATAAAGAAAAACATAGTGCAACTCTGTATAATCCAAATAAAATAATGTTGTTGTGCCAATGGGTCACTCACACTTTAACTGATAAAACAGGGCATTCAGTAATCAATGGAGATCTCAGGCAGTTTCTTGCTTCCAATGACTGGTTTTGCAGATCTCAGCAGTATGTGAAACAAAGTGCATCCAAAATGAGATGTAAGAAAATGTAGATAAAGTATAAAAAGAATGTATTACTTACACAGAGGTAAGGATCAATCAGCATAACATACAAATAAAATTTGTCCACAGTCTGTCCAACGCGTTTCTTCCCACTCAGGGACTTCTTTTCAGTAGTAAGACAGGTTAACAAATGAATAAAAACTAACTAAGTTTATTACTTAGAGTAACTCCTTATATCTAGCAATGCATTAAAAATATATTGATTGTTTAACTGAACTTAATATTATTGAATAAATCTTTAAAAATAGTGTGGGTGTGTGTTTCATGCATTTTCGTTTGCTTTCCAGCTTGAGTGCTTTCCCTTTTATGATTGTTATAACTTTATTGTTAATATTAACTTTGATTTGATACAAACCCACAAAGTGGTTTCCATTATCAGGCTCTGATTCCACATTCTATGCCATCCATAGAAGTCTTGATGTGGACCTCTTCTGGGACATATGAGTGCCAATCATTAAACCGATATACACATTCATGCAATCTGTTACATTGTGTAATATTTTATATTTTATTGGATCTCAATGGTTGGAACTAAAATATCAAATTTATCCCGGCTCCAGCCAGCTCTTAACAATGAGAAGAATTTAATAAATTGCTTTTAAATAATTTGTTTTAGTATTTATTATATTAAAATGTACAATGGGTTCCATGGTAATATCACAATTGTGGAAAGGATCTCTACCGTTTTAGAAGAAAGTGGCTTCAAAGGTGATGTTATACGTGAACATGTTAAAATTTACTTTAAATGTCATGTCATGGATCACGAGGACCAAAGACTCTCGTGTTTCTGATGTTATGCTTTACCGATCGAACACATGAGAGTCTTTCCAGAAAAGAAACATCCATATTGATCGTGACTGTTGTTCATATCTTCTGTCAGGTAAGTGTACCAGTTTATAAAAGTCTCAGGATAATTATATCCTATAATGCAATGGCAGCACTGGGATGGAAATATCTTGCCCTAAAAAGAAAAATAAGAGAATAACATAAAAGTTGTATTTTGCTAAATATTTTCTTTAAAAGACTATTACCACTTTTCTCTACCAATGGAAAATTTTACATGGGGGGGAGCAGAAAATCCCATGAGTAGAATGTCATTTACGTGTATAAATATTTAATAGGCGGAAAATTTTCTCAGTAGAATATTGAGGGATTTTATTTTTAGAAAAATGAACTCATAAAGTAAAGCTATAAAAAAATCTCAAATAGAAAACAGAAGTTAAAATCCATCAATTCTTAGTCAGCACCAATTCCATATAATAAAATTACAGAAGAAAAGAATAAAAAAAATAATGTACTTGCTTCTTTATGTCTGTCATTGCTTTACTAATACATGAGTCAAATTTCATCTTAAACTTCCTTAAAAATAAGGAAGATTTTTACAGACTTTTAAGGGGTTCAAAACATGCATTAGGTTTAACTGCCTGGGAGTAATTGAAAATATGTCTGGGATTTATGGCCTTGAGTTAATATTTTTGCATGCGCTTTTCAAATAAATTAATATTTTTGGATAAAATCTGAACATTAATATAAAAAATATATAAACAATATTTAAATATCAAAAGTTTTTCTAAATATTCCTGTATTTACAATTAAAAAAAAAGGAAATGTGTTGAGAAAATGTTACAATAAATATGTGCTTTTTCAATTTTGGAATATATATATTTTTTTAATTCTTTATTTTTGCAGTGCATTTGGATGTGACAAACATGCATGTGGTACCCCAACGGCATTCCACTTGCTTATTCCAATAACAGTTGTAACAGTGGGGTACATGGTGACACTTGCACAATTTTATATTGGATGTGAGGTTAAGTAGCAGTAAAACATTAGTAGATCAGGTATAGTAGGCATGACATTACTATGACTGCTGAGTATTACGTGTCGATGGACACGCTAGGCAAGACTGTGGGCTTACCCATTAAGTGCATCACGGCTGGCGCTGTTTAACTATTTGTTGGTTTGTCAATTTTGGAATATTTTTTAGCCTTAAAATCTTAACGATATTAACAAACTTTTTGGTTTTGGTATTAAAATAAGTAAAATGTATTTCCATATTATTTTCATATCTTTATCATATGTAATAGAATTTTTCTACATTTGCCTTTTGATATAAAATCGAGTATATTACAGCCCCTTTAAATAACATTTGGTTTGTTAGTTGTGATATCAAGAAGACATTTCTATCAGTAGCGGGGTCACAGCCTTTTGGCAGAGAAGACATCGGAGATCATCCAAGCACATAGATTGTCCAAGCTGTGAGAATAGAGTATATTTGGAGGTGAAGATCAATGGATTCCTGAAACGTCTTCAGTGAAATTGAAAATGTTATGTGACAAGTCTATTAAGTTTAGAAAAGAGTAAAGTCACAGGTGAGACAGTCACGGTATAGAAATAGAATGTGGCAGATCAAATCAATGTTTTAATTTAACTGCAACTGAATCCACTTAAGGCTGGAGATAAGAAGTAGCACATTTTGCCATGCCTGTCAGATTACTGGCATTGGGTAGCATTGCGTTGGAATCAATGATTGTGATTTTAATTCCCAATATAATGAATAGTATTGCTGCTATACTTTGACCAAACCTTAATAATATATTAAATGTTTTTAAATATAGTATTTAAAGTGTTCTTTATAGCATATATATTTTTTATTCTGATATCCCAAGTAATATGTAACTGTGGAAATATTATGGGCCTGAAAAAGGCAGTATAATTCAATTATTATATATTCGTTTTATCCTGAAAATGGTATTGCAATTCAGTTATTGTTAAACTATATTTTTTTTACAAAATTAGAAAAAATATATAATTTTTTTTATACAAAACTATGAAATTCAAATATTGTTTACTCAACCTCCAAAATAAGGTTAATTTTTAAATTCATGGCAAATAAATGATGAATTTCCAGGGTAAGATTTGGCTTTGTTGCGTTCTGCTTAATTGTTGAATTCTCCACCTCTTCTTGTGGGTATTGTTATAATGTTGTGTGAACTTGTTTGAGTTTCAGAGTTCATATTCAACCTTTTGACTTTGAAATGCTATGTCCTTGCTTGTTCATATTATTTTAAACTGCAACCCCATAAGAGCCAACCTAGGGTCAAGGTCAAATTGCAAAAAGTATCAATGGCCAGTACAGCAGACTGATGTCCTAATCTATCTTAATTCTTGTAGGATTTTAGGGGGTGTTGATATCAATTCAGCTTTGATTAAATACCTGATCAATTACCACCACATGCTCAAATATTTAAATCAAACTTTTCAATGAAATGATTTAAATTTCTGTTTGACAAGTAGAAAGACGGGTACTATAAATCTCTCCCAGCACAGCCATTAAAATGATAGAATTGACCCAATTAAAACTATGGTAAAATAATGGGGTCCATTCCTTTACCTATGTACAGACTGTAAATAATCCGTAATTAGAATGGGCATAGCGGGTAATTATTCTTTAAAGTCATAATAAAACATTCTGGATAGAGAATTCACAGCTGACTTCTTGTGCTGGCCATGCAGTACCTTGTAATATAATCAGTTACTGTATTATTACATGGAGTAAAT
This sequence comes from Pelobates cultripes, assembly GCA_933207985.1. Classification (NCBI taxonomy): domain Eukaryota; kingdom Metazoa; phylum Chordata; class Amphibia; order Anura; family Pelobatidae; genus Pelobates; species Pelobates cultripes. The sequence continues at coordinate 375,542,158 of OW240912.1, forward strand.
CTAAATGATACAGTGTAAATCATGATTACACTGTAAAGCCCACATTACCAGGTACATATCTAGAAAAAATAACTCTTTGTAAGTATTGCTAAGAGCAGCAGATATTTTTGGTATTTCTGGTCTTTCATAAATAAGCAATGTTATTATATCATATAGTTCTGGCCATGACATCTGTCATGAATTAGTTGAATGATCATGCTCAAGAATGATCAAGAACCATAACAACCTATGCTCATTGCGTGTAGGTTAGCGTCCATAAATTTTCTAGTCTTTATCTACCAACACTGTATAGTTTATAACAACGGTGATTCCAAAAATCAGACCTCTCCCTTCAACATGCTAGGTTACTTCATCCTTGCCTTCATCCTTAAACTACATTCAAAATGTGTGTATGTTGTATAGTTTTGTGCACAGTGAGCACATTCTTCCCCTCTCTGATGCTACGTGCATGCACAGTCATTGGTTCTGGACATTGCTGTACCAAGTCCAGTTTAACAAAACTGCACACAGGGCTATGAACTGGCTGATAGTCATATGGTCGTATGGATGTCATCAGGTTTGTGACCAGTTGTGTTCATTAGACCTTAAGAGGGGGGAACTGCGGCTGGCTGGTAAATGTTTTAGCTATATCATAATATCCTGCTGGACATGGATTTATCAGTTTATCTAGTTTAGCGGGTGTTCCTTTTGTTTCTCAGGAGGAGAGCTCATCCTGTTCTCTATGGGCAGCAGAAAGTTTGACACAAGATTGATGATATAAGTTCTGCAATAACCGAAAGTTGAAAAATATAAAAAAACAAAATTGACATTTATGAGAAAATAATAATTTATAACATATTACTGAATTATGATAAATAGAATCTCCTTTGCTGGTTGTGTTCTTTTCAGGCTTGGGATTGAATCCAATCACATCCTGGAAGGAAAATGACTGTTTTTCTCAGCTGCTGTGACAATGATGTGTAGATACAGTTTCCCTTGCCAGTCCATAAAGTATCTAGGGAGTTGGCTGAAACATGTTATGGAAATCATTTGGAACACAAATCTATGGTTATAAACCTTCTATGGGATAATCAGATACTGCTTGTTGCTGAACGACATTGTTCCCGTTTTGTCACAGCTAATTGTAAGTTGACATGAAATGTAAATATAAATATTGCTGTTACATATGTCATCGAGATGTAACTGTTTTTCATGGTCCTTTAAAGGACCACTATCGTGCCAGGAAAACAAACTTGTTTTCCTGGCACTATAGTGCCGTGAGGGTGCCCCCACCCTCATGGGCCCCCTCCTGCCAGGCTGAAGTTGGAGGAAGGGGGTAATCACTTACCTTTCTCCAGCGCCAGGCTCCCTTGGTGCTGGGGACTCTCCTCCTCCTTTGGACGTCATCGGCTGAATGCACATGCATGGCAAGATCCGTGCGCGCATTCAGACAGTCCATAGGAAAGCATTCTCAATGCTTTCCTAGGGACGCTGGCGTCTTCTCACTGTGAAAATCACAGTGAGAAGCGCGGAAGCGCCTCTAGCGGCTGTCAATGAGACAGCCACTAGAGGCTGGATTAACCCTAGTGTAAACATAGCAGTTTCTCTGAAACTGCTATGTTTACAGCAGGCAGGGTTAACCCTAGAGGGACCTGGCACCCAGACCACTTCATTGAGTGCCTTTAGTGTTTCTTTAAGCACTGTCATTGGCTACAGACTCCCGATCTTCACCAACAGTGTGTACAATGCAAACCTTTCTTATGCAAACCTTTCTTCTTGAAGGAAGTGCAAAACGACGAAACCCGGTATAGTCTTACGCAATTTACAACTTAAAAAATAATTTATCTACAACGGTGAATGGTGAAACTTTTGGATAAATCTTTTGGAATGTTTTTCTAATAGTATTGAATTATTTAAAAAGCTTATTAAAAATCGAGGCCTAAATGAGAAGTCCAGCTCGTTTGATGTTACCCTGTTCTGGTGGAACATCATAAGTGGTAGGAGGCCATTGGCTCTAGGTCAGTCTCTTTGGGGAAAAAAAACACATTTCCAATAGTTACACAAACAGTATGCTACACTGGTTCTCTTTGACAATATACCCACCCTAACATAACATGCTTATCAAAGATACACTATAAATATGTACTCAAGTCAGGAGACAAAATGATCCACATTTTTTGCAATGATTTATGTAGCAAAAACTGCTCTATTTTTCAAGACATAAAAAATGCAGTCAAGTTCCATCCAGCACCAAAGTACTTTAAAAGCTCCAGTTAATAAAATAATTATATATCTGCAGATGTTAAGAGTACAAAATAAAATTTACTATAGAGAAAAAAAACAAGCTAGTATTTATTCAAAGTAAATACTGTTTTACAATGATAATATTTAGAGGTTAAACGTGTACAAAACTATATCTAGAAAAAATCAAAGATGTACATTTTATATCACTCTCAAATGTTTACATGGTTCTTGTCAGACCCGATGAGAAGCTAAGATATTTAAAATGTCATGTTCTTGTTTTCATTTCAACATCATGCTGTGCGTGTCTCATATAAATTTCCAGCTAGAGGTGACAAAGAAATGAAGACTACGTAGGAAAAAGGTTCCCCCCAACAGTTTAATGCTGTCGTCAACGCAAGTGGCAAACAGTCCTGAATTCAAGCAAAAAGTATTACAAATATTTTATAGACAGGTGTTCATGACCATGAATGTCCAACAAAAACTAATAGAAATCTGAACACTCAGACGACATTCTCTGGTGGCTATCTTGAAGTCTATATACATGTTTTAAGCTTGTGTCTTGCATGTTGTATAATACTTGTATGCTTTTGTGACCACATATCTTTATTTTTATGTATAGTGTGCATGCAGGTGTATTTTTCTGTGCCAATCTGATTTTGATTTCTAAAGCAAGATACACTGCAGTACAATAAGGCACTACCCGAGGATGTAGACAGTCGAGCTGTGTAGAATAATGTAGATCAGGGCACACCTGGTGGTTTCTTCAGTAGGCAGCTTTATCATAAAGTGCAGAACAAAAACAACGTTTCTGCTCCTTGGAGCCTTTGTCAAGTCGAGATGTATGTCCGAGAGAGTAAACTATAGCTAGGTCCGGAGGGAGAGGGGGTTAAAAATCAAATGCATTCTTTAATTTACCCTCAAAATCTAATGATGTGTGGGGAAAAAAATAAATGAATTTACTATTAATTTGCATATTTGCCAAAAGTATGTCATGCTTTTAAGTGGAGTCTCCTCAGACTCAGCATGTCGCCTTCTGTGATTTGCAACAGCAATTAAATAGAGCGCAGTAAATAGAACATTACATAGAAACACCATGGAAATAGTCACCCACAGCGGACATTAATGTCCAATTTGAAAAAAATACTTTTAAGTTGCATCTTCAAAATGCTTGAATAATTAGCAGAGATAAGAGTATTCCAGGTTTCCCATGGGGTAATACACTAGTATCTGAGGGATTAAATCTTGGCAATTTTCACAGTGATCAAAAAGATGGAAAAGATAAACTAATGGGATTTTACTGTTTGTTGCCTGTGATCACTCGAACTGTTGAATATGTTTTTGCAGGACCCCAGTTACACAATATTCAACTTGCTCTACTTCAAAACATCCTACTGTCAGCGTTATATACTAACGTGAGAATTTAAAGGGAATTCATGGCCAGCCAGATCAGAGATTGAATGGGACATTGTTTGCTCTAAAACAAACTCAGTATTCCAGGAAATAACATAACCACGAGCAGGCTACCAAGGAGCTTGTCTATGCTCTAGTAATTTCCCCCATGGATTATTGTAACCCTCTCCTAATTGGTCTTCCCAAAAGCCGTATTGCCCTGCTGCAGTCTGTAATGAATGCTGCCGTCAGACTGATTTTCCTCTCTAGTCGGTCCTCTCACACCTCACCCCTCTTTCAGTCCTTACATTGGCTTCCTGTATCCTATAGGAGTCAATTCAAAGTGCTAACCCATACCTATAAAAAGCATTGAACAATTCTAGCCCCTGCTACATCTCTTCACTGATTCCCCTTCTCGGTCTCTCCGCTCTGCATGTGACCTTCTCCTGTCTGCTGCTCGCTGGGAACTCGCTGTCCTCCACCCACCCTGGACCCAAGACCAGAATCCAGCTTCCAGTGGGTATAGCAGGAACAGCTCTTATGAGAGTTAGTGATTATAATCCCAGGGGAGTATAGTGATATAGCAATCCCCAGGGTAGATACAGCCGTTTCCCCCACACATGAGACGAGGGTATGCAGGAACTGATGTATTGGTAGCCACACTGGCCTTTTATGCAAGTCCCCATGCAAGGGGTACTCCCACATGGACCTTGAGGGGAACTACAATATAAAGTTACAAACCAATGATATAGGTGTTTAAATGCATGACACTCCCATATACAAACATACAATCCCTCCCCTCTGCCTGGGAGATAATTGGATCAGGAACTGTACTAATCTAATCCAATTATCTCCAAGTACAGAAAAAAAACACCTTTTCTCAAACACCCCAAAAACACATAAACCCCCCAAAAAGTCAGATCCCCTGATAGCCCTGAGCTGGGTGACCAACATATCCATAAATCACACAGATCAGTTCAGGGGTTCAGGAATTCCCTGGAAGTCATTTATTTGACCGACCACAGGCATGGTCCCATGCCCAAAACAGTTCCAGAGAATCAGGGCTTTCGGCCGGTCTAGTTCAGTAGTTTGAAAATGAACAAATTACTGAACAAAGTCAATAGTCTTACCCTGGAGCTTGTTCCACTAATCCAGACAAATTATTTCACCGAACAGTGCCCTTCTAAGTTGTATAGAACCGAACGAAGGCGATGATGGAAGTCCAGCGGTTTTCAGGAGTTTCTGTGTCCGATTTTAGTTCCATGAGATTCATGCCCAAACACCGCTGCCTGCGTTCATGTGAACAAGATGGCCGCCACCTCGTGGTTGTCCATAGGAATTGCGGCCACACAGACAATTAGAACACTGCGGTAAGAGATGTTCCAAGTTGTTAATAGGTGTTAACAAGCTCCAGGGTGGTCTCTGGTTCATGCAGTTGTTCGGTAACTGAACCACATAATCCCAATTGCAAGAACAGAGTCTTTTTAACATTATATTTCACAGGGTCCATAGTCTGTGGGCAGGAGGCTGGCAAACAGGCTCCTCCAGAAGCTAGTGGCAAACTCATGTAAAAAAGGGTGTTTGTCACAGTCCTATTTATAGTAAAATTCCCCCTTCTTATAATATTTGTAAAGCGCTACGGAATCTGTTGGTGCTATATAAATGGCAATAATAATAATGTCCATATAAACAGCTAATTCTCAGATATTATACATCAGTCTCGGTAGTTGTCAATGTTTTTGCAAAATGTAACCACAAGACACAAGTGAGAATTTAATTGATCACGATCACTCTGATGCCCTGTTTATTGTGATTCTCTTTACATTGCTGCACATAATTATTTTTCAGAAGATTATCCATTTGGTGAAACCCTACATTGAAATTATCAAGTAAATGAGTGAGTGTTTATTATTATTTTTTTCTGAGCAACCTGGCATTTGAAGAAAATATCTGGTCCCATGATTCTTGTCATGTATCCCAGGAGCACAGGGAGCCATGACATACAGTGAATGCTGGTAATATGGCGGCATCTATCACCCAAAAGTGCCTCAGTGGCATGGGACAGATTTGGTTCAAACAATACCATGGGTTTACAAACAGATAAAAACTCAAATCTTCAGCCTTAGCCCCTCCAAAAACTCTACATATTTATTTTACACAACCATTGACCCCTTAGAGGTTGCTTAAATCTGCCCCTGTTTAGATCTAAAGAGAAACATAGAAACATAGAATGTGACGGCAGATAAGAACCATTTGGCCCATCTAGTCCGCCCAAATCTATTGCCCTTCCTTAGATTGTGCCCCATTAAGAACTCATCACCATTCAAAAAACACCCACTCACCCTTCCCGTTCTCCAGAGCAGTGCCCCCACTTCTCCTCACTTCACCATAGCATCAGCATTAGCTCTTCCAGTAACACTATTTCCTCTCCCCAGTGAGCCCTCCAAATTATCCGCCAACCCAGTTCCATTGTGTCGCTCAACTCTTCCCACCCGTGTGTCACCCTCTCCTCGTCCTAATATTTACACCCAATCACTCCTGTGTCTCAGGTGTAGTGAGGGTGAGAATTTAATGGGACTTATAAAGATATGAGTCTTGCCAGTGTAACAAGGAGGTGTTTTAGGATGATCAACAGCCATCACACCCTTTCCAAATGGAATCTGGGTGAGATCATGCTTCTCCACTCCTGCTAGTCTGGTCAAGTACAAATATTAGTACTTTTTCCTTTTACATTACCTTTTTACATGCTTTGATTAGCAGCCACCTGAAAAAGAGCAAAGGACTATCATCAAAGTTGTTTTCCTAGTATAGCTTCCTATAGTGTCCCCATCACTCTTGCCCACACCGCCACCCACATGGTGCAGAAAGGGTTAAAAAAAACCTTCTGTCACTTACCTGATTCCAGTGGCGATGCCCCTCGGTGCTGGTTCAGGCTCCGCCTCCGTTCCGCCAATGTCAACTGGCAGGGGGACCAAATGCGCATGTGTGGCAAGCGCCGTGCTCGCATTAGGACTTCCCCCATAGGAAAGAGTTGTATAATACTTTCCTATGGGGTTTTTGGATGACGCTGGATGTCCTCATGCATAGTGTGAGGACACCCAGCGTGAGTTAGATGGCCAAAAATTGCCTCACAACCGGGAGTCCCTCATGTGATACGCTAGCAGACAGCCCCAAAATAAAAATTTTGAATGCAAACTGCTAAGTAATACTGTAATTTTAAAATCTATTGACTCACAGCAACTCTCACAAGTATGTTCACTAAATATTCAACTTGTAAGTTGAATGTAAGTAACACTTTAGTCCATAATTGTAAAAATAGCTGACTTATCTGTCTTTTTTGGTGCTAAACATTGAGTTTGCTCTCAATTCTGTGTGAATTCCTGAAATTTCACACATTTGAATTGAAACAAATGTAATACATAAAAATATATGTACGTATAAACTGAGGTAAAGAAAGCTGAATCAGGATGTCATGCAGAATTCAGCATGACGAAACCGCAAATTCACCACATTCTAAATGTCAAACTCTCCCAAGTATAGAATTTAGTATTATATAACAAACTATGTGATGTGGAAATTCTAAGAAGACACTGGGATCAGCTTGAATGTATCACATATAACATATTTGCTTCTGTGATTTCACTATTGGTGTTATCAATGTTATTAAAAAAAAAACTTAAGATCTTTTACCACAACATTGATAACCAAGATTCAATAAAGCTGCTATTATAGTTACTAACATCGAAATTCCAGCAAATGACACAATTAAATCAGAAACTTCAACATTATGCATGCTTTTTCATTTACCACAGGTCTAAAATACAGCATCTCTCTCTAATTTGGGTAAAACTGGTTGACCTAAATTTGCAGCAGGTTGTGGCTAATTATGTTGAAGCTGAGTATTTGGTTGTGTATTTCAGCAATTTAGTTGCATCTGTTGAAAGCCTAGTAGTACAACTCAAGCATTTCTATTGATGCACTTGCACAGTGCTGCCCAGAGACAGTGCCAGGAAAGTTGCTAGAGTCAATTATACTCAGGTCTTGAGTCCAAAACTTGTTGATGGATCCCCAAAGTCCCACCCCTGCTCCCTCCCAAACATTTTAACACCTGCAAGATACACCTGTTTACACACTCATGGACACATACATAAAGACACACACTCACAGATACATCCATACAGACACATACCCATAGTTAAATACTTACAGGCACACACAGGTTCAGACAAACATTTACTGATGCATTTATAAAGCCATAGAAAGACCAACACACAGGCATACAAATATACACACACAGTAACAGATACACGCAAGCACACTCTAGTACACACAAGTGAACAGAAGCACACACACAGAAGGTCATGCACTAACAAAGGGCACACAGACATGCACCGATACAGACACACATTCACAGATAGACAAACACGCATAAACAGACAGGCACAGACATACATACCCAGGCACAGGCAGGTACACGCACATGCATATTTACTATAAAAATAGACACTAGTTCCGATACTGTTACTTTTGGTGTGGGAGGAGGGGGAGCAGGCAGCAGCTGTTGGTTAGATATTTCATTATTACCCTCACTCTGTGCCTTGGGTAATAGACTCACTAGTTTTGCTATTCTCCTTGCCTGGCCAAGTCTAGAAAAGTACAGTGATAGAAGCACAAGGATATGATGCCATGTCCCCTGTGTTTCTATTGAAATTGTGCTGCCCAAAAGAGAGGCAGGGTCTTTAGCAACAAATTTCTGTGGCCCCACATGCAGCCTGAATTACTAGCTGTTCTGTGTTCCTCTCCTTATCCAATCTGCTCTGAGTTTCGCCAGCTGTCATGCGGTAACACTTCTGGGTTCGGCACTCCGCTGGGCGGAGCCGGACCCCGCCCCCCTCTGACGGTATTTAGGGAGACTGTGCCAGAGAGAGGGGGCTTGGTGATACTCGGAGCTACTTCCACCAGACTTACCTCTCCACAAGCTCAGACAAGCCGTTCCAGCCTTTGAGCCAATGCAAGGATTGCTGCATGCCATAAACGATTACTGGAGAACGGATACTTTGCTACTTTACAAGTGGACCATATCTCTGAACTATTGGAGGACTACACATATTAACCTTAAGTATATTTTTCAGCTATTTGTCTACAATATAATTTATTAATGAACTAATGCTTGCTTACTCAAATCTTCACTGCTTCAAGCTACTAATTATATGGAGGACAACTCCCATCATGCTTATTCACTATGAACTGTTCTTGCTATGCAAATATTCTTAGCTACTTGCCCATTGTTTCTATTGAAGATTAGTCTCATGAACTTAAGAATGTTACTTAATGCATCTCTGAGAAAATACTAAATAATGAACTTTGTGTTGTTGATTACTTGCACTTATTGGATTATTGCCTAAATGCAATTCATTTAAGTATAACACTTATTAAAACTTTGGTTGAATCAAGTTACCAGTGATTCTCTCTTTTCTTAAAGCTACAGTATTGATACTTTAAAGTTTCTCCGTATCTTCACTAATGTAATTAGGGAGGTTTACAAGCTGCAGTTGAGTTCCAAGCCAAATCACCCAAGTAGCGTAACACCAGCTCCCTGTCAACACTCAATGGCAGCCTGGACAGGGAGAGCAGCATAGAACTAGCAATTCTATCTCCAGTCTACCTTTGGTGGCAAAGCGATTCAGGGATAATGAGCCCCACATTCAAAACTCTAGCTACCCCAGCTTTCCCATACAATGCTCCCGTACAGTCTCCTGGTATACTCAGATGTTGGATGCCAGGGAACTATAGCCTTGATTTAATATTGTTGGATAAGGAAAAACTTTTTAAAAAAATCATTATATATAATATCCTCCTGAGACCCAGCCCATTAACTTGTGTCCTCTGTACTGGACATTTTGTTCACATGCATCTCATTTTTTTCTATGGAGCTACTCTATCAATTCCTGTTATATTGTAAAGAGGACGTCCTGGGCTTTCCAATGATATGTCATGTGATAGGCTGGGATGCTGGGACCTTTCTTTTCCTTTTCAACAAAAATTGATGGCATATTGGAAGGCAATTTTTTTCCTCAGTTGCCAGGATGATATAGAATATATCAAAACCTTACAAAATTGTATTATTTTTCAAAATGTTAAATCATTGTAAAATGTATCCAAATACTTTAATTTTAAAAGTTTATCCAAAATATTAAAGAGAGGCTTAAATTGGGAGGGTTGAACAGGACCATAAATTAGTGACTGTCATGCCAAAATAAGGACAGTTGGGTGGCCTGGAAACACGTTCAAAGTAGTTCAGAGGCTAATTTACAAAATCTGAATATTAATAAAAATGTATTCGTTATTCATGTTCCCTGTTAGGATCAACAAAAAATTGGGGCTTGAGCCCAAAATAAACCCTTTATTGCCAATCATGTGTATGTACAGGGCTGATTTTGTTTTTCACAGACTTAAATTCCTCTTCGCTCCTGTACTGGCCTTCCCCCAGTTGAGCAACTAATTTCTGCACTTAAGCTGTGATGTTGCGCTGCTGGATGACATTGGAAAGGAGGAGAGTGACAAGAAAGTATCTGAGTAAGTATCAGGAATTTTCATCCTAAACATAGTTACATAGTTACATAGCTGAAAAGAGACTTGCGTTCATCAAGTTCAGCCTACCTCACATTTGTTTTTTGCTGTTGATCCAAAAGAAGGCAAAAAAACCCAGTTTGAAGCACAATTTTGCAACAAGATAGGAAAAAAAATCCTTCTTGACCCCAGAATGGCAGTCAGATATATCATTGGATCAAGCAGTTATTACCCTACATTGAAAGATTATATATATCCTTGAATATTCTGTTCTTGCAAGTATGCATCTAGTAGCCGTTTGAACATCTGTATGGACTCTGATAAAACCACTTCTTCAGGCAGAGAATTCCACATCCTGATTGTTCTTACAGTAAAAAAACCTTTCCTTTGCCTTAGACGAAATCTTCTTTCTTCCAGTCTAAACGCATGGCCTCGTGTCCTATGTAAAGTCCGGTTTGTGAATAGATTTCCACACAATGGTTTGTATTGGCCCCGAATATATTTGTATAATGTTATCATATCCCCTCTCAGGCGACGTTTTTCTAAACTAAATAGGTTTAAATTTGTTAACCTTTCTTCATAGCCGATATGTTCCATTCCTTTTATTAATTTTGTAGCCCGCCTCTGCACTTTTTCTAGTGCCATAATATCCTTCTTTAGAACAGGTGCCCAAAATTGCACAGCATATTCAATATGGGGTCTTACCAGTGATTTATAAAGAGGCAAAATTATATTCTTGTCCCGAGAATGAATGCCCTTTTTCATGCATGACAATACCTTACTGGCCTTGGCCACTGCTGATTGACATTGCACATTGTTGCATAGTTTGTTGTCTATAACAATTCCCAAGTCCTTTTCATGTGTTGTTATCCCTAATTCGCTTCCATTAAGGGTATACGTTGCTTGTGTATTCTTTATGCCGAAGTGCATAACTTTGCATTTTTCAACATTAAATTTCATCTGCCACTTGAGTGCCCAGTCCCCCAGTCTATCTAAATCCCTCGGCAGCAAAGTAATATCTTGCTCACATTGTATTGTTTTACAAAGTTTGGTGTCATCTGCAAACACTGAAACATGACTTTCAATGCGGTCTTCAAGATCATTTATAAACATGTTAAATAGAAGGGGTCCCAGAACAGACCCCTGAGGGACACCACTTGCCACCTCTGTCCAGCTTGAAAATTTACCATTAATGACAACTCTTTGTACTCTGTTTTTAAGCCAATTTCTAAGCAAGCATTTTCATCTAGACCGATTTCCTTGAGTTTGAACACTAATCTATTGTGTGGAACTGTATCAAATGCCTTGGCAAAATCCAAATAGATCACATCCACGGCAACACCCTGATCTATACTTCTACTTACTTCTTCGTAGAACGCAATCAAGTTAGTTTGACATGACCTGTGCTTCATAAAACCATGCTGATTTTTGCTGATAACCATGTTCTTCTCAAGGAATTCTTGAATATTATCCCTTAATAACCTTTCAAATATTTTACCAGCCACAGAAGTTAAGCTCACAGGTCTATAATTTCCAGGCAAGGATTTTGAACCCTTTTTGAATATAGGAACCACATCTGCCTTCCTCCAATCCTCCGGAACACTTCCTGAAAGAAAAGAATCTTGAAAGATTAAAAACAGAGGTTCACTTATTTCTGCACTTAGTTCCTTAAGTACACGTGGATGGATACCGTCAGGCCCTGGAGCTTTGTTTATATTAACTTTCTTTAGTTGCTGCAGCACATTGTCTTGAGTTAACCAATTACAATTATTCTGCAGGTTTTTAGTAGCAATCATTTGCACATCTATTGCCATGGGTTCTTCCTTAATATATATGGAGGAGAAATAGTTATTTAAAATTCCTGCCTTTTCCTGGTCTTCATTAACTAACACCCCCGTTTCAGTTTTTAGTGTACCTACACTTTCATTTAGTTTTTTTTTAGAATTTATGTACTTAAAAAATGCTTTGGGGTTGGTTTTGCTCTCTTCAGCTATCATTATTTCATTTTGAAGTTTAGCAAGTCTAATTGCCTTTTTGCACGCATTATTTGCATCCTTATATCTTTTATAAGATGCATCTGATTTGTCCGATTTAAATGCTTTAAATGCCCTTTTCTTAGTTGTAATCTCTTGTTTTACTTCTCTACTAAGCCACATTGGTTTTAATTTGTTTCTTTTATATTTATTTCCCAATGGTACATACTGAGAAATGTACCTTTGTAATATTTGTTGGAAGATGATCCATTTATCCTCAGTGTTCTTTTCACTAAAGAGTTTATGCCAGTCAATATATTGTAAAGCTTCCCTTAACTTATTGAAATTGGCCTTTTTAAAATGATATGTTTTAGTATTCCCCATGTGCTTTTGTTTTTTTTAGGTTAATTTCAAAGGACACTATATTGTGATCACTATTTCCCAAGTCCTCACCTATTTGAATGTTGGTCAAAAGATCAACGTTGTTTGTTAAAACCAGGTCCAGACAAGCATCCATTCTAGTTGGTGCTTGTACAAGTTGTGACATGAAGGTGTCATTTAACAAGTTTAAAAACCTAATTCCCTTTGCTGAGGCACTAGTCCCTCTGTCCCAATTTATATCCGGGTAATTAAAATCTCCAATAATTAAAGTGTTACCCAGATTTGCAGCTTTCTCAATTTGCTCAAACAGCTGTTGTTCCTCGTCAATATTAACATTAGGTGATTTATAACATATCCCAATCAATAGTTGGTTTCCCTTCTTTTCCCCCAAGCAGATATTTACCCATAAAGCTTCCACATTATCCTCCTCGCATTCCATTTGCTTAACATTTGGCTTTAAATCATGTTTGACATACAAACATACCCCACCACCCTTCTTGTTTTTCCTATCCTTCCTAAATAACATGTACCCATTTAAGTTAGCTGCCCAGTCATGTGTCTCATCCCACCATGTTTCAGTTATGCCTATTATATCATATTGTTTAGTGTATGCTAATGCCTCTAGTTCCCCCATTTTGTTATTTAGGCTCCTTGCATTAGTAAGCATACATTTAATATTATGCGTCACTTGTATATTTTGTGAATTTTCAACATTACACAGCTTCTCTGTTCTGAGCTTGCCCCTCCCCCCGTTTCCACCCCCCATACTGTGCTAAAGCCCATCTCCTTTTTGTCCTATCTCCATTTTGTAGATTGCTATGACCCTCCCCCCCTACTACTAGTTTAAAATCTCCTCCAACCTTCTAGCCATCCTATCCCCCAGCACTGCAGACCCTCTCCCGTTTAGGTGCAATCCATTACCACTATAAAGGTTGTACCCAATCGCAAAGTCGGCCCAGTGCTCTAAAAACCCCAAACCCTCCTTCCTGCACCAAGACTTAAGCCACGCATTGACCTCTCTAATCTCCCGCTGCCTTTCCACTGTAGCACGTGGCACAGGTAATATCTCACAGAATACCACCTTGGAGGTCCTTTTCTTAAGTTTGCTACCTAATTCCCTGAAATCATTCTTTAGGACCTTCCATCTTCCTCTTACTTTGTCATTGGTACCAACATGGACCATGACCGCTGGGTCATCCCCAGCCCCTCCCAATAATCTATCCACTCTGTCAGCAACATGCTGGACCCGAGCACCCGGGACCAGACAGTGTATATTTATATTTCCAATTTTTCCAATTTCATTCACAACATAAGAGGAACTCCTTGCAAATACTAAGCTAGGTATTGTACAAATCTTGGTAATTATTTAATGGCAATCTTTCTGTATGCTATACAACTTATATTTTCTACATAGTCTCTGCATTGGCTATCATAAAACCATTTTGGCAGAAGGGGTTACATACTGTATCATTTGGTATCCTTCATTTATGTGTTAGTTTGAATTTGTTTTTTAACACTCTGCAAATTTATGCTTATTTTACGCTCAGAGATTTTTCATTTGATCATCACATTTATCCCCAACGGCGAGTTCTGCAGGGTGTTTTGTGATGCATTTCGCAGATGATAGCACATTAGGACCACAGAGGGAAGTTGTGCTGGAATTAAAAAGCAGAAGGTCAGTTTATATATTAACCAACAGCAAACTGGAGTCAATGTCACAAAAATAAATATATTTTTAGCCAAAAAAGCATTTTTCTCCAATCATATACATAAATTATATACTGCTGACACCTGATTATTTATTTCTGGGAACATCCAAGTTCCATAACCCACTGTTAATAAGTCACTGATAACATTCAAAAGGTGAAAAGGGCATATGCTTAATAGTATTCCTTTGACCAACTTAAAGGAACACTATAGTGACAAGAATACAAATATCTATTCATTGTCACTATAGCTGTAATATCACTATTTAGTTACCCGACCCAACTGTAACCTATTTAAAAGGTGATTTTACACAACTTTATTCCAGTGCTGTGCAGGTCAGCTGGTGCTGACTCCGCCCCCGATCCGCCTCCTTGTCTGAGATTATCAAAATTGGCACTCTCAGCCAATCCAATGCTTTCCCACAGGAAAGTATTGGGAGGCTATTGCGCATGCACAGCAAAACACTGCGCTGGCCAATTGGTATCACCTCATAGAGATGCATTGGAAAAGGCGTACATAGTACTGCAATATTAAACACATTGCAGCTTTAGTCCACCATAGCCCTAAGACCCACTGAGCCTATCTAAGCCAATCAGTAAATCCCCATTCATAAAAAGGGTGCAAACTTTTTTTTTTTTAATGAATAGAGCTACTAATTGTCTTCGAGCGTGAGTTGTCCGAGCCTTCCTTTATCTAAGATTTTAGATAGTGGAGGGACTAAGAGGCAGAATGATCTGACACTGGAACAGTTGCTAAAACCCTTGTGAATAGTTTAACCCTGAAAGGTGAGCCAGTGCCAGGGACCTCTTAGGACTATAACTTCATTTTGAGGATGTTGTTATGGTTCCCAAACTGGTCCTTTAAGGTTCCTACCTCATGGTCCTGATATTTGTCAACCTTAAAGTCTTTCACCTGCTCCCCTGCTGTTTTGGTATTTCCATGTTAACTCCCACTTCTTTCAGCATTAATTACTGAATAATACATTTCAAAAGGAAAAAAATATATATTTTAAAGATATTCACTTAAGGAGTCCTTTAAACAGTTCTGTGAGACAATTAATAAAGAATTTTTTTATAAAAAGTCGGCGTTGCCTAATTGCCATACTGATCAGTCGCATCTCGCGTGAGCTCCATGAGAAAATTTATTATTTGGTCCATTTTTGTAAACTAATTGCTCAAGATTACAGGTACTCCACAATCTGTATACTAGGAAGCTCATTGCTCGTGCCATTTCTACTTTATTAAGCTTGCTTAAGAGGTGATCCCGAGGCCTATCTCGCAGAACAGGCAGCTGGTCTCTCCACCAGTGTTCTCCCCGGAGTCAGAGGAAACAGAACCGACTCCTGTTTTTCCCCCCACTGGTGAAGGTTCTCCCAGGTCTTGCTCCTTGACTTCCCCTAATTACCTCTGGAATAACTGAGGCCCTCTCAGTGCGACACGCTGTCTGGTGCAACTCTCTAAGATGGCGGATGCCACCATAGGCGTGCGCAGCCTATTGCATTAGGGTGTGCCAGGGCTGGACTGGGAAAAAAATTAGGCTCGGGCATTTTTAAATCAGAGCGGCCCCCTAAGTAGGGGGCGGGACCAGAGAGGGTGTGTTTTATCATCACTAATGACAAGCACGCCCCCTCTCAAAGTGAGCATGTTGGTTCAATGCGCAGAGCCCCGCTGAAGAGCTCTAGCATTAGAAAAAGGCCCTGTATTTGTTCTGCGCAGCGCAAGCAAATTTAATAACATGCTTGCGCTATGTTTGCTTTTAAATTGTATCTGGTGTCTCCACAAGTGGGATACCAGAGCACAAAAGGGCTAGGAAAGTGTATGGTGCATGTGTTTGGAGCCTGCTTGTAGGATTGCGTGTGTGTAGAGTGTGGTGTGGTATTGTGTAAATAGGTCAATTTCATTTGTGTTTGTGGTGTAATGTGTGTGTGTGTAGGAGATCTAGTGTGTAATGGACTCAAAGTGTGTGTATAGGAGATTGTGTGTGTGTGTGTGTGTAGGATTAAGAGTGCATATAGGGTAGGGGATCTAGTGTGTATCTGGAGCGTAATGTGTGTAGTGGTGCAGTGTGAGGGCCTCGGCCCCATGGCCATAGCGGCCCACTGGTCATTTGCCCGGTATGCCCGATGGCCAATCCGAGCCTGCCCACCGGCCCATGGAGGCACACAGCAGGGCGGGCGCTCAGGTAGCTCTGGCCCTGCAGGGGCTGGCAGGGGAGATCCTGTAATCTCCCCTGCCGGCCTCGCCCCCACGGCCATTGCAGCCCACCAGGCATTTGCCGGTATGCCCGATGGCCAGTCCGGGCCTGGGGTGTGCCCCCTAAAGCACAAATATACGTCGCATGTATGTGTGTGTGTGTATATATATATATATATATATAATTACACACACATACATACACTGCTGTGTGAGGGTGCTGTGTGTGTGTGAGGGTGCTGTTAGTGTGATGTGTGTGTGTGTGTGTGTGTGTGTGTGAGGGTACTGGTAGTGTGCTGTATGTTTGGGTGATTGTGGGGGTGGAGGTGGGGTCAGATTAGTTAATATCCCTCCTCCCTTCTTACCTTATGTAGGGAGGAGGGACCGTGCTGCTGCCATCCCTGGTGGTCCAGTGGAGAGTGAACTCTAGCCTGTGGGGCAAGGTGTGTGATGTTTTCTGGCTGAAGCTATTAATACTCTTTCTTTTTTTTCCTTCTCTCCTTCCTTCTAGGAGGTGGTGTGAAACTTTATTCAATTGGTTACTTGGTTACTTGTCAGTTGTTACAAAACTGGAAAGAGTTGTCTTCTACAAAATTGTAAGATTGTGAAATTTGTACGTATGTTTTGTTAATGTACTCTTGCTTCAGAAACTTTTTTTTGTGTGTGTAAAAGTTTATAAAAAAAAAAAAAAAGATGCCAGAGTTAACAGGGCGAGACCATGGCCCATGTTGAAGCCAATCTACTGGAGCCTTGCGACCTACTATTGTTTGAGCCCAACTGCAGCTTTCTGTAATTAAACGTACTAGGATACTCTGTATCGAATCTTATTACCCATTTCTGCATACCTGAGTTGAGAGCCTCAAGTTGAGGGACTACCCTTTGTGCACTGCTCACAACCTTGGAGGGTCTACAGCTGATGCCATTCAGTGTCCAGATCTTTCTGACGACTCCGATTTCGGCTCAAGGAGCGACCAGATCCGTGGGCACTGCATGCAGGCTTTTGCTGAGGCTCAGGGCTGGTATAGTGGACTGTTTTAGATAACGGAGACCATCTCTCTTTGGGAATATTCTCGCTAGCTTGGGAATCCGTTGATTTCAGATTGTATAGGGCCATTAGCACTGTGCTGTCTAATTTTATATTCTTATTTCTACCTTGCACTTTGTGCAAGCCTCTAATTGTCTATGCATAACTCCTCACAGTTCTTCTTTTCAATGAGGCTTGCAATCTTCTCTCTCTTTCTCTCTCTCTCTCTCAGTTCAGCTGATGAACATGCCGTTTGTCATCTTATGCATATTAGTTGATTATTATTTTAAATTGTGAAGCCTATTGTATATATGATTTATTGACAAATATCGTATGTCTCTACTGTGGGATTTTACTCTTCTGTGTATATTCGCGTATGCAATATCTCCTAATGTCCTACTATCGTCGATATCTATGTATGTACCACTGCACAACAAAAATAAAATAAAACATTAGCTAGAAAATTCAAAAGGCAGAAATTAGCTCTTCCATCTCAGTCTTTTGCCTGTGAAGCTCTTCCCATTTTTCTTCCATCAGCTTCATTTCATCTTTTATCGTCTGGAGTGCTGCCTCTTGATGCTTTCTCTGTGATATGGGATGAAGTAAAAATAAGGAATAAGTAGGAATAAAATCTTAAATGTTAAGAAATCCAGAGAACTCCAGTTGGTCTGACGGTCTCTCTTGAGATTAGAATTTCCAATCTCAATTTCTTTACTTCTTAAAAAACTCTACAAATATATTACACTAATAATAAAGCATAACAGGGTTTGATTTACTAAGTGGTGTAAATAGCCATACTGCTGTATGCTGGAAATCAGTTTAACCCCTTAAGGACTGAGCCAAATGTACACGTTGCGAACGAAACAAAATGTAAACAAAACCTGGCATTTGCGCTACATGTCTGTCCAACCGTAATTCACCTCTTTCATATTAAATGCACCCACCCTTTCTATATATCATTCTATTCAGGGTAAACAGGGCTTTCATTTAATATCAAATATTTAGCTATGAAACATAATTTAATATGAAATAAATTGGAGAAAATAAGTTTTTTTTTTTTTTTAGTTCTACATGACATTTTAACTGTCAATGTCATAATACTGTTTGCTTTTATTGCAATAAAATACACATATTTGTATTCAGCAAAGTCTCACGTGTAAGACAGTACCCCCTATGTACAGGTTTTATGGCGTTTTGGGAAGTTACAGGGTCAAATATAGTTACATTTGAAATTGAAATTCGCCAGATTGGTTACGTTGCCCTTGGGACTTTATAGTAGCCAAGGAATTAAATTTACACCCATAATGGCATACCATTTGCAATAGTAGACAACCCAAGGTATTGCAAATGGGGTATGTCCAGTCTTTTTTAGTAGCCATTTGGTCACGAACACTGGCCAAAGTTAGCGTTAGTATTTGTTTGTGTGAAAAATGCAAAAAAAACGCCAATTTTGGCCAGTGTTTGTGACTAAGTGGCTACTAAAAAAGACTGGACATACCCCGTTTGCAATATCTTGGATTGTCTACTATTGCAAATGGTATGCCATCATAGGGGTAATTTTCATTCTTGGGCTACCATAGGGTCTCAAAGGCACCGTAACCAATCTGGTGAATTTTAATGTGAAAAAAAATGAAACGCAAGCCTTATATTTGATGCTGTAACTTTTGAAAACACCATAAAACCTGTACATGAGGGGTACTGTTGTACTCGGGAGACTTCGCTGAACACAAATATTTCTGTTTAAATGAGATAACTGAATATATGCATGTCTTTGTGTGTAGTGTCAGAATATATCCGAATACATGTTTTTGGTTGTATTTGGTATGGTAAATAGGGTTGTATTTGTTTTATGTGTGTCCGTGTAACATGGCAACATGTATAAGGGGATATTTGTGAACTTTGGCAATGTGTTTGTATGAGGTATGCAAGCCTCCAAATTTAAAGGACCACTATAGTGTCAGGAATACAAACGTGTTCCTAGGCAGCAGTGAAAAGGCAGTGTTTACAGCAAACCCTTGCAGGGGCAGGCTATACTTACCAGAACATTAAGCTGTAGTTGTTCTGGTAACTATAATGTTCCTTTATGCTTGTGCGTGCAAGGGGGTAGGGACTGCAGAGGGTGCAGGGAGGAAGGGACTGTAGAGAGTGCAGGGGGTTAGGGGCTGCAGAGGGGAGGGACTGTAGAGGATGACAGGGGGTAAGGGTTGTAAAGGGTTCTAGGAGAGAATGCTGCTGTAGTGGATGCAGATGGTAAAGGAGCTGTTGTGATTGCAGGGGGAAATAGGCGCTGTAGTAAGTGCAGGGGCTGTTGTGAGTGCAGGAGTACAAATGGTGCTTTAGTAGATGCAGAGGAAATAGAGACTGTAGTGGGTGCAGAGGAGCGATAGGGCTTTAGTGGGTGGATGGGGTGTAGGGGCTGTAGAGGGGGCCTGGCGATAAGGGCTGTAGTAGATGCCTGGGGAAAGGGGCTGTAGTAGGTGCTGGGGCTTTGGAGGGTGCAGGGGGGTAGGAGCTCAAGTGGGTGCAGGGGTGGGGGCTGCAGAAGGAGAAGGGGGATAGTGGCTGCAAAAGGAGCAGGGGGTTAGGGCTGCAGAGGTTAGAGGCTGCAGGGGGAGCAGGAGGTAGAGGCTGCATGGGGTAGGGGCTGCAGAGGGGGCAAGGGGGTAGGAATGCAGAGGGAGCAAGGGGTTAGGGTCTGCAGAGGGAGCAAGGGAGTAGGGTCTGCAGAGGGAGTAGGGGCTGTAGAGGGAACAAGGGGTTAGGGTCTGCAGAGGGAGCAAAGGAGTAGGGCCTGCAGAGGGAGCAAGGGGTAGGGGCTGCAGAGGGATCACGGAGGTATGGGGCTGCAAGTGGGTACTAGCTGCTATGGGAGCAAGGGGTAGAGGCTTCAGGGGGTAGGGGATGTAGAGAGAGCAGAGGGTAGGGGCTGCAGAGGCATCAAGGAGGTATGGGGCTGCAAGGGGGTACTAGCTGCCATGGGAGCAAGGGGTAGAGGCTTCAGGGGGTAGGGGATGTAGAGAGAGCAGAGGGATCAAGGAGGTATGGGGCTGCAAGGGGGTACTAGCTGCCATGGGAGCAAGGGGTAGAGGCTTCAGGAGGTAGGGGCAGGGATGGACTGACAGCCTCCTGGGCCCCCGGACAAAATTAGATCCAGGGCCCTTCAAGACAAAATATTAAAGGAGCACTATAGTGCCCCCCTCCCGCTTCAACCACTTACCTTTCTCCTGCGCCGGGCTCCCTCGGCTCTGGGAAATTCTCGCATTCTCGAATTCAGCGCACGCATTCACAGTATGAATCGCGGAAGCACCTCTAGCAGCTGTCAGTGAGACAGCAACAGAAGCTGGATTAACCCTTAGTGAAACATAGCAGTTCCTCTGAAACTGCTTTGTTTTCAGCTGCAGGGTTAAAACTAGAGGGACCTGGCACCCAGACCACTTCATTGAGCTGAAGTGGTCTGGGTGCCTATAGTGGTCCTTTAAGGACTAAGTAAATGTTAAAAATAATTTTAAAGTAAGTAGTCAAACAGTTTGACAACTTACCTGGGGTCTGCTATGATATGAGGCTGTAGTAGGGCATAGGAGCAGTGGTGTGTGTGAGTGGTGCAGTGTGTGTGAAAGGTTCAGTGTGTGTGTGGGGGGGGTGTAGTGAGTGAATATGTAGGGTGTGTGGGGCAATGTGTATGTGTATGTGGGGCTGTGTATGTGTGTGTGTGTGGGCAGTGTGTGAATGTGTATGGTGTCAGGGCAGTGTATGTGTGTCGGG
The DNA here is from genome assembly GCA_933207985.1 of Pelobates cultripes. Lineage (NCBI taxonomy): Eukaryota > Metazoa > Chordata > Amphibia > Anura > Pelobatidae > Pelobates > Pelobates cultripes. Next base: position 375,563,379 of record OW240912.1, read on the forward strand.
GCAATGTGTGTATGGGGAGGGCAGTGTGTGGGGGCAATGTAAGTGTGGGGGCAGTGTGTGTGTATGTGTACGGTGTGTGTGGGGGCAGTGTGTGTATGGGGGGCAGTGTATGTATGTGTGGGGCAATGTGTGTGTGTATATATGTGTGGGCAGTGTATGCAGTGTGTGTGTATATATGGGTGGGCAGTGTGTATATATGGGTGAGCAGTGTGTGAATATATGGGTGAGCAGTGTGTGTGTATATATATGGGTGGGCGGTGTATGCAGTGTATGTGTATATATGGGTGGGCAGTGTGTGTGTGGGGCAGTGTGTGTGTGTGCATATGTGTATATATATATGGGTGGGCAGTGTGTGTATGTGGGTGGGCAGTGTATGTATATGGGTGGGCAGTGTGTGTATATAGGTGGGCAGTGTGTGTATATGGGTGGGCAGTGTGTGTATATGGGTGGGCAGTGTATGTATATAGGTGGGCAGTGTGTGTATATGGGTGGGCAGTGTGTGTATATGGGTGGGCAGTGTGTGTATATAGGTGGGTAGTGTGTGTATATAGGTGGGCAGTGTGTGTATATAGGTGGGGGGCAGTGTATGTATATGGGTGGGGGACAGTGTATATGGGTGGGCAGTGTGTGTATGGGCCTGCTTACCTGTACAATGTGATGTTTTTCTTCCTCCAGCAGCAGTGGGGCAGACAGGCTCCTTCTCACCCTCCATCCACGCTGTATGTGTGCTCCGTGTGAGAGGGAAGCAGGTGGTGATGTCACTTCCTGCCCCGCCTCCCATCCTCGCACAGAGCACAGAGCAGGGGGAGAGAGAGAGAGAGGAGACCTGGCAGTTAGAGATGTGCTGCCAGGTCTCTCACTGAATGGGGAGGGGTATTTGCAGACTGATGGGTTGCAGGGGCCCTTAGAGTCATTATGGGCCCCTGCAACCTTCTTACAGCGCTTTCTTACTTCTGCTGTGGAGATCTCTGATCTGATCTCCACAGCAGTAGCATGACTGTGCTGCCGGGCCCCCTGACTGACTCGGGCCCTCGGTCCATGACCGATCTGCCCGACCTGTCAGTCTGCCCCTGTAGGGGATGTAGAGAGAGCAGAGGGTAGGGGCTTCAGAAGCCTTGGGATGACAGGAATTGGTGTAAAGGTATAGGGGTTTTGGGAGTATAAGGGCTGTGATGGGGCAGTAGTGGGGGAGATTATAAAATTTAAATATTTTTAATAAATAAATTAAAAAATATTTTAAAAAATAAATCCCCCCTCCCCAAGTCTTACCACCCTGGTGGTGCAGAAATCCACTTCTGAAGGTCCCTCAACACCCCTGACATGCTGCCTGTAACACTGCTCAAGCCAGCTACGCACAACTATGTCATTTCCTGCAGAACAAGCCACACGGAGCTGCCCTGAGCAGTGTTACACTGCATAGGCGTGCGCAAGGGGTGTGCCGGGTGTGCCTGGGCACACCATAATCACACCTCCGTGCTGCACTGCCCTAGGGCAGATTAACATGTCATAGGTCATAGGCCGAGGACCCGACACAGGAGGGGGCCCGGCGACTTGCACACAATGCCGCCGGGTGCGAGGCCCCTCCTGCCAGTCTGCCCTGACAGAGATCCAGCCTCAGTCTGCAGCTCTGCCAGTGTCTCGCGATCTCCAGCATGTCAGAGCCATGTGGTCTGCAGCTCACTCCTGGCGGAGCTGCAGACTGAAGAGATTGAAGAGATAGGGCGCCCACTGGACCACCAGGGCAGGTATTTATAAACCCCCCTCTACCCCCTGCACTCACTGCCCCCCCCCACCCCTTGTCACTCACTGCCCCTGTCACTCACTGCCCCCCCACCCTGCCCCCTGTCACTGCCCCTCAACCCCCATCCCCTGTCACTGCCACTCAACCCCCAACCCTGTCGCCTTTACCCCCCCTAAATCCTGTCACTACCCCTCTAACCCCTAACCCCCTGTCACGCCCCCTATCCCCCCTAACCCCTGCCACAGCACCTCCACCTCCCCAACCCCTGTCACTGCCCCTCTACCTCCCTAACCCCTGTCACTGCCCCTCTACCCCTAACCCCTGTCAATCATACACACTGCAACCTTCACAATTACACCACACTGTACTTTTCACAATTACACACACACACACACTGTAACCCTCGCAGTCACACACACTGCACCCCTTACACGCTGCACCGCTCACAATCGCACACACACTGCACCGCTCACAATCACACACACTGCATCAATGTATATTTGTATATATATGTGTGTGTATATATATATATATCCACAAAAAGCTTTTTTTTCACCTAAAACTGAAAAACATCACACTTACACATATATTCTAAACACTTATGTTTATGTTTTAACTTATTTTGTATGTTATAAAATTGTAATCATGATGTCACTTTGGCACCCTTTTTAAAGATGTACATTCCCTATTTAAACCTGTACCTGTCAGGCTGTACTTTCTTATCTCCACTTGAAAAAGCCTAAGGGCGAAACGCGTTGTGGTTTTTTTATATTGTTTTAATGAAGGTATTTTGCCCACTTTCTTACTGTGAGTTAGCCATTTTACTTTTTTAATAGTTTTACTCTTTTAGTATTTTATTACTATTATTACCATCCTTATTATCTGGCACCAGAAGTTTTTACTTTCCAGTAAGGATATTACTCCAAAGAATCCTAGGTGGGGATTATACCACTCAAGCTGTATCCATTGAGCAGTTAGCGTGCTCAATCAAATGTGAGTAACCACTTGGTATTTTATTCTCTCACCTCTGGCTTTTTATACTTTGAGTACTATTGATGTTTCTCCTTTTATTCCCCATATGGTTCCTTAATCAAGAAAGACTGCAAAAAAAACTCATGTATGCCCTAAGTGGGGATTGTACCACTGTACGCTAACAACACTAGAGCTAAGTTCATAGCGTTAAAAAATGTGAGTAGGGCCACATACTTTTTTTTTTATACTGCACTCTACCCCGTTTGGGACTTACTGCACCATTAGTTGTTATTTTTATCTCTTTCATATAAACTTCCAAGACGTACCCATATAACTTTGAGGAATACACTTACTATCAACAACTATATCCTCTACCACAGCGGACTCCTTGGTGTTGATTTTATCCACCATAAAGATACTTTTACTCTGAACTTTTAGATTCTATCCATATATTCTCTATTATCTCTTAGCTTGTTTTATTTGCTGTATTTTTATTCATCTTTTATCTCATTGAACCCTAGTGGCGCCACCTTCCTCTCATTTTGCTTGTACAATATATTACAGATATGATCATATTAATATTAGACAAATACAGAATTTGTAGTAGCAGCACCACTACTATGAAATGCATGTTTCGGGTGTGCTTTCCCCCCCCCCCACCCCCCTCAATTTTTCCCTTTTTCTAACTATATTTGAAATTCAGACCAGATTCCTTTTGGGTGGAGCACCCCACCCATTCACTCCAGTTGCCAATACAGCAATATAGGGCATTTTGGTGATGTGTGGGGTTAAGACGGTATGACCATATGGTGTAACAATCCAATAATTGTTTGCTAAGATGTAGGTGATATTAAATAGCTTTGTAAGTTTTAAAAGTATACTTTTTGTGCACTGTTCCCTTAATCTGTATTTTGCATGTGCCCTTCGGGAGGGAAAGTGCTATGTGGGTGGCAGGGTTAGAAATTCTGGTAAGTTATCTTGTAATGAGAAGGCCAGTGCCATCATGATGGAAGAAGTGGGTATGTGCTGAATGGGTTGTGGGGGGCAAAACAAGTTTAATTTCTGCATTATCTGTACAAATCTTCCCATATTCAGATTACACTACTGTCTGTACTTCCTGGAAGCAGCTGAAGGTTTAGTTTTGAGTGCCAGGAGATCTCTATTTGTTTTTAAACTACTTGAAAATTGTTTAGCCAAGCTGGAATGAAGGGCACCTAAAGTCTCCTTGCTCTTTAACGGTACATCAAGCTATATTGGTAATGGTGCTAATATTGCTGCTTTAAGATGGTTTGGGGATTTAGTCCTGTCTCTATCCAGGCTACATTGTCTGTTTCTTCTTCTCTGGCACCAAAGACCACCACCATGATTTTTCAGGCAAGGTCTTGCCCTCTACCCACTGGACACATAGATATTGCCCCCCTCAGCCTAATCCTTCTTCAAGGTAGTTATCTACCCATCTGCCAGCACATCACTTCACACTGTGTTTATTAAGATTCTTCTGGGTCAAGTAACTATGCTCTTTGTAACTGTCTATCACTCAAGATGTGAAAACACAGGCCATGGTAATAAGAAAGACTGCCTATTGCCTACTGCATAGAAGGCCCTACACCAGATTGGATTGCAAATCATAAAAAAAAAGAATCTCTAGTCAAACACTGCCCATACTTTTGCTGCTCTCAATGATAGCTTGACAATTTTGAGCTCCCTACTGATACTGATTCTGAGTAATTACAATTTCTGTAGTAAGCCAGGACAGAGCCGAATTCACTATAACATTTGTAATATACCACAACAAGAGGACATAGTCTTAAATTAGAGGGACAAAGGTTTAAAAATAATATTAGGAAGTATTACTTTACTGAGAGGGTAGTGGATGCATGGAATAGCCTTCCAGCTGTAGTGGTAGAGGTTAACACAGTAAAGGAGTTTAAGCATGCGTGGGATAGGCACATAGGCGTGCGCAGCCTATTGCATTAGGGTGTGCACCCTAAAGCACAAACACACGCCACGCGCGTGTGTGTGTATGTATCTATCTATATATATATATATATATATAAACACACACACACACACACTGCTGTGTGTGCTGTTAGTGTGCTGTGTGCTGTTAGTGTGATGTGTGTGTGAGGGTGCGTGTTTGTGACTGTGCTGTTTGTGTGTGAGGGTGTTTGTGTGTGTATGTTTGTCCTGTGAGGGTGCTGTTTGTGAGGGTGCTGTTTGTGAGGGTGCTGTTAGTGTGCTGTGTGTGAGGGTGTTGTGTTTTTTTTAAAGGTGCTGTGTGTGTTTGTGAGGGTGCGGTTAGTGTACTGTGTGTGTGTGAGCTGTATGTGTGTAGGTGCTGTATGTGTGTGTGCTGTATGTTTGGAGGGATTTGGCAGATTAGTAAATCCTTGCTGCCATGTGCCATCCCTGGTGGTCCAGTGGAGAGTGAACTCTAGCCTGCGGGGCTAGAGTTAACTCTCGCGAGATCTGAGCGTTGCCGCAGCAACGCTCAGATATCGCGAGAGGAACCTGGCGGAGCTTCTGTCTAGAGCTCCCTGGGTCCTCTACTGCCTCCCTCCATGCTGCTGTGGGCCGGTGAGGTAGATCTTTGGTCTCCCCGCCGGCCCATGAAGGCTTAGAGCAGAGCCGGCACTCAGATAGCGCCGGCTCTGCGTGTGTGTGTGTGTATATATATATATATATATATATACGTACACACACACACACTGACAGACACACACACACATACATACTCACAGACACACACATACACTCACAGACACACACTCACACACACACTGACACACACACATACATACTCACAGACACACACTGACACACACACATACATACTCACAGACACACACTCACAGAAACACACACACACACATACTCACAGAAACACACACACACACTCACAGACACACACACTCACAGACACACACACACACATACTCACAGACACACACACATACTTATAGACACACACACACTGACAGACACATACTCACACACACACACACATACTCACACACACACACACAATACTCATTATTATATTTTAATTTTAAAAAACAATGTCCACCCAGCCTCCTACCTGGAGTGCTGGTGGACTTTTCCCTGGGGTCCAGTGGGGGCAGGCGCCTTTCTCCAGCTGAGCCGCGGCGAGGGAGCTCTCTGCTGTCGGCTCCCTCTTGCCGCGCGGGCTGTCTGCTGCAGCTGGGAGCCGGAATATGACGTCATATTCCGGCTCCCGGCATCAGCGCGCGGCGAGAGGGAGCAGAGAGCCGACAGCAGAGAGCTCCCACGCCGCGCGCTGAGTGGGGCGTGGGAATCCATCACCTCTTGCCCTCCCCATGACAGGGGCAAGAGGTGAAACAGGGGGCACTGAGTGCCTGCAGGAACAGCGTTCCTGCTCAAAAAAAGTGCAGGAACGCTGTTCCTGCAGAACTCAAACCATAGGCGTGCCACGGGGATTAGGGTGTGCCCAAGCACACCCGGCACACCCCGTGCGCACGCCTATGGATAGGCATAAGGCTATCCTAACTATAAGATAAGGCTAGGGACTAATGAAAGTATTTAGAAAATTGGGCAGACTAGAATGGTTCTTATCTGCCGTCACATTCTATGTTTCTATGTTTCTATATAGACCAAAATAGCTCAGCTATTTACATTTTAAAGTTCCTGAAGAATTCCTGACAAATCACTGTTAAGTGGATAAACCTGATAAACTCAACCTATGCACCCACCTATAAAAAAGGGGCCCTCAACTCACAACGCTATGTCGTACTTTCACAATGTTATTTTACTATGCTGCTATTGTTCCTGACATACTGTATATACCATACCCTTGTAACCATGTCATGTTGCTCTACCCGTTTGTTCATTGTTGTTGCTGTCGACCGTTACCATTTGCTCAATGTTTATGCCTCAGTAAAAATATTAAAATTTAAAAAATAAAAAAAAACCTGAGAAACGAAGGAAAATTCTATCAGAACTGATGATCGTGCGTGAAGGTTGGTTGTTCTGTGTAGGGTATTATAATGTTTGACTCATGAGACTCCAGTTGGGCTGTGCTGTTTTAAAATATAAATGAGAAACATATGCAGCCAATTAATTCAATTAAATCTAAACCATTCACATGATAGCTCTTTTTTATTTTTAATCAATAATTAAATGGAAAACAGGAAATAAGAACCCTTTATGTTCTGCTTCTGATTCCAGTCACATGGAGTTTATTTACGTATGAAATCACTGACGTGTCCGAGAATGTTTCCAAATGTCATTTAAATATCATGAGTGAATGCAATAGAAAAGTGGTATACGAATAGAAAAAAAAACCTGGGCAACAGTATTAGCAATTCTAGGACCAACTATCGTTAGAGTAAGAACAGTTGTCACATGGACACTCTAAGGACACAATTCTTCATGTCTTAGTTTAGCACTTTTGGTGCATGGATCTTCCTTTTTTCTGACAATGTAAAACATTGGAATTTCTGAGAAAAGACAAGATTTACATATGTCTGAAACAATAGACTGGCAGCCACTAGAGATACTCATTAAGACCTTCGATTTTCGAAAATCATCAGGTAAGGTATAAGCACTCACACCATGAATATGCCAAATGTGTCCAATGCTTTTCACTGGATTCAAAGCTTCACTGAGCATCAATTTTTCTATGAGAAGCATTGAATTTACTGGTGAATTTATGATGACAGAGACTGTCTCGGACAAGTAGACTATAGTAGTTATGGATTACAGGTAAGGCAGGGGTAGATAACCTTTGGCACTCCAGTTGTTGAGGACTATGAGTCTACAACACTGCACTTACAGAATCTTACCACCATGATAACTTCAAATCACTGAAGTGGTCACGATGGTTGGAGTAACCCTTTGAGGTTTTGTGCTGGACATTCTTATTCTTTCTATACTATTGTTGGCTGGGAGCAGAGGCAAGGTCTGTGCACCCTAACGTGACCTAGGACTCAGGAAGCTTTAAGTTCGTTGGCTCCGTTGGCCTTTACTAGGCACCAGACCGAGTAGCTGTCACTGTGTTAGTTTCCCACAGTGGCCTGCTGGTAAGAAGTGTGTTTAGGTCACTTCCACCTAGCTTGCTGGGAGCTGTGTGTCTGGAGGCCGCTACATGCGCACACACACAAGAGGAGGAAGGGAGGCTAAAACTATGGATGGTAATTGTTATTTGTATGTGTATCTGTGTGTATGTGTATCTGTGTGTGTGTGTGTGTATCTATGTGTGGAAGTGCACAGCATTTAAATGCCAACACTCCACACAAACACACCCCTACAAACATGCAAACAGAGCCATGCTTTCAACAGCAATTACTACAAACACACCCCTGCATACAAACGCACAAACTACAACTGACTAGAGTACATACAGACATAAAACTGCATTCAAATGCTAGCACTACACACAAAATAAAACCTTTTTTATTTTTGTAAGAAAGTAATGAATTGCCTTAGGTTGTTCTTTGTGCCCACTTTTTATCTTTCTTGTGCACGTGTGTGTATATATACATTTTATGGCATCCATCCCTCCTGACGTAGTTCTGTAAAAGATTTCACCCCCCAGAACAGACATGTTTGACACCCATGCTCTAACAATAAAAATAAATATCTTTAATTTAACATTAGAGTGTTCCTTTAATCAGATACATTTGTTAAAAAATTTCTTCTGTGCTGCCTAAACATGACTGCCCTGCAAGAGTAATATTTAAGAAATAAAGCAACAACCCAAATAAATTATATGTCCCATCACTCTCAGCCAGACTATTGCTTGGGAAACATTTTTACCCAGGTCTCCTGGAGTTGCATAATGCAAAAGGAGAAAACCAGAAAGGACTACTCACTAAAGTGAGAATTGACAAACGTGATCTAAAGTGAATTCAAATGTTGGTTTAAATGAGCCAAACTGGAAGCGTAGCTAACCCCTGCAAGAGGTGCAGGGAATTACAGGTAATAAGTAATAAGTATGTATCCGGGATCATTTAAGCACTGCAAAAAAATAGTTTGCCCTTGTAGGAAGATACATTGGGAACTATTAGGGCTGCCACCAGAAATTTTGGGGACCCTGACAAAGCACAAGGTCTGGGCCTCCTGCAACCCCCACCTTCCCCACCCGGCCCGCCCACAAGTCCGCCCACAGGACTCCTACCTAGTCCATTGACAATGATGCAGGACTGAATGTGGTGTGTATAGTGGAAGTGAATTAGAAGGTGTGTAATGGATGTAATGTTTGTGTGTATTAGATACTGTTTGTGCAGTGAATGCAGAGTGTGTGTTTGTGTAGCGGATGCAGTGTGTATAGTGAACGCAGAGTGTGTTTGAGTAGTGGATATACTGTGTACAGTGATATAGTGTGTGTTTGTGTAGTGGATGTAGTGTTTGTATGTACTAGATGAAATGTGTTTAGTGGGTGCAGTGTCTGTAGTGGATGTAGTGCATGTATTAGACGCAGTGTCTGTGTATAGTGAATGCAGAGTGTTTCAATGTGTGGTGGATGTAGTGTGTGTACTGTGAATACAGGATGTTTGTGTAGTGGATGCTGTGTGTATAGTTAATGCAGAGTGTATGTTATTGTAGTGAATGCAGAGTGTGTGTCAGTGTAGTGGATGCAGAGTGTGTGTGTCAGTGTAGTGGATGCAGAGTGTGTGTGTTAGTGTAGTGGATGCAGAGTGTGTGTCCGTGTAATATATGTGGTGTGTTAGTGTAGTGAATGCAGAGTGTGTGTTAGTGTAGTGAAAGCAGTGTGTGTGTCAGTGTAGTGGGTGCAGAGTGTGTGTCAGTGTAGTGAATGCAGAGTGTGTGTCGGTGTAGTGTAAGCAGAGTGTGTGTTAGTGTAGGGGATGCAGTGCGTTAGTGTAGTGAATGCAGAGTGTGTGTCAGTGTATTGTATGCAGAGTGTGTGTCGGTGTAATGTATGCATAGTGTGTGTCGGTGTATTGTATGCAGAGTGTGTGTCGGTGTAATGTATGCAGAGTGTGTGTCGGTGTATTGTATGCAGAGTGTGTGTCGGTGTAATGAATGCAGAGTGTGTGTCGGTGTAGTGAATGCAGAGTGTGTGTTGGTGTAGTGAATGCAGAGTGTGTGTCAGTGTAGTGAATGCAGAGTGTGTGTTAGTGTAAAGAACGCAGTGTGTGTTAGTGTAGTGAATGCAGAGAGTGTGTTATTGTAGTGTATGCAGAGTGTGTGTTAGTGTAATGAATACAGAGTGTGTGTTAGTGTAGTGAATACAGAGTGTGTGTTTACTAGGGAGGGGGCAATTTTATCCCTGGTGGTCCGGTGGCATTGTGGGGCCCCCCGTCTCCCTGTTACTGTAGATGGGGTCCAGCAAACTGCAGCAGGACATTACAGCTCCTTCCTCTCTCCAACTCCCGCGAGCGTGACGTGCGTGTAGCGCGGAGCATTGCCATAGTAACCCATGGCAATGCTCTGACGGCCGCGGGTCTCGCGGGTGTTAGAGAGAAGGAAGAACTGCAGTCTGCTGGGCCCCATCTGCAGTAACAGGGAGCTGGGGGCCCGTGGCTGCACATATATATAGCGATCATCGCTATATATATGTGCAGAGAAGGAATATGGGGCCCTGGACTACCAAAGCAGTCCGGGCCCCCCAGGACCGTCGGGCCTGTGACAACCATCATGGTTGTCACCCCCTGATGGCAGCCCTGGGAACTATGAAGAATTGAGAAGGGTAATGCATAGACTAGGCCAAAACAGATATACAAAAAATATTCTCAAATTTAGTTGTTTTTCCAATTCAGATATTTTTTCATAATATGTGGGAAAAGAAAAAAAAATCAGAAAATAACGTACCCCAGAAACATCTATTAGGTTTTATCAATAAGATAGTGAATAGTGTAATATTGTTACACCGAAGAGTTTCAGATAGCGACTAGGTGCATGTTATATCTTTCACTGCAATACACATATAATTACATAGAATTCTATTATTCTGCATGTTTTTTTTTTTCCCTTAAATATATCTTTCCAGGCCATTGGGTTCCATTTATTTATAGCAATTGCCAGGAGACATATCAAGTTATTTTTCCATCGGACTAAGGTTTACTTTTCATATGACTGAGCATGATTGCACACACTTAAGTTTAAGGAATTTGCCATTTTTCGCAACATGATTAATTATGTTGTTGAGCTATGGGACACTCAAAAACACCTTGGTAGATATGTGATATCATACATCATCAATAAAATAGTTTTATTCTGCATTTACATACTTATTTCAATAGAATTCTATTTTGCAATGATGCATGTTAATTGCTTTGAAAGATTACAACACTTCATCTTTGCACGATGAACAATTATAAAAGAAATGCATACCGGAATGTGTACTGGAATGTGAAAAAGCTGAACAAACACTTGAATCTACATTTACAGCTATTAAAATGATACTATAAACAGTGGCATAGCTAGAGCTTTTGGCGCCCAGGACAGTCCCTGAATTTGCTGCCCCTCTCGATACACACCAAAAATAATCCTGCAGCACCTGGCCTCATCACTAAGGTGTTGCCACGCCAGCTGCACTGTGAGGAATACAGGGAGCAGGTATATGACAGGATTCATATCCCAACCCCCCGCCACAGAGCCTGCAGCATGCTTCAGAGCTCGGCCATGCTACATGAATTGACTGGCTGGAGAGGAGTGCTATGGGCTCCCCTCCTGCTCATCACTTGGACTTTGCGCCCTAAGGGAGCCAACCTATGGTAGAACTGGCAAGGGAGCACCAGCCCAAGGGTCACAATGTCCAAGTAACCGGCAGGAGAGGAGCGTACGATGCTCCTTTCCTGTCGGTCAATTTACGTAGCATAGCTGAGTTCCACCAGCACCTATTGCCCAGCCCTGTATCTCACATGAAAAGTGCCATGCCAAAAAAGTGCCGCTTGGGGCAGACCACTCTCCCTCCCCAATATATGGAGTTCATGGTGCCAGAAGTCCCCTGATGCCATGGCGCAGTAAGCTCTTAAATCATAAATGAATTGTTTGACAAGTATCTGTCTCTGTCAGCATCCTGCAAAAGTGAATAATGGACAATGTTTTTATGCCTTTAAAGTATGAACAGTCACTTTAGCATCTCAGACAGACTCAAACAAACGCAGGTATCCAACACACCTACCTACAGGCACCCATTTTACTTATTATGAGCCTTTTTGGAGCTGAAGTGGGATGATCGGGAGAGATAAGTACCAGGAGTCTTGGCCAGTGTCCTCTGTAGTTCAGCCAACCTCCTATGCTTGACAATAGAGGGTTGTCTGTGTGAGCAGAAGTGTGGACAGGCCATGTAAAGGATTACTTCTCATCTGCCCACTCCACACAGGATGGAATAGGGACAGCATTGAGTGAATAGCAGCTACTGCAGGTCTGCTATCAATCATAAAAAGGAGACTGGCCAACATGTGTGTGACACGTGTGTGTGAGTACTTTGCAAACAGCCCTTCAAACTGTAAACACTCCTTTACTCTTACCCCAGAGTTAACCACTTCCAAAATATTGACAAACTATTTCCTTAATCACATACTAAACCCTAAACATTTACCTAAATCCTCGATGTAACTCCTATTAAAAATTAAACACCATGTACCCAAATACTATATTTCCTCTCAACACCATACGTAATCTAACTGATATGAATTGCTCTCTAACCTTTACCACCCCCACCCCCTTTACCCTAAACATTTCTAACTTTGTCTTGAACCCTGCATTTACACAACTGCATATACTCACTAAGAGGAAAAATGGCAGGTGGTAAAATGCAGGTTCCCAGATCAATGCTGTTACTGTACGTTTTCCCTGAAAAATATATTTTGGGGGCTAAATCAGATTTTCAAATGAGTTTACTGAAATGACACCCAGCGACCTCCACAAACAATCCTCTACTTCTAATTCTGCACTGCACTGCATTTCAAGATAGATTAGGGAGGGTAGGTGACAGTCTGAACAGGGATTATGGAGGACCGGTATGTAGCACTCTGGATTGGGATTAGTACACACAACAAAAAAAGTGTTAAAATAATTTCATCTACACCAGAGATCTATAGTGTGGTGAAAAATACACTTATCTCAATGGATAGTGATGACAGCTTCCTTCAGGAATATCCCAAAATGTATTCCTTTATATACAATACAAGTACAACCGACAAAATGGAGCATGGAGCTGTAGATTTACAAAAATTTAAAATCGATGTACATAAAAGTGTGTTTTGTTATCCTCATTCAAAGAAAGGGTATGGTACGCTCATGACAGATAAAGTTATTCAAATTTTAAATCTATAACTTAGTGAACTGGTTCCATTTACATTATAAAAAACATATGATATCTATTCCAGCATTGAGACTCCCGGGTTCCAAAGTGCCAAGCTGATGTATCCAGAAGGTCTCTCACTGCAAATTTTTTGTCCCAATTTCCTCCTCTCCAGTGGGGCTTAATATGTTCAATACCAAAACAAAGCAATTTTTTACAGTTAAAGTGAGGGCATATGTTACAGTGCACGTGAACTGTATGGGTATTTATTCTTTTTCTTATATTGTTCTGGTGTTCAAGAATTCAAATTTTTAGCTTTCTTTTAATTCTACCGACATACTCTTTGCCACACAGACACTGCAGTAAATATGCCGAATAGTCCGTGTGGCAATCTATCGCCTCTTTTATCTGATATTTTTTTTTACCAGTTACTGTACCGATAAAATCCCTTTTAATTCCTAGTTTCTTACCAGTCATTTTTAAAAACCCACTGGAGAGGAGGAAACAGGGATGAAGATATGGCACAGTGAGACACCTTCTGGATACACCAGCTGGGCACTTTAGAACCCGAGGGTCTCAACGCTGAAACAGATATCATATATTTTTTATAATGTAAATGGAACCAGTCCACTAAGTTAAAAATCGAAAATTTGAATAACTTGATCTGACATGGGTGTATTATACCCTTTCTTTGGTTGAGGATAACAAAACACAATTTTATGTAAGTCGACTATTATGTATTATGTTTGATTTATTGTCATTATTTTGACTTTTATATTATTATTATTTTTATTTTATTTTTATATTCATTTTTATTTTCATTTATCTTTTATTTTTATTTCCATTTTCCATTTTTTATTATATATATTCATATACAGTGTAGTGTAGTGTTCCCAAATCGAAAGCAAATTCTGTACAATATTATTTAGGCTTGGAAAATGTCTTGGATACATCCCCCAATGGAATTTCTCTCCATTTAGACATAAGTGATATCTTATTTAATGCTTGATCATTATTAGGAAGAGATTAGGTCTTTTATATATTAGGAAATATAGAAGTCTGTATGGGGATTAGGGAGGATTTATAGCAGTCTGAATGGGGATTATGGAGGATATATAGCAGTCTGGATGGGTATTAGGGAGGATATATAGCAGTCTGGATGGGGATTATGGAGGAGATATAACAGTCTGGATGTGGATTATGGAGGATATATAGCAGTCTGAATGGGGATTATGGAGGATATATAGCAGTCTGGATGGGTATTAGGGAGGATATATAGCAGTCTGGATGTAGATTATGGAGGAGATATAACAGTCTGGATGTGGATTATGGAGGATATATAGCAGTCTGAATGGGGATTATGGAGGATATATAGCAGTCTGGATGGGTATTAGGGAGGATATATAGCAGTCTGGATGTAGATTATGGAGGAGATATAACAGTCTGGATGTGGATTATGGAGGATATATAGCAGTCTGAATGGGGATTATGGAGGATATATAGCAGTCTGGATGGGTATTAGGGAGGATATATAGCAGTCTGGATGTAGATTATGGAGGAGATATAACAGTCTGGATGTGGATTATGGAGGATATATAGCAGTCTGAATGGGGATTATGGAGGATATATAGCAGTCTGGATGTGGATTATGGAGGATATATAGCAGTCTGGATGGGTATTAGGGAGGATATATAGCAGTCTGGATGTGGATTATGGAGGATATATAGCAGTCTGGATGGGGATTATGGAGGATATATAGCAGTCTGGATGGGGATTATGGAGGATATATAGCAGTCTGGATGGGGATTATGGAGGATATATAGCAGTCTGGATGGGGATTAGGGAGGATATATAGCAGTCTGGATGGGGATTAGGGAGGATATATACCAGTCTGGATGGGGTTAGGAAGGATATATAGCAGTCTAGATAGGGATTATGGAGGAGATATAGCAGTCTAGATATGGATTATGGAGGAGATATAGCAGTCTTGATAGGGATTATGGTGGATATATAGCAGTCTGGATGGGGATTATGGAGGATATATAGCAGTCTGGATGTGGATTATGGAGGATATATAGCAGTCTGGATGGGGATTATGGAGGCTATATAGCAGTCTGGATGGAGATTAGGGAGGATATATAGCAGTCTGGATGGGGATTAGGGAGGATATATAGCAGTCTGGATGTGGATTATGGAGGATATATAGCAGTCTGGATTGGGATTATGGAGGATATATAGCAGTCTGGATGTGGATTATGGAGGATATATAGCAGTCTGGATGGGGATTATGGAGGCTATATAGCAGTCTGGATGGGGATTAGGGAGGATATATAGCAGTCTGGTTGGGTATTAGGGAGGATATATAGCAGTCTGGATGGGGATTAGGGAGGATATATAGCAGTCTGGATGTGGATTATGGAGGATATATAGCAGTCTGGATGGGGATTATGGAGGATATATAGCAGTCTGGATGGGGATTATGGAGGCTATATAGCAGTCTGGATGGGGATTAGGGAGGATATATAGCAGTCTAGATATGGATTATGGAGAAGATATAGCAGTCTGAATGGGGATTAGGGAGGATATATAGCAGTCTAGATATGGATTATGGAGGAGATATAGCAGTATAGATGGGGATTATGGTGGATATATAGCAGTCTGGATGGGGATTATGGAGGCTATATAGCAGTCTGGATGGGGATTAGGGAGGATATATAGCAGTCTGGATGGGGATTATGGAGGATATATAGCAGTCTGAATGGGGATTAGGGAGGATATATAGCAGTCTAGATATGGATTATGGAGGAGATATAGCAGTCTAGATAGGGATTATGGAGGATATATAGCAGTCTAGATAGGGATTATGGTGGATATATAGCAGTCTAGATGGGGATTAGGGAGGATATATAGCAGTCTGGATGTGGATTATGGGGGACATATAGCAGTCTGGATGGGGATTATGGAGGATATATAGCAGTCTGAATGGGGATTAAGGAGGATATATAGCAGTCTGGATGGGGATTAAGGAGGATATATAGCAGTCTAGATAGGGATTATGGAGGAAATATACCAGGCTAGATAGGGATTATGGAGGATATATAGCAGTCTAGATAGGGATTATGGAGGATATATAGCAGTGTGGATTGGGGTTATTAACACAAGTGAGAATTCAAAGCAAATTCCAAATTAAAGGTCAACATTCAAAAATTATTTCATTCACCTATTGTAACAGTTCAGCTAAATTGGCCTTAAATTAGAATTTCACTTTGAATTGATTTTAGTGAATATCCCTGGAAAGCATAATGTACACTTCCTGACAGTCTGTGGATGAATTAGGGAGCCTGCATAATGTACACTTCCTGACAGTCTGTGGATGAATTAGGGAGCCTGCATAATGTACACTTCCTGACAGTCTGTGGATGAATTAGGGAGCCTGCATAATGTACACGTGTATGTGAAAAAATATATACAAAGATTTGTGATGGCAGCTTTGTGAATGTGAACCTAACAAGCAATGCCCCAGCAGGTTACTGTGAGCCTGATACATACATAATTATCACTTCTACCTAATGACAAGATATCTCTGAAGTGCAGTGGTTGCAAAGCCTTCAGCGACATTTTGTGTAACAGATAGTCATTATTAATGTATAGAATGTTGCAAGCTTCCTCCTCTCCGGTCCCTCCCACAGATACAATCTGCCTAGAAAGAAAACCACAACAGAACAAGCTTGCAAACACAAAGTGGGCGGGCTTACTATGAGTGGCAGCTGAGCTGTCCAATGATCACACCCCTCAGGCTGGGCTGAGCAGGCTGGCTTTACAGGGCTCCAATGAGTAAAAAGGAGACAGACACAGTGTAACTGCTTGACCTGTCACTGTAACATTATGAGTGTTTTTTGCGGGTGATCAACACCGGGTAACCTGACAGAGCGACTACTGACAATTATATGGAAATTGTAAGTACAGGACAGTCACTGGACATTCTAATCACGTCTAGAATACAGCAGCTCTGACAAATACAGTGTTGCTCTAAATAACTCTGTTCCAAACCTATTGGCTCTAATAATGCTTTAATATGTCAACTTTATTGTTGGGTGAGCACTACTTACATTGCAGAAAGGGAAAACAATAACTTTAACCTTTTCAGTTCTAAAATAAGTTTTCTTGTAATTGTCCTATTTATAGTGAAATCCCCCCTCTCATATTATTGTAAAGCGCTACGGAATCTGTTGGCGCTATATAAATGGCAATAATAATAATAAATAATAATAAAGATGTAGGTGCTGGCACTGAAGGGGTTAAACCCTGTCTTATGTAAAGTGTTGGAGAGTCAGGTAAGGTACTGTCACATGACTCAGTGGTGTGTTTTATTAGTTTGGCTGCTTTGTGTGTGATGTCAATAGAGTTTAGTTTATCTTACAGTTTCTTATCACATTGTGCATGTTGGGCTATATGTTGTAATCATAATATCAATGCAGGGAAGGGCTGTGAAATGGGGTCGATCAACAATGTACCGTAGAAAAAAAGAGAAAAAGAAACGTATAGTCACTCAGCAGCTTCACAATAATATCTAATTATTAGATAAAAACAAAAAGAGTGTTTATTCACTAAACTAAGAATTAAAATGAGTTAAAATTTGCATTTCAAATATTTTAGAATAAAATAACTTTAGCTAGAGAAGAATTTTATATTTTTTCCATATTTACTATTTTTGCCTCAGTTTTTTCCATTCTGATTTTAATTTGCTATTATTCACAGTTTAGTGAAAATCCCTCAAACACTATTAACACTATTGCACAGGCCAAAATCCTGTTACAGTGGTTAATGGAAAAAAAGAAAATTGTTTACAAATCTATACAGAACAATATTCCAAAAGTACTGATTAACCAGGACATAAGATTATATCACAATTTTAGGTTTAGTAAAGTGGCTTCAACAGTGTCATTCTAACTGACGTCCGGATGAGTGTTTTCACTTTATCTAGGAAAGTTTCGGCTGTCACAAATTTAAAATTATTTTTTTGGGCCAAAATAGCCAAGGTGAGAACAGAGTTAACATGGAGGTATTTTTTTTTAATCTGTTTCAATTTCGACTAAATTTGAAATTCACTTAGAATTCACTTTGAATTGCCAAAACAAGAAAAAAAAAAAAAAACAATAAACATGCATATTTTATTATTCATACTATATTATTATTAATAACTGTAGCTGTAGCATTTGTACTTTTTTGTATGGAGTTCTTGTCTCTTTTCTGGTCTCTTTTGTCCTGTATACCAATTGTTGAAATCTAGGCAATTGTTTTAATGATTTTTACTTCCCTAGACCCAGCCAAATGTATACGCACACACACATATATGCATCATGATGCCTGCATTGAGTCATGTCGCCCATACACATATACATGGTGTGTATGAGAATGTATGGTGGTATGCAGATACATTAAAATAGAATAAAACATATATAAATTCTGGAATTGTCTGGAAAAGCCCCTAAATCCTTGCGTATTTTTAAATCAAATTAATTGGTTTTATGAGGGAAAATATATCGGCAAACCATCTGTTTAAATATTTTTTTTTATAAATGGACACACATTCACTCACTCTAAATTGTATTTATTTATTTTTAACCTTAGAGTGTTCCTTTAATGACTATAGTTCAGGCTAGCAAGGGAGTACCTAACCTAGATGTTCAAGGCTGGGAGGCTTGTTGTTTGTAAATATTGACCCGTATATAATTATTTGATCTTATGATTCAGTTATAATTAATTAAATCTTTCTTAATTGTTTGTGAAAGCTAAAGACAATAACCTTTCTCCAACGTGGAAGAAAGAAGATTTTGTCTAAGGCAAAGGAAAGGTTTTTTTACTGTAAGAATAATCAGGATGTGGAATTCTCTGCCTGAAGAAGTGGTTTTATCAGAGTCCATACAGATGTTCAAACAGCTACTAGATGCATACTTGCAAAAACAGAATATTCAAGGATATAATCTTTCAGTGTAGGGTAATAACTGCTTGATCCAAGGATAAATCTGACCGCAATTCTGGGGTCAAGAAGGAATATTTTTCCTAGCTTTTGCTAAATTGTGCTTCAAACTGTTTTTTTTTTTTGCCTTTTGGATCAACAGCAAAAAACAAATGTGAGGAAGGCTGAACTTGATGGATGCAAGTCTCTTTTCAGCTATGTAACTATGTAACTATATGTAACGTGGGCTGCTTTGTAAAATATCCTTTTTTCCACACATGATCTGTTTAAAAGAGATCTGTGGATGAGTCTTACAAGTATAAGCATTTTACAAAATTTCAATAAATAACAAAAACAAAGCAAGCAATAAGTCTGATTTTTTTTTTTTACCCATGGTAGAACTGCTGTGAATTCAAAGTTAATTTAAAATTTAAGGTCAAAATAGCCAAATTTAAAACAGAATTGACTTAGAGAATATTTTTGATTTGGCTGTTTCGGTCTAAACTTGAAATTGATTTTAAATTTCTGTCTACTCTCAATTCAGTTCAGTGAATAACTCTGAAGGCACAGATCTGGGGAAGGCTACAAAAAAAGATTTCAGTGTTAAGGATCCCAAAAGCACAGTGGTCTCCATAAGTCTTAGATGGAAGAAGTTTGGAACATCTAGGACTCTTCCTATAGCAGGTCACCTGGCCAAACTGAGCACCGGGATGTAGGGCCATAAGATAGGTAACCAGAAACCCAATTTTGACTCTAGGTGAGCTCCAGTGATCATGTGTGGATATGGGAGAAACTTGAGAAAGAACAGCCACTACTGCAACACTCCACCAAGCTGGCCTTTGTGGTAGACTGAATTTGAATATTATCTTCATTCAAAGAGTCGTATCTGGAAGAAACCAGGCACTGCTCATCACCTCACCAGCGCTATACCATCCCCAACGGTTGTAGAGTATAATCATTAAAATACAAGGGTAATAAGGAAAGGTGAAAGGAAAAAAACATGAAAGTGCCACTTTAATTCCATACCAAGTAAAAAAAACTGTATGTCCTCCTGCATATGGAATAAGTATTCAAAGAAAATCAGAGGTTGTATTCTCTGCGGTAAATCGACAAATGAACACTAAACGTCACTACACGCTGAGAATTCTTTTTTAAGCTCTATTTTTTTCTTTGAATTCAGTAATCCACCTACTACAACTTTCTATTTAGTGAATATGCCCCCATGTCACAATAGCTGTTTCCCAGGTACATTATTTTATATAAGACCATACAATCGTGATTTCTTGGTATAGTTAGTTGAGGTAGTTATGACAAGTTGTTTTTCTACATACTTAAAAACCTGTTTGTCCTAATCATTATTTATATTTTTATGATTTATTATTTACATAATTATATCCTGAGTTTCTGCAGTTGCTAGGTATAAGAAAAATGAATAATAAAAAAAACACTGTAATTGATCTACTATTCCCATCTGAAGAACAAAATGTCTTTCAGTTTTTTCTTCAACTTATATTTTGAACTTATAAAGCATCGATATAATTACTTTTTACCTCTGTGAGTGTCTGTGAAATATTATTATTTTTCTTATCAGTATAGATTATTGCAGGTATTTCCCATGTTATCAGCTTCTCAAGCTATATTTGCAATCTCTCCCCAGTCAGTTTGTAACATTTTACAATACCTGTACCTAGTACACAGAGGGGAGGGTTTGGGACTATGGGAGCAGGCATGAGTAGTGTAAAATGTTACAAACTGACTGGGAAAGAGATTGCAAAAATAGCTTGAGAAGCTGATAACATGGGAACAACCTGCGCTAATCTATAAAGTAATATTATTTGTGGATCCAGGACATACGTGAAAACGAGAGAAATCTCAATGTATCTTTCCTGGTAAAATATTTTATAAATAAATAAATAATATTGTACAGACATGCACAAGAGTTAGTACTATACAAAATCACACAGAAACATGTGTTCCTGACCCTATAGTGTTTAATCCACCATTTAGGTGGCTTGCCTGGGAGGGGGGGACAGTACAAGGCAATCCCTGGTGGTCCAAGTGGTGAGACTGAACTTTAGCAGCTCTGGCTACATTTCACTCTTGCGAGATTTGGAGCTTGCGAGAGGAGAACCTAGCAAAGCTGCATGTTAGAGCACCCCTGGGTCCTCTCTCCCTCCCCTGCCAGCTGCCTCCATTACAGTGCTAAAGGCTGGAGAGGGAGATCTCTGATCTCCCCTCCGGTTCTGCAGAACCGGCAGGGGAGAGCACAGTTCCTGTTGCTATAATCATATGATTATAGCACCGGGAAATATTTTGCGACGATTTATTGCCGGTCCGCAAAGCTTTCACCCGACTATACCGCTACACTGTGCGGACCTGCCCCTTCCTACCCATACTATCTTCACTATCATCGCTCAGCCAGTACATCTGGTCATGACAAAACATAGGCAGCAGTTGGATATCTAGATATATATTTCTTTAGTATTATTTGTGTTGTCAAGTAAGGAAATATTGACATTAAAAAAATTGCATATACCTTGTGCAGTTTCTAAAGATGGATCTTTCTAATACAGTGCAAATACCATTCTTCCTCTCCCTTCTCTGTGTTCTTACTTTAACGGTCCTCTCCCTATGGAAGGTTACAGGAGACAAACTGAAGATGCTCTGATGATACTTTGCCAGCCAAACAATTTAGTGCAGCTGTTCCAAGTGGACCTGAGGATAGTTGCTGAGACGTAACAGAGAGGGAACCAGAGAGGGTGGAATCAGACTCACAATGAAACATTCGTTTGTGGTAGTACATATAAACAAAAGCAGTCCATCGCCCATAAACAGTGATGGTGGGGACATAACATCAACAGATCCCTTTGTGTACATTTCCAAATGATGGAAAAGAACAACGATTTGGATGTGTTTTTAAATGCGTTCGATAAAGTAGTGGGGACAATACTTTAACCTACATTTTAAGGGGAAAGCCCTGAATGTATTGCTTTCCTTCCTACGGACACTGGACAGGACTATGAGGCCATAAAGTCTGCCTTGTTAGAAAGCTTTAATCTTTAATTACTGAAATCGACAGGAAAAGATATCAGAGCATTCAGTAATATATAGATCGGCTCAGGGCTGCTTTCCGGAAATGAACTAATGGCCCAAAAGTAACTACCTATATGGTACGGAAGGACTTAATGATAATGGGATAGTAGTGTTCGACAGTAGTGTTCTGAGGCCAGAGATTGAATATTGGATTTGAATGCAAAAAATGTTGTAGATCTGGTCAGTGATTACATTACATTAACAACGTCGTGTACAACTCTGCAATTTTCTGTGTGGAGGACCTCAAAGTCAGTAGGGGATGTTTGTCCTGTTCTACTTGGAGCAATGGTGTGATGTTGGTTTTCTGTGTTCACCAGCTTGGTCACCTTCTGAGTGCCACCTGCTCTAGGCACGCTATAGTGGTTATGGTGCTTATAAGGCTCTTTTCTAGATTGTCAGCACTTCGGCATATATGTTTACTGCATTGTATGCATTTTAAAATTAAACTCCAAACTGTTCTGAATTAAAAATTAAATTACAGCTAAAATAGCCAAGGTGTGGCCATGGGCATTATTAGGTGAAAGAAAGACTAATAGTAAATTGTATGGCTCCTCCCACATATAACTTAATCCCCACTTAGTTCCACAGTAAATTAGCACATAGTTTTACGGACCAGATACTGATCCTTTTAAAAGGTAATGAAAGCAGAACCATCACTTTCAGAGAAGTGAGTATTCTTCGCTCTCACCCCAGTAAACAGGGTTGCAGTGAATGCATGTGTATTTGTGAAAATGTTTTATAAATGGTACGGAAGGAATATAGAAATAGCATATACTTGTACACCCATCAGAATATTCTGTTTACCTAAAAAATACACTGGACAGGACTATGAGGCCATAAAGTCTGCCTTGTTAGAAAGCTTTAATCTTTAATTACTGAAATCGACAGGAAAAGATATCAGAGCATTCAGTAATATATAGATCGGCTCAGGGCTGCTTTCCGGAAATGAACTAATGGCCCAAAAGTAACTACCTATATGGTACGGAAGGACTTAATGATAATGGGATAGTAGTGTTCGACAGTAGTGTTCTGAGGCCAGAGATTGAATATTGGATTTGAATGCAAAAAATGTTGTAGATCTGGTCAGTGATTACATTACATTAACAACGTCGTGTACAACTCTGCAATTTTCTGTGTGGAGGACCTCAAAGTCAGTAGGGGATGTTTGTCCTGTTCTACTTGGAGCAATGGTGTGATGTTGGTTTTCTGTGTTCACCAGCTTGGTCACCTTCTGAGTGCCACCTGCTCTAGGCACGCTATAGTGGTTATGGTGCTTATAAGGCTCTTTTCTAGATTGTCAGCACTTCGGCATATATGTTTACTGCATTGTATGCATTTTTTTAATTAAAACATTGATTCCACTTTATCCATGGTTTCCGAGAAACCAATAAAGTTAAATGAATTATTCTGTAGGCATGTTTTATTGTAAGCTTTGGGAACAATTCTCCTGTAAATAACGCTTACTCATTCATCATTTCTAACAAGCATGACGACTTAATTCTCTGATCCTGTTGAAACAAATAATAATCAAACAGTTGGTGAAATCCTTGGAATTTACGGTGCATTTCTCTATCAATGTTTTTTTTATAGGAGTAATGTGATAGCAATGCGAGTGGCTTTTTGGCTCTGGAAAGAAGATGAAGCAGTTCCGTCTCGTTGAACCTGTGGTTGCCGTGTACTGTTTTGCAATATTTATATGCTTTCCACTAGGCCAACAATATATATATCACAGGCTATGGAATGAGGAGTTCAACTCCAGTGTTCCGTACAGTGACAATGTATCACAGTGTGAAACCAATCAAAGCAGCCCCAACTTTATTCATCAAAAGGTAAGGAACATATCAAAGTGAATTTCAATATTTTAGGTCAAAATAGCCAAATTGGAAAAATTCTATAATTGAGCTATGTTTTAATTTATGCTACTTTGTCATAAAATCTAAACTTCACCTTGAAATCACTTTAATTTCACAATTATTTAATTTACCAATTCACACTTCTGAATTAGTTCAGACACAGTACATATAGGTACCTGCAATCACCAGATAGTTATTAATAATGTATGGCTCAATGAAAGCTGCAAAAAACACATAGAGATCCAAACCACTGCAATACTAAAAGAACAAACGTTTTTATATATATATATAAATATACATACACAAACAATAAAAATAAAAACCTTAAATTTTTTTTAAATAAGTGAGTTTATTCACTAAACTCCAAACTGTTCTGAATTAAAAATTAAATTACAGCTAAAATAGCCAAGGTGTGGCCATGGGCATTATTAGGTGAAAGAAAGACTAATAGTAAATTGTATGGCTCCTCCCACATATAACTTAATCCCCACTTAGTTCCACAGTAAATTAGCACATGGTTTTACGGACCAGATACTGATCCTTTTAAAAGGTAATGAAAGCAGAACCATCACTTTCAGAGAAGTGAGTATTCTTCGCTCTCACCCCAGTAAACAGGGTTGCAGTGAATGCATGTGTATTTGTGAAAATGTTTTATAAATGGTACGGAAGGAATATAGAAATAGCATATACTTGTACACTCATCAGAATATTCTGTTTACCTAAAAAATAAACAGAAATATAGTGCAATACCATTTACAATATATGCCTTTCCCACATGCTCCCATTTGGATTAACTCACAAAGAAAGAGTGGCCGTGTGTCACTCAAACAGCTGAGCACCAGGAGGATCACGTCTTGGACATCACTGGATCCAAAGGAAACCGGAATGTATGTGAAAGGGATGTCCGTGTGTCTGTGAATATAGATACAGTGAGGGGGGAAAGTATTTGATCCCCTGCTGATTTTGAACGTTTGCCCACTGACAAAGAAATTATCAGTCTTTTTTTGTAGTTGGCCACCAGGTTTGCACACATCTCAGTAGGGATTTTGTCCCACTCCTCTTTGCAGATCCTCTCCAAGTCATAAGGGTTTAAAGGCTGACATTTTGCAACTCGAACGTTCAGCTCCCTCTATAGATTTTCTATGGGATTAAGGTCTGGAGACTGGCTAGGCCACTCCAG
Organism: Pelobates cultripes; assembly: GCA_933207985.1. Classification (NCBI taxonomy): domain Eukaryota; kingdom Metazoa; phylum Chordata; class Amphibia; order Anura; family Pelobatidae; genus Pelobates; species Pelobates cultripes. The sequence goes on from OW240912.1 coordinate 375,588,432, forward strand.
AACCTACTGTCCAGGACCTTGTTCTTGAGCCACTCCTTTGTTGCCTTGGCTGTGTGTTTTGGGTCATTGTTATGCTGGAATAGGCATCCATGACCCATTTTCAATGCCCTGGCTGAGGGAAGGAGGTTTTAACCCAAGATTTGATGGTACATAGCCCTGTCTATTGTCCCTTTTGATGCAGTGCAGTTGTCCTGTCCCCTTAGCAGAAAAACACCCCCAAAGTATAATGTTTCCACCTCCATATTTGACGGTTGGGATGGTGTTCTTGGGGTCCTATGCAGCATTCCTCCTCCTCCAAACATGTTGAGTTGATGATAAAAAGCTTGATTTTGGTCTCATCTGACCACAGCACCCAGTTCTCGTCTAAATCATTCAGATGTTCATTGGCAAACTTCAGACGGGTCTGTACATGTGCTTTCTTGAGCAGGGGGACCTTGCAATGCTGCAGGATTTCAGTCCTTCACAGCGTAGTGTGTTACCAATTGTTTTCTTGGTGACTATGTTCCCAGCTGCCTTAAGATCATTAAAAAGGTCCTCCCGTGTAGTTCTGGGCTGATTCCTCACCGTTCTCATGATCATTGTAACTCCACGAAGTCAGATCTTGCATGGAGCACTAGACTGTGGGAGACTGTTTTGTGTTTGTGTTTCTTCCATTTGTGAATAATCGCACCATCTGTTGTCACCTTCCCACCAAGCTGCTTGGCGATGGTCTTGTAGCCAATTCCAGCCTTGTGTAGGTCTACAATCTTGTCCCTGACATCCTTGGACAGCTCTTTGGTCTTGGTGGAGAGTTTGGAATCTGATTGATTGATTGCTTCTGTGGACAGGTGTCTTATACAGGTAACAAGCTGAGATTAGGAGTGTTTCTAATCTCAGCTCGTTACCTGTTTACAAGACACCTGGGAGCCAGAAATCTTGCTAATTGATAGGGGATCAAATACTGATTTTACTCATTGACATGCGGTTTTCTGGATTTTTTTTTCCCGTTATTCTGTCTCTCACTGTTAAAATACACCTACCATAAAAATAATAGACTGATCATTTCTTTGTCAGTGGACAAACGTTCAAAATTAGCAGGGATCAAATACTTTTCCCCCCTCACTGTATGCATTTGACCTACATGCCTGTATTTTTGTAAGAATACAGGATTGCCTTTGTTAGGCATGTCATTGTGTGTGTGAATGCAGAGGTGCATTTTGTGAGGATGTGCATGAATGTTTGTATTTATATTCCTTATTAATATTATAGGTTACAGAGCCTTTTCTCTTCATATCCTCTCATCCCCACCATTTGTTTCTCCCCTCCACTTATCTCTGTTAATTTCCCGTACCCCACTACTCTACTTTGCCACCAAGTAAAACCACAAATTTCAGTGTGTGGAGGGGACATCCTATGCGTGTCTCTATACACAGAACTCTGAGCTAGTTGAGTTCCCTTTAAAAGAGATGCCAATTGCTCGGTCGACCTCATGAATTAAATAAAACTGTTTTGAGCTGGTTTTGGATATCTGCTGATCTCTCCAACTGACCCATTACTGCAGAATAGTGGGCGGACTTCTCACTTTACCTGGTCCTTTGTCCATGACCAAAGTGCCTGAATGGTGGTCAGTCCATCCCTAATTATGACTACACAATGCTGGAACTTTAGTAATCAGTTAGTTGGATGGAACACAGAACATAGGAACACCAAATGCTTCTTCCAGCCGGACTTACCCCCAAGTATGGTTTTTGAGTGCTCAGTATGGGACTCACAGCGGGCTCGATATAGGCAGGTAATAATTATAGCAGGCTGCATTCTGCGTGCCACACTCCTCAGCATTATGATATAAATGAAGGTCTGGCACGGCTCACTATTGCAGAGTACCGGAACTTCATTGATGACAAACAGGAGACTCAGGGCTACTAAAATAAAACATCAAAATTTCGATCAAGGCTTTTCAAGAGCACATTGGGGACTCTAGCCCCTTCAGCCTTCCCAATGTCCCTGGTTGTGGCTAAAGCTGAGCTGGAGATTTTTTTCCAAATCAGCTATTTTAGTCTACATTTTCAAATTTATATTTAATTTGGTACCATTCAGAGTTTAGTGACTTATCCTTAATTTCATATATGTGAATATTTTTTTTTAAGATAGACAGCACGAATATTTTTTACATTTTATTTTAGTTTATTTGTAACTATTTATGGAAAAAAAACAAAAAAAGTTGCTTTGTGCTGTATCTTATAGTCTGTAGTGCCTTGTGGTTATCAGATGGAAATATGGTGAAGAAATTCTAGCTGTGATGTACTGATAAATGTGTTTACACTACCATAACTCTAGTGAGTGGGTATGTGTGAGAGGGAAATGGGGGAGGTGGAGTGACAGAGCATTTCTTCTCACTTCCTCTGTATTGAAGTCCAGCTGTTGCAGTGCAGATAGTTGTAGGAACGATATGTAACATTCATGGTAATTACATGTCTAGTTTTACAGTTCTTGTGTATACATTGGTATCATGCTAGAGCAAAAGTTTTTTGACTAATATTACCACCCGAAAAAAAACCATATGAATATCTTAAAATAAAAAAACATTAAATTGAATGCTAATAAACAATAGAAATGACTTGTGTTGAACAACAATGTTAAAGGGGCATTCTACGCTCCAAAACAAGTTTACTGCAATGAAGTAGTTTTGGTGTATAGATCATGCTCCTGCAGTCTCACTGCTCAATTCTCTGTCATTCAAGAGTTAAATCGTTTTTTGGTTCTGTTTATGCAGCCCTAGTCACACCTCCCCTGGCTGTGACTCACACAGCCTCTATGAAAAAATTGTCTAATTTTTAAAGTACATGTAAAAGTAAAATACAGCACATTTATGCATGACGAGTTATTATCTCCTGCTCTGTTAATGGAAATTTAATCACACAGAGGAGGCTGCTGCAAGCTCTAGCGGAAAATTGACAGAGCAGGAGATATGAAATGCTAAATTAAACACACTGAGCGACAAGGCAAGCTAAAACATTTAGACTTTTTCAGGAAGTGTGGAGGGAGACAGTGTGAGTCACATGCAGGGGAGGTGTGGTTATGGCTACATAAACAAAGCAATTTGCCTCCTAACTGGCAGTGATTTGAGTAGGGGCAGGGGCATGACCTGTACACGGAAACCACTTAATGCAGCTAAAGTTGTTTTGGTGCTTTAGTATGTCCCTTTAAAGCCATCACTCGACAGCAAAGTTTTTTCATCATAACTTCTCTAGCACTACAAACAGCATATAGATGTTTTATAATCCCGTGGGCCAACCATTTGTTTAACTGCTCATGTGTAGAGATGTCACGAACCGTCCGCGAATTCTCGCGAACGGTTCACCACGAACCGTTCGTGGTGAACTCCGGTCAGCTGACACATCCCGGCCAATCTCCAGCAGACCCTCCCTCCCAGACCCTCCTACTTATTGGACAGCATCCATTCGCGACATCTCTACTCCTGTGTTAGTAGACTTGAAATTTTGCCCTGATGAGAAAACAATCAACAATGAGGGACAGTGTTCCCAATATGTTTTTATTAATCTACCCTGTCTTGAAACTGACCAGCATTTTGTTGGCAATTTGCAGAAGTTAAATTTTTAGCCATTTATATCAGAATGCATATGTAAAATAAAGTATTTAAAACTTAAGATAATTTTCTCTTTATTTTCAGGAAGTTCAGAAACAAGCATCATTTTTTTCTACCAAGTTGGATTTAAGTGCTCTTATACCAAGCCTTGTGATGTCTTTAATCCTTGTATCGTATGGAGATCGACATGGACGCAAAGCATCCCTACTTTTGCCCTCAATCGGTGGCTTATTGTCTGTAGGAGTTTATTTTTCTGCCTCCTTCTTTTCTCTGCCCTTAGAAATATTATACGCGTCCACTGTCATCAGTGGACTCCTTGGAAGCTTCGCAACATTCATTGGGGGGTGTTTTTCTTATGTAGCAGATATAGCTAAAGATGTTCAGAGCAAAAACATACGGATCGCTTTTCTAGATATGGTCCTAGGCGTTTCAAGTGGCATCGCAGGAATTGCATCTGGATATTTTATGAGAGAATTTGGTTTTAAAGTGTCATTTGCCATCCCAGCGTTACTTCACATAATTAACATTTTTTATATTGTTTTTTTACTGGAGGAAACTGTTAAAAAAGCAGAATTTCAACAACATGTTTTCAGCAAAGAAGGATTTAAGGAACTCTTTTCCGGAGTGTACTATATGTTTAAACATACATCTTGCAAGAATCGGGTTGTTATAAGTCTCTTGCTGTTTGCGTTCATGTTCTACTTATTTGCAAATATTGGACCAAGTTCCCTATTTACACTGTATGAGCTGGACTCGCCTCTATGTTGGAATTCTGTTCTCATCGGATGGGGATCAGCCTTCTCCACATTTTGCTTTGTGGCAAGTTTTTTGGGAGTTTACTTCTTTTCCCGATGTCTTCAAGATGCATATATTGTCTTTATTGGAATGATCTCCTGGATAACAGGAGTAATCTTGGCTGCGTTTGCGCATACCACTGTCTTTATGATGCTAGGTAAGGTACAGCAAAAGACCAGATTTTACTTTGATTTAACTATTTTGTTATGTATTATTAAAAAAGGAGGGTCTATTGAAGGAAAGTCTACCAAATGATGTTGCATTACCTAGTTTACCGACCTGAACAGTTGTTGAGACTGGATGCTGAGCTTTACCGCTGAGCTCAGATATAGAGCTTCAAGCTCTCCGGTTGATTTAGGGGAGCCCAGTGGACCCCAGGTATGATGTTAAACCATTCTAAAACATTTTTCTTGTGCACTATCCCAAATCCCTTGGCACATTTAAATAACTGGAGGGTTTTGGTATCCATCCTGTGGACACATGAGTGTAAGCTCACCTGCCACGCCAAGCTCTGTTATAAGCTCTCTATAAAGACAGAATAGAGAGAGAAACATACATGTTAGTTATGCATCGTGTGCTCTGGCTATACCCCTATAGTGGTTATTAGATTAAAGGGATATGCTGGACCCCTAAAGCACTTTATCTTCGTGAAATGCTTTATGTGAGAAGAGTGTGCCCTCTTTTTTTTTTTTTTTTCATTTTTTTTTTTTCTAAAGAAAATGGCACTTTTTAAAATTAACATTGTTACATTATTACAACTTTGGTGAAATGGCAGTTTTGTGTGAAAAGAGCAAAAAAAAAAAAAAAAATATGAACACAAACTTTGGCAACGGTTTGTGACTAAGTGGCTCCAAAACAAAAACTGGATATACCCCATGTTGAATACCCTGGGTTGTCTACTTTTGCAAATGGCATGCCAAGATGGGGTTCATTTTCATGGTCTTAAAGGCAACGTAGGCCCAGCAAATCAATTTTGGCAAATTTTAATGTGTAAAAACTAAAAAGGGAAAAGTCCTGTATTTGACCCTGCAACTTTCAAATACCCCATAAAACCTGTACATGGATGGGTACTGTTTTACTTGTTAGACATCGCTAAACACAAATATGGGTATTTTATTGCAGGAAATGCTAACAGTATTATGACATACACAGTTAAAATGCCATGCAGAACTTGTCAAAGAGCTTGGGAAATAACAAAATGACTTAAATTCTCACACCTTTTTAGATTGTATTCATATTAAATTGTTTCATATATAAATATTTGGTGTGAAATGAAAGTCTGATTTTCTTCTGAAGAAAATAATATATGATTAGTGTGGGTGCACTTAATATAAGAGAGGTAAATTATGGTTGAACAGACATATTGTTAAAATTTTAGATTTTGTTTTGTTCATAACATATACAATTGCCTCTGTCCTTAATGGGTTAACTAATTTGTCCTGTAAATATTTAAATATATGTATGGCTCATAAATAAAAAGTATTTCTGAGTCAAAGTTCTAAAAGTGAAGCAATTAGCAGAAACATTCCATTAGTTTCCATGGCGATTGCTCATATTTAAACCTTTGTCATAGTATTCCTCTTTACATATGACCCCACTTGTATCTGATTACTACTCTTTCAATATATAACATTATACAGTATAGAACTTAATTATCTGATATGTATAAGTCAGATAACATCAGGCAGTGTAGTGTTAAATTGCCAACTGACTTGATTCTGTTAATTATTTCTAAGTTGGTTCATTTAACTGAACTTTATACTTAAAGGCTTTTGCTTATCACATCTCGTATCACAAATACATTATCTTTCTTGATCTCATGTGTTTTTTATAGTGTGTAGAGGACAAGTTGATTCTAGGAGAGATTAAATTATAGGAGACAGATATTTTGGATGAATGTTAAAGGACCACTATAGTGCCAGGAAAACATACTCGTTTTCCTGACACTATAGTGCCCTGAGGGTGCCCCCACCCTCAGGGACCCCCTCCCGCCGGGCTGGATGGCAAGGAAAGGGGTTAAACTTACCTTTTTTCCAGCGCCGCGCGGGGAGCTCTCTTCCTCCTCTCCACCTCCGATCCTCCTTTTCACAGTGAGAAGCGCGGAAGCTGGATTAACCCTAACATAAACATAGCAGTTTCTCTGAAACTGCTATGTTTTTAGAAAAAAGGGTTAACCCTAGATGGACCAGGCACCCAGACCACCTCATTAAGCTGAAGTGGTCTGGGTGCCTATAGTGGTTCTTTAAATGTTTGAGGATTTGATAGATTACACGTGAATAGTTTTGTCATTGATACATTAACATTAGATATTTCTGGAGTTGATAGCATTGCAATGGACACTTGGGAATAAATAGATCAGCAATTGATGCAGCAGTGGCTACATTGAGAATGAGAATAATTGGGCATACTTTAGACATTGAGAATGTATCACTGGATAAGATAATTAACAGGGGATGCTTTTTAAAATGATTTGGTTTAGTTTTAGGTATACTGCCCTAAGCATTAGCCATACAGCCTAGAAATATTTTAGTCTACAAAGAGAAGAATTCTAGAAAAATGGTTATTCCAGAATATTTAGGTCTAGAATAGAAAGTATTTTGAATTTAGGTGGTGTTAGTTTTTTTCTTAACATTTTTTCAAATACCGATATCCGAGGTCTGTCTAGAAAAAGTGCAGACATTGTTAATATAATGAGAACGGTTTGTGTGACATCGATGTAGCCTGGCAGCCAAGGAGAGTGGATTGATTCACACATGTGCGAACAATGACAACTTCACTACCCTAGTCAGTAGACGCCATTGGCTGAGGCTCCATTGTCCTATATAGAATGTTTCTTGTTTCGTTTATCTTTTTTAATAAATATCTCAGTTTTTCATATTACATGGCTGGATACTTTCGGGACAGATCTTGCATTCCTACCTCTCACCAAGGAGCAGCATTGCATAACAAAATATTTCAGTGGTTTTCAGATGGACATTTGCATCTCTACAAGTCAACCGGTTACCTTAGGTCATTTCTATCTTAAATTTCCTGTTCACTAACCGTTACATTTCCTGCAATTTCAGCAGATGTATAGATTAAATATTAGTTGAACCAGAAAACTGCTTTTGCGTCCCCCCCTCACTCCTCCTCATGTGACTCAAACAATCATTTTCTATTTTAACACCAAGATAAACGGTATGTTTAGGTGAAAGTGGGATTTATGTCTTTATTCTCAAACTGTTACATTATTGTAATGACCAGTCGTGGCTACTTGGAAACTCTGTGTACATGTCTAGCTATGTACCAGGTCAAAGCATAACATTAATTATAATAAACCAGTTACAAGTTTGCCCTACAACAAGCCAAAGCCACTATGACATGTTGTAATGCTGTTACAAAAAGAACAATGTTTTACTCACAACTAACATCTTTAATCCAATTGTTTTAAGGTTTTGTTAAAGACAAGTTATATATGGAATTAAAATCTAAATTCATTCCTTACTAGTTTCCCTTCTTGTCCTTCCTGCCGTTTCATTGTGATAAATGTATGGTTGATATAACATGCTATCTTTCAATGCGTTTCATTTTATTTATACAAGTAACTGATTTTATTTTTCAGTGAGAATCCCGCTACTTTTTGCCGCTATGCCTCTACCAGTGCTAAGGTCTATGATGTCTAAAGTGGTTTCTGAAAGTCAACAAGGTGTGTTGAATTGTTAGTTTTGCAGAATTTCAAATATGAATCTGGTCAATGGTACACTTACTCAGCAGTGCGGAAGAATATATACAATGCATTATTACAATGTATTGATTAAAAATAGTGATCTTGCGTCTGCAAGAGCTCTATAAAGTAACAATTCATTAAATATTATAGATGTAAGATATGTCTTTAAATGGTGATGCATTTTTAATTTTGAAATTTAGCTAAACGCCTGCCTCTTCCTTCTTGGTGTTCGGGTCAAATCCCCACGTGTCAGCACCTCACTTTGTTTTATCATGTTAATAGTAAATTCAGTGTCACAACATTGGTTTAAATTGAATTAGGTTTCCAAATGCTTTAATACAGCTTTTACTCTCTCACACCCCCCAATATTTTCAAGAGATCCATTCATCCACGTCTCATCCATCCAATTACACTGGTGGTGTGCAGACCCACCAACAATAGATAACTGGATACGGAGAGTTAAACCAGTCCGAAAAATGGAAGAAGTATTAACCTCCAAATCCACGAAACGCCAGAGACAAACTGAAATTTGGCGCTTCTGGACAAACCACTTAAAGTGACCCTATAGTCAACTGAACAACTTTAGCTTAATGAAGCAGTTTTGGTGTATAGAACATGCCCCTGCAGCCTCACTGCTCAATCCTCTGCCATTTAGGAGTTAAATCCCTTTGTTTATGAACCCTAGTCACACCTCCCTGCATGTGACTTGCACAGCCTTCCATAAACACTTCCTGTAAAGAGAGCCCTATTTAGGCTTTCTTTATTGCATGTTCTCTTTAATTAAGATTTTCTTATCCCCTGCTACGTTAATAGCTTGCTAGACCCTCCTGTATGTGATTAAAGTTCAATTTAGAGATTGAGATACAATTATTTAAGGTAAATTACATCTGTTTGAAAGTAAAACCAGTTTTTTTTTTTTTCATGCAGGCTCTGTCAATCATAGCCAGGGGAGGTGTGGCTAGGGCTGCATAAACAGACAAAGTGATTTAACTCCTAAATGGCAGTGAATTGAGCAGTGAATTTGCATGGGAATGCTCTATACACTAAAACTGCTTTATTTAGCTAAAGTAATTTAGGTGACTATAGTGTTCCTTTAAGCTCTAAAGGCAACACATGGCTAACACCACCCTCCCGGGATTGTCTGACATGAGTCTACCTAGTGTTCTGAAATACCTAACAATAAATGGTACAACTGGAGACGGGAGCAAAATTAAAAGCTCAGCCCTCTACCTACAGTTGTCTTAATATGGTCCTTAAACCAATATTTCTTTATAGCAGTGTGGAAGAAGAGTACTCTTATTGTTCCTTGCAGAAACATTGGCTGTGTAAGCAAAGTAGGACAATCCTGACAATGAATTTATAAAGAATAAAGACATTTCTTAGGAAATATTTTACAGTTGACACAAGCAGAAACTGCTGATTGTCACTTCCTCATTAAATTGGTGACAGGTGTTTATCAAAATAATTACTTCCTTATTGATGGTTTCTTTTATAAATCAATAGAAGCAGTACTCCATGATGAACAAACTCACAGGTTTTTTTTTTAGAAGGAACCTTCCTAGTCTTCTGTTTTACAAATGCACCGTTTACACACAGATGGGTGGGAGCTCTAAATCTGTGCATTTAATAGTTCTAAAAGTACTTTGTTAACTATGCATGTGGATAACACCATGTTTTCTAGATAGATATCTTACGTGAAGATCTTCCTATCATTCACCGCCAATTAATAATACCCACACTTTGTAAGAGTAGGTATGATATTTTGGCTTATCAGCTCAGACCAGAATGACTGCCCAACATAGCCAGGTTGGTCTACAACCATTTGTAAATGGTTTTGTAAATGTCAGGGGACTCTTTGAAGCATAACCACTACACTGTTCTGTAGTGGGCATAGTGCTTAGAGTATCTCTTTAAAGGAACACTGAATCCTTAGGAATACAAACCCATTTTCCTACCACTTTAGTGTCCCTGTACCTATACAGAGACCTCCTAACCCCCACTTGGGCAAAAAAAAAATAAAAAAAAAATTAAATATAAAATAAAGATTTTTACTCACCTTTTTCCAGTTCTGAGACTCCCTTAGAGCTGCTTACCTCTCTGCCTCCCACTACGTCTTGAAGGTGGCTTGGCCTCCTCCACAATGGTCCAATCTAATGCTTCTCATAGAGGACCTCTTGTGCGTTTAAGCTTCTCCAAAGGAAAGCATTGAATCAATGTTTTCCTGTGCTGGCTACCACATCCCTTGGTTAGTGCCACAGAAGCTTCATTTAGTGGCTGTCAGTATGACATTATGGCACCCCAGCAACCATGGGGTACCCCTTGAAGATACCTATGAAAAGCAATAAGTTTAAAATATTCTCAGGTATATTAGGTATGTTTTGGTCAGGGTTTTGGGAAATAAGAGGAATGGAAATTCAATATAGAAACAGAATCCTGCTGCAACCTGCAAATATACCTCCATTGTTATAATAAGATCCTACCATCCTACCCAAATGTAGCTCAGGATCTCTCTGATGGCATCTGCACCGTTCTCTGCATAGCAATCAAAAAAATGTGACATTTTGTGAAATGTATTGTCAAAGTATGTGGAGTAATATTACCTATTATAGCCGAAATACTAATTGTGCATTTTTTTTTCTCTCCACTAGGAGCACTGTTTGCCTGCATTGCATGCTTGGAGAGTTTGACTGGAATCCTGGGACTGGCAGTTTTTAATACTATTTACGCATCCACAGTTACGTGGTTTCCTGGATTTAGTTTTCTGCTATCAGCTGGCCTCTGCCTACTTCCTTTTGGTGTTGTATGGTAAGCGTTTTCCTATAAAAACCTGCCGTGTCTGTCTATGTCTCATTTCATTATACCATTTACTCAATGTAGCTCTTCGCCATATTCAGAACTGTGCAGGATTCACAGTGGAATCCAAAATATGTAAATTGAATTAAACAAACTAAACATTTGCAGGTTGTATGTGAGCTGGCTGAGTGTGGTTGTGTGTGGCATTGTCCAAGTGTGATTGCATGTTTGGTTTGGCTTTGTGTGATTGTTGTAGTTGGTCAACTGTGATAATTGTGGGAGTCAATTGTGTCTCTAGCGTGGTGGAGATCAAAGCCTGATCCCCTTCAGGGGAGCAAGGGCTATAGGTGGTTCTCCAGGGGAAGAAATAGGGCTATAAATGGTGCCGCAGGGGAGAATAAAGACTATAATGGTGCCCCTGCATGGGAGAACAAAGGGTCATTGGTAATACACATTTGGGAAAGTGATGGTCATGGGGAGAGAACGAGAGCTACATATGTAGGGCAACAGTGGAGAGAACTTTATATTTAAACCTCTCCTGCTTACCTTATTGCAGGGTGAGGTCCCTGTGGTGCTGACCACATTCTTGGTCCATCCTTCAAGAGGGTGGATCCCTGACTCTTCTGGCACAGTGCACACGGTAACCCAGTGGCGCTGAAGTTGTGAGGAGTGCTAAAAGTCCTGTGATAATCTATGTAGTATTGGCAATGTACTAAATAACAGTTTTGCTAACTGCAGGGCAGAGTCGCAATAGCAACCTATGTGATCCTGGTAGTTCTGCCAATGCGTAAGGATCAAAAGAAGCAAATTTCTGTTTCTAAATAATGTATTTTTATCTTATTTAGCTTATATGTTGTTATTTTGTTGTGCTTGTGACTCATATTTTCTTGCACTAAATAATGTACATGTTTATAATGTACATGTTTATGTTTTTGTTTTTTTTTATCTTTCATTAATATGCTATACGTTCCAATATATTATTACTTTATTTTCATTCCAGGTTCTTGCTCTGCATTGGTTACCAAGAACGAAATCACGTGCTTCTTGTTAATGAGGATGTATCTACCGAAGATGAATCTTGACTGATGAAGACCTGCCAGCCATGCACTTTACAGAAAATAATATCTCGTTTTGATTTCTGCAGGAATTATTAATAGACTAGCAATCTCTCAGTGTCTGAAATAACTACTGATAAATAGGCAAAAGGAAAGCCATCACCTATAATATTTCTTAAATAGTGCTTGTGATTTTTTGGGGGGTTACTTTATAATAATCAACATACATTTTATTTTTGCTTGCTTGTTGGGGCCAACTTAAAGGAACACTATAGGGTCAGGAACACAAACATGTAATCCTGACCCTATAGTGTTTAACCCACCATTTAGGTGGCTTGCCCGCCCTTAGTCCCCTTAAAAGCAATTAAAACTCACCTAGCTCCGCCCCCTTGGTGACTTCATCAGAACTGCAGATTTTTAACCAATCCAATGCTTTCCCACGGGGAAAGCATTGGATTGGCTGAAATCGGAAAGGGGGTGGAGCCAAACTCTATTTTGGCAAATCAGCACTTCCTCATAGAGATGCATTGAGTCAATGCATCTCTATGAGGAAAATTCTGCGTCCCCCTGCAGTGTGGAAACACTGAATGGTACTGCTGCCTACTATGCAGCACTGAGCCAGGAAGCACCTCTAGTGGCCATTTGAGGAGTGGCCACTTGGAGGTGTCCCTAGGGGCAATGTAAACTCTGCCTTTTCTCTGAAAAGACCGTGTTTGCGGGAAAATGCCTGAAGGCAATGATTACACTCACCAGAACAACTACATTAAGCTGTAGTTGTTCTGGTGACTACAGTGTCCCTTTAAGCGCTTTTAATTATTGCACAACTAATTGGGCAGTAGAAAACTGTTTGGAAGCTAGATGTAAGGCAACTACTTAATATTTAATTTTAAAATAAATCTGTATCTATACATGTGCAACCCAGGAGATTCATAAATGAAAACGTAACTTCCCTGCAACCTCAAACTCTTTGTATGATACATAAGGAACAAGGGAATTATAGTTACAATAAAAATCATTTTTATTTTATTTTTAATTAGTGTTATGCAGCAAAGGATTTTTCGTATTTATTGCTCAAAAAAAAAACATGCTCTGAAATATTTTCGAACAATATATGTAAAAATCAGTATCCAGTTTACTAAATTGTATTTTAAGGGATTTTATTTAAAGCATTATTTGTATAGGATGTTCGTTCATAATTAGTGATGTCCCGAACAGTTCGCCGAACGGTTCGCCACGGATGGCGAACATAAACATAAACTTTGACCCTGTACCTCACAGTCAGAAGACACATTCCAGCCAATCAGCAGCAGACCCTCCCTCCCAGACCCTCCCACCTCCTGGACAGCTCACTATGAATGCAGCTTCACAATGAATATAAAATGGATGCTGTCCAGGAGGTGGGAGGGTCTGGGAGGGAGGGTCTGCTGCTGATTGGCTGGAATGTGTCTGCTGACTGTGAGGTACAGGGTCAAAGTTTATGTTTATGTTCGCCGTCCACAGCGAAGCGTTCGGCGAACCGTACGGCGAACCGTTCGGGACATCACTATTCATAATGCTTTGAAAGTATAAAACAAATGTAAAATAACTGAATTTTGATATAGAAAGGAAACAAATTGTGCATATGAAAGTAAGGGTTTATTCATTATGTCAGAAAAGATGGTCAGGCAATATTGTTGTAACAATTTAATTTTTGACAATATATAAAACTGAAATTAAATATGAAGGATGGATTATCTATTAAAGGACCACTATAGTGCCAGGAAAACATACTCGTTTTCCTGGCACAATAGTGCCCTGAGGGTGCCCCCACCCTCGGGGACTCCCTCCCGCCGGGCTGGATGGCGAGGAAAGGGTTAAATCTTACCTTTTTTTTCAGCGCCAGGCGGGGAGCTCTCCTCCTCCTCTCCGCCTCTTCGGCTGAATGCGCATGCGCGGCAGGAGCTGCGCGCGCATTCAGCCAGTCTCATAGGAAAGCATTTATAATGCTTTCCTATGGACGCTTGCGTCTTCTCACTGTGATTTTCACAGTGAGAAGCACGCAAACACCTCAAGCAGCTGTCAATGAGACAGCCACTAGAGGCTTTAGAGGCTGGATTAACCCATTTATAAACTGCTATGTTTATTAAAAAAAAAGGTTAATCCTAGAGGGACCAGGCACCCAGACCACTTCATTAAGCTGAAGTGGTCTGGGTGCCTAGAGTGGTCCCTTAAGTTTACATAATAATTGCAAACTAGCTCATTTGCTTAACAAATTAAGCAGTAAATTATTTAACTAAATGCCAAATAAACATATATTTTGTATAAAAAAAAATATGTTTTAGATATCTTATTTGAGATAATTTATAAATTATAGAAACATAATTTACACTAGCCCGTGCCCCTATTGCTTTCTATCTAGGTATAGCGGTAGTGGAGAAGTGTTGACTTTATGGGTACTCCTTGGTTTAAAAAAAAATTATATATATATATATATATATATATCTATATCTATATATATATATATATATATAGATATAGATATTTTTTTTTTCTATGGAGTACAATAAAATGAATGACTAATCTGTCAGGAATTTGCAATGTGTGACTTATTGTAAAGCACTTAGATATCCCATAAGTGGTGAAACATGCTTTATTAGCATGAAATCTGTGTTATCCACAGGAATTCACTTATAATGTATGGACACAGGAAGGCCACTTAAAATGTATGGACATTCTATCATAAGGAAATACTGCCAATTTATTTACCTTTGATCTTTCACTTAAAGGACCACTATAGTGCCAGGAAAACATACTCATTTTCCTGGCACTTTAGTGCCCTGAGGGTGCCCCCACCCTCAGGGTCCCCCTCCCGCCGGGCTCTGGGGGGAGGAAGGGGTTAAACTTAACTCTTTCTCCAGCACCGGACGGGGAGCTCTCCTCCTCCTCTCCGCCGCCTCTCTTCCTCTTCGGCTGAATGCGCATGCGCGGCAAGAGCCGCGCGCGCATTCAGCCAGTCTCATAGGAAAGCATTTACAATGCTTTCCTATGGACGCTGGCGTCTTCTCACTGTGAAAATCACAGTGAGAAGCACGCAAGCGCCTCTAGCGGCTGTCAAGAGACCGCCACTAGAGGCTGGATTAACCCATAAACATAGCAGTTTCTCTGAAACTGCTATGTTTATAGAAAAAAAGGGTTAACCCTAGCTGGACCTGGCACCCAGACCACTTCATTAAAGGACCACTATAGTGCCAGGAAAACATACTCGCCGGGCTCTGGGGAGAGGAAGGGGTTAAAATCTTACCTTTCTCCAGCGCCGGGCGGGGAGCTCTCCTCCTTCATAGCGACGTCATCGGCTGAATGCGCATGCGCGGCAGGAGCCGCGTGCACATTCAGCCAGTTCATAGGAAAGCATTTACAATTAAAATTTTCACAGTGAGAAGCACGCAAGCGCCTCTAGCGGCTGTCAGTGAAACAGCCACTAGAGGCTCTAGAGGCTGGATTAATCCTATTATAAACATAGCAGTTTCTCTGAAACTGCTATGTTTATAAAAACAAAAAGGTGTAACCATAGCTGGACCAGGCACCCAGACCACTTCATTAAGCTCAAGTGGTCTGGATGCCTATAGTGGTCCTTTAAGCCGAAGTGGTCTGGGTGCCTATAGTGGTCCTTTAAATCTCATTGCCAATTAAATTGTTAATAGGTTTATATGTGAATCACGGTGTGGATCACAGGCAGATAAAATTATAGCCATCTGCACTAATGAAGATCTGCACTGGACATTAAATTATGTAGAGAAAGGAAGTCTCGAAATGTGTTTTTACTCTGTATAAATTGTAGTTAGTTATCTTTTGGCGACAAAAAGAGTATTTTTCAAATGTAAATGAAATGTAATTTTAAATATTGAAAACTATGGACATTTTTAACTGTAAATTATGGAAAAAAAGAGTAATATTAAACAATTTGTAATCACTGGTGTTGATATTTTCTTCAAAACAAAAGTGTAGAGACAGCATATATAAGGGAGCTATTTACTTTCAAAGGAACACCCCAAACACTTCTAAGTTCGATGTTTTATCTGGGAAGCAACAAGAAACACAACACATTGGTTCCACTTCTTTTGGCCACTTAGTTATCAAGTAGGTTCTCCATACAAAACAGGATATCATGATTCCGAAGCAGAAATGGTGTAGGTGTGGGTCCAAGTTTGTTACGGGAGACACTATCCCATAAATGTGACGTTTCAGCTCCTTTTATTAAGGTTCTTGGGAGCACAAACCTCACACTCATGAGATTGTGTCTTTCATAATAAACTTGAACTCACAAATGCACCATTTCAGTGTTGCCCATTTATTCTTATCTAGGGTCCACTCCACTCATTCACTCTGGAAGCTGCAGCTTATGAGCTTCTGTTAGCTCTCCTGAACTATGCCCTGCAGTGTAGGGCTGGCTCATTGGCTGAGAGCATCACCAAACAGTTTGACTATTTATATTCGCGGCTGCTAGGGCACTACTGGCACCATAACCACTACATTGCCCTGTTTTGCGTTAAACCGTAACATTTTCAAAATTGAATATGCAGGGATAGTACTTTCATAGAGGTTACCAACCCCAAAACAAATACACAGGGAATACATTTTGGATTATTACAATAATTAATAATTTAAAAAATCCCCTATGGGAGTCTATCACACTCTGCAGGACCCCCACAGTAGTCACTAAACCTGGCAACTTCATCAGTGATGATATGGGGATGTGTCCGTACATAGAAGTTTGACAATGTTATTTTAATTGGATGTAACAGCACATGTCACAATCTAGCTGGTAAGATTAAGGCTGCTAGATCTAGCCACTGTATCTTGTTAGTGCGAGGTGCAAGCAAAAATGTAAGTCTGCAAGCACCAAAATGCAAGAACTTTGTGTGCCACCTAAATATATATTAAAGCTTACAGTTTCCATGATGGGATGGTATCACAACCAAGGCACCCCCAGGTGTGCATGTGACTTAGTTCAGTATGTGCAAATCAGTATTTGTCTGCACTAAACCCGAAGTAATGATAAAATCCCTTTCTTAACATCACCTACAGGTACTCTAGTATAAAAGCTGCTGCCACCAGGACAATTTTTTAAATGGAGAGTTCCAGGTTACAGTGGCCAAATTAGACTAAAAACACAATGTTGTCATATTTATTCGAATATAATGCGCACCTTTAAAAAAAAATAAAAAAATTATAATAATTATTATTAAGAATAATGTATTAACCCCTTAAGGACTGCGGACGTACTAGGAACGTCAAGCTTGACAAAGACCGTGTAGGTCGAAACATTGTGATGGAGTGGGTTCAATAAAATTGCCTGGTTTGTACCTTGGAGTGCCTGGACCTTTCTTCTATTTTTGTTACTCAGCATTTGGTCTCTGGTACTGAGACTGTCCAAGTTGCACCCAGCTACATACTACTTAAAGGGACAGAGTGCAGTTCCACACCCTACCATAACTACTTATGTGTGTGTGCTAAGTGAAGACTTAAATAAAATCAATAAAAAAAAAACACGAATAAGATAAATGTATTAATCTCCCCCCCCCCCACAGCTATGTAGCTTCCAATATGGCGGTGCCTTTCTATAGGTAGTGCATCATGGGGCTTCTGGGGGTGTCCCTAGCCTGCCTCATCATAGGCAAGCTAGGGTCATCCAATCAGAGCTTGCCCCTATAATGATAATTATTAACTATGATCCCCAATTCACATAGTTGCCAACATTTGAAAAAATATTTCCAGGGACACTTTGCAGCGCAGCTATCAATTACTACCTTGAAAATTTGGACTATGTCTAACCCACATAATTAATCTCCGCCTACTTGTAGTGCAGATTTCAGGGTCTACTCAATACAGAGAGAATTACAGGGAATTGAGATGGTAATTTTAAACTTAAGGCCAATGTAGCCGAATTGGAAAAATTCTCCCATTCAGTGGGACAAACTGGCACTATATGCCTTACTATGAGGGAGACCACCAGGCTTATAAACATAGAAAGTGACGGCAGATAAGAACCATTTGTCCCATCTAGTCTGCCCAATTTTCTAAATACTTTCATTAGTCCCTGGCCTTATTTTATAGTTAGGATAGCCTTATGCCTATCCCACGCATGCTTAAATTCCTTTAATGTGTTAACCTCTACCACTTCAGCTGGAAGGCTATTCCATGCATCCATGCAAAACTGCCAGATTCTGCAAGAGCCTTTCGTTTTAGAAAAAGGAAAGGCAGAGAGGCAGGGACATTTGGTGCTGGAACACAGACTTAAAGTTAGTCAGTTCCAGACACCCCCTGGCACCATAACAATGTAATTTCAATGAAATTGTTATGGTGCTTGGGGAGCTCCTTTAAGGATTTACAGACACAATATGTAAGGAATAATTGACGACAGGCCGTTGAATTATTAGAAAAATAATGCACACCCGAGGTGGTAATGCGGTCACGAAGCGGAGTATCCGTTACACTTCGGGTGTGCATTATTTTTTCTAATAATTAAATGGCCTGGAGTCAATTATTCCGCTTATACTACAGTTACCATACCTCGAAACATTGTTCAGATGATGTATTTCAAGACGTTTGTCAAGTTTTGTCATAAAAATGCTCTTGTATGTAGGACTAATTTCTTACGCAACTGTAATGCGGTCAAGATCTGTCTGGAACTACTTTAGCCAATGCGTCTCCCTGAAAATAATGCACACCTTAGAACGTTCGTCAACCAATCAGATTGAAGCATTCAACGGCACTGTAGTATAATGTGAGTATAATTGCTGTGGAGTTCTATTATACACTCAGACACACCAACAATAAGGAGTTCCTAGAAAATGAGGGACATTATGGTAAATATTTTAGCATATTTTTATCAAAAGTATCAACAAAAGCTTGACACTGAAATAGGCAATAAAATACACTAAAATAAAAAAAGACCAACATTAAGATAGCAAAGAGGTGAATAAATAGTTAGGTGAGAGCACACAAAAGTATGTAAAATAACACACATGCAGGTTACCATATGTCAGGGTACATGCTAAAAGAACAAAAAACAACAGATCATAGTATAACCTGTATAAATAATTAAAACAAATAAAGAGACCCAATTAGTCCCACTCACGTGGTGCTAAGCCGTTTGAAGTAGGCTCAGACTATAAGCGACTATAAGCGCCTTGGGAGCAAGCACTTTGATAAAGACTATTGTTGAAATGCGTCAGTGCGGTTGTGCATTAGCGATCACTTGTTATAATATGTATTTTATATTTTGATCAATTTAATTAAAGTTTGTCCTGGCTATCTTTACTAATACCCTTCCAAGACTGGTGTTTATTGGAAACCGGAGGGAGAATTTCAGTATCCAGTGGAGCACTTTACTATCAATTTCCAACATCTGATCCCAGCAACCATTTGTGCATATCCCAAGGCACTTACTGTCTGAGCCTACTTCAAACGGCTCAGCGCCGCGTGAGTGGGACTAATTGGGTCTCTTTATTTGTTTTAATTATTTATACAGGTTATACTATGATCTGTTGTTTTTTGTTCTTTTAGCATGTACGCTGACATATGGTAACCTGCATGTGCGTTATTTTACATACTTTTGTGTGCTCTCACCTAACTATTTATTCCCTTCTAAGATTGTATTCTGTATGGTTTGAGTGACACACACATGGTGATTTTTATTCTTTTATTCTATTTGTTATATATAGGATAGCAAAGAGGCCCAAAATAGGGTCTGTTCCTCCCAGATAGCTGGAAGGTATGTTTGTTAGAGTCAGTGATCTTTGCTTCCTGTGACTACCCAGGACAGGATGAAGAGGGCAGTATACACCTTAACAAGGCTTCGAGGAAATGGCCGACAGATACAGTGTGCTCTAATGACGCAGCATTTTTCTCCAGCGTATAGAACTCGGAGTCCAGCGCTACCACTCTTTTGTCATTAGGCAGCGCACAGGCCCGCGCATGCGCAATTGTAGCCGGAAGTAGTTGCTGATCACTCCGGTCCAGAGAAAGCGCATTGTACCTGCCGACACCATGGTGAGTTCCCAGGCTCTCTGTCACAGTTTATTACACTGTATGTCTCAGGGAGCCCGGAGCAGGCTGAGCCGGCTGGCTGACTCTCTGTCTCCGGCATTCATCCAGCCATGTTACGGGCTGCTGTGTCACCGGCCTGCGCTGTGTGATAGGGCCTGCCATAGAGGCTGTGTGAAGGGTGTCTGCCATAGAGGCTGTGTGAAGGGTGTCTGCCATAGAGGCTGTGTGTGATAGAGGGGTCTGCCATAGAGGCGGTGTGAGGGGGCCTGCCATAGAGGCTGTGTGAAGGGGTCTGCCATGGAGGCTGTGTGAAGGGGTCTGCCATAGAGGCGGTGTGAGGGGGTCTGCCATAGAGGCTGTGTGAGGAGGTCAGCCATAGAGGCTGTGTGAAGGGGTCTGCCATGAAGGCGGTGTGAAGGGGTCTGCCATGGAGGCTGTGTGAAGGGGTCTGCCATGGAGGCTGTGTGAGGGGGTCTGCCATAGAGGCTGTGTGAGGGGGTCTGCCATAGAGGCTGTGTGAAGGGGTCTGCCATAGAGGCGGTGTGAGGGGGTCTGCCATGGAGGCGGTGTGAAGGGGTCTGCCATGGAGGCTGTGTGAGGAGGTCAGCCATAGAGGCGGTGTGAGGAGGTCTGCCATGGAGGCTGTGTGAAGGGGTCTGCCATGGAGGCGGTGTGAAGGGGTCTGCCATGGAGGCTGTGTGAAGGGGTCTGCCATGGAGGCTGTGTGAGGGGGTCTGCCATAGAGGCTGTGTGAGGGGGTCTGCCATAGAGGCTGTGTGAAGGGGTCTGCCATAGAGGCGGTGTGAGGGGGTCTGCCATGGAGGCGGTGTGAAGGGGTCTGCCATGGAGGCTGTGTGAGGAGGTCAGCCATAGAGGCGGTGTGAGGAGGCCTGCCATGGAGGCGGTGTGGGGAGGCCTGCCATGGAGGCGGTGTGGGGGGGTCTGCCATGGAGGCGGGGTGAGGGGGCCGCCATATTATTATTATTTCCCTTTTTTTTTTTTTTACTGACTGTGGGGATGGTCAGTGAGGGGGATGTCCTAGATTTTCTCAAATTGTAATTAAGTCTGGTGTGGGAAAGAAGGTACTTACTGTTCACTAAATCAGCAACTTAGACTGGCAGTGTTGGTGTTTCAATGAAGAAGAATAGTTTACAGTTACTGGGGCCTGTGCGTGCCAGTATTTGGGGATATCATTAGCTGAGAGCTTTGAGTATACCAGTAATGGTACACATAAGGTTAGTAGAAATAAAACACCAATAATTTTCTTATATACACTGTGCTTGCTTATTTGCTAGCCCATGAGTATATTATATTACCAAAGAACAAAACCTTAGAGAAATAAAGAGACTTATGCTGATGATTGACTGGCAGGAGAATACTTGTAAAGGCGGTTCTTATGATCGCTGTCACAGCAACTACAGCGTATGTTCTGATATTCCTGTACTGCACCCTGCGCTTTACTAGACAAATACAGAAGCATATTTACCTGAGCCTTGTCTGTTTTGAGGTAAATGCCCTAGTAATAAAGCCAGTGTGTCAATATCTTAAGGAATGCTTGTATTCTTTAGGGAAGTGCCCAAATTAGGCTAGTAGTGTAGTAGGTGGGCTGGTGGAATGTCAGCACCAGATAATTGTGTTACGGCAGCAGCGTTGCTTGTTAAAAATGTAACTTAAGCAAGAATCTGAAATGACAACTTCTATCACCTCAAAGTCGTATATTGTATGTTTAATTATTTAAAGTGTAAGCTTAAACACTACAGCCATTAAGGGGTTAATTGATAATTCTGTTGAGGTGACATCAGGGTTAGGAGTGGATATTACAGGTGCCTACATTTAGGCTTCTCACTCTTAGGCCCATTATTTGCATTTGCCTTTTGTATCTTAAAAGCTCTCTTACTGTTTCATCTTGCATGCTTTCAGTTTCATTTTAAATGCAGCCATATTAAGTGCTGAAAAACAGTAGTGCACATTTTGCAAAAGATATTTTAAAACCCTGTTTTGAACGTCCTATATAGCTGATTGACATATAAACTATATCACTTCTCTCAAATATGTTTTTGGTGTTTATTTTCTAATTTTACAGTCAGGTCTGCTAGGTTAGCACCAATATATATGCATATATTGTATGCTATTTAATATGTTCATGTTGGTCTTTCCGTTGTATTTGAAAAATCTTCTTCATAAAATACTATCTTAACATTCTTTGCATTAAGTGCTTAACTTTTAAGTCTTTAACAAAAATGCTAATGTGAAGAATTGTACATAAACCATGTTAAAAAGACCCCAATTCACGTGGTGAGTTCCTCTTAGTTGAACTTTCCAACTTGTAAACCGTTAATATTGTCTACATGACCTTTCTATGGGAGTGGGCTGCATACTTTGGAGGAAATCCTATCTCCTTTTTGTAATTGGTCACTTTTTAAACTAAAGATTTCTGAAAATTCAGATTTTTTTTTTTTTTGGCACCATGTTTAATAATGTATGAGATTTCCGAATGTCAGTTTCCTGTGCTCATTATATCGTTCTTGTTAATTGTTTGTTTCAGAATACCAAGAGCTCTCAGCTGAAGGACAGTATACCAATTGGTGAACTTTCCACTCAGTATGGAGGCTACGGAGTGCAGGATACCCTACGCACAGGGTATTTTTATTACTTATTTTACTGTTATGCTTTGACACCTATTTGTACTTCTTTTGGTTTCTACTTTCTTTTATCCACTATTGTACTACTGAATAGTCCTGTGCGTTAACTAAAAAATTCAGTGCTTTTTGGAATTAAATTTCCTTCAATCCAAGCTCATATGAGTCGAGGATTTATCTGTTGAGTTTTATTCCGTGAATTCATTTGGGCATGGATTGAAATGAATTTGATTTGGATGAAACTCCTGGATTTTTTTGCACAAGTCTAGTATGCATTATTTTTAATGGAAAGAAGATATTTGGCTGTATGCAAAAACATCACTATTCACTTCCCCTGAAAAAAGCAGATAACTAATTTTAAAGGTACACTATAGTCACCAGAACAACTACAGCTTATTGTAGTTGTTCTGGTGAGTATAGTCAGTCTCTGCAGCCTTGTTGCAGTAAACACTGCCTTTTCAGAGAAAAGGCAGTGTTTATATTACATCTTAGACACACCTCCAGTGGCCACTCCTCAGATGGCTACCAGAGGTGCTTCCTGGGGCAGTGCTTCACAGTGTGTACCCTCTGTATGGAGGCACTGAGCTTTCCTGATAGAGATGCATTGATTCAATGCATCTCTATGAGGAGATGCTGATTAGCCACGGTGGCGCTTGGCTTCGCTCCCCGTCCTGTCTCCATGGTGGAGATCATCATCAGAATTGACAATCTCCTATGGGAAAGCATTGTGATTGGCTGAGATCATCATTTATGATCTCACCCAAGGAGGCAGATCAGGGGCAGAGCCAGCACCAACAGACTGGAATAAAGTTTACATTTTACTATATTTAGGGTGGCTACGTAGTATTTTTAAAGGACCACTCTTGGCACCCAGACCACTTCAGCTTAATGAAGTGGTCTGGGTGCCAGGTCCAGCTAGGGTTAACCCATTTTTTCATAAACATAGCAGTTTCAGAGAAACTGCTATGTTAATGAATGGGTTAAGCCTTCCCCCATTCCCTCTAGCGGCTGTCTCATTGACAGCCACTAGAGGCGCTTGCGTGCTTCTCACTGTGATTTTCACAGTGAGAGCACGCCAGCGTCCATAGGAAAGCATTATGAATGCTTTCCTATGTGACCGGCTGAATGCGCCCGCAGCTCTTGCCGCGCGTGCGCATTCAGCCGACGGGGAGGAGAAGAGGAGGATCGGAGGAGGAGAGCTCTCCGCCCAGCACTAGAAAAAGGTAAGTTTTTACCCCTTTCCCCCTTCCAGAGCCGGGCGGGGGCACCCTCAGGGCACTATAGTGCCAGGAAAACGAGTATGTTTTCCTGGCACTATAGTGGTCCTTTAATACTATAGGATCAGAAATACATGTTTGTGTTCCTGACCCTATAGAGTTCCATTAACATGTAGGAATTTTGTAAATTATTTTTACAATTAATGTATTTTTTTTTTTTTTTTTCTGTCCAGAGAAACCGATTTCATGTACAAAATAGAAGGGAACAAATCATGCTGGCCAGTACATCTAGTAATAAATAATCACTGGGCCTGGGAGAGGATATTCACTCCTAATCTTTCTTATTCAATTAAGTTATAGTATTATTACTAAATTCATGCCACTTGGGAAAACACATCTACAATTCTAAACTTATGACATTATTAAATGAAAGTCTGTAAAATCTGCGCTCCTGGTGAATAGAATGGAATTTTTCTGTAGTATTGATTTATTCTCATCAACAGGTTTACAAGTGTGCAGAGTGAGCTTTTACCAAGTCATCCTTTGGAGTTGTCTGAAAGAAATGTAAGTTGTTGTGGTTTTGTTTTTGTTTTTTTCACTTTTGGTTATTCCTATATTGAGTACACCCAGAAATGTAAACGTTTCTTTTAAATAAGTCATATCTATTAGGGATCTACCGATTATCGGTTTTGCCGATATTATCCGCCAATATTCAGATTTTTGTAAGTATCGGTCGATAATCATCAGCAATACCGATAATGAATGAGTGGGCCGGTGCATCCATAAGGCGGCACAACTGAAAAGAAGTGCTCACAGAGAGAGCACTTCTTGTCAGTCCGGCCGGGTACAGGAGACTGAATCTCCTGTACCGCGGTGTGCACTGCTCCGCTTGGCCACGCTACCAGGAGACACACCGGGGAGTGGGGACCAAGAATTGGAGAGAGAGAGGGGCACTAAGGGGGGGGGGTGGTTGGTAAGGAACACTGGGACAGGGGAGGTGGGAAAGAACACTAGGGGGAGAGAGGAACGTTAAGAGCGGACACTAAGGTACAGGGAAGGGGAAAGGAACACTGGGGTAAGGGAGGACCACTAAAAGAGAAGGGAGAGGAACATTAAGGAGAATGGGGGCACTAGCGACAGGGAAGGGGTGGGGGAGTTCCTACTGCACATATACACACTGCATCCACCACCACACTGCATCTACTATACAAACACACACACAAATATTCTTGAAAACATAAAAAAATCACTTGCATGTGTATTTTGTGCATTTACCACTTAATAATAATTAAAAAAAAAAAGATTTGGGGGGGAAAAGGGGGAAAAAAAATACATTAAATGTACAGAATATCGGTAAGCTATCGGCCTGAAAGTTCATAGATTATCGGTATCTGCTCTAAAAAATCAATATTGGTCGATCCCTAATATCTACAGCATAGAAAATTATAAAAAGTTAACCACATTCAAACCACCTGTTTGAGCCTTAAGTCTAAGAAGACATGGCCTGGGAAACATATGTATAAGAGACAGAGAAAACCTATTTTTGCAATATTGTTCTCTGCTTCCGATGGTCTTTAATTAAAATCCCCAAACACACTGCAGTATAAGACTGTTTAAAGCATCCATGGCAACTCCAAAATGGAACTTGGCACCAAGAATTCTTTTCTCGCTGCACCTACGTGTGGACAACTTAGAGAAGAAAAACCTGAACTTCGTAGCCATTACAGATATGTGGTCCTGCTGTGTGTAAGGACTGATGCTACTATAAACAGCTTTCCCACACACTCATGTAAAGCACTAAGCTAGGAGTCGGAGCAATAGCTGTTTGCTTAACCCTTACCACTTTGCCATTCAATTGTTTTTGCTTGATATACTCATAGTAGTTGCTTTATGGATGTAGCATGTACAATTAATCACTGCAATGCAGGGAACTTTTAATGAGTGAACTGCAGCTCGAGTTTACCTTTAGACCTATGTGTGAAAATGGCTCCTATTAAAGGCTCATAGAGTTGTGATGAGGCTGCCGTCTCCATTGCCTAACATTGTTTAATCAGCAATGTGATCCTCCAACTTGACTCATAGACAGCATACAAACCTCAAAGGCTGCCAAGTAACATAGCCAGCACATTTTTGTTCTTAGTTTAAAACCTTGTTACATTGTATATGAATGAGTCTCTGAAGGTGTTCAAAATATGCAAATAATTTGGTAAGTGAAAGAAAGCACTGGAAAAGTATTCCCAGAAGTTTTTTTGGGTTTTTTTTTTTTAAATGTATTGACTATTTTTTTTATGCACAAATAATATTTTATGTCCATGCAACAATTTAGAACACCAGTCCATAGTGCAGTTTGTCAACACCTGGCTTAGAGTACTCATGTCTACCCTTTTTTATTTATGGATATTTTGTGTTAAATATTTGTAGCATTATAGCAACCATTGGTATATTCTAAAGATGGTGATGAGGAAAATGGTAGTGACTGATTTCTGTGCTCATCACACTTGGATATAGTCTGAAAAAAAATTAGCTTTCTTGATATTTAAGTTTACATTTAGAATACGAGTGATTATAAATGAAACACACACAAAAAAAACTGCAAGGAAAACTGAAAGAAATATCAAGTTTGTTCTTGTAACTGTTCCTTTTTCATTCACTCCACTTACAAATATTTTAATATTTGTATGAAATAGTCACTTGAGGGGAGTAAAGTGATGTATGGTTTAACTTATCTCCACTGCATATGTGACCTCCACAAACACTGCGCTAGTGGTTAGTAGGGTCCCCAGATTATGAAGCCACTGTTGGACATGACTATAAAGGAAATTTCAATTGCATATTATTTCTGAAAAATAATAACTAATAATAATATAGAAAAGTAACATTTAATGGAAATCTAAAAAGAAATTTATGGGGGGAAAAAAAAAAATTTATTTCAGAAAATTACTGATTGAAATTCATTGATGTTATCATGTGTAGGTTAAATTCTTATCCGTTTGGAGGAAAATTACCTATATACACTCATTATTCCTATAGATATTTTATGTTTTTGTTAAAGTAGAAGTCTGCTGTTGTGGTTATGGTGCCATGTGTACCTGGAGGGCCCATTTAAACAGCCTGTTTGAAAACAGTTTATTCATATTACTGTAGGAAGGCCTGTGGGAATCCAGGTATCTTAACCACTACATTGAGCTGTAGTGATAAAGGAGCTTGGACCCCCTTTTAAACTACTTATAAAGTAGTGGAAAGCTTAGTGAAAAACATGTAAGCTGCAGTGCATGGGACATAGTTTCCTTTATTTGTAAATCATGTAAGTTTACATTGTCTTATTGATTGGACTTACATATATTGCAGTACCAGATAAACCAAGAGAAAGTGGATTTTTCCACTCTAAGAAATATCCAGGGGCTACATGCACCACTGAAACTACAGATGGAGTTTAAAGCTGTCAGACAGGTAAGTTATGGCAATCATTATCCTTGGTGGGTGGGGAATCCTATATATGTGGATGAATAGTGCTAAGTAAAATTTTAGTAGTGTTTAAATACAGCTCGCCAACATAAACATATGTTTTCATATTCATAATGCTTGAAAAGAGATGCCTAAAGTACCGTATATACTAGAGTATAAGTCAAAAAAACTGGGAAAACTTATTGACTCGAGTAGAAGACTAGGGTGGGAAATGCAGCAACTACTGGTAAATTTCTAAATAAAATTAGATCCCCCAAAAATTATATTAATTGAATATTTATTTACAGTGTGTGTATATAATGCAGAGTGTGTAACCTTGGTGGGGCTGGGCATTTTTTTATTTTAATATTAAATTTTATTTTTAATATTATTAAAATTTTTATTTTATTTTTTTCGTCCCCCCCCCTTCCTGCTTGATACATGGCCAGGGAGGGGGGCTATGTTATTCCCTGGTGGTCCAGTGGCATGGGCTGTGCAGGAGGGGGTCTGGGAGCAAGCTTTTACTTACCTTTACAGCAGCTCCTGTCAGCTCCCTTCTCCTCTGTGCCGTTCCGCTCCACTGTAAGTCTCGTGGTCTGTGTGCCGCGCAGAGTGTTGCCATGGTAATCCGTGGCAATGCTCAGACGCTGCGGCTCTTGCAGGAGCTGCTGTAAAGGTAAGTAACAGCTTGCTCCCAGACCCCAACAGGACCACCGGGCTTGTAATGAGCCCAGCGGTCCTGGTCTGTATTATGGCAATGTAAGTTGCCATAATACAGACATTGACTCGAGTATAAGACAAGTGGGGCTTTTTCAGCACAAAACATGTGCCGAAAACTACTCGAGTATATACAGTTGACATACAAAATTAACTTTCCCTGTTCTCTCAATGGGAGCAGGACGGCTTACTCTCTGCTCTACCGGATAAGGCAAAAAAAGTTATAATTTGGGCAATGGGGTCTTCAAAAATATCACAGGCAACTGGACAAGTGAAATGCCCAGTGTTTTCTCTAAGGTTACTTATTATAACATTGTGGTCCTGTTTACTGCCCTACTGGCAGAATGCTGTCTTTCAGTGGTTTATGTTAAAGAAACACTATAGAGTCAGGAACACAAACATATATTTCTGACCCTATAGTGCTAAATCCACCATTTAGGTGGCTTGCCTCCCCCTTAACTCCCTTAAAAGGAATTAAGACTCACCTTATTTCCAACGCCGCGTGGGTACGCCTGCGCTGGCCCTGCCCCCTTGGGGACATTATCAGATTTGCCGTTTTTAAGCCAATCCAATGCTTTCCCCATGATTGGCTAAATTCGGCAACGGGGCAGGCCAAATGCCATTTTGGCCAATCAGCACCTCCTCATAGAGATGCATTAAAGCAATGCTTATCTATGAGGAAAATTCAGCGTTGGATTTTTTTTTTTTTTATATGCTAATGTAATTATTACAGCATGAAAATACCTTCTTAAAAAAAAAAAAAAAAAAAGTTTTTTTTTTTTTTTTACATTTCGTAGCTCAATTTGTATCCATATAAAAAATGTTATAGTCAAATTCATATGACCTGTGCATTTAAAATAAAGTAATTGTCAAGGTTATTTCTATAAGTTTATACTATGTAAGTTTATTACTATCTGTTCTGTATATGCAAGATGCCATGCATGTCATTTTGAGAGAGCGATGTGAGCTTCTCCTCTTCTTTTGTTCTTCAGGTTCAGCGTCTCCCATTCCTACAAAGTTCTAACATTGCTTTGGATTCGTTGAAAGGGAATGATGAGTGCATTGGCTTTGAAGATATTCTCAATGGTGAGTGTTAGGCCTCAATTTTTTATTTTTTTTTCAACTGTTTAGTCATTTTAGAATGGTCTAATCTGATAACTTCAACCTTTTAGTTGGCAAGCTCAAAACACTGTTAACTTAATACCCACTGCAACCTATTTTGCTACTGTCAATTCTGAACTGGCATACTTAAAATGGGCACCAAAACAACTTTAGCTTAATGAATCAGTTTTGGTGTATAGACATGCCCCTGCAGTCTCACTTCTCAAATCTGTGCCATTTAGGAGTTATATTACTTTGTTTTTGAAGCCCTAGTCACACCTCCCTGCGTGTGAGTGGCACAGCCTTCCTAAACACTTGTGTGGAGAGATCTTATGTTTAAACTTTCTTTATAAAACAGTTTTTTTTTTTATCTCCTGCACTGTTGACTTGCTCATGCATGGTCTTTAAAGCAATTGACATCTGATTGGAAATGACATGAGTCACAACCAGATGAGGTGTGACTATGGTTGCATAATCAGAAACAAAATTGATTTTAACTCCTAAATGGTAGATAATTGAGCAGTGAAACTGTGAGGGGCATTATCTACACATCAACTGAAATTCTGGTCTTTACTCCCTCAAGTGTTGCTACTCCTGTGTCTGTCTCCCTCCAAGTCAACGGTGCTACCATCAGCTCCACCACGCAGGCTCGCTGCCTAGGTGTTCTCTTTGACTCCGACCTCTCCCTCGTGCCTCATGTTCAGTCTATTGCCAAAAATAGGTTTAAAATAGCTGATGCAGAAATAAAAAAATTCTGCTCTTGGTTATAGTCGCAGCTTGCTTGGGTTTTTTTTTGCCTTGAAGGTGCAGTTCAGATTCAGTTTGCCATTCAGAATTTAATTTACTCTAAAGATCTTTCCTTCAAGATACTCCACATGTATATTGTGTGCTGTTATATTCTTGCCCATAAAAAGAGATTTTAAGCAGCCAGTGGTCTCATATTTACTCTAGGTAATGTGGCTATCATCTGATATAATCCTCCCTAAGATCTGCTACCTGCAATTCTGTACTTTTGTAAATTATTAATCTGTCCTAATCTGAATTTTCTCTCTTGTAGATCCAACACAAAGTGAAGTAATGGGAGACCCACACATGATGATGGAATATAAACTGGGTTTATTGTAACAAATGTATGCACAAAATAACCAATAAAACAGTGAATTCTTTTTGTAAATGGCTTAGAATCTATCTTTAAATCTGCAGGATGTATCCCCCGTGTATGCAATTATGAACAATTTATACACCGAATTCCACTATATCTATCCATTGTTTGTTAAACATAAAATATGCCAATTTACATAGTTTTCAGTGTTTTCTACTTTCTTCGAGTCCAGTTGTAAATTTGTGTTTTTGGAAGTTGATGGTCAATACCCCCCCCCCCTTTAATTCAGTCTCTTCATTTCACTAGACTTGTGTTTTCAAATGAAGAATTTTGGACCTTTTTGTTTATCTGAATCAAACATGAATTTCATGTGTCTGTATTACACATAAATGAATGGAAAAAAATGTAATTACAATAATTGAGCTCTACCAGTCTCCACCAGTAAGATAAAAAACACACTTCATGTGATAATGTTGGAGATGATGATGGAAAAGTTTAAATGTATTTAAAGTTGTATAATACAGTGTAAAGATGAAGTCACAAAGTCAACACCCGTCTCAAACTATAGAGGAGCAGTAAAGTTTTCGGCCAGCAAGAGGAATAGGCTGTCAGATCATAAGGGCTGTCTGTCTGGTTCACATTTCAAGTTAGTGGTGGGAAACTTTCAACATTGGATTTTCCATTGAGAGGAACCGGAGGAGACAATCCTAGGTACTTTGGTTTTAATGATAGTTCTTTCTGCGTGACTTCTGTGAATTTCAGTTTTGTGATAATATTCATATATAGAGCAAATGGGGTTACATTGGCTATTTGGCTAACAAAAGGACAATGAAATGTGAGTCAGCAATTAATATAAACACACCAAGCTCCTTTTTTGTTCCCCTCAGCTTTTTAGCGTTCTTTCCTTTTTTCACTTATAGTTATTTTAACTAATTGAATTGTTATATTTTACCTATTATTTGTAAAGACCACTTTGGGGTTACATATAATAGTACAAGAGCCATAAGGGGACTCACTTAGATACGCTTATTTCCCATTTCCCCTTTAGGCTATCTTGTACGGTTTTCTTTTCCTTAAAATTATGTCAGGTTGTTTTTATTTCCTTTATACATTCTTTTAATTTTCCCTTTTAATCTCCTTAGTCTTTTAATAAAATTCTTAGAAATTTCTGTCATCATATGTTAGAATGGCTTCTTCTCCCACCTCTTCACTCACCTCTCCTAGAAGTCATTTATAGAAGAAAGGGTTGAGTCCAGTATCTGGGGCAATAGAAGTGCAGTGACAGCCTGTAAGTAGTAACTTATGGCCCTGCAATGCCAGCCCTAGAACCTCCCATGAATCCTCTCCAAGGAAGAATAAACAAAAAATTAACAGGTGATGGGTTGTGGTTCTAAAGCCCCTGAGGGTAAGGAACTGTGCATCCAAGGTATGAAGGATGTCGCAGAAGCTCACCCCAATCTGATTTGAAAAAATGGAAATCTGAAGCCATTGCAAAAGGTTTTCAATCGGTGTCTGAGGGTGCCATGAAGAGACCCAGAGAAGATTCTTTCCAGAAGAGGAGGGATTCTATGAATCC
Organism: Pelobates cultripes; assembly: GCA_933207985.1. Lineage (NCBI taxonomy): Eukaryota > Metazoa > Chordata > Amphibia > Anura > Pelobatidae > Pelobates > Pelobates cultripes. The sequence goes on from OW240912.1 coordinate 375,620,191, forward strand.
TGGAATATATGTTTAGACTCCTGGAAGGTGGACAAATTATTTGCTTTTGTGAGAGATACATACCTGGCTATTAGATTTGGCTTACATCCTGCAGTAGCCCTTACATTGGTCACTATAAGTGAAGGCTTGGATAGATAACTTGGAAGATGACACGGACAGTGGGGTAAGCATTAATTGTCTTAAATACTTCAAACAAGCCAAAGAATTTATGTCCTAATCAGCTTTGGATATTACTAAGTATTACCTAAAAGTCTTGCATTAAATATCAGTAACCTGTAGAAGAGCCCCCTGGCTTCAATCCTGGGGAGCAGACTGTTCATCAAAAGCCAATCTTTGTGCCCTACCATTCCAGAGTTATCATCTCTTTAGAAAGATACTAGATGAAGCTGTACAGAAGGCAGCTGGTGAATGGCATTTCTTTCTTGGTCATCTAGAATAAGTCAACTTTGAAGAGCCATAGTTGGTAGAGATTTTAACTTCCTTCAAGAAGGATTAGACAAAAGCCTTAGTATCTTAAAAGTCCAGGTCTCTGCTATTTAGCTCTAACACCAGATGGGTATTAAACCCCTAATCATGAGATTTTTCAAAGTGGTCTTAAGGATAAGACCTCCCACTAAACTATCTTCTTAATGGGACCTTCTACTGGTCTTGGAAGCTTTAACGAGAGGTCCATTTGATCCACAGGAAGATATTGGACTATACATGGTGACACCAAAAACTCTTTTCTTGATTGCAATTACTTCAGCCAGGAGAGTTTCAGAGTTACAAGCCTTCTCCTCCACATATACAGTCTGTCATCAATAATGGGTGGTCTTAATTTCTAGGCCTGATTTCTTCCAAAAGTGGTAGCTACATTCCATATTCAACAGGAAAAAATGCTTCCATCTTTATTTCCTAATCCATCTGCTCTGGAAGAAGTAACTTCTTCCAGAACAAGTCGGATGAGATAATATGCCTCCAAATATATCTACAAAGGATCTCAATGATGATTGCCAAAGCCTCTCAGGGTCGCCCATCTCCTGTCAACATTAAGCTGCTTTCGACTACAAGTTTGGCAACATCATAGGCCTGTAGGGCGGAGGTGACAGTGGAAGAAATATGTAAGGTAGCTACCTGGTCCTCACCTCTGATGTTTGTGAGACTCTGCAAACTGGATTTGTCTTCTGATGATTCTCATTATGGTAATAGTGTTCTTACGTTAGTGGTGTGGTTTGTTGAGCATTTTATGAATACTACCCAAGCTCCAAATAAGGGCAGTGGGTCAAGATTTTGTTGACCTGCCCTTCTTTGGAGCTTGGGTAGTATTTACAAGTGATGCTGCCATATGTAGGAAGAAAACAAAAACATTTATTTCATGTTTATCATTATTTTCTTTCCCTGTCTATTCTACATGGCAGCATTATGCTCCCTCCCTTCTGGATTCAACAGCTATAGGTTTTAATAGACTGGGAATTCGGAGGAGGCTTTTATTAACTTTGGTTCATTTTTTACTTGTGAATTAACCATTCCTGTCCTGACAGCTGGGGGGAGCTAACACATAAGTAATGCTGCCATGTAGACTAGGCAGGAAAAGAAAATTGCATTCAGTATAGTTTTCTTTTTGTTTTTTACTGCTCCTACTTTCTATTCCCTTCTGTTGGTCATTTTTCACTTGATCTGTGAATAAAATCAACATTGAGTGGCTGTCCCATAAACATCAATCATCTTTTCTTGGCATCACAAAGAACTGAATTCCAAAGCAAAATGAACGTGCTTGTCCATTGTAGTTTGTTTAGTGAAAAATCTATAAGGTGGTTGGGAAATCTGGAATTTGGGCGATCCCCGTATTGGCCCAAATTTGGACGAATTACAGTTTGTAATAAAATAAATCTCCAAGTCTATTATGAAATATTCTACCTCCGTTCATAGAACGTCTAAATTTACCATATAATGATCTCCCGATACCAGCAGTAGCCAACTTTCAGCACTCCAGATACTGTAGACTACATCCCACCATAACGTTTTCACAGCCGTAATTCTGACAAAGCATTAGAGGAGATGTAGTCCACAACATCTCCTTCTTTTGTTCCCTCTTTTGGTCACTTCTCATTTAAGCTGTGAATAAAATCAACATTTAGAGACTGTCACCTAGCCATTAATCATCTTTTCCCCCCCATCAACCATCTCTTATTTTGGCACCACTGGCAGAATTCAGAATCACTTATTAAAATGAAGATGCCCGGCCATTGCACGTTAGTTGGTAAATGATTCGGTTACATGTTGGCTCGGAGTTTGGGAATTCAACCCATCACCCTTGGGTGATTGTAATTATGTGCAGGGAGGCAGGTGCAAGTGACCTCTTTGCAGCATATGCCATGCAAAGAGCATAGGTTGTTATGGTACTTGGAGCTGGGCAAATTATACAGAATGTGATATAATGCACAATATATGCACAGGGACATTTATTGGACTGCATTTAAGTGTGGGTATGTGCCTCTGTGTGCATGAGTACTATGTCTATATACAGAGGACTGATGCACATTTATGTTGATTCCAAACTTTCTAAGCATGAGTTTTCACTATTCTTATCAGGGTCAACAAAATTTAGAACAGACATATAATCCAAATCATATATTCAGAATAGATTTCATTGTTGTTGACATCTTGGTGAACTTATGATACCTTGTTTATGGAATTTGTTTCGTAGAAATAACCACATATTTAAATATGTACCGAAAGTGAAATAAGCTAGTGTGTAGGAGTTAATTGTGTTCCAAAACAAGATTCTCAAGGGTGTCTCTGAACATGTGTCTTTGCTAAAAATTGTACTATAAAAAAAAATCAGGAAACCCCTAAATGAGACCCACCCTTTCCTGACACTGGGGGAAAGTGTTGATGATATAATTGGTATGGTAGTATCATTAGACTGCTACATGTTTACTGTTATATTTTTTTAACTGTTTTGCTGCCAAATTTGCAGGTCCTTTTTCCCCTCTAAACAAAGAATTACTTGCATTATATATTGTTTGCTTTTAAATGGAGTTTCATTTTATCAAAATGTGTCAAGATGAATTATTGTTGCATATTCTTAAGAACTATTATTATTACCTTGTATACATTACCTTGTATATATGCATGTTTCACTTATTTTCTTTGATGAATTAAAGGGATACTATGGGCACCAATACAACTTTAATGCATTTGAAATATTGTTGTCTCATTAAAATAGTGTATGTTTACATGGTCAAATCTTGATGATTTAAAAAAATGTTTGGTTGAATGTCGCACCATACGCCTGCCTCCTTAGTCGTCCTTCTCATGCCAGAAAGACATATGTATGCACACAGTCTCCGCCCCCAACAGCACTGCGGTTGCCTTGTGGTTCAGAGCATTTACCACTGTCAGTGGCTGAACTGTGTACATACATTTGGTAAGGAAATCTTTTTCTGGAGTTAGGAGACCTGGATAAAGGGGAAGGCTTATGGTGCAACATTCTGCAAAACACACAGCATATTAATCAGGCAAAAATCAAATGCAGTTGCATTAACCCTTTAATGACACATGACGGAAATATTCCGTCATGATTCCCTTTAATTCCAAAAGTTGTGTCCTTAAGGGGTTAAAGTTGTATCGGTGCCCTGAGTGTCCCTTTAAAGAAACACTGTAGGTACTTTAACAACATAATCTTATTGAAGTTGTTATAGTGCTTGCAGTCCTGCCCCCTTCTCTAACTCCTAAAAATTCATTAATTAGAAAGCTTGGAAGCATGCCTCCAAGCCCTCTGGGTTTGAGAGCTATGAATCTTACCGGATCTCATACAGTAACATACCGTGATGTCACATGCACATGCGTATTGCACCTAAAGTCCCCAAAAAATGCGCCTCCAGGAGGAGGTCGCACCAGCACAGAGGGCGACTCGCCACTGTAGAAAAGGTGAGAAGTTGATTTCATTTCAACTTCTCTCTCTTTTTTAATACCTAACGCTACAATGTTTTTTTAAGTAAGGTGGGATGTAAACCTCTGACTGAGGCACAAAGCATTTAATTGCTGAGATTTTTGCTGGCGATAGGCATTGAATGTTGCTTATACACTGTTTAAAAAAAATAAAGGGAACACAAAAATAACACATCCTAAATCTGAATGAATTAAATATTCTTCTGAAATACTTTGTTCTTTACATAGTTGAATGTGCTGACAACACAATCACACAAAAATTAAAAAATGGAAATCAAATTTTTCAACCCATGGAGGTCTGGATTTGGAGTCACACTCAAAATTAAAGTGGAAAAACACACTACAGGCTGATCCAACTTTGATGTAATGTCCTTAAAACAAGTCAAAATGAGGCTCAGTAGTGTGTGTGGCCTCCTGTGCATGCGTTGATGAGGTGGCGGATGGTCTCCTGAGCAATCTCCTCCCAGACCTGGACTAAAGCATCTGCCAACTCCTGGACAGTCTGTGGTGCAACGTGACGTTGGTGGATGGAGCGAGACATGATGTCCCAGATGTGCTCAATTGGATTCAGGTCTGGGGAATGGGCGGGCCAGTCCATAGCATCAATGCCTTTGTCTTGCAGGAACTGCTGACACATTCTAGCCACATGAGGTCTAGCATTGCCTTGCATTAGGAGGAACCCAGGGCCAACCGCACCAGCATATGGTCTCACAAGGGGTCTGAGGATCTCATCTCAGTACCTAATGACAGTCAGGCTGCCTCTGGCGACCACATGGATGGCTGTGTGGCCCCCCAAAGAAATGCCACCCCACACCATTATTGACCCACTGCCAAACCGGTCATGCTGGAGGATGTTGCAGGCAGCAGAACGTTCTCCACGGTGTCTCCAGACTCTGTCATGTCTGTCACAAGTGCTCAGTGTGAACCGGCTTTCATCTGTGAAGAGCACAGGGTGCCAGAGGCGATTTTGCCAATCTTGGAGTTCTCTGGCAAATGCCAAACGTCCTGCACGGTGTTGGGCTGTAAGCACAACCCCCACCTGTGGACGTCGGGCCCTCATACCACCCTCATTGAGTCTGTTTCTGACCGTTTGAGCACATTTGTGGCATGCTGGAGTTCATTTTGCAGGGCTCTGGCAGTGCTCCTCCTGTTCCTCTTTTGCACAAAGGCGGGGGTAGAGGTCCTGCTGCTGGGTTTTGCCCTCCTACGGCCTCCTCCACGTCTTCTGATGTACTGGCCTATCTCCTGGTAGCGCCTCCATGCTCTAGACACTACGCTGACAGACACAGCAAACCTTCTTGCCTCAGCTCGCATTGATGTGCCATCCTGGATGAGCTGCACTACCTGAACCACTTGTGTGGGTTGTAGACTCCGTCTCATGCTACCACTAGAGTGAAAGCACCGCCAGCATTCAAAAGTGACCAAAACATCAGCCAGGAAGCATAGGAACTGAGAAGTGGTCTGTGGTCACCACCTGCAGAACCACTCCTTTATTGGGGTGTCTTGCTAATTGCCTATAATTTCCACCTGTTGTCTATCCCATTTGCACAACAGCATGTGAAATTGATTGTCACTCAGTGTTGCTTCCTAAGTGGACAGTTTGATTTCACAGAAGTGTGATTGACTTGGAGTTACATTGTGTTTAAATGTTTCCTTTATTTATTTTTTGAGCAGTGTAGTAAAGCTTACTTACTTGCTTTACAGAAATGTGGATCTTTGACCACATTACAAATATATATATTTATCATCAAGCTAATTCTCCTTTGCCATTTTTGCTATGAAAAAAGTGCTTTGCATGGCTTTATTTGTGAATAAGATTACAAATGGACTACTCACACGTGGCAGTAGAACAAAAAAGGAAGAGTAAGTCCTCTCATAGAAAACTAACAATATTTGCCAACAGCAACAGAACTACAATTTTCCTAACGGCATCTAACATTTGATAACACAATGTATGGGAATTAAGCCAGCATACACTGATATCTATCTGTAGATATAAATATAGATAGACAGACAGATAGATAGTTCATCCAAAAACTCATTATTGAAACAGAATCACAAAATGTTTGTTTCTACCCTGCTTCCATGAGTGTCTTCCATATGAGATATACATTTCTGAGCTAAAACCTTTAATTTTTTTTGCAGTAACTTTAATCCAATGGATCCATTTTTATGCCAGACAGACCCAGGACAGGTACTATACTTACCTTTCAAGGATTCATGCTGCTCACTCACACATAGACCTGCAATCATAGACCTCATTTGGTATCTGCTTTGGTTTATCCTTTGCTAGAGCTGGTGAACATTTTAGTTTTGGACATGCCCTGGTCACCCTGGTCACCCTGGTCATACCCTTTCGTTACATTATAAATACTCTGTACTGTACGCTAGTATTGCTTTCCTGCTCAACTAATAGTTCTTAATTTATATGTTATCTAGAGTGTTCTTGGTCTATCTATTTTAAAGAAAACCTTATCCATCTATGACCCTTTGTTATATACCCGTATGCAGCCAAGTCCCATGTGAAATGTTGAGACATTGCACTGTATCATTATACTCTCCCATACCCAATCATGTCATTCACCCTCTAATGCAACTAACACTCAATATCTGCAGGACAAGCAAATTTGAAGGATATCTTACCTGAAAATGTATAAACTCAACCAGAATTCCAAAGGCAGAGGGATTATGGGTAGTGAATACATCTAGTAAATTGCTAACATGCGTAACAGTCATTATAGATATTAGATCCATCTAAAGAATCAGGATAGACCACAATCAAGTATTAGTAAGGCAAGAGAGACTAACCATTCATCCAATATCTTTACTACTTCAACTATAACACCACACACACTTGGTATTCATTCTTACACCAAAAATACAAGAGGAAAAGTACTTAGTAGAATGATAAATAAAGGAACACTACTTACCCATAAAGCATTTCATCTTACTGAAGGGCTTTATGGGTATGGAGTATCCCATTCAAAAGACACTTCACCAAAGTGCCGAGTTCTATGAGAAATCAGCACTGATTGTCAGACAGCCAGAGAGGTATCTCCCTGCTTCCTTTAGCTCCTCTGAGCTAACGGAAGTGGCCAGCGTGCTCTACTTTAGTGTGCATGCCTCTTCCCAGACCTCAGATCAGACCAGTGTTCTTTCTGAACGCTGTGTGCATGCGCATGCATAAGCTGTATTAATTGGGGGTATATCCACTAAACAGTAATTCAGCCCATGTTTTTGTCTGTGTTGTGTTTTTTTTAAGAGAGAATAGAATTGATAGAGATCTGAAAGAGTTTTTGACTATTCATTTTTTGACCAAGAATAAACATTTTATCTAAAGTATGAATGTTTTTACAAAGCTACCAGGGTGCCCTGTCTTTTTGGGGGATTGACTCTTTATGCCCAATATATTATTGTTGGTTTTTTTTGTAATTTAAATATTTCTCTTATCTGATGAAAATCAGATTATACGGTGGATACGATAGATTTGTTGTATTAAGGCAAAGAAGCCACAATAACTAACCCTATAATTTCTGTGAGTTTTGGTGTAATTAATTACATATATCATTTATTAAAGTAGAGAGATAGAAAGAAAAACCTAAAATTATACTTTCCTTAGTGACCAGTCCGCTTTTCAATTTTGTTACCGTTAAGGACCAGGGCTGTTTTTACATTTCTGTTTGTGTTTAGCTGCAATTTTCCTCTTGCTCATTTACTATACCCACACATATTATATACCGTTTTTCTCGCCATTAAATGGTCTTTCTAAAGATACCATTATTTTCATCATACAGTGCCTTGCAAAAGTATTTACCCCTCTTGGCATTTTTCGTGTTTTGTTGCCTCACAACCTGGAATTAACATGGATTGGTTGAGAATTTGCATAATTTAATTTACAGAACATGCCCTCACTTTGAAGATTTTTTTTTTAATTGTGAAGCAAACAACAAATAGGACAAAATAACAGAAAAAGTCAATGTGCATAACTATTCACCCCCCTAAAGTCAATACTTTGTAGAGCCACCTATTTCGGCAATCACAGCTCCAAGTCGCTTTGGATCAGTCTCTATGAGCTTGCCACATCTTACCACTGTGATTTTTGCCCATTCCTCCTTGCAAAGCTGCTCCAGCTCCTTCAAATTGGATGGTTTGCACTTGTGAACAGCAATCTTTAAGTCTGACCACAGATTTTCTATTGGATTGAGGTCTGGGCTTTGATTCGGCCATTCCAACACATTTACATGTTTCCCCTTATAACACTCAAGTGTTGCTTTAGCAGTGTGTTTGGGGTCATTGTCCTGCTGGAAGGTGAACCTCCGTCCTAGCCTCAAATCACACACAGAGTGGTACAGGTTTTGCTCAAGAATATCCCTGTATTTAGCACCATCCATCTTTCCCTCAACTCTGACCAGTTTCCCAGTCCCTAATGCTGCCACCACCATGTTTTACCGTGGGGATGGTGTTCATTGGGTGATGTGATGTGTTGGGTTTGCGGAAGACATAGTGTTTTCTTTGATGGCCGAAAAGTTACATTTTAGTCTCATCAGACCAAAGCACCTTCCTTCATACATTTTGGGAGTCTCCCACATGCCCTTTCGCAAACTCAAAACATGCCATTTTGTTTTTTGCTGAAAGTAATGGCTTTCTTCTGGCCAATCTGCCATAAAGCCTAACTCTATGGAGCGTACGGCTTATTGTCGTCCTTTGTACAGATACTCCAGTCTTTGCTGTGGAACTCTGCAGCTCCTCCAGGGTTACCTTAGGTCTCTGTGCTGCCTCTCTGATTAATGACCTCCTTGCCCTGTCCGTGGGTTTTGGTGGGCGGCCGTCTCTTGGCAGGTTTGCTGTTGTGCCATGTTCTTTCCATTTGGTTATGAAAGATTTGGTGTTCCTGGGGATCATCAAAAATTTGGATATTTCTTTATAACCTAACCCTGACTTGTACTTCTCAACAACATTGTCTCTTACTTGTTTGTAGAGTTCCTTGGTCTTCATGGCAGTGTTTGGTTAGTGGTGCCTCTTGCTTAGGTGTTGCAGCCTCTGGGGCCTTTCAAAAAAAGGTGCATATATGTAATGACAGATCATGTGCCACTTAGATTGCAAACAGGTGGACATCATTTCACTAATTATGTGACTTCTGACGGTAATTGGTTGCACCAGAGCTTTTTATGGGCTTCATAACAAAGGGGGTGAATACATATGCACATGCCAATTTTCTGTTTTCCATTTCTAAAAAATAGTTTTATGTATATATTTTTCTCATTTCACTTCACCGACATAGACTATTGTGTTCTGATTAATAAAACATTGAACTTAAGGCTGTAATGTAACAAAATAGGTAAAAAGTCAAGAGGGGTGAATACTTTTGTATCATATAATTTACTTTAAATAAAAAAGAAAATATGATGAAAAAATGTGAAAAAACACACTTTTTCTAACTTTGACCCTCACAATCTGTTACTCATCTACAACCGCCAAAAAACACCCATGCTAAATAGTTTCTAAAGTTTAGAAATACCCATGTTCTTAGCTTTTTTTTTTTTTTTTTAGAAAGTTATAGGACTATAAGTACAAGTAGGACATTGCTGTTTCAAAATATATATTTTTAAAATGTATCAATAGTGACATTGTAACACTGTTATAATCTGTCATAAATCTCTGAATCACACCTCACATGTACATATTTTTTTAAAGTAGGCAACCCAGGGTATTAAATTTGGGGTATGTTCCATCTTTTTTAGTAGCCACTTAGTCACAGACACTGGTCAAAGTTAGCATTTATATTTGTTTGTATGTTAAAAAGGGAAAAAACAATTATGAATGCTAACTTTGGCCAGTGTTTGTGGCTACTGAAAAAGACTGAACATACCCCATTTGCAATACCTTGGGTTGTCTTCTTTTGCAAATGGTATGCCATCATGGGGGTAATTCTCATTCCTAGGCTACCATAGGCTCTCAAAGGCAACATAACCAAACTGGCAAATTTCAATGTGAAAATCAAGCCTTAGATTTGACCCTGTAATTTTCAAAAACACTATAAAACCTGTACAAATATTAGTGTTTCAAAACAGTAAAATGTAGGGCCGCTTGCATGTGAAAAATGCAAAAAATTTTACTTTCACTGACAATATCATCGCTGTGATATGTTTTACTGTTTTGAAACACAAATATTTGTGTTCAGCGAAGTCTACCGAGTAAAACAGTACTCCCCCATGTACAGGTTTTAGGGTGTCTTGTTTAGCGAAAACAGAACACCTAACCACAACTACTTTAAAAACAATAATCCATAATCATAGCAAGCTGGAGTAATTCAGAGGAATGAGTAGTAGGATGTGGCGAAAGTGACCTCGCCACTGGTTTTTGGAGGGGCCTGTTTGCCAGCCCCTTGCCCTGTGACTATAGCCCTGGGGGTGTATTGCCCTTCTAGGAACTGATTTGGGCATAATTGATTTTATTATGCTGCTGCTGGCCCTTTAAGAACCATTTGGGGACATACTGTGGAGTTACTGGGTGGCCACCATTTCATGTATGAGAAGCACATGGTGAGAACAATGGATGAAGCACATGGTGAGAACAATGGATGGCGGCCATTTTAACTCACAGACAATGTTTGGACTTTTCTACACGGTGCCATCTCGCCGGTATTTGGTGCACAAAGACATCGTGCAGTAGTTTTAAACTATAGAACAGGGGACACATTTTAACAGTAATTATTTTTCATATAGCCTGTATATGTTCTGCGGAATCTGCATTAAACCGTATCTTCCAAACTACTGAACGGATCTGGGTGAAATTTGGATATGTGGTTCACCCAGATCCCCCGGTTTTTATGGGGTTATTGCATGTTTTGGGGTCCCTGTGATATGTTTTATAATACTGTATTTTCCTGCCTGTGAGAATTAAGTTAGTCTATTGTGTTGAGATAATTGTATCACAGACAGAGGGGAGGATTTCTGATGTAATGAATGGGAGTGTTAGCTGTGTTGTTATGTGTTGATTGGTTGTGCTTCAAAACCCTGTGGGCAGTACTATGTTTGTAGGATGTGAATAAAAGAGGCTGTATGTGCCAGTACAGAGCTCTTCTTCACCCTCAATCTAGAGTCCTGTCTCTTATTGGGGGAATTGCTATATCCCTACAAGGGATTGCTATGCTCCTAATCACTACTAAGCTCTTTTAAGACCTTGTTCCTGCTTCACTTTCTTGGAGGAGAGGTTCACCCACTGGAACCTGGAGCCTTGTCGTAGGTCCAGGGTGGGTAGGAGACGGCAAAACCCCAACCAAGCTGCGGCGGTTAGTGGGGTCTGCGGCGGTTAGTGGGGTCTGCGGTGGTTGTGGTGTCTGCGGAGCGCTTGGAGCCCTCTGTAAGCGCTAGGAGCATCCTTCAACGGAGGTACCCAGTCGGGGTGCCAGGTGGTCCGTTACATAGGACATGGTTTCATTGAGTCCCTTGGGTGCTACCGTGTCCAATTCATATATCCAGAAGGTTCAGAAGCAATTTACCCCTGTCTCCACCCCTTCTTGGTTGGGGGACATGATCTGGGCTGTCAGACAGTCCTCCCAGACGGTGAAGAAGACCTATCGCTGGCAGGGGAACGACGGTGATCGGTTAAGTGAATGGGAATGGAGGGAGGGAAGGAAGGAGGGTTAATATATTTTTGTAAAATCTATTTATTTTTTAAATAATTTTATTCTTCACTGAGTGCCTCCACCCCTCGAGGCACTCAGCCCACAGGCAGAGCATTGGGAGCCTGCCTGATGGCCTCCGATGCTCTGCCTTACTGCCGTGCACCACGTGGAGCAATCCGGCAGCGAGGTGGGTTATTGCAGGATGCCTCGACATCAAGGCATCGCTGCAATACCCTTAGAGCGGCTGGAAGCCATCATGATTGCTTCCAGCGCTTAAATGTGCCGCGGATGTACAGGGTACGTCAGTCGTTGTTAACGACCGTTATTGTCTAACGTACCCTGTACGTCAGCGGTCACTAAGGGGTTAAACTTAGCAGCAGCAAAAGAGTGCTTTCTATTTACTGGGTAATAGATTTTGCACAACCAATCAGAGTGTTCTGACAGGTAAGTCTCTACATTTACCTGTCACAGCACTCTGATTGGTTGGCTTGAAATCCAACCAATCAGAGTGCTTTGTTTAATTTTACACAGCGTGGAAAAGTTCTTTGGAATTCTCCCATGCTGTGTAATTTGATTCATAACACTGTGATTGGTTGCTTTTCAAATTCCTTTTTCCGGGCTGAAAAAAGAAGACATCAAATGGTAAGTTTTATTTTTATTTACAGGTATTTAGTTTTCTTGTCCCCCCCTCAATATTTTTAGGGTGAGGGTGGTAGGTAGGGGTTTATTTTTATTGTCCCTCATTGTCACTTAGGGCCCCCACCTGTCGCTCATGTGTGGGGGCCGGGGGGAGGACAATAGGTCCCCCCCATTGTCATTCAGGGCCCCCAATTGCCGCTCATGGGTGGGGGCCAGGGGGTTGCAAATAGGTCCCCCCATTTTCTTTAGGGGCCCCTACCTGCCGATCATGGGTGGGGGCTGGGGGGAGGACAATAGGTCCCCCCATTGTCATTTTGGGCCCCTACCCATCACCCATGGGTGGGGCCGTGGGGGAGGACAATAGGTCTCCCCCATTGTCATTCAGGGCCCCCACCCGCCGCTCATGGGTGGGCTCCGGGGGGAAGGACAATAGGTCCCCCCACTGCCATTCAGGGCCCCCACCTGTTGCTCATGGGTGGGGAACAGGCGGAGGAAAATAGGACCCCCAGTTGTCATTCAGGGCCCCCACCTGCTGCTCATGGGTGGGGGCTGGGGGGGAGGACAATAGGTGTCCCCCAATTTTCATCTAGGGCTCCCACCCGCCACGCATGAGTGGGGGTCGGGGCGGACAATAGGTGTCCCCCCATTGTAATTTAGGGTCCCCACCTGCCACTCATGGGTGGGGGTGCGGGGACGGACAATAGGTCCCCTCCATTGTCCTTTAGGGCCCCCACCGTCGCTCATGGGTGGGGGTCAAGGGGAACAGGTGGGGGTTCGCTAGTTCATAGATGTACCACCATGGGGCCATTTGTTAGAAGGGGGGGGTTTCTTACAACAGTGAGCAGCCACTAGCTGCTCACTGTTTAGAAGACATGCCCCATACTCATGGCATAGCGAGTAGGGGCATTCGGGAGATTTTAATCTCTCTTATGCTATTATGGGGGTCATTTTGATCGTTTACTAAACATATATAAGGGACTTCTTAGACAGAGTATAATAAATGAATGACTACAGAATACACATAATTATATTATAATATAATGGAGATTTTATTTTCCATGTATTATTGGCATCAAGCATATTTGGACAGGAATTATAGTAAATGTACTATTTCCAGCACTAGAGGTCACCAATATCACACATTTTATCATTTTAAATTGGACATAGTAACTACACATAGAGTAAATGTGGCTTAACATATACGTACAAAATGAAATGAATTATGAGAGACACTTAAAGGACCACTAGAGGCACCCAGACCACTTCAGCTCAATGAAGTGGTCTCGGTGCCAGGTCCATCTAGGGTTAACCCTGCAGCTGAAAACATAGAACTTACATAACTTACACTAGAGTTAATCCAGCCTCTAGTGGTTGTCTCATTGACAGCCGCTAGAGCAGGGGTTCTCAACGTTAGTCCTCAGGACCCCCTACCAGTCCAGGGTTTAGGGATTACCTGGGTGTGTCTAAGGTGATTAGAAAAAGAAAAAAAAAACACCTTAGAGTCTAAGGTGTTTTTTTCCCTTTTTCTAAACACCTGAGACACACCCAGGTAATCCCCAAATCCTGGACTGGTAGGGGGTCCTGAGGACTGGGTTGAGAACCCCTGCACTAGAGGCTCTTCTCACTGTTAAAATCACAGTGAGAAGACGCTGATGTCCATAGGAAAGCATTGAGAAATTCTTTCCTATGGACTGATTAAATGCGTGCGCAGCTATTGACGTCAGAAGAGGGAGGAGAGTTTCCCAGCGCTGAGGGAGCCTGGCGCTCGAGAAAGGTAAGTCTTTAACCCCTTCAGCCAACTTCAGCCTGGCGGGAGGGGAGCCATGAGGGTGGGAGGGACCTAAAGACCCTATAGTGCCAGGAAAACAAGCTTGTTTTCCTGGCACTATAGTGGTCCTTTAAAGAAACTTAGAAACCCATGGTACTTGTTTATCTTATGGCAGAAGGAGATGCCATTTCTCTTTTGGATATGATACTTATACCTAGAGCTATAATCCCCATGCTCAATGGCATTCAACAGGGGACCCTATGCTACCTACTGGCCATACAAGTATTTGTACGGTGTGTTCAGTCTGCACATGCACATTCCATAAGAATTTGCCGTATAATTGACAGTCTTCTTCATTGATTTCTATGACCGGGTCTATGCTGCAGCCACAAAGCAGTCATACTGCTACAACTAACTTCATATATTGAACAAGAGAAAAAGAAAACTGGTAAAGCAATATTTAGTAAAGTAGTAGATGTATTTTCATGAATACAACTTCTGCAAAGTTTTGAACTACATATCCCTTTAAACTTTTGGAGGTATTCATTATTTTCAGATCTTTAACTGAATGGCATGGCTATGGTTTAGCAAAAAAAGCTCATTTTGGAGCTTCAAAGCTTCAAATTTACAATAGGGAATTTAAAGACGAGGTGTCTTTTCTACAAAGTAATAATACTTTTTGCTTGTTTTGCATATTTTTTTTTAAAGCTTTATAGATACATAAATGACAGAGTGTTTTTCTTTATAAAGGATTAGACATATTTCTGTTTGAAATGAGTAATATAAAGCTACCATGTAAATATGAGAATAAAAAATAAATTACTGCTAAAGATTATTTTTCCAACAATCCAAACTTTGTTTCCCAAGACAATATGGGACTTTATTATTGTCTCGGTCTTGTAAAATGTTGCATAGGTTTATAAAATTAGCTTATTGGGAAACATCTCATTTTTTTTCTTTTTTTTTATATTTATGGTATAGTTCACTAACAATAGAATTAAAATGCCCCACCCATTGAATATAGGAGGATTTATGGGAATGTAATAAAGCTCATATTCAGCGAATAATAGGCTGCATTGTTGATCAACTTCTATATTCCCAGATCAATTCCTTATCATCATGCATGCTTATGCCATGAGTTTTGTATGTATATTATTTTTTTTATTGCAGACAGTGTAAAATTATAAATTTGCACAAAAGTTTCCTAGGTAAGGACTGTTATATAATAATGTAAAAAAATTAAAGGGCATTAAAGTCTTCTTCTAAAGCCTCAAAATTCCATCTGCCTCCTCCTTCTCAAACTCACATGCTATAACGCAGTGATTCAATAGTGAAGAAATAAAATGAATAGGATTATATGAAGTAGACAAAAACATTTAATTAAAGGGGAACTGTCACTTCTCACGATTTGTAATATAATGTTTATTTTTCATCTATATTTAACAAATATGTTTTTGTGAGGTCTGGAAAATAAAATGAAATATGGAAATCCACCCTGCTGGAAATGGGCTCCGCTATCTTGGAATTTTGTCAATCATTGTAATACATATTGCAATTTTTCTGCCATCGAATGTATTTATTGGAAGAAGAGAAAGTGGCTGTGTCTGGACTAATCTGGATTGTGATGTCAGTTGCTAAATCTTTAATATTGTCTAGTTGAAAATACCCTAAATCGCAAACCAAGGGCAAACTATTCAATGTGATTAGAACGTTAAGTATCACCATTCCTTGGATTGGCCAGGCTTTACGTGTGAAGGTAAACAAGATGGTCTGCAAGCAGTCTAAGCATAAACAGAGACAAGCCAAGGTCAAGGATTACCGGATATCATTGTAGGAATGAGCTGTGGCAACGAAGATTTGGTTATAAACTCATAAAAGTAAGAAAACACTGATTGCATTGTGATTGTTAACTAGAGCCAGGGACTTGGTGGAATGGGATGTCTGTTGAGTCTTTCAAAAAGTAGAATATCAGATGAGTAACACTGAATCGTGAAGATGGCATAAGATACTACACATTGAATGAATAACAGCATAGATTTAGCAAAGAAATAGAATTACTGGCTAATTTAGGCTTTGGATTGAAAAATAAATAAAACCATTGAAGAACAGGTTTTCTATTTATTTATTCAGTTAGTCAGTTCGTTTCTGTCATACCTCCTCAGTGAATTGCTCCTCTTACCTTAGCTGACAACGAACCTCCTCTGTTCGATGCCACATCCTGGTATTCGGACGACAACGCATGCACATGCGCATTAGGGTGTGCTGTGTGTGCTGATTTCATGATGTGGAACACATGATTTCACCCTGTTTTAAAGTAACAGTAGCCAAATTTACTTGTGGGCTAAGCAAATATATTGGAAGGCGTAGCCTGAAGTTGTGGGAGGGGTTACCCGGCTATTTAAACTCAGGCCCCCTGATGCTGCCTGGTTCATTTCTACTTCCGGTTCAAAGGTCATCAACACAGACTGCCTAAAACTCCAAACAAGCTGGTCTGGGCCTTCTGTGGCTCCCATGCCAATCGGACCAAGTTTTTCCCTGCTCCAACAACTCCCATCCTGCTGTTCCAGCCACATGCGGTTAGACTCCCACACCGATCGGACCAAGTTCTCCCTGCTCCAACAACTCCTATCAGGCTGTTCCAGCCACATGCGGTCAGAGACTCCCACGCCGATTGGTCCAAGTTCTCCCTGCTCCAACAACTCCCATCACGCTGTTCCAGCCACATGCGGTCAAAGACTCCCAAGCCGATTGGACCAAGTTCTCCCTGCTATAACAACTCCCATCACGCCGTTCCAGCAACATGCGGTCAGAGACTCCCACGCCGATCGGACCAAGTTCTCCCAGCTCCAACAACTCCCATCACACTGTTCCAGCCACATGCGATCAGAGACTCCCACGCCGATCGGACCAAGTTCTCCCTGCTCCAACAACTCCCATCACGCTGTTCCAGCCACATGCGATCAGAGACTCCCACGCCAATCGGACCAAGTTCTCCCTGCTCCAACAACTCCCATCATGCTGTTCCAGCCACACGCAGTCAGAGACTACTCACCTCCTCTCCAGAACTGGCTGTTTATTCCCGCCGGTGCTATGAGACCCCTTACTGGATTCCCGGGCATTTTCCTGGACCAAACCTCTGTGTCCACCAAGTCTGAGTACTTTCCAGCCGCATAGCTGACCTCTCACCTCACCGCAAGCTTCCGGGTCAAGTCGTTTGTTTCCTGTACCAGTCAAATCCACGAACCGTGAGTCTGCCTGTACGGGCCAAATCCATGAACAAACAATTGTTCACACGTTCACATTCTTACATACCGTCCATTCTGGACTTTTTTCCCATTCAGGACTTAAGTCAGTTCACCTACTCCTGCCTGCTCTTTGTTCCATTCCTATTCGCTAGTTTCTTTTCGTCAAATTTCTACCAAACTAGTCTCCAGTCTATCTCAGTTCCATGCTTCCATCTAGCAGCCACCACAATCCCTGATACATGAAATGTCCAGGTTCCTTTTTGAAAGTATTTAGCCTGCTACTAGTTATCCTTACATGCCTCCTGTAGTTCGGTTATGTTTGCTATGTTTCTTGTTATTATTTACGATTGTGCATGGATATTGTCAGTTTCCCATTACTAATTCAGCTCTGGTAAGCGTTTAATATTCACTACGTATAATGCATTTCCATCATATATCGCATATGTCTTATTTTATAACTCATGGACTTAGTACTGTTCTGAGGCAATCATCACGTTCACATTTGTTACCATGTGCTATGGCCAATCTGTACACTTTCTCCCATGATAGGTATAGTACTTATTTAGATAAACCTTTTTTGTAACACGCCACACTCCTATGTTCAGTATATGTATCGTCATGTTCCCTGGGACAAACCCTAGTGTACCAGGCTTTACCATACCATCATATGTTCCCCCTGACTCTACGTCAAAATAATCACGTATTATGCAAAAGGTTATTTACTCATCACTGCTATAATCTACTCAAGCAAGTTCATCATCCTAACCGACCTTTGCTATTCAGGCATAGTATCACCAAACCTACAGAAACTCCACTCTAACTGTTCTATATTACATCATCCAACGCTGGCACTCAATTCCTCCGCCAGGCCGTACACAGGCCCCACACATACACCCCCCTTCCCATGCTGGCACGACCATAATTAAATATTCTAAGTCCTACCGGGATAGCTCAAAAACTGCCCTCATAGCTGGTATTCCATATCCCCCTATATGTATTTTAGCTACAGAAGTCACAGGACAAATTAGCGGTCACTCATGACTCTGCCTATCCCCCATTATTGTCGTAGTATTGGTTAAACACTCCCCATGGTCTCTGGTAGTGGCCTAGGATCCTCATCCTACTCACTTATAGGGATATTTTATTTATGTCCTATGAATCTTGTACCCACCATCGTAGGGTCAGGATTCTAACAACTATGTCCTCAGGTTACCTATTCATATACCAGCCTCAAGAACAACCACCCCGATTATACAGATGTATTTCGTTCACAGTAAGTCAAGCCCAATTCCAGTTCCAACTTGCCTCCCACCATCATTTCCCTTTAGGTTCTCCAATATCTCATTCTTCTGGCAAGGAAACCACATTCTACCCCAAGCAAGGTATGTTTACCCACCTCGCTACTACCCATCACCTGTCCCATTCTCGGATCCGGTATGTCAACTGGCGGCCTGGTTCCCAGCTATGCCAGTAACTAGCCTCATCATTATCAATTCCGTGAGGCCAACACCCATCTTCATCCGCATATGGAGGTATACGCCCCTCGGCCCAACACATAGCTAACGCCTCACATCAACCTCTCCAGGTTATGAGTTAGGGCCTCACCCAACATGGCCTCTTATATTGACTCTTTTTACAGTCCCCGAGGGGCCAATGTTCTTGCCACACCTTTCAGTGGCCCCTGCTCACTAGGCCAAATCACATGAAGTCAAACAGTTGATATCCACTCAACGATGGACTACAGAGACTGGAATCTCCACAGGCACTGATGCACATCCCAGCTGCAGGACTCCCAAATCCCTCTCATGGTTATG
This sequence comes from Pelobates cultripes, assembly GCA_933207985.1. Taxonomy (NCBI): domain Eukaryota; kingdom Metazoa; phylum Chordata; class Amphibia; order Anura; family Pelobatidae; genus Pelobates; species Pelobates cultripes. The sequence continues at coordinate 375,639,217 of OW240912.1, forward strand.
TTATCCTTTCAAATCCCGCCCCCTAGCACATCGGTTCGTACTTTGTGTCCCTGACCATACGCAAAGACATCTGGAAAGGTTAATTTTAGTCACCTTACTGATCACCTCCCACGATGTCTTAGAGTACAAGTCTTACTACTACGATGATCTGTACGTCGTTCTATACACCAGAATCCCAGACTCAATCAGAAACTCACTATCCCAGAATTCATCCTAGCCTTCAGACTTTCGTGACGTAAGTGGCTCTACTTCTCCTCACCATAGAGAAGGTTTGCATTGACAACTTGGAGTTTTAGCTCTAGGCACACCCTTTCCGTCACTCAGTCGACTTTTACATCAAGGTTTCCACACACTAGTTCCACACAGGTCTGTTCACACTCCTGTCCGGTATTCACAAGTGTCATAACCTTCAGTCCGCATTAATAGACCCCACAACACAATTACGTTGCTTAAGAAGGTATTTGACAAACATATTAATTACCCACCCCTAGCCTCAACTAATTGATTTCCTCTAAGGAATTCACCCAGCACTATGCCAAAGGGGTTGACCGGAGCTTGGGTGGGCAAGACAGACATTTCCTATGCCTCCAAGCTTCTACCTATTCTGCCATCCTGAGGGCATGTTCGTGGCATTTTATGGAGGGATTGTCATGACTTTCCCACAAGTGTAACTTTTAGAGCAAAGAGTAACCCCAAGCTGTTTGTCTTATTTGCTAACAAACTATGTTGACTAACACTCAATATTAGCAAATGTCCTGCAGTCACCCGTTATCTTAGATAACTTCCTCGCGATAGAACGCCCTCACTCCGCTCTGGTTAGTATTCACAAGATGATGGCACTTTTCCTCACTATGGGTTCCACTTTCACAAACTGACCTTCTTAGGCATTCATCTTGACACTAATACGCTACAGAACATGTCCACCTACAGAGAAGTTACAGCGCATCGGAGTCCTGGGAACCTTTCCTTCTGAAGAACACGCGGGGGGAGAGGGGAGAATGGATCTACAGTCCTACTGGGCACATTGAAGTTCGCCATGAGAATTATTCTGCACATTTATTTCCCGACTGCTGAGTCTTCTTCCCACCGATAGTTGCATTCTGGCACTAGTTGTAAGCAGACCTACACATATGGCTCAGGTTCATACCACACTGGAATAGGAGGCCAGGTTATTCCCGCCATTTCTCCTAATTTCCCAGTTACATGAACCAATGTGTCCGCACACACTGATTTCAAAGCCAATTTGGTTACACTTGGTTCTGAGATCCCTGGCCAGTTGAGACTCTTGGGGAAAAAAAAAACACTTTCCATTCCTCGTCAACATTTCTTTGGAATCTACCCCATAGTGGCCGCCTACAAGGCCTGGGGAGGTATGAGTGGATAGGGGAACCTGTCAAGTTCTTCTCTGACAATAAAGCAGCTGGCTATACCCAAATTCCATGGCTTAATCCTGCACTAACTCGCCTCATGGCATTTGGCAGATTTCTGAATTGAGCTGCCCTCTCTGATTATACATCATGAGCATACAATAGAGATTTCACCTTTAGAACAAGTTTACCACCGATTACCATAATACCGATATTCGTTCACTAGTCGCCATTGCGACACTCCTCTCCTTTTTGCCCACACAATTTAAAAAATCTCTCTTAACACTACAAAACTTACCTGGCTGGAATACACCATATCTTAAGTGCCTATCCTAGTACCAAACAGTTCACATCCTCTTACCATATGTAATACGTAGGGACATAAGGACTATCCTACGGACAATAAGGTGCCGGTCAAAATGTCAGACCTTTACAGGTTATCACTCACTGGACCAAATCTCAATATGCCCCTATTTAACTGCAGGGCAAACCACTCACTACAGCTAAATTCATAATGTACCTCAGAACCCTATTAACTAGGCGGAGACTCAACCCCAATGCCTTTTTGGGACATTCCTCCAGAATCAGGGCAGCATCAGCTGCTTCCAGACAAATGTCCCTGCTCACACCATAAACATTGGGATGCTGGAAATATATAGTATATACTAGATACATACCACAACTAGAGCTAGAGCTGAGTAGGACAAGCCTTTACGAATCTTGCAACGTAAAGATGTGTAAGAAGGTATTTTATTCAACTTTTTGCCCTCTTTTATTACAGGACTACCAGATACATCGGTTTCGGTACACCACAACCGACTTGCTCATATATCTATCTTATCATGTATACGGCTTTTGTCCCTGACTACAAATTGGAAGGCGTAGTCTGAAGTTGTGGGAGGGGTTACCCGGCTATTTAAACTCAGGCCCCGTACACCAGTGTTTCCCAACCCAGTCCTCAAGGCACACCTACCAGTCCAGGATTTAGGGATTACCCAGTTGTGTCTAAGGTGTTTTTTTTCTTCTTTGTAAAAACACTTTAGACACAACTGGGTAATCCCTAAATCCTGGACTGGTAGGTGTGCCTTGAGGACTGGGTTGGGAAACACTGCCCTACACCACAGGGCTGATGCTGCCTGGTTCATCCCTCCCACCTCTCCCCTTATACATATTACTATTACAGGTGGGCCCTCTTTTATTACAGGCCTACCCGATACGTCGGTTTCGGCACACCACAACCGACTTGCTCATATATCTAACTTATCATGTATACGGCTTTTGTCCCCGACTACAAATATATAATAAATTACTAATTTTCCTAATTGTTCACTAATCCATCACCACATTGCTTCCTAGCCCTGTCGTGGTCTTAATAGCCTGAGAGTTAGTTATAGTGTATCTTTCTGGTTTGACTTGGCTCTGTTATTTCAACTCTATTACCTCTGGAAACCCTGACCTTCTCCTATCCATGACCTTGACATGTCTCCGGTTATCGTTATTCTAGAATTAGGACTATATTCCTTACGTTAAGCCCGGCCAACCTAATGTCCGATAATACATACTTCATCTTTTTATTTATTGCCTTTTTCTTGTGTGTTGGGGATGTACCTTGACAGTGTCCTACTTAGGGTAATAGTGGAGTATCTTTTCATAGACACTTAACAGTCTTCAACTCTATTAGTCCGTATTTAGAGACAGAGATTGAGACTGTCAGTTGAAAGGGGTATTGCATGGTTCGCAAAAGGACATAGTCGAAATATTAATATGATACTATGGAAGTGGAACTATCAATCGTAAGGAAATTACACAATTTTTAAAACATTGAAATTACTTATAAATTGTGTTAAATTTTATATGCTGCTTGTTTTTTTTCCAAGATGTATATTTGCAATTGTCACAACCACTGCTACAGTACTAATACTGATGCTAGAGGATGTTTGATGCGGACGGTTTGAATTCTGCGACTCCTTGTAGTAAATCTACTTTGCATTAATTTTCAGAGCCATGGGTGGTTGTCTCATTCCAGTGACACATTCTGGCGTTGCAATTCTGATTACATGCAGTAGCATTCCTTCCAGACCTATATAACATCACTCTGCGGTTTGTTCAGTATCCAGTCGTGGTCTTAGATGCCTGTTCATACTGTGTTCCGATTTTTTTCTAGTTCGGACACAGCTTTGTTTCATACTGTGTTGTGATTTTTTCTAGTTTGGACTCAGCTTTGTGTGGAGACAGGCTCAGGCATTGAGTGTAGTGGTGTTGTAGAGACAGGCTCAGGCACTGAGTGTAGTGGTGTTGTGGAGACAGACTCAGGCACAGAGTGTAGTGGTGTTGTGGAGACAGGCTCAGGCACCGAGTGTAGTGGTGTTGTGGAGACATTCTCAAGCACCGAGTGTAGTAGTGTTGTGGAGACATTCTCAGGCACCGAGTGTAGTGGTATTATGAAGACAGGCTTGGAGACTATGGTGAGGCCTAATAGAAAGCAGTTGTTGTTGGGGATTCTATCATAAGTTGTGTGGAGATGGACAATGATGGTCTTGTGAGATGTCTTCCAGGAGCTACTGCTCAAAGAGACAGGAGACGTATTTGTAAGATTGTTAAGCGAGCAAAGCAGGAAGGGGCATTGGATGTACTTGTCCATCTAGGGATAAATGACTTGGCTTGCAATGAGGTTTCAGAGGTAAAGGACGTTTTTTGTGATTTTGCCAATGATATACGGCAGGTTGCTTCCACACTGTCATTCTCTGAAGTTCTGCCTGTGCATAACACTCAGAACGACAGGGGGATGCGTATTTGGAACTTTAACCTGTTGCTTGGTAAATGGTGTCTGGAGCATGGATTTGGCTTCATTTCTCATAGTAGTTCTGTTTGGAATGAAAATGAACTGTACAAAAAAAGATGTTTTGCATCTTTCTCAAAAGGGAACAAATGTTCTCAGTGAGCAGTTTAGAGCATGTATTTAAACTAGGAGGGGGAGGCAAAAGGGTGATAAATTTCCTCCCCCCTCCCTCCCAATCCAATTGCCCCCCAAAACAAGGACATAAGGTGCCTGTAGCAAGTGTGTTAAAAAATGATCAGCTTAGAGTCATGTCTACAAATGTTTGCAGTTTAGGGAATAAGATCCATGAACTTGTGGCAATAATGGCAACTGATAATGTAGATTTAGTCAATGTTACTGAGACATGGTATAATGAGAAAAATGACTGGGATATAGCAATACCAGGGTACTCTTTATATAGAAAATACAGGCAAGGCAAGAAAGGGGAGGGTTGGCCCTGTATGTGAAGGATAGCATAAAATCTAGCCTAATAAAAAATAGTGAGGCGAACATAGAGTCTGTTTGGGTTACGTTAGAATTTGGTAATCACACAGTAACTCGTGTAGGTGTGATTTATAGGCCCCCAGGACAAATAGAAGAGTTAGATAATCTACTAGTTGAGGAAATAGCTAAAATGACAATAAAGGAGGAAGTTATCATCATGGGTGACTTTAATCTTCCTGATGTGAACTGGAAAACCAAAATAGCTGCTTGTGCCATGAGCACACATATTCTAAACTCCCTACTGGGATTGTCTCTAAAACAAGTTTGTTGAGGAGCCAACTCGTAAAGAGGCCATACTAGATTTAGTGTTAACAAATGGAGATTTTGTATCAGATATTACTGTAGGTGAAAGTTTAGGATCCACACATCAGTCAGTGTGGTTTAATATAAGAACAGTGACTGACTCATACCACACAAAAACAAAAGTTTTAGACTTTAGGAAAACAGACTTTTCTAAAATTAGAATATGTGTAAAGGAATCATTATCAGACTGGAGCAGTTTAAATGGAGTCCAAGAGAAATTAGATTATTTAAAAGTTGCACTGCTGAAGGCAACAGAAAATTGCATTAGGCTTGTCAGTAAAAGCAAAAAATTCAAGAAACCACTATGGTACTCCACAGATGTGGCCAAAATAGTAAAAAATTAAAAGTTATCATTTAGTAATTGTAAAAAAAACCCAGAGTGATGAAGACAGAATGCTCTAGAAGATTAGGCAGAAAGAGGCTAAGCAAATTACATTAGGCTTGTCAGTAAAAGCAAAAAACGTAAGAAAACCACTGTGGAACTCCGCAGATGTGGCCATAATAGTGTTTACAGAGGAGGAGGTTCTATTTCAACTGTCAAAAGTAAAGACAAGTCAATGGGACCTGATGGAATACACCCAAAGTTATTAAAAGAGCTTAGTGGTGTACTAGCAAAACCATTAACAGATTTTTTTGTTTGTGAATGTTGTGTCCATTCACAAGAAAGGTAGTAGGGAAGAGTCGAGCAACTATAGGCCAGTAAGCCTTACTTCAGTAGTGGGGAAAGTAATGGAAACCATGTTAAAGGATAGGATTGTTGAGGGTTTCAAGATCAGAGACAACATGGGTTTACTTCAGGGAGATCACACCAAATTAATCTTATTGATTTTTTTGATTGGGTAACTAAAATAATAGATCAGGGTGGTGCAGTAGACATTGCTTACCTAGATTTCAGTAAGGCTTTTGACACTTTTGCACATAGAAGGCTTATCAATAAACTGCAATCTTTAAGTTTGGATTCCAATATTGTTGAATGGGTAAGGCAGTGGCTGAGTGACAGGCAGGGTACCAGTGGGGTACCTCAGGGGTCTGTAATTGGACCCATTCTCTTTAATATTTTTATTAGTGATATTGCAGAAGGTCTTGATGGTAAGGTTTGTCTTTTTGCCGATGATAGTAAGATATGTAACAGGGTTGATGTTCCAGGAGGGATAAGTCAAATGGCAAATGATTTAGGTAAACTAGAAAAATGGTCAAAGTGGGGATGGGAGGAACGTTATGGGTGATGGGGGGGCATTAAGACAGGTAAGGGGGAGGGAAGTGGAACATTAAGGGACAGGGGAGGGAGGGGAAAGTAACACTGAGGGACATGGAAGGGAGGGGAGAGGAACACAAAGGGACATGGAGGGGAGAAGACCATTAAGGGATGGGAAGGGGAGAGGATCACTAATGGACATGGAGGGGAGAAGACCATTAAGGGACGGGAAGGGGAGAGGAACACTAAGGGACATGGAGGGAAGATTGGCACACAGTGGGGCCTGAGTGGAGAAAAAGACACACACAGGGACATGAAGGGGGGAGAAAGACACACAGATGGGCCTGGGTGTGAGAAAGTCCACAGAGGGGCTCAGGATAAAAGCGCCACACAGAAGGGCCTGTGAGTGGAAATACAAAGGGGCTGGTGTTGAAATAGACACAGAGGGGTTGGAGAAGAGGAAAAAGAGACACAGAGGGGCTGGGGAGAGATAGACGGGCTGGTGGTGAAAGAGAAATACACAAAGGAGCTGGGAGTAAAAGACACAAAGGGTCTGGGAGAGAAGGAGACACAGAGGCTGGGGGGAATAAGAAACACAAAGGGGGTAGTAAGAGATACACAAGGTTGGTGTAAGACACACAACGGGGAAAAAATAAGGGATAAGACACTAAAGGGTGTAAGAAAGTTAAAAAAAGGGTTTAAGAAACAAAAGGCAGGTTTAGAGGGACACAGGTAAAGATGCTTTTGGGGGAGGTCTGGGCTCCAAAATCATCTTCGCCTGTGTACCCAAAAATCCTTGCACCGGCCCTGTGCATAAGGCTATCCTTGATATAAGATAAGGCCAGGGACTAATTAATGTATTTAGAAAATTGGGCAGACTAGATGGGCCGAATGGTTCTTATCTGCATTCTATACTTCTATGTTTCTTGCACATTCTGACTTCTGTGATCTCCAACCCTTGTCTGTTTCTCCTCTCTTTGTTATTCTGACAAGATTTATTTTTCGCACAAAACTTAAACTTTCTCATTGTTAAGTGTAAATAAATTACAAAAAATTGGGATAAATTAGCTTTTAGCTTCATTTTTACTTGTAGTTATATAGCTTAAATAATGTGTGTGGAACTAATGTTATTAAAGGAACACTATGGTCACCTAAATTACTTTAGCTAAATGAAGCAGTTTTAGTGTATAGATCGTTCCCCTGCAATTTCACTGCTCAATTCACTGTCATTTAGGAGTTAAATCACTTTGTCTGTTTATGCAGCCCTAGCCACACCTCCCCTGGCTATGACTGACAGAGCCTGCATGAAAAAAAAACAAACTGGTTTCACTTTCAAACAGATGTAATTTACCTTAAATAATTGTATCTCAATCTCTAAATTGAACTTTAATCACATACAGGAGTCTCTTGTAGGGTCTAGCAAGCTATTAACTTGGCAGGGGATAAGGAAATCTTAATTAAACAGAACTTGCAATAAAGAAAGCCTAAATAGGACTCTCTTTACAGGAAGTGTTTATGGAAGGCTGTGCAAGTCACATGCAGGGAGGTGTGACAAGGGTTCATAAAAAAGGGATTTAACTCCTAAATGGCAGAGGATTGAGCAGTGAGATTGCAGGGGCATGTTCTATACACCAAAACTGCTTCATTAAAGGACCACTATAGGCACCCAGACCACTTCAGCTTAATGAAGTGGTCTGGGTGCCAGGTCCAGCAAGGGTTAACCCTTTTTTTTTATAAACATAGCAGTTTCAGAGAAACTGCTATGTTTATAAATAGGTTAATTCAGCCTCTAAAGCCTCTAGTGGCTGTCTCATTGACAGCCGCTAGAGGCGTTTGCGTGCTTCTCCAGTGTGGATTTGTTCAGGGATTGTAGTAACAGGGTCTTCAAACCTGTTGGCTGGCTGGCTGGTTGGATCACTGTAGCCCAGGACAAGTGCAAAAGTGACAAGATCTGAAAGTGCCTTTGTCAAGGTACGAGCTAGTCACAGTGCAGACAGAGGTGAGGATACCTGCTTGTGAGAGGAACTAAAGAGTCAGATGGGACAATACCTGCCTGGAAGAAGGGAGCTGCAGCCTGATCCAGGTTGGAAGAGACCCAAGTCAAACTTCAGTGACTGTGAGCTCCACCACACTCAGAGACGGCCCCCTTTGTAGCCACACTTATAATATGGATCTATAGTTTTTACATTATCAAGTTTGATTCCAACCAATCTGGGGGACAATGATAGGCTGAGAGCTCTGAACATAAATGTTGTATAACTAAAACCAAAATCCTTATGAAATACTAACAAACTTCAACTATAACACTACTATAGACCGGTTTTGTGGGCATTCAAAGTTAAAAAAATATGTGTTCGCTGATATATATATATATATATATATATATATATATATATTATGCTCACATTTAGTAGAGCTTATATTTTACAATTATACTATAAATTACAACAAATCTCTCTTTGTAGGTGGAACAGAGATGTATGAGTATACCTACCTACACAGAAAATATATTAATAGACAAAAATAACAGAAAGTGCCAGTAGAGGTTTAATCATTAATCTATAAACCGTAGTGAATTGAACCGTAAATTATATTTTTTTGCCTAAAATAGCTATCACTACAGCCAAGTTCAAAATTTCTACTATTTTTCCTAAATATTACCACTCCAATCTCATATTTGTTACAATTTAAAGTCTATTGAATAAATCCCATTGTGTAAAAAAAATATTTTGATACAAGAAAATGGACTATCCTTATTAAATGGCGATATACCACAATTATTGAAATACTTTGCAGTTAGACAAAGCCAAGTCTACTATTGTTGGAACAAATCTCCCTGTTTGAAAATGTTGGTGTTCGTTATTTACCATTTAAAACATTGGGATTAAAAAGAAAATGAAGTCACTTGACAATTACAGAGTCTAAGCTATTTTGGTGTTTCGGTAAACCACGTGTAAATAATTCAGATGGGGCCAGATTTCTTTGTATTATAAACTACAAACAAAAAGGAGATACATCTAAAAAATGCAACTACACCATCATGATTTTATCGGCAGAAGCCATTGCCGCTACCCCTATCATGTAATAAGGTTCAACAATATATCAGTAGTGCTTATTATTATTAATTGATATAACCTTTCATCTGCCCAAAGGCACGTAATTAGCACATGTTAGTGGTTAGGCATATCTAGACTTGTTGAGATTGTAAACCTCAATTTATCATTTCACTGCCATTTTTTCTCTGTTGTATTCAGTACCATGGACAAGGTAATTCTGGGAGGCAATGCATAAGGTTTTGGTAAAGTTCACCAAAGTCTACTCAGCCTGCATAGGACACATTTTCCGTGTTATTCAACAATCTGGCATACCACCTATATATGTGGGGTGTTTCTGTGCTCTGGAGCAGTAACAGAAAACAATATGTGTTATTTACAGTAGTGGTAGACATAAACTGTGAAATAAACCTCTAAAATGTATTTGCAAAAACTTAATATTCAGGGATATAATTTTAATTAGTGGTGTTATAGCTTCTTGATCCAATGAGATATATGACTGCCATTCTGTGGTCAAGAATGATTTTCTCCCCCTAGTTAGTTTGTTGCCAAACTGGAATTGCTTCAAACTGTTCTGTTTTTTTAAATCGAAAAGAAAAATTTTTAGAGACCCAAGAATTGGTGAGGTTACCCTAAAAAACGGGATAGCCTCCCTACTAGGGAATCCAAATTGGTACCTTGATGGACTCTACAGTCGGTGTCCTGGGGCTTAACCCTAATAGACAAAAAATTTGAATCAAATAAAAACCTCTATTCACTGAAGTATAACCTCAGTTAATCAAATAAAAACCTCTATTCAGTGAAGTATAACCTCAGTTTTTTTTTTTGCCTTCTTTTAGATCAACAGCAAAAACACATATGAGAAAGGCTAAGCATGGACGCATGTCTCTCTTCAGCTCTATAACTATGAAAAGTGTGTAAAAAAAATTAAATATAACTGGTCGTTTTGACGATTAAATTGTTAGAAGAAAACTGTCAAAATGTTCTTTGCTAAATATGGGTCTTCTTTTCACCAATATGTACCTATGTGTTAAATTTTAAATTTTTCAACTGCTGTTAAAGTTACATTTTCAGCATTCCTAATTTGGCCTAATTTGGCAAAGATTTGGCTGGTATGAAAGAATGAAATGCCTTTTAATCTGCACCAAACAAATCAATGTATCCATGATTTACCTGTTTTTAATCTCATTCATTGAATAGATTTCTAACACAACAGCAAATAATAAAAAAAATACTTTTATCCATCACCTGCACGTCTTAAGTTGGACTTTACAAAATCCACTTGGGTACAGAAACTCAAGGAAATTCCAAAGTTCCCAAATGAGCACAGACAGGTATTGTGTTTCAAACTTAGTTCTGCATTTCTGCGAGTACCCTTAGCAATTAATACTGTTTAAAAACAGCTTTTATAAAACTAAAGCTTGGTTTGTGATCCAAAAGGTCCAGTGACCAGAAACCAACCACGGACTGCAGTTTCAACCTTGTTGGTCTCAGCAGCTTTGACGTCGGTTCTGGTCTGGTCGTTGAAGTCTCTGACAGCATATAGGTAGGTGCCAAAAAGCTAATGGTGAGACCAAACACAATAAAACTAACCATATAATTACCGTTATGTATCACCTGCCCGAAATCAATCTTTTTGGCTATTAAGAATTTTTTTAGACACACAGAAATATGTCCTGCACTCAAAATCCCTCTACTTTTTTATTTAACATTGGATTGGAGATACTGATCAGGTACCTTTTGCTTGGTCTTCTTTTATAATTTCACGTATTTCTTATTTGTATCCTTGATGTTACTTACTGTTAACCAATAAATACTAATAGACAGATCTGAATTAACTAATAGACACTAATAAATATTTGAAATGGAAATGCTAATGCTATATTGCACATGATATTTGAAAATTACATATTTTGTTCTTTCTAAATTGTAGAAATACATGTTATGTTCACTGAAGGTAACATGACATGCATTTATACAATTTATACAAAGAAATTTAATGTTTGTAATTAAAATAAAATAAAAATGGGAATTTGGGCATCCTCTGCTCTAAAAAATGTTTTGTTTTTTTTAAATTTATATCATATATAATAACACATAATACACATAATATGTAGAATAAACAATCTGTAACAGGCTATGCATGCCTACCTCCATTTTTAAACATTAGGTACTATAAATATGTTTTAAAAACCCAAAATAAATAGGGCGAAAATCATTACTATTGGTTCTCGAAACGCGTGGTGCCATATTTGCGTCATAACGATTAATGGTATTTATTTACTTGTTGCATCTTTAAAGCACTCTGCATTCAACCACCCCAGGACACGGAATAGAATCTGACCAAAAACAAACAATAAAACAATCATATAAATAACAAGGAAACGACCACATAGACAATAGAACATCCTAATTAGGGCTCACCCAAATTCCCTTTTCCAGAAAAACATTTCAAGCCGTTTCCTGATCTTGGCAATGCAATTACACAGAGAATATGTGCAGTCATAACTAAGTCAATGTAAACTGCTTACTGGGAATCCAGGGTTGAATCGAGGCCAGATATTTGGAATGTATTCTAAAGCACATCCTGATTAATAAAATCTAGAAATTGACAGAACTATAAACAATATGTGACAACTCAACTGTTCTCTTATGACAGCACATGCAGACAAGTAACTGAGTTTACATTTATAGCTAGATATTAACCCCACATTGTGCTTATCATCCCTACCAGAGTGCATCAAATACATCATAATATTCAACGTTAACTGTAACAGAACACAGACCCCTAGTTAAACTACACATACGAGTATTCTGTCTGTGTGAAATTAGTGCAAATGGAGGTTAAATGTCTATGAGATTTAAAACCAAAGTAAATTCCTCGACCCACTTGGGCCTCTTACAAACCCATTGGCTGTGCTCCCACCAACCCACCCACACATGCATAAACACACACCCTGATGCATAGATACCATTCATATTTACATATACATTTCAGTCACACTCACAGATACACACACATACCAAGACGCAAACTGGGGATTCAGTTTCACCATTTGGCCATATTATGATAAACCCACTACTACGTCACAGTACAGATGCGATTGTTCATAAGATCCAGTCGTAAAAAAAAATTGGTCAGTAAGTGAGGCGCATGCGCACTAGTGCAGATCAAAGTAGACATACGCACCAGAGCAGGGAATCTCTCTAATCTGCATTGGTCTGCATGCGCCTCACTTACTGACCAATTAGTTTTACAACCGGGTCATAAGAACGGAACCCGGTCGGTAAGTGAGGAGCATCTGTACTGTGACTTAGTGATGGGCTTATCACAATATGGCCATATTCCCTTAAATTCCCACGCTAGAGAGCAAACAGGCAGGTTGCAAAGTAAGGACCACCTGTACTGCAATATCGGTGGGTCCTACACTACTATTAACATGCTAACTGATAATTGTTATTGCTTAGACTGCTTCCAGAGACTCTCCTCTAATCTATGCTTCCCTGTGGTCCTCTTCAAAGGGGCACCTAGAGTAGAAGGGTGGGGTGTTCATCCCAATAGGAATATGGTATGAATTCCAAATTTACATAGATTAAAGGGGATTAGAGAACACACCAGAAACAAGTTTACATGTTAGAAGGCTACTTAAAATCACCTATCTCGGCAAACAAATATGGGGATTCAGTCAAAATATCGGTAGGTCCTACACTAATTTTAACATGGGAGATAAACATGCTAACTGCAATACCTACTGCTTAAACTGCTTCCAGAGACTCTCCTCGTCTGTGTGAAATCACCTATTATCTGCTCACATTTACTGAAGACGTTTTTTTTCCATAATGCTCTCCATTTTTTTTCTCTACTTTTTGTCTCCATAGATAATTTCACTTTAGATTATGGGTTCAGCGGCCAACCTGCATAGCACTTTGAGAGATTTAAGCCCACTGGGAAGGTTATTCTCCTTGTGAACCAATATGTCTAATTATATATCCCTCTGTCTGTAACATTTCCTGTTATTAAAGGAACAATCCAAGCTTGCCAGGAGAGCCATTGTGCCACACTTTTATGAGTAGTCAAACAGCTTTTGAATGGCTTGACTTCTTATCTGGGGTCTTCGTTGTCCATCTCCACCAATAACGTTGGAGAGCTGGAAGTAGTTTATTGGTTACGATGCTTGGAGGATTCCTTTAAAAGCTATATTTTGTAAAAATCTCTAGATAAGCACTCTATTTGAGAACTGTTTAATCAATCAATATAATCAATTCAAACAATCAAATGAATATAATGGCAAATGCCTTATGGGTGGCATGATTGTAATACATTAACACTATCATCTCTTCTGTCACCGCCTCTATCACCAATACTCCACTGTCCCTGTCCACGTATAGCAAGTATTTCCTCCTCTGTGGATTCAGAGCAGTCTTAATTGCATTATAGGCCCCTGGGCAAAGCAGTTCACTGGGGCCTTGCCTACACAATCTCTCACAGGAATAAAAATGCTAATTATCAATAAAATAAGGCTTATATTTATTGATACCTCCAATAAAATTAGTGTTTAAATATTTAAAAAAAAATTAAAAATACAAACATTTGGACAATATTACATGAGCCTTGAAGTTGATAAACAAGAAATTTCACATAAAAATGGTACAGAGATGGCACAATATGAAATGACTATGAATTATTTATTATTAATCAAGTGTTCAACACAAACATTTGTGAAAATTCTTTGCAGAGAATTGCTTTGTAATTGACTTGTACAGATAACACGTGATACGAGAGTAATTAGTCCACCTAAATATTTTAATTTAGAGGGCTTAAAGGTTCTGAATAAATCTCCATGAATAATATTCTGAAAATTTTGGCAAGCCTATGGGGACCCTATGTTTGTGAGGCCTCCTGGCAACCACCCAGCGTGCCCATGTGTTAAGACAGCCGTGTATAAAGGTAGCAAGTTTAATCTACTGTTATAGCTACGAATGTCTCCAATATCAACTCTGGGTCAACTAAGCAGGTCATCAAAAAGACATAATGAAACATTTTCTGTTATAAAAGTTGATGTGAGAATTAAAAGTGATTTATTACATCAACCACAGCTGCTTCACTCCATGTATGACTAATATAGTTTAGTCTGCTTTTTATTATGCCATTTCTAGTAAATAATTATTGGAGTAGAATAAAGGCAGATGGATTAGTTAGAAGTGTGAGAATAAATTCCTCTCATAGTTTCTTACCATTTTCATTGCTGTTACATTTCAATATAAGTCACCTTAAGGGAAATGAATGCAGATTTGGAGTTAAGGAGGCTTTCATCAGCACATTTGGACGTTTGTAGTCTATTATGCTGAAGATCGAGCTAGTGTTTGGGTTTGAATTGCATGGAAGACCACAGTTGAAAGGATTAACCCCTTTAGGACCAAACTTCTGGAATAAAAGGGAATCATGACATGTCACACATGTCATGTGTCCTTAAGGGTTTAAAGCACAGAAGATGTGTACCTTTAGTTGTTCTATGGGAAACATGTGGCTAAAGTCATTGTGGGATTAGTTCCAGTAACATCTAACAGAAGAAGACTAGGATCAGTGTTCATCAAGGAAGTTTCACAGCATGGTGAAACTGCAATTCTCACATAAAAATTTAACTGATATGTGTTCGATAACTGCAGTGTACAACATACAATAAGTGATGTTCCCATAACGCATTTGTGAATGATCTGTTTGACACTGGTGTATTTTATAACTGAAGGAACACTCAATTGAATATTTTTTTCTTTTCCTTTTCACTATTAAGTAGAAATGCATCCAAAGAAAAGCATGCAATTAAGAAAACTACTTGCAACAGCTGCATATTTGGTGTCTGCAGCCTTTACATGCCTGTGCTGCTGAAGCCATGATGTTCCGCTCACTTCCGATTAATAGACTTTAAATGAGCAGTAATACAGGTTTATACGAGGTTCAGTCTAAGAACTGTTGCAAATGGATTTCAAAAAAGGTTCGCTCCAGAACAGAGGTACCGGAGGGGAGTAGTTTACAGAATGGTCATATGTTTTGCATTGACAAATACTGTAGTCATGAATAATGGTCAAGGTCAAAACCCAAAGTCAGTGAAGTGTGCAATCATAATGGCATCTGAATCAATATTGCAATGCACAGAAAATGATGGCATTGGACCAACAGATCCCTGGTGCCAGAGTTGCCAAACTCACCAGTATAACAATTTGCAGAAATGACAAATGCTATAAAAGAGATTATCCTGATACCAACAAGGTGATGCTCAACTGTGCCTTCTCAAACCTGAGAAAGAATCAGTTATGTAACCAATCATTGAACCAAGGATGCCACCTTGCTTGTATGGGAATAAACCCTTATAAAGGACTTTCCTGTTACGCACATTGAGTAAAATATTACAGAAAAAACAAAAAGCATTATCAAGTCAAAAACATCCTGTAGAATATTGCATATTCTATGTTTCTATTGATTATGCATGTATGTCTGGATTGACTAAAGCAAAAAGCACAATATGGTTTAATGTAAACTTGGCTGTAAATTATACTGAAAGAGTTTTATAAATTTGTATTTCTCTCTGTTTAAAAATATCTGCAAATAAAAATATCAACGTGGAAGATGGAATCATTTAAAATTAGTAACATTTTTGCTCTGGACAGTTGTGCTTCTATCAGTAATTCTCTGTCAATTATGCAAACTATATTTTTCATGTAAATTGACAGGATTTTCTATGTAATTGTTATTTCAAACAATGAATGTCTTAGACAAGAGGGTTGCACTCAATCACAAAAATCACAGGGTGCTAACTGAGTATGGGTCAACATACCCCATAGAATATACATCAAGCTTGATAAAGACCTGGGTACAGGTCGAAACGTTGCGTATCCATTAAAGCTGCTTCAAACGTATCACAGTGAGTGCCTGAGATTTTTTTCTTTAATTATATCCAAAGACATATTATTAAACTTTCATTGATTATGGTACTTTGTGTTTCAGGAAAACCAGAAATATAACTAAATAAATGTGCCTATTTTTCTTTATTTCATGTTCGGATAATTTATAATAAGATTTTGCCAAGCTATTGTAAAATGATCTTTCATTAAACAAATACAGTTTCATACTGAGGGAATCCCTACTGTGACTTGTACTTTTTCTTTTGGTTAACAAACATGTGAATACAAATGAGATAATGTTGGAAATACATCAAATAAAGGAGGTTTTTGTAATCTCAAAAGAAAGCCACAATTCTCATATGGTCCGTCACACCCATTGCATGACAATTTCAGTGCAGGTTGGACAAGGTACTGTCATTATGCCAAAATAGCGTGTGACTTGGATTCAAGTGTTCTCTCAACACCAGCATGAAATGACGCTGGAAAATGTACTGTTTTTATTTCCCTAGGTGGCACTTCGAGGACCTGGTTATGAATACGTGAAGGGGGTCAGTCTGGGAAATGTATTTCTGTTGCTTCCTCTATTGTGTGTATTTGGTGTCTAATTATAAGCTTTAATAATCACATTGTATAATACATCGTTTCTTTGTGCACTGACCTTGTAATCACTTGTCATTAGCAAGAAAATATGTCTACAATTCTTAGATACAATTAAGATGGGAAATTGTGATTGCCGGGAAAGTGAATAGGTCTACTACAGATCATTAGAAGAACAAGAGAATAATGGACTTACTTCCACATAAGCTCTATTATAATAATGAGATATGTCTTACAAATGGACATAACCTATCACTGCAGTGATTATTAAATAACATAAGATTAAGTTTTACAAAGAGGACTTAAAACCTCTGTGAGCATAAATCCACACAAGATGGATTTGTTTAGGACAAAATAAGTAGCCATAACATACACATTTGAATCATCATTTTAAAAAGTTGATTTTAAATGTCCTTGTTAAAAGAGGGCGATATTATTAGGACACTGCATTTGTGAATATGATGTTACTAATGTTGAGGTTGGGAGAGTTAGGTTTGGGCTACCCTTATAGGGTTGGCGGGTTTAGTTTTGGGTAGGATTCTGGCTAAATGATTTGATCATTATCTAAGTTCCATGATGGTTCATGCCTAATGACTTACTCCACTCCCACAGTCTCACTACGAAGTTTCTGACGATGGGGGTTTTGTCAACCAATTAAGGTCCCAGGGAGCAGAAAGTTTCTGAACTCCAGGTAATGCATCAGATAGGACCTTTCAGCACTACTAGAAGCAAAGCATTTGGTAAGGTGAAGGACATTTCTATTAATTTGCGTCATAAAGTCTGAGGGGATGAAAATAAAGAAAGAATTGGATATACAGTCATGAGAAAAAGAAAGTACACCCTCTTTGAATGGTTTTACATATCAGGACATAATAACAATCATCTGTTCCTTAGCAGGTCTTAAAATTAGGTAAATACAATATCAGATGAACAACACATGACATTTTACACAGTGTCATGATTTAATTAACAAACAAAAAAAAGCCAAAATGGAGAAGCCATGTATGAAGAACTAAGTATACCTTATGATCATTGTCCAGTTGCATGACCTGATTTTGGCCAAGCTTTAGCTGTTAGACAGATAGCCTCACATTTGACTCTAGGATACTTTGGTATCCAGAGGCATTTATTGTCGACTCAATGACTGCAAGGTTCCCAGGTTCTGTGACTGCAAAACAAGTCAAAATCATCACCCATCCACTACTGTGCTTGACACTTGGTATGAAGTGTTTGTGCTGATATGCTGTGCTTGGTTTTCGCCAAACTTGGTGTTGTGCATTATACCTAAATATAACATTGTCTTGTCTGTCTTACCTAGATTTCAGTAAGGCTTTTGACACTGTTGCACATAGAAGGCTTATCAATAAACTGCAATCTTTAAGTTTGGATTCAAATATTGTTGAATGGGTAAGGCAGTGGCTGAGTGACAGGCAACAGAGGGTTGTAGTTAATGGAATATATTCGAAGCTTGGACTTGTCACCAGTGGGGTACCTCAGGGATCTGTACTTGGACCCATTCTCTTTAATATTTTTATTAGTGATATTGCAGAAGGTCTTGATGGTAAGGTATGTCTTTTTGCTGATGATACTAAGATATGTAACAGGGTTGATGTTCCAGGAGGGATAAGCCAAATGACAAATGATTTAGGTAAACTAGAAAAATGGTCAGAATTGTGGCAACTGACATTTAATGTGGATAAGTGCAAGATAATGCATCTTGGACGTAAAAACCCAAGGGCAGAGTACAGAATATTTGATAGAGTTCTAACCTCAACATATGAGGAAAGGGATTTAGGGGTGATTATTTCTGATGACTTAAAGGTAGGCAGACAATGTAATAGAGCAGCAGGAAATGCTAGCAGAATGCTTGGTTGTATAGGGAGAGGTATTAGCAGTAGAAAGAGGGAAGTGCTCATGCCATTGTACAGAACACTGGTGAGACCTCACTTGGAGTATTGTACACAGTACTGGAGACCGTATCTTCAGAAGGATATTGATACCTTAGAGAGGGTTCAGAGAAGGGCTACTAAACTGGTTCATGGATTGCGGGATAAAACTTACCAGGAAAGGTTAAAGGATCTTAACATGTATAGCTTGGAGGAAAGACGAGACAGGGGGGATATGATAGAAACATTTAAATATATAAAGGGAATCAACACAGTAAAGGAGGAGACTATATTTAAAAGAAGAAAAACTACCACAACAAGAGGACATAGTCTTAAATTAGAGGGACAAAGATTTAAAAATAATATCAGGAAGTATTACTTTACTGAGAGGGTAGTGGATGCATGGAATAGCCTTCCAGCTGAAGTGGTAGAGGTTAACACAGTAAAGGAGTTTAAGCATGCATGGGATAGGCATAAGGCTATCCTAACTATAAGATAAGGCTAGGGACTAATGAAAGTTTTTAGAAAATTGGGCAGACTAGATGGGCCGACGAATGGTTCTTATCTGCCGTCACATTCTATGTTTCTATGTTTCTATGTTTCTGTCCAAAGGACAATGTTCAAGAAGTCTTGTGGTTTGTTAAGATGCAACTTTGCAAACCTAAGCCATGCTGCCATGTTCTTTTTAGAGAGAAGAAGCTATCTAAAAGGGAACTCTTCCAAACAAACCATACTTGCTCAGTCTTTTTCTAATTATACTATCATGACCTTTAACATTTAACATGCTGACTGAGGCCTGTAGAGTCTGAGTTGTAACTCTTGTTTTTTTTGCAATTTCTCTGAGTATTGCACGGTCTGACCTTGGGGTGAAGTTGCTGGGACGTTCACTCCTGGGAAAATTGGTAACTGTCTTGAGTGGTTTCCACTTTTGAATAATCTTTCCCATTGTGGAATGGTGGTCTTTAATTTGAATTTTGAAATGGCCTTATAATCCTTCCCAGTGCTTCTCTTAGATCATTGCTGATGTCTCCCCTACTTGGCACTGTGTTGGCAAGTAGGGGAGGCAGCTTCAACATGGATGCTGTCAAGGAGGTGGGAGGGTCTGGGAGGGAGGGTCTGCTGGAGATTGGCCGGGATGTGTCAGCTGACCGGAGCTCGCCGCGAACGGTTCGTGACATCTCTACTCCAGACCAACAAACTGCTAAAACGTTGGCTTTTCTAGAGGTGTCACATTTGCTGATCAATTAATCTAGGGCATATGATTAGCAGGGCCTATCTGCTTCTTAATTCCTATGAAAACAGTAATGGTGTACTTAGTTTTTCACACATGGCTTCTCTATTTTGGCTTTTTTTTGTTAAATGTTAAAACATAACACAGTGTAGTATGTCATGTGTTTTTAGACAGGCCAAGGAGCATATGATTGTTATTATGCCCTCATATGTAAAACCATAGACTTCAAAGAGGGTGTACTTTCTTTTTCCCATGATTGTATAATGCAATGAAGTAATAAACAGGAGAAAGAAAATTAACTGAAGAGATTCAAAGATGGTGTGTGCTCATTTTATCTGTGATGACATGTTCAGTGGACAGGCAAGGATAAATAAATAAATAGATAAATACATTTGTTTGTGAATCAGAGAGAGAAAATATTGTGGAGTATGGAGAAACCATTATGTTGCTTGTATTTTGCCTTAATAGTTTCAGAATGAATGAGGAGGGAAAGAGATATTTAGCTCAAGTGATGTTATTGTGACTACTGTCCAAATATTCCTAATCAAAATGCCCAGGCCGCACAGTGCCATGCACCCTCCTTCGCTGCAGGCCGCATTCTAACTACAATATAAGGAAGTTAGAATGAGCATGTTTCTCAACACTAACCATTCATAAAAGCTGGCACAGTTAAACTTCTCACTCCCAGAAGGAAGAGGGAAGAATACTTAAGTTTCATGGAACGAAAGATGAAGACGGACAAGATCATTCAACTTTAACTATTTTTCCATGGAGTGTAAAAAGATCAGGAAATATTGGCACAAAAAACTGGTCTACATCAACACGTTTGTTTTGCCCAGTTTACCATGGTTATTGTCAATAAGTGGCACTAATCATCTTATATCCTGTTAAGTTCTCCCCAGAGAAATAATTTGACAGAAAACAGTTCGAGTCAGGGTCACTATAGTACCAACTGGATATATGGGTTTCATCAGAGTTTCAGTAGAGCTGTAAATGTTACAAAATCCTGAAAGGAAACTGACAAAAATGGAATTGTTAACATATATCTGAATAGTAAATTCATTTAAAAGAATATAAAAGTAATTTGTATATGCTTATGGTGAAAGAACAAATATAATGTGGGTATTGGTAGACAACTCCAGTAAAATAGAGAAAATAGAATGTAAGTAATTAATGGACAAAGTGGATAATTGCTCCAGTCTTGGCTTGATAAATATCTTCTTACTTTGTACTTCATGAACCTTGGGGCGCTTTCATTTAAAATCTGCAGAGAACTTGGGTACAAGTTAATAATATGAGCTAGTACTGTCCTACAGAAAAATTTAATCGACAATCAATATTCTAATGCCAAAATATACACCTTGACCTTTTTACGAATGGTGGACAGCTGCACCTGTAGGAGCACAGAACCAATCTCTACTCCTTTTTCAACCAGTTCTAATTTATGCCAGGCTTGTCTTCTCCTTATTGTGCTGCTTCAGTATCTTCCCCTTATTTAATATTTTTATTTCTTCATTGGCTAAAAATACACAGAAAGCGGATGAAATAAAGGGTGAAAGGAGAAGTAACCCATATTATTAAAAACGCTTAAAATAAGAACACACATTTGCTCTACGTTATATCTAAAACATTCTCTGTAAGAGATGAGACCTATTTAATTCAGCATGCTATAGAGCAGTGCTTCTTAACCTTCTCCTCAAGGCACACCTAACAGTCCAGGACTTAGGGATTACCCGGGAGTGTCTAAAGTGTTTAGGAAAAGAAAAAAAACATCTTAGAGTCTAAGGTGTTTTTAGTTTTTTTTGTTTTCTTTCAACAATTTACACATCTGGGTAATCCCTAAATCCTGAACTATTAGGTGTGCCTCGAGGAGAGGGATGAAGAGCACTGCTATAGAGTATGGCAGCCAGCCAGTCATCTTAGACGTGCTTTACATAATCTACTTTTAAATGGTTACTCCAACCAATAAAAGTGTTTCGATAAGATGCTGTTTTTGGATGGATAAGGATCACTGGCATGGTCCCAACATAAAAAAAACAAAACAACATAAAAAAACAAGACAAAAAAAAAAGCCAAATGAGTTCCGGGTTGTCCAATTTCAATTCTTTGCAAATTCCAGAATTGCATCGATTGACTGATAATCAACTGACTCTTAGCCAATGAATGTCAAATGATACCAATAAGTATGCACATAAAATCTCCCTTTATTCTCTTTTACCAGAAGGAAGCTATACTAATCGCTGGGAGAATTGATCTAATGTTTTATTGTAAAGCAGAAAACCACATTTCTCCATAATCACAGTTGGAAATTCAAATACTCATTTTACTTTTTGGGCAATGATACCTGTCATTAAAAAAAGTTAAATTGGAGTAGATAAAGACTGTTCAAATGGAAACTTATCCTTTTTATGTGAAATTAGTTTTCGCTAAAAGAATGTTCACATTCTGATCCAAAGAATCTGAGAAGTATTCGTACCACATTCCACTTCATCGAATAGTCAGTTTGGCAATATCAGTTATTCCTCTCTGATCATTTTTTTTTTTGCCAAGAAAGCAAAATGGAATAAAAGGCTGTATATTTCGTATTTTAAAGTATATTTTAAAACTCATCAGAAAAATCATTTAGAATTAATATATTTTATTTTGTCTTATAAATATTGACCAGTCATGTTTGCCAACACAGCAACTCACTTGTAAGTAATTTGCTAGGAAATTTGCAGGGTACCTTTCATACAATTTATATAATTTTAGTGCTCATTAAAACCATAGACACTCTTATGCGCTGATTGAAGGACCACTCCAAGCTCTAGAACCATTACTAGTAGTTACAGTGCCAGGTAAGCCGAAGCACTCTCACAGGGTAAGTAGTCAAATTATTTGCAAATGGTTTGACAACTTACCTGTGTCTGTCAGACACTGCCTCAGTCTCCAGGAGAAAACTGAAGCTCCTGCACTGAGATTCCCTTAGCTCTTCTAAACTAAGCTCTACAGTGTAAATCCAGCTAATTGGCTGATAGGGTCAGCGGAGGGCACACAATGAGCTAAGCCCTGGTTAGAGTTTCTGGCTCTCCTGAAGGATGTGACCAGTGCCTAATGGATCCCAGGTAAGTTGTCAAACTGTGCATGAAATGGGGCTTTAATAAAAAGAAAAAAAAAGAAACGCACACTAAATCTATTTTTCTTAAATAAAATAAAATAATAAAAAAAATAATATTAAAAATGAGCAACCAACTAGATTGCATATTCATACATGACAAATGTAAAGTGCCAAAGGCAAGACATTTAATCGGTAACATGGCATAAAAAATACTAAAAACTGATTGTTGATTAATTTTGTTAAAATTATAGCATAACATTTGCACAGTTTCCTTCCCCCTCCGCCCCAAGTGATTATTTTTTAATTTATTTATTATTTATTTATTTATTTATTTATTTATGTGGTGTAAATTTTAGGTGAAAGTTTGCTATGAGGCTAAAAAAAAAGTAAACAAGATAAAACTGCTGACCCCTAATGGTGAAATAAAGAAATGCACCACATGTGACATTGTGCAATGATAATTAGGCAAATTGTGGTTCAGAAGAGAAATAATATTAAATATAAAAGCTAGCATCAGCCGCGGATGTAAATATTACTTTCTTTTTAATATGCAGCATTACACAAGAATTGTCTAAAAAAATGGTATGAAACGTTACAAAGAAATGAGAATGTCTGGCCGAGTCCTGTTGATTGATGTGTATCAGTCATGTTTCTTCAAGTTAGTTTAATAAATCATAATATTAGGCTTTGGCCTCTATTTAATATTGAAATTATTTATTTTTTTTTAAATTTTTTGTCAATCTGTCTTTTATTGAGACATAAGTGCATAACGGTACAGAAAAGAAAAGGGGAGTTAAAGCATGCAAACAAATGTCTAAAACGTTATTGGTATATACACTCCAGAGTAAATTGTCTCCGTTTTGTACGTATAATAAACATGCCAGATCAGCACCTCTACATGTCATGAGAAACAAACTAGACAGGTCGACATGCTATATAGAGTGAAACAGGTTATCTATAATTAATGTAATCGGGCCAGGTAAACTTGTCCAGGCACAGTGAAGTATAATTATCCAGGGAAGAGACATGCTGAGC
Organism: Pelobates cultripes; assembly: GCA_933207985.1. NCBI lineage: Eukaryota > Metazoa > Chordata > Amphibia > Anura > Pelobatidae > Pelobates > Pelobates cultripes. The sequence continues at coordinate 375,663,203 of OW240912.1, forward strand.
TAAACATATATGGGTATGGAAATGTTTTTTAAGCAAATTCAGATTATAGTCCCCCCCAAATACAGGTTGATTTACGTGGCAGCCTTATTAGCCATGCTTTTCATTTTATGTTATTTTAAACTTATTTCTGTTTCCTGTGTTATTTTATATACAGTAAAGTTTATACTTGTTTTCAATATATTGGATATCCTGGTTATTGAAGGGCTGAAAAGGAGCTATCCTGTCTAGAAAATTCGAAAGCCAGAATAAGCTTATTATGCATCTGCCATTGAAGTCAGAGCCAGCTTCATGTGGCTCTGCATATTGTGAGTGACCCAATACCTTCAAATGGATCATTTTTTCCTTGTGTAACAGTATTATACTATGTATATGTTTCTATTGTAGGAAGATCAGGAGGTGTTCCACTCACTATACTAAGTATAAAGCAAAATATTGTATATTTTCTTTGCACCCCCCTATACTCTTTTCCTTCACTTTATATCTGAGTGCCATTTAGTGATTTTGAGCACTGGGGGTAGTTGCCTATTCTTTGGTGTTAAGCGCCAATCCACCATTTTTCTATTGTGTTTGTACTTTATTAGCCATGCTGCTGAATTCAATTTTGCTCAGAAGTCAGAGTAAATATCTGTGATGTTTGCTATCATACATCAAAGGCTGGCTTCCTAGTGGAACTGAGTTTAGCCAAAAGATCTGCGGGCTGCGGCTTTAGCATGATAGCTTAGAAAACGAGTGAAATAGCAGCTGCAGCAACACTGTGTCACTATGTACTATTTAATCAGCAATAAATAAATAAATGTCTTAGAGTCTGGTCTATTTATCAAAAGATGAAATATAGTTCATAGTTACATGGTCAAAAATTAAGGCAACAAACCCAGATTGAAGCGCTTTCCGATTTTGCAACAAACAAACAAACAAACCTTCTTGATCCTAGAATGGCAGTCAGATATTTCTTTGGATTTAAGAAACTATTACCCCATTATTAAAAATTATATCCCTGAATATTATATTTAAGTATTAAGTAGCTGATCCTGTTGCAGTTTAAACATCTGTACAGACTTTAATAAAACCACCTCTTCAGGCAGAGATTTCCACATCCTTATTGTTTTTACCATTGCTTTATTAAGTGGCAAAATTATATTTTAATACAAAGAATTAATGCCCCTATTTATACATGACAGTACGTCACTGGCCTTAGCCACTGCTGATTGACATTGCACATTGTTGCCTAGCTTGTTGTAGATAACAATTCCCAAATCCTTCTTGTGTGTTGTTAGCCCTAATTCACTACTGTTTAGGGTGTAAGTTGCTTGTGCATTCTTTACCCTGAAGTGCATAAATTTGCATTTATATACATTACATTTCATCTGCCGTTTGAGTGCCCAGTCCCCCAATCTACCTAAATCCCTCTGCAGCAAAGTAATACCATGCTCACATTTTATTACTTACTTACAGAGTTTAGTGTCATCTGCAAACACTGAAGCATGACTTTCAATGCCTACTTGAACCATGAGGGACGTGCTATTGACCTCTCTATTCAGGGGTCATCATTGGCTCTTAGCACCAGGGAGTGGGGTTACAGCGCCCCCAGGTGAGAAAAGCAAGAAGCCATCTTGGATGTAACACAGAGAGAGCACGGCAGTATCAGCTCCTGTCCCTTGCCAAATGTAAGTTTATATTATCTTTTTCTATCCCACAATAGTCTCAATGTCCAACTGAGGTCTGATTAAAGGGACACTGTAGTCTGCATAGCAACTGCATTTAAATGAAGTTGTTATGATGCCAGGACACCCCCAGGTGCACTCTTACCATCAGTTATTAAACCATCCTCAAACAGTTCAACCGCAAAGTTTGCCTGCAGTACCCATTTTCAAGTCCACCAGGCGGCATCCAGCTTCAGAATTTTGGTTAATCCCTGTTCCATTGATAAAATTTGCATTTATTTTTTATCAATGGGGAGCTACTGACCGCTCTAAGCCAAACAGCAGTACCCCTGCCCAGTGGCACTCCGTGCTTCCTGTAACTGAGATTCTTTGAGGGTTAACCTTTTGAGAGTGTGCACAGGGGCCTCCTGACACCATCACAACTTTATTTAGATTAAGTTTTTATGGTGACCAGAGTGTTCCTTTAAGCAAGGAAATTTACTCAAATATATTAATAATACATATAAAGCCAGGGAAGCCCAATGGTGACAAACAAAGGGAGGAAAAATGCAGGCATTTCTAACACTGTGCTGCCTGTTACTAGTAGTTTTTGTTGTCGTCATTCTCTTTTTGTATTGAGACAGATGCGAGAGACAATACAATCAAACAGGAGTCAGAGCAAGAGTGTACAAATATAGCTGAGCTTAGCATATATAAAATGAAAGTCATGACTACATCAGCACCTAAAGGCAGGTGAAATTTGAATCCTAGGTAGGATAGCCTAATTTAAAAAATAATAATGATGGAGTGCTAGGCATATGTTGAAATTGGGGAGCCACTCTGAATAATTACAGACTCACTGGCATGCAATGCTAGGTGAGAGCACTGGATGCACAAAATAAGACTACGTAAAAGCAATATGTGCTCTAGGAATACCATGTCAGTCCAGCCACAGTATAAAACTAAAACAGAAATGAATCCTGAGGACCTAAAGCATAAAGCCGATGGACATGGGGATGTAAGTATCTGCCTTATATGAGCTGTGAGGCCTAAAGAGTGAAGGGGGCCCCTGGCCCTGTAGTTAGGAGGGAGCTCATCCTATGCCCATTAGCCAGTATAGTCTGCCCAGCGGTCTCCAAAGTCTCCATTGCCCCAGAGAACTGCACCACCAGCCCCAGTCTCTGGCAGAGTCCTGCACTAGATCCTTACTGGTCTGATCTCCCAATACAGTCCAGACAGGATCTCAGATTCTACTTGCAGATCACTGGCTTCTATGCTGGATACATGCAACCACTGCAGATTAATTATATTGCACAATGCACAGGTCATCAGTATCCTGCTGCTTTAAAATTGTGTACACTGTGTGCTGAGAGCTAATAGTGAGTCAGGAGTAGCTGACATGTTTCATAAGAGGAGTACAATTTACTATAAAGCTAAAGTTATCATAGAAGGAGCACTACAGAAGATGAAGTCAGGAAAGGGAAAAGCTAAGAAAGGACAAGAACGATAGAAGTTAGACAGAGAGAGAGAGAGAGCTGGTACATTATACAGAAACCTTATATTGTTTCAATATCCCTGTATTGTAGCTCACAGTGACCCCTGCTGTGTGGGATAGTTATTGGTGTAGCTCCTTATTGTATCTTTGTATTTTACTCAGTATGGGTATCTCTGTAGTCTACCCAGCTCTGCGTATTTTATAGATATATTTGTGTTGTGAACATGCTGTGAATATCTATGTATTATGCTCACACCCATCTATTGTGTTAGTATAGGGTGGGCCAAAATTTAGAGAAGGATTTGACAAGAAAACTTATTTGTTAATAGTTAATTTTTGTTGCAGATACATATTATAACTGAATATAGAAAAGGTAATTCAAGTAAGGTAGCACCTATGAAAGTAAGATATACAAAATAACTTAGTATATAAAAAAAATAAGATAAATATAAAAAATAACCAAAATGAGTCCAGGTGATTTGGCAATAGTCCAAATGAGATAGTTCAAAATAGTAGAAGAGGGTCTTTGTGGAACAGCAAACTGGCTATGATGGTGGTGGTGTCACGGAATGAAACCTGGAATCCAATGGGACATATGAAAAATAAGCAGAAAAGGAGAACTCCAATGGTATGGTATGTCTGTACACTTAATGCAGAAGGTATATAAATAGAATATTACTCACAATTTCCAGAGCTACAACCCAGCTCTGATATTGAAAGCGTGTAGTGGAACAATCTCCACTCAAGGATATATGATGTTCTTCTAGCTTTTTATCTTGAGTAACAGCAAAGTGATCCAACCCAGAAAATAAAAGAGGGTAGAATATAGTGCTCACTGTATCTTTACGGGTGTGAATAAAATGTATAAAATTGTACTTACAATTTGCCGAGCAGACTCACTGCTCGGTGTACAGCTTATGGGCAGTATAATCCCCACCTAGGGATTCTTGGTACTTCTGCAAGGAAAGGAGCAGAGGAATGCCCTCTGCTCCTTTCCTTGCAGAAGTACCAATTGTGGTTTCAACAGGATGGGGTTACTGCCCATAAAGTCAGGGCCACAATGGACAACTGTTCAGTGAGCGAATTATTTCAAGAAATTCCCAGATTAACTGGCCGACACATTTGCATAACGTTTCCGCTTCTGATCACTTCCTGGGAGATATCTGAAATACCATGAGCACACCACAACAGTACCATGAGCACACCACATCAGGTTATCTTGTTGTGATTCACAGATGGAGAATATGGACCACAGAATAGTCCAGTTGCCTCAGGCTTTACAAACAAACATGTCCTGAACTTCTTGTCTCCAGGCAGAGTTAAAAACTATACCTGTTGAGTGCTGGGTATCCTCTATGCCAGAAGCAGAAGCTTCTTAGGCACCTCCACACACCTAACACTTCCTCTTAGATACAGAGGTAAATCCTCACAGCGCTAATGATTCCTGAACTTTAATGTTTTTCCACTTTCAAGTGTCTCCTAAACACTTAATTTCTGACAGAGCCAAAGTGAGTTTGATTATGAAGCTGCCTTTTGATAAAGCCTTATCATGGGCCAATTTCTTGTGGGAAAATGGTAACTACAGTGTATTAGATTACCAAAAATTCACAACTGTTTTATGCAATGTGTTTGACCCTCCCAACAGAGCTAAAAATTCTACTAAAGCCCTTATGAGAATAAAGCAAGGTTCTAGATTTGAGGCAATATACCCCTAAGCCTCAGAAGGAGAATTGGAATAATAGTGTGCGTGTGACAGCTTTTTTTGAGCTACGATTTTGCAGAATTAAGTTTCTGCAAGAGATTTACCATAAGACCATGGATCTGATGATATTGTCCCCTAACAATCTCCTTGAACTCTGCCTGATTCTTTTGCATTTCCTGAAAAGAATATTCAGGAATATAATAAATGTGTTTTCTGAGGTTATTCGACCATGGTTGTTGATCAAAGAAAAAAAATCTGCAACTGTGGAGTCAAATATGATTTTTCCTCTTCCTTTTGTGGCTTAATTTGCTATCAGCTCAAATAATGTATTTTTGCCATCTCTTGGATCACAAGGATAAAACAACGTGTTGTAAAAGTAGACATAGAAGGACATGAGTCTTTTTTCAATCTAGATTACTATGTGACTCTGTAATGTAATCATACTTCAGGATTGCTTGATCCTGGAGTGGCAACTTTCAAAACTTTTTGCTAAAGCCCCACAGTTGTCACTGCCCACAGAGTGACGGAGACCCTGGACCTTAGAGGTCATAGATGGAAAACATTTATACATCGCTAGAATCACTCATAAAACTCTAGAGATGTAGTTAACAGTAGGTTTATTACACATAAAGACTTTTATACATCATGTTATGTTTTTTTTCTTCTTTTTTGCCCCTTAGTTCTGGGGTTTCCTTTCTTACGTGGCATAATCCAGTCACAGGCTGTGGGTCAGGTGCAGTGGTTCTCATTCTTCTGATCTTGACCCATAAATGGTTTCTTTCAATCATTGTCTTCATTGTTTGATATAATATTTATAACAAGATGCAGGCCATTTCCCATAATTAAATCTGTTTCTACTACTGAGTTTAATTACGGTCAGTCTGTACTTTACTACTTCATGAAAGAACGGCAAACCCAACATCTGCTTTTCCTGGCAATGCATATATTTGCAAAATTTGGAATTTTAAAAGTGGATTAATATGTAGGACATTACAAAATCCATGTGTTGCGATCAGGATGTCTACTAGACGGTCTTACAAATATGTTGTATCACATATCATGCAGATAATAAGAATCACATCGTTTCCGCATAGTTTACAGCTGGTGAAAACTAATGGTAAACACGGAACCACATGTACAATTGTAGAGAAATCTGTTGGGTAATATCTCATATATATGTAAATTCACCTGATTGTAACCCAGTTATCCAATTATTTGTGCCATTGGTTGTTTACGTTTGATGATTTGCACCCCAGGCCTTTAAAAAAATAAAAAAATAAAAATAATTTAAAAATAAATAAATATATATATATACATATATATATATGTATATATATTAAAAATGAATTTCCCCAAGTGAGTAGCTCATTTAGTAGACAGTTGGTTGTGAGAGTAGGACCTGCCAAGAATGGGGTACATTGACGTTGTGGCAGGCTTATGCAATATATGATCATCTAATGTAACTAAACCCCCATTATTTTTTGCCTCGATTAGGTGTTTTTAATAAAACTAGCAAAATCTGTCAGCACCAAAGTAGCTGTTTAGTAGATAAAGGAGTGCGCTAGATTTTCATTTTTACTGTACTTATTGGCCACCAGCAGCACCCCATTTAACCCCTTAAGGACACATGTGTGACATGTCATGATTCCCTTTTATTCCAGAAGTTTGGTCCTTAATGGGTTAAGCATGTTCAGTTGGGTGCAGCCAGCCCCTTGTTTTCATATATATATTCCTTTTATTGGTATAATTAAAGTAGTTTAATAGTTTCTTTTTTGCTCAATACATTTGTTTGCTCCTGACCACTACATAGAATTAGACTAGAACACATACTGTGTTATTAATTAAATTTAAGTACTGTCTTTTACTATTTTCCTTTTACAAATTTATAGAAAGTATTTAAAAATTTCTTTAATCCCTAGAAAATTAATCTTTGCAAGGACATATACTTGTGAAAGCAAGTACCGTATATACTCGAGTATAAGCCGACCCGAATATAAGCCGAGGCCCCTAATTTTACCACAAAAAACTGGGAAAACTTATTGACTCGAGTATAAGCCTAGGGTGGGAAATGCAGCAGCTACTGGTAAATTTCTAAATAAAATTAGATCCCAATAAAATTACATTAATTGAATATTTATTTACAGTGTGTGTATAGAATGAATGCAGAGTGTGTGTTTGTGTGTTGTGTGTGTATATAATGAATGCAGAGTGTGTTTTTGTGTGTTGTGTGTGTATATAATGAATACAGAGTGTGTGTTTGTGTTGTGTGTGTATATAATGAATGCAGACTGTGTGTTTGTGTGTGTATATAATGAATGCAGTGTGTGTTTGTCTGTTGTGTGTGTATAAAATGAATGCTGTGTGTATACAATGCAGTGTGTGTTTGTGTGAATGCAGTGTGTGTGTTTGTGCAGTGTGTGTAAACTGGGTGATGGGAGGGCATTTTTATTTAAAAAATTTTATTTTAATATTATTATTTTAATATTATTATTTTATTTTAATATTATTATTTTATTATATTATTATTATTATATTATTATTATTTTAATATTTGCATTATTTTTTGTTTAATGTTTTTTTGTCCCCCCTCCCTGGCCAGGCAACAAGTAGGGAGGGGGGACAAAAAACATTTAAAAAAAAAATAATGCAAATATTAAAATAATTATAATATAATAATATAATAAGAAAATAATAATATTAAGTGCAGTGGGGGGGGCTGGCAGTGAGCAGTTACTTACCTTCCTGCAACTCCTGTCAACTCCCTTCTCTTCCGTGCAGCTCCCGTGTCAGCTCCGTTCTGCTCACAGTGTAAATCTCGCGACACCCGCGGGTCTCGCAAAACTTACACTGTAAGCAGAGCGGAGCTGACCGGGGAGCTGCACGGAGGAGAAGGGAGCTGACAGGAGTTGCAGGAAGGTAAGTAACAGCTAGCTGTCAGCCCCCAACAGGACCACCGGGCTTGTAATGAGCCCGGCGGTCCTGCTCTGTATTATGGCAATGTAAGTTGCCATAATACAGACATTGACTCGAGTATAAGCCGATTGGGGGTTTTTCAGCACAAAAAATGTGCCGAAAAACTCGGCTTATACTCGAGTATATACGGTAGGTTGTACTCACCTAAACATGCACATATTATAAGGGTGCTACTGGGACCAATTGATACAACATACACAATCCACTCACTCATCTGAACATCAGCTTCAAAGCTCACAACATTTTATATTTTTTTTATAAAAACCTGACTTAAGTAAAACGATGAGGATTTAGTCACAGTATATGATCATATGTTGCATATTCCTTCCACAATGTCAATGTACCCCATTATTGTAGATCCTATCTAGCAACCTAAATCCTGCTTCTGTAAGATTAATCTAATGAATAAAATAAAGTGAAAACAAACTTGTTATGCAATTTACAAATGTATTAAAAAGAAGAAGAAAAAAACGAATATCACATTGACATAAGTATACCGACCATTTGCTATTGTACTTAAAATTTAGCTCAGATGCATCACGCTTGTCTGGATGATCCTTGAGAAGTTGTCACGATTCTATGTTTTCTTCCTAGATTTCTGATCTCTTCAGTCTGGACTCTGGAGCAGTGCTTCACATTGCCACTAATTTTCTGTGGTGCAATTGTAGGCTACTATACGTACACAGAAGAGATCTGACTCTGTCCCTGGCTGACCCTATTTTGTCATTATCTCCTCCCTATTTAGTTTGTTTTGTTTCAGGTTCATTTATTTTGTTTTGTTATTTTGGTCCCTGTATCCAGCTTGCTAAAACCCATGCTTCCTGGGTCCTTTTACTGAAAAACATGCACAGGGGTACTGTGTCCTTTGGTACCGGAGCTCCTGTGTTCCAGAGCTTGCTGCTATCCTGTGCAAACCCTCACTGTATCCAAAGGTCCTGCTCCCTGATTCCAGAGGTCCTGTTCCCTCTATCCATATGCTCTGCTCTGGATTATTTTGAGTTCAGTTTTCCATTTGTTAATCTTTTGTGTTCTTTCATGTAATACACGTATTTTCCCTCTCTACATTGTGTGTATTCTGGTGGCTGCTGCTTTGGTCAGCATACCTTCCCAACCAAATCTTGACAGATGTTTCTACACTTTGAGTCCACAAGAGGCAAGTTAAATCGATTGGACATGATTTGGAAAGGCGCACTCTTGTCTCTATAACATCTTACAGCTGTAAATATTTCAGTAATAAAAACGAAACCACGAGTTCAAAGGAACTGCCTCCAGAACTTATCTACAGGATTGTGTTATACACAGATCTGGAGAAGGCTATAAAATATGGTTGTATTGAAGGTTCCCAAAAACACAGTGGCCTCATAATTCTTAAATAGAAGATGTTTGAAACAACCAGGATTGTTCCTAGAGCTGCCCAAACTGAGCAATCTGTGGAGAAGGGCCTTGGTAAGAGAGGTGAAACCCACTCTGGGTGTACTCCAGAGATCATGGGTGGAGGTGGGAGAAACTTGCTGAAGACAACCATGAAAACCTGATTTAGTTTGGCCACTTTAGTCACGTTTTGCCAGTGATCATACCATGATGAGGCGGTGTAGGGGGGGAGAAGGGTCCACTCAGAGTGGATAAGTGAGAACTATAGAAACTTTTATCCTGCATCATGATTTTTCTGAGAGCTGATTGAGCTTATTTTCTAGGAATGAATATGCATTGGCCAATGAATTATGGGTGTCTATTATTTATTTGGCTTTCTCCTCCAGATAAGCCATACGATCTTCTATGGACTGGATATCTGCCCTGACATCGCGGACAAGTTTCGAATTCCGCTTGGAGAGAGATTTGCACTCCCCTCCTACCTAATTTACCTACTGGTCCAGACATACTTCTGGTTCTGGACTTCCGGTTCCCAGAAGGTGTGCAGCAGTTCTCCTGACAGCTCGAGCCCTAAACGTTGTCCCCCCCTTTCACGTCGGTTCCCGACCGAGGGTGAGTAGACAGGCCGGTATCATTGTACCGGTTTGCATACCACACACAGCCTGACCCGCCGAGGTCCACGGCTGAGGTTTGGGGACTCACGTATGGGGGATCACAGAGTTTTTCACCCCCGGGGTCTCGAGCCTTGCTCAGACCGCCCTCCCCCACCCTCTAGATAGGAGCCGGTTCACAGCATAGGTGGATCCGGCTCCTAACACACTCCCACACTCCCGGTGAGCAGGGGGGCTCGGGAAATATACACACTTCCCCAGGTCACCCTGCAACCAGGGGCCAGTTCACATTGCATCTGGACCCAGATCCACCCCCACCCCCTTACCTAGCATCTAGGCTGTTACGTAATTACAGATTACAGAGGCAACCATGACCTTATCATACCATGGCCAATTATTCACAACCACACTCTTTACATGTTACATACGACCCACCAAAGGGCTATCCACTATAGCATTATGGCAGCCCCTCATCTGGGCTATTACTTACGGCATAGGAATTACAATTTTGACATAATTGTGCAATTTTGTCACAACCTACTACAGCATGCCTCTACATGGGGCCCTCACTAGGCCATCACTCTCATGTTACTTACGACCCACCGCAAGCAATCTACTACGACTCAATTTCGGCCCACAGATGGGCAATTACATACGACTACGGTCACGTTAGACCACTCAAATCCTCCCTATACGGCCCTTTCTCTGCATTTGCAACTCCAGTCACAGACACTTACGGGATCTCCAATATTAATTCCCGCTGGAAACATAGGAATGTCCCGCATACTTCATTCATATTTCAGGTTCTTCTAGCGAAAGGACGCCCAGCGGGAACTCACCTAGGCACAATATATTTAGGTGTCTCTTCCCTATACATATCTATGTCTTCAACTAGGGTCATCTACATATGTAGTCACCCTGATGCAGCGGCTTACACAGGGCTTGCTGCAATCTCAGGGGACAGTTGGCTATAGGGTAGGTGGCCAGGAAAGTAAGCCAGATCGAAGAGTTCCTTAAGAACTCTGCACGCTTCAAGGTGTATCCCAGCAAGGTGTATAGCAGCAACATAGGGTCATTCATGGGCAAGCAGACCGGTTCGAGGTCTCTGACAGTTTGTCAATTTGCCACGTCACACACAAGTCCGGTCTTGTATCCCTTGGTATGAATTCATCAGTCGACTAACGTAGGGGAAGCCTGTCAATTTTATCTGGTGTGTTACCACGTACCAGGCATTTACAATACAGCTGCTGACCAGCTATCGAGTCTTCAGTTTCAGGCGTTCAGGAGGTCCCTAACAACTGCCTCACCGATAACCATGATCGCTCCCAGCACCAAGAATTACCTATGGAATAGAAGAGTTGCTAAGTTACCACAGGAATTCACACAGTTGGCCCTCAAAGACTACGCACACTGCTATGACAGACCTTACTGCATATATCGAAGTTCATGTCAGATCACCACCTTACAAACTGGTTCAAGAATAGAACGTTGGGGGCTTTCGCCACTTTTGGCCACATCAAAATTTACATGTCACACACACTATTAAATTATATCTCCTGGGCATTCAACACCACATGTTTTCAGTTACAAACACCATTCTCAAAAACCGCCATATACTAGGCTTTTATGGTTTCCTATGACCCAGAGAATTTACAATCACAGGGCAACTCGATTCCAAGCTTTGCCTACAGTATGCTAACCTGTACAAATACAGGATCACTACGTATTAAGCTTACCATCAACTAAGACCAGCCAGAGGGGTCACTTATTCAGTACTACCCCACCAACAACGCATACCTCAGCTGTCACAGAAATGAAGGAATGCATTTGTGAAATGTCATCGTAATACGCTAACTCCATGTCTTGTGTTTTCATAATAAATATCTTTGATAACCCTATATGGGTATTCCTTTTTGCCCATTTATTTACAGGCCTACCACAAACGTCGGTTTCGGCACACCTCTACCGACTTTTTATTATTGTGATAAGTATACTCACTAGCTATTTCATACTATACTGAAATGGCCCCGAACACAAATAGAGCTTAATATGATCCACATATGTAATAGAAATGCACGCACTCGCCATGCCACAGATGGGGGCATTTGTACTAAACAGTAAGTAGCCAGCGGTTGCTCAATGTAATTATAAACTAACAACTGAACAAATATCGGCATCATGTGGGGTTTCAAATGTAATAATGGGGAGTAGACAGGTCAAAGTGGGTGGTGATTAGTAATTAGAAGAAGTAGTGAGGACATGCTAGTGTCCTATCAGCCGATGAGGCTATGACAATCCATAGTCGGTGGATTGGTGAGGGCTATAATTAAAATAAATGTGGGGATCTGGTATTCCACTCAACACCATCCCATGTGTGGTGGATGGGAGCTGTTAAATAAATAGAGAGGGGTGGGCATACTATTACCAGTTCTTCCCAATCACGTACCTGGGGTGTCTAGGGGTTCCCAAACACTAGCCACCCACCAATTAATAAATACTGCCTTGCCCTCTCAGAATTGGAATGTGCTTGCTCACTGTTTAGCTTACATGCCCCTCCCCATGGCATTGTGAGTGGTGGCATAAACTTCCCTTGTACTAATGTGGGGATCATATAGCCATCTTTTGCATTTTTTTTAACTATTTGCGTGCTGACTGCTAGTGCTAAGAGTAAAAAAAAGCATTTTTTAAAAAATCCGGTGAGGTCATTTCTTGGGCATAATGTGCCTGATATATTAAAGATTCATTGACTCACAATGAATCATAAAGAGGAATGAGAATATTATACTAAGTAAATACAAATTGCCTTGAAAATGTGTTCATGTGGGTCAGTAATAATTTTCTATAAAATAAATGATTTAAAGGGACACTACCCTGCCCTAATACAAAATAAATAAAGAATCACTGTTTAGTAGATATACCCCAAATGAAAACTTGCATGCCTTTATTTATGTATTTTTTCGTTGGGGATATAGCTAAAATCAGTTTACAAAACCTGCAGATCTCTTCTCCACTGCCTTTGCAAGCTCTACCCTTCTAACCCGGCCCAGACTTTCTGTGGTTGTCCAATCACAGACTTTCCAATGAAGCTCAATGAGAAGTCTTTGCAAGGCAGGTGCTCTGAGTAATTGCTGCCTCTTGAGGTCAGCTGCATTGAGCTAACGAAACCAGGAAGTAACATTACCTGGTGTCTGCTTGAAAGTCAAGGGGGTGTAACCAGGTTAATTTATAAAAGTGTTATTTCTATTTAAATATGCACTTTTTGCAAAATAAAAAAGGGGACACACTCTTCACACATAAAGCTTTTCAGCAAGCTAACGTTGTTCTGGGTTCTGGAGTGACCCTTTAAGTGGTTAACATTATATTAGAAATTTATATAAAATTATTTTTAAAAAATATTTCACTCCTAACTCTACAATTGCGAAACACATATAATAGTCATGGAAAGTCCCTACATATGTAGATAATAGGTGTTATCCTTTATCCCTGCGAAAGAAGGGGGAGTTTTTGGGATGTGAGTAATATCATATGCAAATGATTAATTCCTGCTATTTTCCTCGTTATAGTAAATACATGCATTTTATATACACTGCTCAAAAAAATGAAGGGAACACTTAAACACAATGTAACCGCAAGTCAATCACACTTCTGTGAAATCAAACGGTCCACTTAGGAAGCAACACTGAGTGACAATCAATTTCACATGTTGTTGTGCAAATGGGATAGACAACAGGTGGAAATTATAGGCAATTAGCAAGACACCCCCAATAAAGTAGTGGTTCTGCAGGTGGTGACCACAGACCACTTCTCAGTTCCTATACTTCCTGGCTGATGTTTTGGTCACTTTTGAATGCTAGCAGTGCTTTCACTCTAGTGGTAGCATGAGACTGAGTCTACAACCACACAAGTGGCACAGGTAGTGCAGCTCATCCAGGATGGCACATCAATTCGAGCTGTGGCAAGAAGGTTTGCTGTGTCTGTCAGCGTAGTGTCCAGAGCATGGAGGCGCTACCAGGAGACAGGCCAGTACATCAGGAGACGTGGAGGAGGCCGTAGGAGGGCAACAACCCAGCAGCAGGACCGCTACCTCTGCCTTTGTGCAAGGAGGAACAGGAGGAGCACTGCCAGAGCCCTGCAAAACGACCTCCAGCAGGCCACAAATGTGCGTGTGTCTGCTCAAATGGTCAGAAACAGACTCCATGAGGGTAGTGTGAGGGCCCGACGTCCACAGGTGGGGGTTGTGCTTACAGCCCAACACCGAGCAGGACATTTGGCATTTGCGAGAGAACACCAAGATTGACAAATTCGCCACTGGTGCCCTGTGCTCTTCACAGATGAAAGCAGGTTCACACTGAGCACATGTGACAGAGGTGACAGAGTCTGGAGACGCCGTGGAGAACATTCTGCTGCCTGCAACATCCTCCAGCATGACCGGTTTTTGCAGTGGGTCAGTAATGGTGTGGGGTGGCATTTCTTTGGGGGGCTGCACAGCCCTCCATGTGCTCGCCTGAGGTAGCCTGACCACCATTAGGTACCGAGATGAGATCCTCAGACCCCTTGTGAGACCATATGCTGGTGCGGTTGGCCCTGGGTTCCTCCTAATGCAAGACAATGCTAGATCTCATGTGGCTGGAGTGTGTCAGCAGTTCCTTCAAGACGAAGGCATTGATGCTATGACTGGCCCGCCCGTTCCCCAGACCTGAATCCAATTGAGAACATCTGGGACATCCACCAACGTCACGTTGCACCACAGACTGTCCAGGAGTTGGCAGATGCTTTAGTCCAGGTCTGGGAGGAGATCCCTCGGGAGACCATCCGCCACCTCATCAGAAGCATGCACAGGTGTTGTAGGGAGGTTATACAGGCACGTGGAGGCCACACACACTAGTGAGCCTCATTTTGACTTGTTTTAAGGACATTACATCAAAGTTGGATCAGCCTGTAGTGTGTTTTTACACGTGAATTTTAAGTGTAACTCCAAATCCAGACCTCCATGGGTTGAAAAATGATTTCCATTTTTTTAATTTTTGTGTGATTTTGTTGTCAGTACATTCAACTATGTAAAGAACAAAGTATTTCAGAAGAATATTTAATTCATTCAGATCTAGGATGTGTTATTTTTGTTTTCCATTTATTTTTTTGAGCAGTGTATATATATATATATATATATATATGAATATCTTTCCTGGCTAATCATGGCAGCATATACACATGGGTTAGCTCCTCCCCTACAGCCGATTGGACAGGAAAACCACCAAGGTTTTAAAAGGAGGCTCCATCCCTAAGGTCCTCAGTCTTTTTCCTGTCCCACAGCACCATTTCTTGGAACTACCAGGTCCAGAAGTATTTTTTTACATGCTAGGACCAGAATGCTCAGGTTCAGGATACACTGGCTCAAATTTAGAATTTTAGTCTGATGTACATATTTTCCTGTTTTTGACCTTCTTAAAAAGGCAATGCAAAAGGTGACAGTGGAAGACTGTGTCGACTCTAATTCCTATGATGAATAAGATGATTCTGGAACCTCCAAGGGAAATTCCTGTACGTCCAGACCTATTACAAGGCCCCATGACACACCAGGATCCTCAAGTTCTGGTGTTGATGCGGGAGTCCATATTAGTATAGGCATCCCTGAGACGGTCATTGAGATCCTCTTACAATCCTATACAGGCTTTACTAAGCTTGACATGCTTTTGTCTGTTTGAATTACTCCTCGTTCAGGCCTCAAAGGTTCTGTGTTATAACACTCTAGAGGAGCACTTAGCTGCACTTTGCTTCATATAGGCATTGATTGAAATCATGCCTCCACTGAGTGTGGTGAAGCCAATATGTGATGTACCACTGGTCTCATGGGCCCTGACTGAACCATTATTCGAACCTCTAGAAGGAGCTTCCATGGTGGTAGCACAAAAAGTGCTGGTGGCTGGTACCCCAGCAAGGGAAATGGGTGAACTCCAGGCTTGATCCTGTGTACCCCCATTCACTGAATTTCAACAGTTCCTTTCAATGCCGTTCTCTACCTGTAGCAAAGGATTTGGGGCATTCTCCACTAGTACTGTTACAGCATCTCGTGGGCTTCCATGACAATGGTCTCTGCTGAAACTTTGTAAAGTTGGCATTTGGACCTCTTTGAACTAGTTTGTCCTGCATTACATATTGGATATTGAAGCAATTAATGAGGCACAATTTGGACGTCACGTCCATTCTCTACCTGTGCTGGAGGGTATCAGGGCACTCTCCTATCATGCTGTTGCAGCATCATGGGTTGCCATGGCAATGGTTTCTGCTGACACTTTTTGTAAGCTAGCATTTGAACCTCTTTAGACACTTTTGTCTGGCATTTCATACTGTTCGTTAAAACAGTCTATGATGCACAATTTGGTACTCAAGTACTTAACTCAGTTCATTCTTCTATCTATGTTGAATTATTCTGATAATTTGATTGGCTATTCTGTCCCTCCCTTTGTAAGCTTGGGTATTCCCCATGTGTATATGCTGCCATGATTAGCCAGGAAAGTGGAAAATGTATTCATACTTACCGTAATTTTCTTTTCCTGGCTATTATTCATGGCAGCATATACTTCCCACCCATTAATGTCTCTATTTATGTACTGTAGAGCTTGTAAACTGACTGAGGACCTTAGAGATGGAGCCTCCTATCAGCTGTAGGGGAGGAGCTAACCCATGTGTATATGCTGCCATGAATAATAGCCAGGAAAAGAAAATTACGGTAAGTATGAATAAATTTTCCACTATATCACACACAGTAAATGCATTGAATCGCTGATTATATATAATTATACTAAATCTTAGTAATCTAAAAACAAATTGTTTAGCGAAGAATATTTAGGACAGTATGTAAAGGAAGCCTGCATTAGTTTTAAAATAAGAAGTATAAGGTTATGAAATGCAATGTCGATGTAGTTAAAGAGAAAATAGATGTTTGTTATTATAGTACTAGCTCTTTAAAAAAGAATTAAAGGCACAGTCAATTTTCTTCCTTTCGGTAAAAAAAGGGTAGTATATGAAGATCGTTTAGGACAGGGGTTCCCAATTTAGTCCTCAAGTACCCTTTTAAGATTTAGGGATCACCCTGTTGTGTTTTTTTAAACACCTTAGACACAACTTAATCCAAGACTGTTAGGGGGTACTTGCCGAATGGGTTGGGAACCACTGGTTTAGAATATATACCTAAAATAATCCTGAACCTGAACAGTCTCAGACAGGGACTGAAACTTTAATCGTTTATGGATACTATGATTCATCAATAAAGTAATTTTTTTTTTTTTAATTACTCACAATGAATCACAAAGGGGTGTGAAAATAAAATACTAATAAGTAAATACAAATTACCTTAAAAATATGTAAACATGGGCCAGTAAACAGTTCATTTTCAATCTTCTATTAAAGAAAATATTTAATTGGTAAGAAATTGCACACATTTTACAAAATATTTCACACAGTATGAAACCGAAAGACTAATTGTAAATATGTAAATGAAAGGCTTAGTAATCTAAAAAACAAAAAATATTTAGGAAAGAATATTTAATCAGGACAGTATTAAGAAATACAATAAGAAGAAGTTCAAGGTTAAGAAATGTAAGTTTGATATAATTAACCAGAAAGGGGATGTTCGTTACAAAGTAGCAGCTCTTAAACAAGAAATGTACAATCAATCTTTTTTCCTTTTAGTAAATAAAGGCGTAGCTTATAAAGATATTGCTAAATATTCATTTGAAATGGATGATACCTCTTGCACTATTACATTAATTTAGGTTGGATAGAAGAGCAAAGACACCACAAGAGTTGTAAAAACTGAAAACGGAGTCACTGATAGAGGTGAATAAATGAAAAAGGAGCTAATATGGTGAACCTCACAACACCACTAAACAAAATAAAACAAATACTTATGCAGAGTATAAGGGGAAAGTAAGCTCCACACTATAATACAGTATCTAAAAAAAGGAATAAAGACTGCACATAGCATTATACAGTACAGGAAAAAAGAGAGGGGGGTCTGGGGGTGTGGAGGAGAGTGAGAAAACTCACAAGACATCAGGAAATGCAGGCTTGTCTCCCCAAAAAAGGGGCATGAACGAGGTAGGTACTTCAACTGGCAACTGTAAATGGTAAAGTAGAGCCAATAGCGTAATACAGTAAAACAGACACTTCAATGCTTAAAATTTCTTACATTTCTTACAAGAGGGCAATGTATTCAGGCTTATCTCCACCCAAGGTGGACCTGGAACAGCATACTGCACAGGGTTAGGTGGAACAGCAACAGTAACCCAACAAAGGAAACAGTAATAAAACACAATAAAAAAAGTCCCACAATTAATATCCAACGCGTTTCGTCCAGTCTGTGGACTTCCTCAGGGGTCTGGGGCATTGTTCTTGCTTCTCTGTTTAAGTATGCTTCCTAATTTCAGACCTTCTGACCAGCTGGTGTTCATAATGTAATGTAATTTCCAGATTTCGGCCGTGATCAGCAAAGTCCTTTGAATGGACATAACATGTGCGTGCGTGCAGATATAATCGTGCACACGCGCCCACTATTGGGATTCAGAAAACGGCAACATAAACATAAGAGACAGCAACATGAGCATAGAGAACCATGCATGATTAGTGT
Organism: Pelobates cultripes; assembly: GCA_933207985.1. NCBI lineage: Eukaryota > Metazoa > Chordata > Amphibia > Anura > Pelobatidae > Pelobates > Pelobates cultripes. The sequence continues at coordinate 375,681,621 of OW240912.1, forward strand.
GCAATACACTTATAGTGATATGTATGGTTACGAACGGATATATGAATCCTGGGGGTTATAAACAGGAATAAAACAGACAAAGAAAAATACAAAAAGAAAAATGATAATAATGGTAATAATTAATGATAATAAAAAAATGATTTAAAAAAATGATACAAAAGAAGAGAAATGAAAAATAAATAAAAAATAATACAAATAAATATGAAAATAAAATAAATAAAAAATAAATAATAAAAATAATAATGATGAGAATTCAAATAAAAATTAAAAAAATAAATATAAAAATAAAAATAGAAAAAGAAATTAAAAAATTAATAATCAAAATAAAATGGAATAAAAATAAATAAAAATAATAAAAAAATAAAATAAATATAAAGAATAAAAAATAAAAATAGAAATAAAAGTGAAAATCATGGACCTAGAAAATGTATATAGATATGTACATAATGTGGAACACCCCAGAAAATGTCCGTTGACAATCCATCCATATATAATTGTGACGAAACCAATCTCGCCACATTGCATTGGAGAAGCCTGGTTGCTCGCCTGCTGCCTTTGGACTATGGTCCCCTTTTAAAAGACTTTATTTTTGCCTGCAGAAAAGCTGTATTCGTGCTTTTCTGCCTGGGGTTCAGTAGATTTGTTTGAATGTGTTATACCCCAGATAGGAATCCCATGGAGCCCATTTGTATGAAACTGACTGTAAAGACTTTGGCTCCATGGTGATTAAACTGTATTTGTGTGGTCCGAGCGCCATTCACTTAATAATGTGCGCTCAGACCTGAGCTATCTGGGGATATGTGAAATGTCTATGTTTTATGTATAAATGTGACTTTATGTATTTTAAAGTGCTTTGTGTCTTTTTGCAACCATGTGCTTAATGGAGTCTTGTGTCTGTCCTGGGAGATAATTGAATTACTTATCTCCAGGATAGAAGACTCTGAAACTGGTTTGGGCCAGAAAGCCATGCTTCATTTAGTCACAAAGGACTTTTTACTAACTTTTGAACCCCTTGTCTGATTTGTGCCATTTTTGAATATGTTGTTCCCCTGAATGGATTGATTGAGAATATGTAATTTTATGTGAATGTGATGTATGGTTTTGGAGTTATGAAAGTTGGGTAGAAAGTATGTTTTAACTGTTTGTATAATTGAGTTTCCTCTCAGGATAAGGGGAGGGAATATGTGGGATGTAACTGTGATATGATTGGTTGTTTTATCCCTCCCTGTGGGTGGTCCTGTATTTGAAACACTGTAATAAAAACCAGGCTGGGTGTGCCAGCACCTCAGACCACTGCTTGACCCTCAACACGGAGCCTTGTCTCGTTCTTGGGGGGATTCACTGTATGCTGTTAGAGACTGATTGCCAGGAGTGTAAGCTGATTGTCTGCTTTTCCTGTTCGTCTGCTAGCAGCTATTTGGGAGGTTCCAGTTCGGGAGTTGGAGTGCTATTTTGTATCCAGTTCGTGAGTTTTGGTGTTCTGCAGTAGCTGTGCCTGGATCTCTGGAAAGGGGGCCGATCGCCTAAACGGTTTTTACCCCTTGTGTGCAAAACGGTCCGTTACAATAATAATATAATAAAACAAATTAATGTACAGAAATTAGATAGATAATAGGGACACTGATCAGTTTTCCTTTTTCATATATTGTTAAAATGTTCCTGTATTCTTACGTGTAGCTTACGTGTTGTTCTGCCCACATATTGAGCCGCATTGTAGCATATCAACCATGTAAGAAGAGGAACATTGTATAAACGTTATAATTTGTATGCCTTCTAAGTATAGGTGCCAGTAAAAAATTTTGTAATACTCTTCTTGTATATGCATGTTGAGCAGTTACCACAACTATAAAACCCTTCTCTACTTTTCATACCTGATGTTTTCACTCTTTGGTTCTTGTTTTTACCATCTGGAAGCAAGCTCGGGGCTAATTTATTTTTAAGATTATCTGCTCTTTTAAAATCATAACCGGACAGTCAGGCATGATCTTTCCCAAAATATCATCATTTTGGAGAATATGCCAATGCTTTTTGAGTACCTTTTCAATCTTTTTTGAATGAATATCATATTGGGTCACAGAGGCATATTCAAATTAATTTTGCCTGTTTTTTTATCTTTAATCTTATTTTTATTTTCTATACGGAGTTCTGATCAATCTAAGTTCCTTACCAATGTTTTGTCTTTCTCCATTCTTTTGTAATTATACCCTTATTGATGTACCTAGTTTTTATTAGCTTTGATTGTTGATCAAACACTCTTAAATCCGAACAATTTATCCTGATTCTTGTCATTTGTCCCCTAGGAACATTATCTAGCCATGAAGGGTGATGTAAACTCCTGCTATTAATGGCAGTGTTGCAGTCAGTCGTTTTGAAGAAGGTTTTCAAATGTAATTGACCTTCTTACACATATAAAGTTAAATCAAGAGAATCAATCTGTGTTGCATGTATAGAAGATGTAAAGTGAAGATTATAATCATTATGGTTGATATAATCAATAAAGGAGAACAGGCTTTCAGATGATCCTTCCCACACTATCAAAACATCATCTATGTAGCGTCGTCATAGGATGAGACTGCCTCCGAGACAAGGGCCCAAGTTGATATACAGTGACTCCTACAAGAGTTGAGCTCTCCCTAAATAAAATAATACAATCCATTCTTGTAATACAGATGGGCTGTAAAAACAAACAAATACAGATATTGGTAACTAATTTTGAATTTATTGGCCATTAGTTACAAAACAATATATGGTTAGTAAAAAGAACGTTACAGCTAAACAAACATAGATAAATTGTATTGAATTTAATATTTATAAGTATATTTTAACAGCATTTTAATAATTACACATCTGTGTTGGTAACTGAATTTCAAGCTCTGTAATTCCTTAATTCCAAGCTTGTTGGCCACTGTTTGGCTGTCATTTTGATTCATTTGGACCTATCCATTTTTTTACAATTTAGCCCTATTTGGTTTATGCATTTAACAGCAATCTGGAGTGAATAGATAATTGAAGTGTAATGAGACTCTACCTGACTGAAATGGACAATCTTACCAAATCAGCTACTTGAGCTTAAATTTAGCAATTCTGTTTTAAGTCACTATTTACTGAATGTAGTCCTTATTTTATGATTCAGATCAATAGAACTGAAAACAATGTGCACCAAACTGAACTGAATATCAATCAGCAAATGTTTGGCCGTAAATGTAATATTTACAAACTAAACCTCCTACTCAGAACATGTTTGTTTCCTCTGTTTGAAAGTTAAACTGGTTCCCAAATTGATACATTTATTAACAGGATTATTCTCTAAACACCGGATTTTGTCTAAATAGACAAAATCCAGTAAAAATGACCAGATGTGATCAGGATTCTGTTGGTTCACAAAATCACTAGTATGCGCATCAGAACCAATTTACAGCACAGATTCAGAATCAGAGATTTACCAATGATCTTATTAACTGACAGAATCTGTCAGGATGCACATTACCAAATTATTATGCATTTGCTTTTTACAACTGAATGATAATTTGAAGTACTATTTGCTAGGGCTGCTAGCAGGGCTCATGGCGGCATTAGGGTTATTTACGTGGTTACTTGTCAGCACCTGACAGCCACCACATGATAAAAGTAAAAATAAACAAACAGAAATAGCATGCTGGCCAATAAGGCCATCATATTACTATAATGGAGGTGTTTTACCTCCATATGCCCTCCAACCTGCCATTTGAACCTGCAACTGGCAGTGACCCTAATAATAATAAAGGGGAGGGGGCCTAGTGTCATCCTCTTGTCCCCCATCCATGGGTGACGGGTGTGGTCCCTAATATTAATAATAAAGGAAGGGGACCTAGTGTCCCCCTTTGCTCCCACCAATGGGCAAAGGGTGGGGGCCCTACATAATTATATAGGGGGTGACATGCCATTGTCTACCCCCCAAATAATATGTCCCCCCCAGGGTAGGCATGTGTCCTCAGTCCTCTAGCCATCCCCTATATTATAGTCCCTACCTACCCACTCGCGCATATAATATTAGGTTCTCCTTTATTATTCGTACCCCTGAATGTCACCCAAAAGGGAGGTCACTCATTAGGTCCTAACCCATAAATATTTTAAGTAGTCCCTACCTATTGCCCATGTTTGAGGGCATGGGTTAGACTATCCATATTATTTCATAGGCCCCATCTCCTATCCACTGTCTCCCTAGTTGATAGTCTTATATATTTAGTTGATATGCCCCCATCTGCAGCATGGCCAGTGGGTTAATATAAAGATACAATCTCTCCATTATAGTAATATGGTGGTCTTATTGACCCCCACAGAATTTTTATTTATTATTATGTTTTACTAATTTAATGTGGAGGTTGGCTAACAAATGCTGGCCAGCCACCAGAGGGCAAACAGTTCAGATTTGTTTAAATGCAGGCGCCTAGTTGAAACCTCCAAACCTGGATTTAATTCATTCAGTCTGGATATTGCAGCATGATGAGAGGGCTCCCGATGGCTCTGCTTCACTGCTGCCCTTCTATCTGTACCACTTGTAGATAGAAGTGCATCGTCAGCACAAGTCTCCGCCCCCTCATGAGAGGCTCCACTCCTTGTTTAGGCACCCGCACCTCACACTGATCCTTTCTCCAGCGGCTGCTGGAAGGAACAGTGGTGAAGACAAAGCAGCACGCCTCCCACAGGACCAACAGGGAAGGATTCCCCCCTCCCTGACCCAAGGTAAGCCTCAGGGAGGGGGGAATACACCAGTTTGTTTTTTCAGCCCCCCCCCAATTGCACCCCCTATCCTCTAATACACCCCTAACCCCTTGATAGAGCCCCTTACTCTTTACCTCTTACCCTTTTAACCAAACAGCAGCCCCTAGCCCTGCTACAGTATGGATAGGGAAGCAGTTCCTATCCCTACTACTGCCCCTTATCCCCAATGCTGATTCTACCACCTACTGCAGTCCCTACTCTCCAAATATAACTTATTTTCCCCACTACAGTCCCTAGCCCCCTAAAGCAGTCCTTGTCCCCCCACTACAGCCCCCATAACCCATACTACATCCAATAGCCCTTCTACTAAGTCCCGTACCGCCTCACTGCAGCCCCCTATCCCACACTACAGTCCCAACGCCCCATATGCAGCCCTAATCCCCCCACTATTATTATTATTGCCATTTATATAGCGCCAACAGATTCCGTAGTGCATTACAATATTATGGGACACGATAGGTTGAAGAGGACCCTGCTCAAACGAGCTTACAGTATATAGGAGGCAGTGGCGGGGCACATGGTGGGCCAGAGACAAAAGTAGTTGGGCACATTTAACCTCGCCGCAGTTTGACCCCGCCCCTGATGCATGTTAAGCCCCACCCCCGACACAATGTGTTTTTTCTTTTTTTTTTTTTAATAATCCCTGGTGGAGGATTCATTATTTTCCACCAGGGATTATTAAAAAACAAACACATTTCCCTTGATACAGTGGCACTGTATCCATACACACAGTCCATATACACACACACACAGACACACAGAGTGCTGAGTCCATACACACAAACACAGACACACACAGACTGCTGAATCCATACACAGACTGCTGAGTCCATACACACACATAGACTGGTGAGTCCATACACACACAGACACACAGACTGCTGAGTCTATACACACACAAAAGCTTCCTCACGAGCAGACACACACACACTCACACAGTGTCGGGATCCCGCGGGCGGCTGCGAGGGGAGGCTGCACTCCGCTTTATTAATTACATTGTAATTGAATTACATTGGGATCATAAACCATATTGAAGTAATCACTGACGGCTGGAGGGCAATGACCTCCTGAAACATTTTCTCCAATCAGAGTTTTGTTCCTGTTTACCGCCCATGGCTGGAACCTTCACTCTCAATTCACTAACTCTGAGCTACTCCTTACTCCAGGCACTGGCAAGAATGAACCTCCACAACTGTGATAAAACTGGAACACAAAACACGAAGAAACACCACAAAGGCAGCCCAAGAAAAAAAATGAAAGAGTTAGAAAAGGCAGAGAAGAAAAGGAAGAAGAGAAAAGACAGGAAAAAAGGGGAGGGTTGGCTGGGAAGATCAGGCGGAAAGGAGGAGGAGTGGTAAATTGCAACATTTATAACCTTCAACAACTTACATTGTCCAATCTCATATACAGTCATGTAAACCATGCATTGGGCTCCCTTGCTTTAGAACATTATGACCGTATTATTACTAGACATGTGCAATTCGGTCCGAATGTAAATTAAGCCTGCCACCAATCCAAAGTACCCCATTCTTGGCAGGTCCAACCACACTGCCTACAGGTAACTTTACAATATCTGCAAAACCTAAACAAAACTAGCTAAAAAATAGGCCTTTTGTGTACATAGAAAAAGTCTTAGACCTTTGAGTTCAGCTCATGAAAATAGGGGAAAAACAAAAGTGTTGCATTTATAATTTTGTTCACTGTGTATAAAGTGTATGTGCATCCTGCACCACTCCTGTCCCTAGGGTTAGTATTTGTGAGCACCACCTCCACTACTGATTAGTAAGTTTTTGTAGGATTCTGGCCATAAATATTTTTGTTTGTGGCACACATGCCTTTAATGTGTGTGTGTGTGTGTTTGTAGCACTTCTACTCTGTGTATGCAGCACCTTTATCTCACGTTATATGTATGTTCATGTTGTACATCATCCTCTGATACATATGTACATGTGGCATTCCTTTCCCTATTGCAATGTGCTTAGTGTATGTATGATCTCTGCTCCTGGTGTCTGTGTATGTGACTGCAGTTTATGTATGTATCTCCAATTTCCTGGCCCAAGTGGAAATGTGATTATAAAACATCCTTCACCCTGTATGTATAGGCACTCCCTCCCTAGTAGGTGGTTGTGAAAATGAATGTGTATTTATATATTTTTAAAATATTTTACCAGGAAGGATACATTGAGATTCCTTTCATTTTCAAGTATGTTCTGGGTCCACAAAACATTGCATTGGTACAATAGGATACTATATTACAAAAAAATACAACAAAAAAATATGTAGCTTGGCACTCACCCTTTCTCCTCCTATGTGCTTTAATGCCCTGGTGCAATACCACGTTAGCAGATATATATACCTTGAAAAGAGATACACTCTATGGTCTTTTATAAACAAAGTACTATTTTAATCCAAATGTCAGTTTACATCCAGCTTGATCAACGTTTCGACCCGTTCGGGTCTTTCTCAAGATCAAGATTGAGAAAGACCCGAACGGGTCAAAACGTCGATCAACCTGGATGTAAACTGACATGTGGATTAAAATAGTACTTGGTTTATAAAAGACTGTAGAGTGCATCTCTTTTCAAGGTATATATATATATATATATATATGTGTGTGTGTGTGTGTGTGTGTGTGTAACAAATAATATATATATATGTGAATAATTTGTCTACAGAGCACCCCTACACCACTGCACATATGAGTACAGCACCCTGATCCTATTGTGTTAGCAATTTTCAAAAAGTGGTTCCCATAAATATAGTTCCCAGAGATCTTGTAGGGATGGGCAACCCCAGAGAGAGTTCATGTGGTTGGAAGCGATGACAAATTAACAGGAATTTATTTGGAAGTTATTGGAATTATAATTGAGCAAACATATTAAGCAGGAAGCCAGAATAGCATGGCCTAACATGTAAGGACTTAACTATTTGTTTAGCATTTTAGTCCCATATTCTGAGTGTTATATCGAAATATGTCCAAAGGCATCTGGCACAGATCAGTAACTGTGATAAATGACAATGGCGTCTTTAGTTATTTTACATTGCGTGCCTTTTGGGAGAGCTTTTATGAGTTTAGCAGGTAGCAGCTACTAAACCTATTATATTATATGTTGTCAGTTTTATATATATACATCAAAAATTATACTTAACTCTCCTTTTTTCTTTCTGTACCCTCCATGCAGATGTAGTTGTTTTGTTGTATTTTGATAAATTCCAATGAATACTTTGTTGAAACGTCACAAAATTATACTTACAATCAGATGTCTTATCTCTTCTTTTTTTCAGCTTCGCAGACCCAACCCCCTATTATTTCCCCATGTTGCTGTTAAAAATAGAAAAAGACCAGATTAGCAAAAAATCGGATAAAAAATATAGAACCGAACCTAAAAAAAAATAAAATAAATCCATTTAAGCTCCACAAGGGCTCCATGCAATAAACTTTCAAATCTGATAAAGCCTTTATAAAGGCTTTCCCATGCTTTTACATCTCATTAGGGTGCTATGATTGGTTGGCTTGTAAGCTAACCAATTAGAGTGCTCTGACAGGCAAGTCTCATCTATCATGAGACTTGCCATGGGAATATTTCCAGGCAAGTCTTGAGTCTTAAAATAGCAAAAAGGTGGAAAACACCCAGAATACGTGTGAATTAATGTATAAAATATACAACAACCTGATGGAAAGTGAAATCCATATGAATTCTGTATAAGAATCAAAAATCTGACATAGCGTAATACAGTTAAAATTTTTTAATTATATAAATATAAGTGATTGTAGATACACTCACAAACGCACGTGAAATAGGGCTTCTCGCCCACTCAGGGGCAGTGTGTAATACGATGAATAGGCTGGAAAATCACCTCATCGGATATATGGAAATAAAGGAAATCAAAGATAGTGAAGTTTGTTATAAAAATACAAAATCACATTTATTGGTCACACTTACATGTGTGTATATCACAAAGAGCGTATCTTGAGTCTTGAGTCTTGGTCCAAATTTACTCACTCTCACTCAGGCTCACTGTTAGCCTTTTTTTTTTTTTTTACAAAATCCAAACATTGTTTAACACTGTGAACAATGTTTGGATTTTCCAGGTCAAATGGCTCCATATGCAACTCTTTAGGATTTTGCCCCGTTGAACACAGGACATTCTACTTTAGAGTGAATAAACCTGTATTTTGTCACAATCACCTGGCTATTCATTTATTATTAAATGTATATTTAATAAACATACTTTTTTTAGTTGTTTCAATCAGTTGAATGTCCCATATGGTACACTTTTAGAGCGAACCTTTGTTTGTTTTGTTTTTGCCTTGGACAGGGCCGGACTGGCCCACAGGGAAACCAGGAAATTTCCTGGTGGGGCGGTATACCTTCAGGGCCTGTGCACAGATGCCTAGAGTGCACCAGCCCATGGGATGCAATCACATGATGACCGGCAGGAGGAGAGTGAACTGCACAGCTCTCCCCTGCAGCCAGTCACACTATGTAGCATGGTTGTTTGTACCATGAGTAGAGCACTCCCAGTGAGCACTTCCTATCAGACCGAATAGAGGTTACAGAAGATCCTCTATCACGGTCAACGCTACATGGATGTCAGCAGGCACAGAAGGGGAGAAATGAGACCCATGGATTGGCTGGGAAAGAAAGAGAAGCACAAAAGATACTGGAGATAAAGAGATACACAAAACATTTTGTGGAGAAAGAGACACATAGAGGGACTGGGAATGGGTACAAGAGACATACAGAGGTGCTGTGATAGGGGAAAAAGAGGAACACAGAGGGGCTGGAGAAGGAGAGAAAGAGCCAAAGGGGCTTGGGCTAATAGATACACATAAATGGCTTGAGGAACGAGACACTAGGAAGGATTGGAGAAGGGTAAACAGAGACACACAAAGGGTCTAGGGGAAAATAAAAGATATACAAAGGGGGGTTGTAAGAGACACACAAGGGGGCTGTAAGGCACACAAAAAAAGAAAATGGGGGATAATATACACTAAAGCAGGTTAGACAATCAAAAGAAGTGATAAAAAACAAAAGGGGCAAGAAATGCAAGAGAGGGGTTAAGAGAAACATGGGTGAAAATGCTTTTTTTTTGTGGGGGGTAGGGGCGAATGCCTCTTTGCCTGTCAGTGTATGCCTCTCAATGTTTTTGTATGCACCCACAACACACTACTGTACACAAATAGAATTTCCTATACCTCTATTTACCAGTTGTATTCACATACTCTATAAATGTCTTTAATTGGAAGCTTCAATCAATCTCACAATTGTACAACAGAACATATTTTTCCATAAATAATTTTTAGAGCGCATCTGAGATTTGCCTTATTGGAAATATGTACGCATGGTTTCCATGAAACGTTTACCGCATGTATTGGGTGATGCAATAATTCCAGCTCTCTGTGGAAACGTTAAGAAGGTATTAGAAGAAATCTTTATGATTATTATGCTATCTCCACTGGACCACAAACATTTGCTTCTGAAAGCAGCTGCTTATTGTGAAAACAAAGATCGGTAATATAGTAGTGATCATTCAGACTACTAGTGGGGGAGGATAACTATCAGGAAGGGGTGCTGGAGAACAACACTTTGCTGCATAACCCTCTATTAATTAGGGAGATGTGTGGAATTACTTTGATTACCTACTTGTGCAGCATATTTGCAATTTGCACTTCCAAAATTCGGGACTTCGGCAATTCGCCACTTCCGAAATGCGGCACTTCCAAATTCATTCAATCTGCATGGAGACACTGAACTTTCCTCACAGAGATTCATTGATTCAATTCATCTTTATGAGGAGATGCTGATTGGCCAGGGCAGTGTTTGACTTGTGTTGGCTCTGCCCATTATGAGCCTCCTTGGAAATCATCACTTCTCAGCCAAGGAGGCAGATCAGGGGTAGAGCCAGCAACAACAACAGACTGGAGTAAAGGTAAGATTTTACTATATTTAAGGGGGCTAAGAAGTTAGATGGTGTTTTAACACAATGAGGTCACAAATGCATGTTTGTGTTCCTGACTCTATAGTGTTCTTTTATTATTTTATTGGGTACCATTACAATCTCTGCAAAAGAGATACGTTTTGGTAAAATAAAGGTGCTATTAATAAACAATGTCTCACTGTGAATATGCATATGTACATATGTAGCCACTATTGTAGGTCTGTAGAATACCCAAACAGCGCTAATGGACAAAGAGATATCATAATAACAAACAAAGTGTGGATCCCCATAGATACATTAAAGTACTGAGGTGGTCTGGAGAACAGCCCTAACCGCAAAAATAAAAAAAGAGATTCTCAATGGCCCCCATTAACCAACTGGAGTGCAAAAAATAGCCACATAATTTCTTCAGGAGAGTTAATGAGTACTTTCCATATGGTAGAATGGAAGGTGCTCATTAACTCGGTAGAAACCAGCAAACCCAAGCCTTTCCTCCTAGGCTGTAGGAATGTGTGCAATATTACACCATGTCTCTGAAAAGACAATGTTTACAGCAAAAACAAATAGATAGGGGATGGGTCTGCGTCAATGTACAAAATAAATAACAATAACAAGTCCAGTAGAGTAAAATATTGAATCTTATATGTGGTCTCCGAAGTTGTAGGGGTCTACTTGTTACGGTATCCAAAAAATGTGGAGGAAGGTGGTGAGTGATGAGAAAGATGATCCAAAATAGTAAAAATAGGAGAGGTCTTACTTACAGTTGACAGAGCTTAATCCAGCTCTGGTGTGAATGGCTTGCAGCGGTATTATCCCCGCTTACAGGATATACGGCAAGTATCCTCTTCTATGTAGTGACAGACGGCCAAGTGGGAGATAAAAATGGAAACAATAATGGTGCAGTATGTTCCACACGTGAAATAAAAGATGTTAAAATATAATAGATACACTCACATTTGGAAGAGCTTCTGCTAGCTCTAGTTTTGTAGGTGTACAGCGATATAATCCCCACTTGTAGGATATAAGATGAGTGTTCTTGATGGTAGTATCAGGAGCTCGGAGAGAAGAAAAAACAGCGATAAAATATTGTTGATGTATAAAATAATAAAATATACTCACAGTGTATAGGGCAGGCTAACTGCTCTATGATAAAGGTGTAGGTGGTATAATCCCCACCTGGGATTCTTTGGAGTATATAACCAGGAAGTAAAATAAATAAAAGGAAAAAGTATACATACAGCAAGGCAGGCCAGAGTGGCTCAATAGTCGAACAATGAAACTAGCAGAAGGCAATAATTAAATAGTGAAAACTTGATTAAAGTAACCTGAGACAATTAGGCATTGAATCATGACATCACCAAGCAAGAAACATAGGTCTGAGTTTTCCTTGAGCATTCTGACATAGAGTCAATGACCTCAATCCTTTTAGAAGACCACTTATAAAGAATACCCTCCATATCCATTGGCTGGTCTCCTAACCCCTTCCTAACTACCTTATTAGACCCCGACCCCATTCAGGCACAACATTAAAATGATTGTCTCCTCTCAAAAACAACACATTTCTTCATCTTGTGCAATTAAAGCGTTTTTGGGGAATTGGTATTTGTGGTATTACCATATCTCTACCTTATCTATCTGACGACACAGCCTTGTTTTTATTGTGTTTTTATTGCATATTTGTAATGAATATACTTTGTGGAGCTACGTGCTGGTGCTTGATTCCTGTGTGCCTTGTCCTGACTATCTGGGACTGTGAAGGGGTCACCCTCATGCTTATATTTAACAAAAATGGAGCATTGATATACTCCATACAGGGAATATATTATGTATTGTATATTGTATGTATTATTCCTCTGGGAGTGTGCCTTCTTTATTATTTTAAGTCTAGTATTGGGGCTTCACTCTTGGACACTTGGCTTGTAACTATGACACACTGAGGGGTTAATACAGTGATGGAAACCCAGACACATTAGCCCAAATGGTTTCTATCCACTGTCAAATTCCCTGCTACTATCTAAGAAATGAGATGGGCACTCCTTAAACTAAATAAACCAAAGTATCCAATGTTTTGACTCCCATTACAGACCTTATCAGAAACCGTGGATAGCATACAATTGTGCTATTGTGAGCTGTAGAAGATTTGAACAATATGTTTTGTATACACCTCAGCTATTTTTAAGGCCCTCCGTGCATTTCAGAAGGTTCTAATGTGAACTTTGATTGATAACCGTAATCTCAGAATAGTTATATTCCTCTTTAGAACATCTGGTCACTTAGAAGGTATTTCTAGCCAGCTTGCCACCAGCAATTTACTCTCACACCAAGAATAGTCACTTTTGTTTTTACCAGCCGTTACAGAGGGGATTGAAGATGGACATTTGAAGGGACAGTGTTTCCTGAAAGGTGCTCTCTCACTACTAAATTGTGAGTGTTCTTACTTCATCGTAATAAAATATTTGTTTTATACGGATTACACTAATTTCTGTACTTTTTTGCTCTAGGTTTTACAAATACTGAATCCATTATTTCTGAATATTTCTATTTTTCACTGCCTCACTCATGGTTAAAAGTGATAATTCCACTGTACCTGTATTTATTTGCTTTGGCAGAGGATTATATTATTCAGAAATAAGTGCTATGTTTTGACCACAAGTTTATTTATCTTGTGGCATTTGACACTTTTTTGCTACATTGTCAAAACTTTGGCACAGTCAGCAAAATACAGTGGGACCTCGGTTTACGAATTGAATACGTTCTCTGGGATGTTTCGTATTGCGAAAAATTCGTAAACCAAAACACGGTTTCCCATAGGAATGCTTTGAAAACCAATTAATGCTTTCCGGAGGTGAGAAAAAAGTCAAATAAAGTATTTTATCTGTTCAAAACTCTTTATAAAGTGCACTTTAAAGGCATAAATACTGTACAGGGACATGATAAATCAAGCAATAACATTTCAAACATCCAACTTTATGTTTTAAAACATCACATATCAACTTTTAAAACATGGCAGACTGTTGGTAACATGGTACAGTACACTTCAACTGTACATAAATCACACGTCAACAGGGAAACCATGGAAAATTTCAAAACAATTTTAACACTTTTTGGAAGATGAGGAGGATGAGGGCAATTGGGCAGCACTAACACAAGCAGGTTCTTCTTCATGTCTAGGCTGTTTTTGTAGGAACCTTTCCATTGTCTGCTGCTTCTGGCGCCTTTTAAGCATCCCTCGGAAAGGGGACATGATGTCTGTGTCAAAACTGCTCACAAGTCTGTGGGCCTTATCTGGGTGGTGCTGCTGTACAAAAGTCTGTAGGGTTACCCACATTTGGCATGCCTCCTTGAGTTCCGTGGAAGAGAGCCTCACTCATTTCTTCCTCCTCAAATGCAGTCTGCTTCTCCATCGCCTCCTTCTGCAATCCCACCAGCTCCTCGGTGGTTAGGTCATGGTCGTGTTCCTCCACCAGCTCGTAGACATCCTCCTCAGTCACCTCCAGGCCCATGGTCCTCCCCAAGGAAACAATTTCCTCCAACACTGTTGACTCTGGTGCAGGTGCAGAAGCACTGGAGGCAGGTTTCACAACACAGTCTGGCCACAGGTTGCGCCAAGCAGAATTTAGGTTTGTTTGGCTGACCCCGGCCCAGGCAATGGTGATAATCTGCAGACAGCTCACAATGTCAAAATGCTCTCTCCAAAATTCATGGAGGGTGAGGCTTAAGCGATCTGTCATCTCAAAGCATCGCTGGAAAAGCTCCCTTGTGTAGAGTTTTTTAAAATTGGAGATGACCTGCTGGTCCATTGGCTGGAGTAGTGGGGTGGTGTTAGGCAGAAGGAACATGACCTTGATGAAATTTAAAGTCCTCCAGCAAGTCTTCCTCGAGGCCTGGAGCAGGAGCATTGTCCATGAGCAGCATGGCCTTGAGTGGCAGGTTATTGTCCACAAGGTACTTCTTCACAGAAGGACCACACACCGCATTGACCCACTTCACAAACAAGAGGCGTGTGACCCAAGCCTTTGGGTTAGACTGCCACAAAATGCTCAACTGCTCCTTGTTCACCTTGTGTTTCTTGAAGGCCCGTGGGTTCTCTGAATGGTAGACAAGCAGGGGCTTGATCTTAAGGTCCCCACTGGCGTTGGCGCAGAACAGGAGGGTGAGACGGTCCTTCCTCGGCTTGTGGCCAGGCAATGAGGTCTCCTCCTCTGTGATGAAGGTACGCTTTGGCATCCTCTTCCAGAAGAGTCCAGTCTCGTTGCAGTTGAAGACCTGCTGAGGAAGGTAGCCCTCTGAAACTATGGCCTCCAGGAACTCCGTAGCAAATTCCTCAGCTGCAGCAACATCGGAACTTGCAGCCTCTCCATGCCTGACCACACTGTGGATGCCAGATCTGGTCTTGAACCTTTCGAACCACCCCCTGCTGGCCTTGAAGCCTTCTGCATCTGCTGACGTTCCTGGCTCTTGTTTGAGGAGGTCAGCGTGCAAGGCCTTGGCTTTTTCGCAGATGATCGCCTTGGTCACTGAGTCCCCTGCACGCTGCTTCTGTTCAATCCAGAGCAGGAGCAACTTCTCAACCTCCTCCAGAACAGGTGGCAGTTGCTTGGAGACCCTGGTGACTCCCTTGGCTGCATCTCTCCCAGTTATCTTCTCTTTCATTTTTAGGATTGTACCGATTGTGGATGCACTCCTTCCATACTCTTTGGCAAGGTCAGTCAATCGCATTCCTCCTTCATGCTTCCTGATGATTTCTTTCTTGTCCGCAAGCAGAATCATCTCCTTCTTCCTCTTCCCAGCTTCTGCTGCTTTCTTGGGTGCCATGACACCACTGTCACTTAGTATGCAAAAAAAAAATGCTTTACACCCACATGAGCTTGCATGGAAACCACAGTAAAAGGCATGCACAGCACATGAGCTGTAACAGGCATGCACAGCAGATGAGCTGTAACAGGCATGTACAGAACATGAGCTGTAACAGGCATGCACAGCGCATGAGCTGGCATGGAAACCACAGTAAAAGCCATGCACAGCACATGAGCTGTAACAGGCATGCACAGCACATGAGCTGGCATGGAAACCATAGTAAAAGCCATGCACAGCACATGAGCTGTAACAGGCATGCACAGCACATGAGCTGGCATGGAAAACAACCCCACATTGCAAAACACACAGTAACAGGCATGCACAGCACATGAGCTGGCATGGAAATCACCCCACAATGCAGAATACATAGTAAAAAGCATGCAAACAACTAAGCTCAGCTCCCTACCTTTCCACCTCTTGAGATGCACCAAAAAGGCTCCAAAACTTGCTGCAAATGGCTCCAAAAGGCTCCACAACTTGCTGCAAATGGCTCCAAAACCTCTCCAACACCTCCACACTCACGTGCTACCCAGACTCCAGTATGCAGGGGGCGGAGCTATAAACCGGGACACTTGTTTCGTACTGCGAAAAAAAATCGTAAACCAAGGCATTTTTTTTTACGAATTCTCATTCGTAAACCGAATTTTTTGTTTACCGAGGCGTTCGTTAACCGAGGTTCCACTGTACTATTTTTTTCCTTCTTATCTGTGGACTGTAGCAACTCATAGTAAGTAAACTTTATGAACATTTAAGTGAGCATTTCTTTATAAGTATGTAGGAGTGTATATATCCTCCTTTCTGTCTCATTAGAGATATCTTTGCCAGAAGCTCAGGGAAGCAAGGTGAAAGGTCAGTGTAGGACCCACCTGAGAGGTCTGCCTTGACGTGGCAGGTGGGCATTCCCTCTAATGGCCATTGGAGTAACTAAGTAACCTCCATTTGTTTAAATATACATAGGGATTTAGGATAGAGTGCAGGTACTTTTTTTCTTTGGTTTTTACTGTATGTATTGGGGTTGATGTGTACTATGGTCGTTGCTGCCGCCCAGGAGTGATGGGAGTTTGAGGATGTTTTAATTGTTGTGCACTGAAACTGTTAAAACTCAATAAATAAAAATATATTTTACTTTCTCAACAAGAGACTTGTAACTCTATTTCTTATTCTTACTGTATTTAAACAGTCCAGTTGTTCGTTTTCTTTTTTTTTCTTTTTAACTTCATGGCGCTCTACAGGTGAGTGAATAAAACAAATTTAAAAGAGCAGCCCATGATATGGCTGAAACATTTTCTGTTTGCATTTAAATTGGGCTTGTGGTTTATTAATTAATTTCAACAGAGATTTGTGGTCCGTTCACACCCAATTTCCAGGCCACAACATCTGAGTCAGACAAAATCCACCCTTAGCTAAGCAGGTGAGAAGAATGCCCACATGAGTGCTAGAACCAATGAGGAATCACATAGAGTTACGACAATGAA